>CM023488.1:62051130-62651130 GCA_013339685.2 Hyalomma asiaticum
CTTGACCAAGCACCTGTAATAAGCGCAGAAACCAAGAAATCGGCGTACTGCTTTCTTGTCGGTGGGCGGAGGAAAATCGGCGATTGCAGCTGTTTTCGTCGGATCAGGGCATACTCTCGACTTGCTAATAACGTGTCAAGGAACATTATCTCCTCGTAGGCAAAGCGGCACTATTCTGGCTTCAGGGTGAGTCCGCAGGCTTTGATTACCTGAAGAACAGCTTCGAGGCGCCGGAAGTGTTCGTCGAAACTGGAAAGAAATACGACTACGTCGTCCAACTACACGAAGCAAGTCTGCCACTTCAAGCGTGCGAGTACTGTGTCCAAAACCCATTGGAACGTCGCAGGCGCCGAGCAAAGACCAAAGGGCATGACCTTAAACTCGAACTCGCCGTCTGGTGTTATGAAGGCAGTCTTCTCTCGGTCTCTCTCGTCTACTTAGATATGCCAGTTGCCGGTTTTGAGGCCCATCGACCAAAAATACTTTGCGTTGTAGAGTCGATCCAAAGCATCGTCTGTCCGTGGGAGAGGATACACGTCTTTCTGCGTGATCTTGTTCAGGGGACGATAATCGATGCAAAAACGTGGCGTTCCATCCTTCTTCACTAACACCACGGGTGATGCCCACGGACTCGTAGACGGCTGAATGATGTCGTCACGCAGCATTTCGTCGACTTGTTGCTTGATGGCCTCGCGTTCCCGTGCCGAAACTCGGCAGGGGCTCTGACGGAGAGGACGGGCATATTCGTCTGTTATGATGCGACGTTTCGCGAGATCGGTCTTACGAAGCCTCGATGACGATGAGGAGCAGTCCTTGTATTGCTGTAGTAAGACCTTGACCTGCTTTTGTTGCTGCCTGGAAAGGCCTTGATTGACGTCGAAGGCGGGCGTGGACACTGCGGTCGTCATTGCGGGTGCGCGAGAATGGGTGAGGGCGAAGGCACTGCTTACTTCCACAAATTAACTTAAGTGCGCTACCGTCGTACCCCTATGCAGGTTCCGGTATTCGTTGCTGAAGTGCATGACCATTACCTTGGGTTTGCCATTATGAAGCTTGGCAATTCCTCTTGCGACGCACATCTGACGGTCTAGGAGCAAGTGCTGGTCGGCTTCGATGACGCCTTGTAATTTGGTAGGCGCTTTGGTGCCGACGGAAATGATGACGCTGGACAGTGGCGGGACGGTTACCTGCTCTTCTGTCACATTCAAGGCATGATAAGCGATGTTGCACTCTGATGGCGTTGCATTATCCGTGGACAGCGTGATCGACCTGGATCTTATGTCTTTGACTGCGCCGTGATGATCCAGGAAATCCACGCCTAAAATGACGTCTCGCTAGCATTGCTGCAGGACCACAAAACTCACTGAATACGTCTGAACTGTCATGAAAGCAAATGAAACACCTAGCTTTCCATTAATCGAGTCGTCTACAAATTCAGAATGCCGTCTGTTTGCCACAGTCTGTGGCGTATTTCTGCCCACAGTTATTTTCTAAAGGCATTACCACATCTGATGAGTGGGTCAACGTGGTACCTTGGGGGAGTTATGTTCGAAATATAAATTTTGTTGGCATGTAATGAACACAACCAATAACAAGCTTCGCACACATCTTGGACAATTAGCTGTGGCAAACGGCCTCACCTTCCATGCTTCAGTACAAATGCTTTTTCCATGCTTTAGCACCAGTATTTTACATTGGTTTAAATACCACAACAGGCAGAGGGTTGGAATGCAAAGTTTAACTGAGGACCGGTTCAGGTCATATTGTATAGCCTTATTCATTTAGAGCCATCCGAAATTTCCAATGTTTCGCTTAGTAATAAAGAAAGCTGCACAGTGCGCGAAGAATTTTCGTATTGTGCTGTACTCATTTTCTAAATCTGCCTAATCATGTTGAAAGAAAACTATATGCAGGTTATCGTGCTCGGCTGGCAGCCCGAAAGGTGCGAGTTCCATCTTATGTTCGGCGCACCCATTTTCAATATAGGCGAAATAGCTTAAGGTGAGTGCGAGTTAGAGAACCTCATGTGATCTAAAATTTTCAGAGATGTTCACTAAAAAGTGCTTATAACCATATTGTGTCTGCGGCATGCAAAGCACCCGCAAGTTACCACTACATCAAATAATGAGCGAGTATTCTAGCTTAGGGCTTGCTGCTTACAAAGCAGCTAAGAACATTAATTTTGTAACACAGCAGCTTACCTTTCTGATATACCGCTGATTTGATGGAGATTTCGAACTGAAGCGAATTTAACAATTGTCTAGAACATCAAAAATGGGCGTGAACTGTTCCGACTAGTTCAAAGAATTAAAACTGGGGTAGAGCTGATGGTCGTATATATATTCTCCACTTGAACGTTATCGAATTCATTGCAGTCCCCTACTGGAGAGGCTAAGGGCCCATATAATACAATCGAATACTAATGCTATGCGCGACCTGATTGGTCAATTCGGCGTTCACAAGGAGAAATGCCCAACCAGGAAAGGTCAACACGGAACATTGTTCTGTATTCCTTTGTATGGTATAGACTTTCTGCTCACGTATCGCCTATGTCTGAAATTTTTAGGCGATAGCATGCCGGTGTTGCGATATGCCAGGGTATCTCGTACGTCGGCATATGCCTGAACGCCTATTTATACATTTCTGCGATATTACGCAGGCAAAGGTCACTGGGTTCACAGAGAAAGTGCCTTTGCACTAAAAGATGTTTGAGTTTCCGAGAATAACTCGCCGTGGTAGCTCAGCGTTATAGTTTGTTATTATTGTAAGCTTAAGGTCATGTGACCGAATCTAGGGCACAGCAGGCGCATTCCGATAGAGCGCCATGAAGAAAGCAGCCGGGAACTTAGATTTTGATGCAGGTTAAAAAGTCCCAGCTGGTCAAAGGTGTATTGGGACCCTCCACTGGGGCCCTCCAGCTCTAAGGAAAGAAGCTCAGAATAAAATTAGGTACGAACTGAGATTAAGGAATGCGAAAGAAAGTAGATAGGCAGCCAAAGTATTCAGATTTTTGTGTAGGAAGAACGTTGAGCCACAATGGAAGAAGGGAACTAGGAGGCTTAGCAATAACTATACAGCCAATAATGAAAATAATGAAACAGATGGGGCAACAAACAGCATTAAGAGAATGGTCAGGGTGGAGCAGAAGTCGTATTGAATAGCAGCAGTGCTGAAGAAACCTTCATTGAGCAACTTGAGAAAAAGGAAAGACCAAAACAAGAGAAAAAATTTGAAGATACTTCAAAGGGTACCGCTTTACTGTTTGAAGGAAGCACAGGTTGCCTGACAAAACGAAGTTACAGAGCGAAATTCAACAAAGAAGGGGGTACATCTATGTGCTGTGGAAAAGCTAGGGCAACGACAGATCATGTTTTCATTGAATGTATAAGTATCCACCCAGGTGTAGGTGTGGACACTACCCTTCAGAAGGCCATGGGTTTCAGGGATAGCACGGGAAGCTCAACATGTCGTCGATAGGTGCTTAGAGTATAGGTGGCGCAACGGCATGGAGTAAACAAACGCAAGGTATTTCGAATAAGATGGTTACTTCACAGCGGAACGATAATAGATGCAATTAGGTAGGCACGGAGAAACATTTGCTGGGAAAACATGTGTGAAACGGGAAAACAAACGTTTGTACAGGACAAAATAAAGGCAGAGCATGGTGGCCCGCGTGCTACCGTACCGCTATAAAGGGGACGCTCACAACAATCATCCATTCATCCATCCATCCATGGTGGTGGAGTCGTTGCAGAATACTACGCACCGTTTTAGGAACGTGCCGTTATAATTTATACAACCAACACACAGCTGTTAAGCTACTGGATGAGATTTAACTGATCATCAGTAACGTGTGATAGTTGAACGATTCCAAATCTATAATTCAATAAAAATCGACAAATCTTCCAAAATCCCTGAAGTGACCTGGCAGTGCCTAGTTTAACCCTAGAACGTGTGTTTACGAACTGATAGCACAATGCCGGCTTATTATAGCCGATTGATAACTGGTTGATAGCTCATATACAATGGTGCGATGATCGATCAATATAACAAAATGTCCGGCATCATATGACATGATCAGGTTAGCCCTGGAGCACGTAACTGCCATATTATAGCTGAATGATGGCTAAATCATACCCGATTGATAGCAGTCAGGTAACTGATTAACAATCACTAAATCATGGAAATACCACAGATGGCGGTGGCCAGGTGAACCCTACAGCACGTCGACATGTGATAGCTGAACTACAGGTAATGAATAATTGATATACCTTGCAATGCGGGAATGACTTGCTAGTCCACACTTTACCCCTTAGAGCAACTTGATACCCTGTGATAGCCGATCGATGGGCAAACGATAATTGAGCAGTAATCTAAAAAGCTTGGCAGTGCCTTGAGTGACTTGGTGTTACGTATAGCTTGAGTTTTAGATGAATATGCTATTGCATGATTGCTTGACGTAAGGGCCTTCTAGCTTCGATGTGCCCTCAGTTTTGCTCGACTTGGCGCAAACTTCCGTGTCTTTAACAACGAAGCTGCTCTAGCTCGCCTACGAACGCTTAGCCGTGCTCCCTACATGGGCTGCACAAATTAGCGTCCCTTCCTAGCCGAACCACAATCATCAATCAATCTTTGGCGCCGGCGTTAATTCCGGTGGGAGAAGTCAGATGTTTTCCGGACACGGCTTTTGCGAATGCTTTTTTCGGACGGTAGCTGGCCGCACGCTGTCGCCAACCTAGCTGAGAAACGCTTTCGCATTAAAAAAGGAAGAAAATAATGCAAAGACAGTGTGCCGGGGTTGAGGAAAATAACTGTGTGTGGGTCAATTTTTTCGGTGCACAGCGTCTCAAAAAGCTATACCAGTGGGCCCAGCTTCGCGACATGAGGGCACGCGTAATCTCGTGGTGTCCAATCAGCTCCTAGAGTAGCATATGAATGCACAGTACAGGAGAGGAGTCCAACGTCGTCAAGCTGATGCCACCAGTGATAGAAAGGGAGAAAAGGTGTAGTGGGGTACAACACCTGGGGAACCACGTGGAGATCATCACCCGCGCACTTCAACGCACGGGCCTCTGGCGCTGTCGCCTCCATCGCAGTGGTCACATTTTCAATAGAGGCGAAAATGCGACCGCCGCGACCCACGGACTCTTAGACGTGCTACCCACATAGGCTGCAAAAATTAGCGTCCTTTCCTCAACAGATCCAAAATCAATGGCAGTGTGGCGTGTCGACCAGCGTCTGTGGTTCTACGCAAACGCCTCGGGGCGCAGCGCTGGGCCTCGCATTGCTTCGCGAGGAGCTTCCCTAAGACTCGGACCAGGACAAAACACAAGTATGCCGGAGCAAAGCCCAAGGCTGCCAAGTGCCCATCGGCTTCTCTCTTTGCTTAGCCTTACACCGCTAGTGCAAGCTGCACTCATTCTTTAGTTTTGTTTTCAGGCACTCACTCAGGCTAATAGAACACATTACCATACTGAGGTTTCATATCACGTTTGGAAATATCAGCGAATTGTTTAAAAACATGCATATTTTGGGATGTGTCGGTACCAAACAACCAGGCTTTTCCAGGAGATACTCCGCGCATGAGCGCGGGCCCCCGCGTGCACATGGAGGACAGCGCCCGGCTTCCTAGTAGGCTATCCAGTTATCCCGCTCGCTTCTGCGCCTCGGCAATGCAGCTGCAATGTAAGGCGTTTTTTCTGCTACACAAGTTTATTTAGGGCAAATCCCAGCTACAATAGTGTTCTAAGATTTCTTTTTAGGGGCGAAGCTCGTTATGCCGTGGGTCTGTCCATCCTCCTTTTGTAGTAGCCACCTCTAGTTCGTGAAGGGCTCACTAGATGGCGTGATGGCGCTGCGGTGCTCGCGTCATTCGGATGTATGGGAACGCGTAATATGGGAGTCTGTCTGTCTGTCTGTCTGTCTGTCTGTCCGTCCATCCGTCCGAGTGCTGCGGTGCTGCTTAGCTAGTACGTGAATTGATCAATAGATGGCGCGGAGGCGCTCGCTGCGTGCTCTAGTGTGATAGGAGAGCACTAGATGGCGACACACAGTATTTGTCACGTCTTTGATGATGTACTGGGCAAGATTAACGGAAGATTCACGGTTTACCGATCAACCTCGGGAGCTTCGCCCCCTGATCATCATTCACTCCGTGGATATGCGTGGATTTTTTTTTTCTTTCCGCCGGCGCCTTTACACGCTGGAACATGTATAAAATCTGCATCGACATAAACAACCACTGCTCCTTGTGAAAGCGCGCGGTGAGCTCACGCTTTTGTAGCATGCGTTATTTTACTGTGACTCCTCCTGCACACGTCATCTTCGGTAAGTGGGGGGGTTTGTGAACAATAGCCGCGTTTTGCAGCGATATATCTTTCAATGATATTCTTTTCCCCGCGTCTTCAACGATTACATCAATATGATCAGCTTCACATGCGCGGTAGATGTAAAGCGGAGTAGAATGAAGTGACTGACATGCATATACAGAGGCCATCTATGCCAACAGCATGGTGCTAGCAATAACGCGGCAAAGTGATGGCCGGGAACGACGAGGCGTTGTCGGCGGTACAGAGTATGAAGGTTGACTTGCGCAATATCGTGTAGGGATTGCTGAGTTTTTCACTGTCCCACGAAATTTAGAGGTAGGTCATGGCTTAGCGCGACTATAAAGATATGACGCTTTATCATGGAAACTTCGTTGCTAAGCTGTTGAGCCGCTAAGCTCCAAGGCCCTGATGCGATTTCTTAGAGCAGAGACCCTGCCCCATTTCCAGGGGCGGAAATGATCAAATCACGGTAAACTTAGATTTAGGTGCCCGCTAAGACACTACTAGTTGAGAAAAATAAGAAAAGAAAATCCCCAAAACGCGTCAGTACAGCAGGCATCACAACGTTTTAACTTTGCCACCTGAAGACACAGTACATCTTATTTAAAATGAAGACGTAACAATTGCCAATTTAAGGAAGGTCCAACTAAATCGATGATCGATAGATGATGCTCTCCGTTCACTATTTTAACTCTCTGCCAATTAAGACAGCGCGGGAATATGCGTCGCTAATGCCCGCTCACCAACCAAGTCTGGCCGGCGCATAGTCATATGGCCACCAACTTGACACCTTCTTGAGCTCGTGTGCAGAAAAAAATGACGCCGATTGTCATCTTAAGCTTCTACAGAATAGAATGGCATCTTTAATACCGCCGGATCAAGCATTCAGAGGCAGAAAAGCACGCACTAGCAGCCCGTAAATGCCCAAGGAAAGGGTTAAAAAATGTGATTGCGGATGCCACCTCCAGATGCGAGCTACATTTCTAGAAAATGCCACTTATTGCATATTTCAACCGCAGAAAAATTGTTGCAATGAGAAAAGCAGAATTAAATTATGGAGAGGCGAACAAGCATTGCTACGCACTGTAGCAATATAAAATCCGTGAGTTCCCGCACATTGTGGGAACTGGAGTCATGGGAAGCAATCAGCGAAGAATGGTCTATGAGGGAATTGTTCGGCATTCAGCCAGAAGTACGGGCAGGACCAGTGCTATTGTGCACAGCGCATGAGGAGTATTCTCAACATGCGCTAACCAGGGAAGTCGACACCACCGCGGCGATCGAGTCGTAGCTCATTGCACGACTTAATATTGGCACTTGCGTTAGCCCAAAGCACGGACATCTCTTCGTCGAAAAAGAAATAACTATTTCTCCTGCGGAAATACTATCATAAGCGTCGTTCGTCGAAGTGTTCACAAGGGATCGAATAAATTTGCCAAAAAGCTAGCGAGTGGTAGCGGAACGTATGTGCTCCTTTGATCATGTGTATCACTCAGTAAAAGAACTGTTCAATCTACCCAAGCACCAGCGTTTCAACAGACGTCAATGATCAACAAATGATCATTTACACAGTCACACACGCAGACCAACTTGACCGTAGCGCGCTTAATATTGCATATACGCGACCTCCTAGCCTGAATTATGCTAAATATGTACTGACGCACAGCGCATCGGCGCCTAATGTCGCAAAGATTCTTAAGAAGCACTGTAAAATATTAACGCAGAACGAACAGCTTAAAAATGGTTTTCCCGGAGCCACCACGCGTAGTTTACCGACGTTGCAGGAATTTGCAAGATATCTTGACGTCTTTCAAATTTAGAATTAACCCCTTTCTGAGTACCTATTACCAACCGTGCCGCAAACCAAGATGTGAAGTATGTGCTCAAATGACGACCACACGATGGTTAGGATCAATGTCTCTAGCTTAAAGATTCATGGCGATTTTGCGTGTGACACTGAGGATGTTATTAATTTAAATGAAGGCTCTGTCTCCAAGTTAGCATCTCGGTCAAACCGAAACTACATTTCGGTATCGTTTTAACAACCACAAAGCGCATCTACACTCGCTCCCTCATTTGCAGATACCTAGGCACGTTGCCGCCATGGAGCACAAGTTCAAATCATACAGTGCCACAGATTTAGAATCCGGATTCCCATCACATCATGATCGCGAAATACGGGAGTCATTTTTTATCCACAAATTTAATTGCGTTTCTCGTATAAATTTTAGCGCCGGAAAACTGTGCAGAGTGCCTCCGCTGCTCTATGTCTACCTTTACGATGACGATAATAATATCCTGTTGGTTTAGGCGTATACTTTATTCATTTAATCCACGCTATCCACTCTTGCAGGCTACATTTCCTGGGTGCCGCACTTTGCGCTGTGCCATTGAATGTGATGTAATCTTGGCATATTTTTTTTATTTCTGTACATCACTGGCCAGTGACCCGCTGTATTGTCGAACGTGATATTCTATGCATATTTTGGCACATGTTTTTATTCCTATTTTCATTTTTGATCTGTAATTGTTGTTTCCATGCCCGTCGCACCTTCTTTCAAAAGAGTTATGGTAACCATGTGCAGTACTTCAGAATTTCGTGTAGTGCATGACAGTGTGATATTCTGTGGAAATCTGTGTTTGCCACGCGCGGTACATCAGACACGCGTGTACTGCGTGGCAACGTGATACTATGGACCTTTAAAAAGTGCGTGCTTCTAGTAGCGTCTTCATTCTGACGAAGGCTGGCCCAGTAGTGGAAACGTTAATAAAACAAGAATTTCCAACGCGTGTGCCTGTTTTCGGCATATATATATATCTATATATATTGAAACAGCCTCAGTCCCTTCAGCTACTACTTCCGAGGCCGCCAGCTTCTTCTTGAAAGCCATTTATCTGCGTCATGGGGCTTCTCGCGTACTTCTGAGCGACCGAGGCAAGGCATTCCTTTCAAGCACACTACACGAAGTTCTTCAAGCCTTCAATATATATTTCAATATATATATTCATTATATATTGAATTTCAATATATATATATATATATATATAATCATGGAGAACGATCCAATATAACAGTCTGAATGACGTAAGTTCGCTGAGAAATGCTTCACATTTACTATAGAGCCTCTCCATGATCCAGGTATGAGAGCTTGATAAAAGTGTTGGATATAAGGCACATTGGCGTTTGACAGTCGATCGCGCAAATACTCCTTAACGGCGCGAGAATTTCGCCGGTTTTGGATAAAACCCTAGCGCGCTGACCACAATAAATGAGCGACATGTTTACCAAATACGCGCTCCTGTCCGATGGGCTTATTTTCCTGGAGAAATAGAACGCCAAAATGATAATGATGATTTTTTTACCATTCCAAAGTAGGTCACAAGGAGAAATTGGTTACGCTAAAGCAAGCACTGCAGTTAAAAAGCACGTGTACTTTGCCGGATGTGATGGACACGGCATGTTGCTCCCACGCCATCCAATGCACTAACCTCTGGGTTGGCGTCGTGAGGAATACAATGTTTTTTGCGCGTACGTCTTGACATTTGCGAAACAGAACTTTCGGTTGATCGCAGAAGCGCGTCAAAGCCCTGATCCATGTATAATCACACAATACGCATGAATTACGAGAAGTCAAAGAAAAGCAATACCAACCAGCGTCAGCAGTGCGAAAGGCGACTGTCCAGGGAATGACCCTTAGCTTATAGCAGCTTCCAAAACACACGCTGCCATAGAGATAGCACGATGAAAAGATATTTTAGGGGCGAAGCTCCATATGCCGTGGGTCTGTCCATGCTCCGTTTGTAGTAGCCACCTATAGTTTGTGGAGTGCTCACTAGATGGCATGATGGCGCTGCGGTGCTCGCTTCATTCAGATGTATGGGAACGCGTAGTATGGGAGTCTGTTGTCTGTCTGTCCATCCATCTGTCCGTCCGTCCGAGCGCTGCAGTGCTGCTTAGCTACTACGTGAATTGATCAATAAATGGCGCGGTGGCACTCGCTGCGTGCTCTAGTGTGATAGGAGAGCGCTAGATGGCGACACAGTGTTTGTCACGTCTTTGATGATGTACTGGGCAAAATTCACGGAAGATTCAGGGTTTTTACCGATGAACCACCGGAGCTTCGCCAACTCATCATCATTCACTCCATGGATATGAGCGCATTTTTTTGAAAGGATAATTATTTGTGCTCTTTATACTTTTGAAGTGCCGTGTTGGTAGCAAGAACTTGTCCTCATTCACAATGAACACCTCCTCCATCTCTATGCTCGCAGATATCTCTTTAAGATCGGACAGGAAGAGAGTCTCGATTGCAGCGTGTGTCACACATCAGAGACTATACTTCATATCCTCTGCGTGTGCCCTCAATATTCGGCCGAAAGGAGAACACTTCGGTGCGTGGTAGATGGTTTGGACTCCCGGCCCTTTTCGGAGGAGAAACTTTTAGGTGCATGGAAACACACGGACCACGCCCAGCGCAACTTAAAGGCCCTTTTTAATTTTTTGTGTGACACAGGTTTAGATGCCCGTCTCTAAAACTGTGCTGTAAAGATTACATCCGCTTATAGGACTTGTATAGTGACTCATTTTACTTTACCATCGTCACCTCTCATACCTCCCTCTATCTCTATTTATCCCTTTTCCCCTTACCCCTGTGAGGAGTAGCAGGCCAGAGACTCACTCTCCAGGCCGACATCTCCTCCTTTCCTCTCATTAAAGGCTTTCTTCTCTTCTTCCTCCATCTCAGAAATGAATGGAACTCATTTGCAATATGCAAATGCCAAATACTTATGTTTCTGACAAGGAGCGTACGAAAAATCAAGCTTAGTCGCTGTACAAGCGGCTACAATTTTCTTGGTGAATAATTTACGAGGCCTATGTGAAGTGGCAAGATCTGTTTCATGATCCTTTCAAGAGTTCATATTGCGGCGTTTAAAAGACTAACGTGATGTACGTATATGCAAGTGCGAGGATGTTAGCTATCAGCACTTCCTTGTTCTGCTACATGATGTTCTCTTCTCTTTATGTAGCCTTTGGAATAAATACACTTATACGAGAAATAGAAAACGTCCACATTTTCAGGCGTCTCAAAAGACCCCGGTCCGCTAGACGCACGTTTTCTTGCCGGCGTTGAATTAAGGTCTGATCTTGTTCTTTCAATGAAGAACTTAAATAAGCTCTTATCCTTACCGTATGCTTCAGTTTAGACAAACTACGATGGCAGTCTCTAACTCTAAGGAAACAATCTAAGAACATTCAAATGTAATACATGAAGGTGGTGTGTACGGCGCAAAATCAATTTAGAAAAAGAAATAGAGTGAGCTACTCAATAGAGTTGCGAAGACAGAATACAGCATAACTGACCACCTTCTTCTCCTCCTTTCTCTAACATCGCCTTCCCTCGGCTTGCTGCTCTATAAGGTACATGCCTATGGTGCACTTCACCCTGTACCCACATCTTCACCCTGATTTTCCTAGCGCGTAAAAGCTGTGGCCTAGGAAGTGCGCCTCAGGTGGTGGCTTTTGAGTGCGGTTTGGTTAACCAAAAGAGGTTCAGTTCTGCAACCCATGACTGGAACGCGGCTCAGCGTCCTTCATGGTAGCTGAGAGGGGCTGAGAGGGAAACAAGAGGAACACCACGGGAGAGGGCTCCGGAAATTTCAACCACCTGCGACTTTCTTACTCGGCGTTGATCACGCACAACTCACAGGCCCCTGACTTTTTCACCTTCACCGAAAATGCGACCGCTGCAGCCGGAATGAAACCCGCGTTTTTTCCGTTGCAGCCTAGCACCATCACCACTAAACCGCCGCGGCGAACGAGCGGCTGCCCCAAGTGGCCGTGCAGTGTCTTTTATGAAAGTGAATGCGCAATTATGTGGCCCTTCCGCTATGGCGACAGCATGCGACTACAGCCAGTGGAAGCAACAGAAGTCGCTTCCGCATTTCGAGTTACAAATTGTCATGTTGTCGTGACGATGAAGGACGCACGAGAACTCAAGGCTTTTTCAGTCGAACCGTTAATTGCGCGAACCCAACTTCTGGGGTTCAACGTCACAAAATCGCGCTCTGCTTGTGAGAGACGCCGTAGTGGAGGGCTTCGGAAATTTACACCACCTGGGGTTTTTTAACGTGCACTGGAACAGCACAGCACACGGGCCTCAACATTTCGCTTCCATCGAAATGTAGATGTCACGGCCGGAATTCGATACCGCTACCTTCGGGTGAGCAGCCGAATACCGTAGCCACCAGACCACCGTGGCTAGTGGGTGAACCTGTGCCCTGAAAATCACAAAACAAAACGACGCTACAGCGGCGTCAACGCCCAGTCATCGGTCGACGGAACAGCTGACCTGCGGCGAAAGACGTCGGCTTTTGTGCACGCGTCATAGCGCATTCTTATCATTGAAAGACTAGAAGACGCTCAAATGTGCGCGTCGGGCAGACAAAGTTTGTAGAACGGTCGACACGGTTCCCGGAGAAGTCATGCAAGCGCGGCCTGCGCCGGGTGTCACGTGAAGGAACGGCGTTTCCCCTTAAAAAAAACAATAAAAAACCAATACGCATGTCAGTGTTAGCATTCAGACCAACCATTATCGGGAAAAGGACAGCCGCCAATCGTATAGATTTTTTTCAATGTGCCAGTAGGTGATGCGAAAAACAGTGGCATCTCATCGCGATTTTCTGCCAGAGAGGCTCCGAAAAGCGACGAGGGCCGAGGACATTCCAATCAAGTATGCCGACATATTGCAACACTCCCGACTGGAAAGGCGCCAATATCCACAACCACATGGAGCATTAAACAAGGAGGAAGCCACGTCCCTCCGCAGATTGCAAACGAGCACAGACGTAAACGGAATTATTATGCACCGCATCCACACCACAGAGTTCCCATACTTTTGCCGTTTTTGTAATGTACCGGACACTCTCCGGCACATGGTCCTTGTGTTTCCACACCGCGAAAACAACGCTGAAGATGACGCTCCAGAACCCCCAGAAGTGATTGAAAAAAAGTGGGAATCAACGTTAACGGCCGAGAGCTTGGAGGTCCAGGGAAGTCTGGTGGACCGGGCACGGGCCAAAGCATTAGCGAACGGCTTTCTGGACTGAGAGAGCCGCCCGCCTCGGGCGAAAATCGCCGTTTCTCAAAATAAATGTTTATTCCTCCTCATCCTCTCGTCGCTATGCCCCAACCGGGCGATCTGTGGAGCCTTCGCAAACACGCCAAGTATTAGCATCTTTCCTTTGATAACGACCACACTGAGCATACCAGAACATGCACAATAGACAAAACTTTGCAGTCAAGCAGAACCACTACTCGGGGGCATGAGGTAAGCAACTATAAAGGTTTCAACAACCTAAGAGAGCCAACATTGTGAGAAATTCATCGTTGTACAAATGAGAGTAATCCTTGTGCCGTATCGTTGACTCAGTAATAAAATGCTGTAAGTGCTCTAGGATTTTTTTCCTGCTCAACAGTGCTTTCATTCGCGTTGGGTCATTCTTTGACTTGTGAGCAACGGTGTAAGTGAATTCTCGAAAGGAGATGGCGACTATGTAGGCATCACCGACGCTTGTTTTTCTTTAAATGCATTAGCTTTGACTCCAAGATAACGGGCTGTGCCATGTCCATAAGGGCGTTAACATTTAAGATAGGCTAAAGCCCTTGGAGAACGTTTCGCATTGGCGCTCCGTTCACACAAATAAAACCTGTGATCTCGTATGTGAAACATGACTCAGACAACGACAAACATGGCCGAATGAATTACCTAGACGGGCACTTAGTGCTGCTGTGGGTGGAATATCCTATTGGGATTTCAGATCCCTCGTCGAAGAGTTGTATCAATAAAGTGGATGTGAGAGCAACCGCAGCAGTCGCTCCGTTTGTGCAGCTCTCGGCGCATATGCGAATGTTGATGGGTCAGTCGCATGGGAAGGCGCTTGTTGTTCTCTATATAGAATTTTATCTCCACTTTTCCTCATAACCGACACATTAAATAAATCGCGGTGATTAACACCTCCAATGATGGCCATGATGTCTTTGTCAGAAGCCACATAGTTGCCTGCATCAAGAAAGAAATTTTCTTCTATCTCATTCGATCATGTAAACGATCATGTAACGTTCCACGTTTCAGAAGTGGAGGGTGATTGTATACGTCTATAAATATCTGTATTCTAAAATGTATTGCTGGTACTGGTCATAAGGCTGTTTAATCTGCCTTAGACATTAGCACCATATGCGTGAAACAGCTTTTTAGTTCCTTCAGAAACGCAAGCAAATGCGAATAAACCTAAACAACCAAGCTGAAAAACAGGCATGGGCATAATTTTTTTTGCAGTGACCTTGGAACGTATTCAGTAACTTGCCTTACATATGCCAGACCACGACTACACAAAGTATACAGAGAACACTACTGATTTGTACGCTCTCTACATAGGATACAGAGAGTACAACCGCGTTATGATTACACGTTATGATTACCACGTTATGAACACCAAGTTATGGTTACAGGAAGTACTGTACTGTAGGGCTCCAGAAAATTCAGAAATCAGCGCTAATTTATTATGCACGTCACCGCACATTGCACGATGCTCCTGCGTTTCGCCTCCATCGAAATGTGAGCGCCGCGGCCGCGACTCGATCCCGTGACCATCGGGTCAGCCTCAGGTGCCATAGCCGCTAGACTGTTGCGGTGAGTTCCTTGTAGCCCTGAAGCTGAAGAAAGAGCAACCAGCCGTAAAGCGACTGATTGCCCTTGCGAGTCGTGCCATCATCCTCAAGGTACCACGTGAAGGGCGTCAAACGCAGTGCCACTACTACATTTTCGAGTTATCTCACAATAAAGTAGATGAAACGGAGATAAAGTACTAAATGGAGGCGGCGATGAGACTGACAACCTCCCAAGATATATTTCATTTACGTGACGTCGCGTCCCATCGCATGACTAAACGAGTTCGTCATAGTATAACGCATGCGTTCATTGCCCTTTCTCTGAATCATTTAACTTTCAAGAAATATTTGCTTGGCCTTAAGAAATGTCAGGCTCTAAGGCCGTTAGCCAATGAGTGCTTTTTGCGCAAATGAAAAGATTGCTGTTATTTATACAGGTTAATAATATACACTAAACAATCTCTACCTCTAATTTGAGTGTCTACAAACTCCTTGATTATACTTTAAGATTCATGTGTATGAACCAAGCAATCACCTTGCTGCTTTAAGTACACTGAAACACCACGCACTGCAAAGTCAAACGAATATTCCTCAATTGTAGCTCAACAAAGCATATATCTAAGACACGCGTAGCACTAATTTCCTTCCGCTTTCTTCACTTGCAGCCCTGTGCACGTGCAATGAGAATAGCGATTTCTGCGCGATCGCGAGATGACGAGCAGAAAGTACATATATAAACTGTCATGCTTTTTGTTTGAGAGCGACAAAATTTGTCCGTGCAAAAGGAGGTTGGAACGAGCAAGTGCACCCTGGCGTGTTACCCTGCAGAGACGGAAAATTGAACGCGCAAGATCACGTTCAGTTTCACCGCACCCACCAGCTTCCTCAGAAGTTTAGCAACTACTCCCGTATTCTAGCCCACAAATGACCTCGGGGTAGTTGCTAGTCCGGTAGCATTCGTGCGAACTATTCTTTCAGACATCACGAACAAAGCGCTTCTTTCATTTAGCATTCGCACTCGGATCCACAAAGTAGGTGTCCTTATTCTTAACGTCTGCAAGAAGGCACCAAATTTACCTCAGAGAACATCCACCTCGCAACTTATCAAATTAGGCATCCATAACACGGACGAGGAGCTACTCGAGGCTAATCATACGAACCAAATTATGCGCCTGACCACTAACAAAACGGGCAGGAAGGTACTCGATCACCTGTATATTTCAATTCCTCCTACTGCGACACGCAGGCAAGACATGCCACATGAATGGCCGGGCTGCTTTTCTACCAAGACGTTAACCCGCAATATGCACCCAGATTACCACCAAAGAAGAAGAGCCGCTCAAGCCAAATGTCCAGAACGAACGCTACAGCAATAGAGAGGAAGCCCACTTCGTCGCCGCTGCGGGCCCTGTGGGAGGGACTTCTACAATAGCGCTAATACACAAAAACCATGTAGTTGATAGCCTTTCATTGAGATGCTCGGATACAGCTGTTGCAGAAGAAACCGTGACCGCCCTCGCGGCGACCCACCCCAGTAGGGACTTTATTCTTACCGACTCTAGGTGGCCCACAGGAACTACGTCACAGGAGGAATTTCAACTCCAGCTCACGCCATCCTACGGCAGGCACGAAAGCGAGCCACGAGAAAGCAGCTCATCTGGGTGCCAGGTCATGAGGGGGTAGCGGGAAACGAGTTAACACACAAGTCGGCCGGGGCATTCCTTCCCCGGGCTCGGCCTACGGACCCCGTAGAGCGCGGAATTCCGCTGCCAACACCGAGTACGGCATACGTAGGTGCACTACAGCTACATCACAGGCACAGACAAACTCTTAATCATCCCTCTAATGGACTTACTAAAGCAGAAGAGACTCGTCTGCGTAGGCTTCAAACCATGTCGCACTTTAGCCCGGCCATGCTATCGAAAATAGATCCGGAGCAATTTAATGCTACGTGTAAATTCTGTGGCGGTCACGCTGACCTTTATCACATGGCATGGGCTTGGCAGTCTAATAGAATCATCGAGCAAATAACGCAGCCTACGTGAAAACGCTGGGAGGAGGTTTTGTCCAGCCCGGCTCTCGAGGATCAGCGGACCCTCGAGCAGCGGGCGCGGGCAGCAGCTTTGTCCAACGGAGTGCCGGACTAGGGACCCGCCCAACAGTCTCCAACCAAAGACTGCAGTAGATGGGGATAGCCTCGACGTCGTGGCTACCAGCTGAAGCCACGACCTCAAGGTTAGCAAAAGAACAGCTAAGCTCATGAGCTAATCGGCGGTTTACAGCGGGAGCACGTAATGATACACTTACCGCATGCTTATCATTTGTGTCACCCATAATAAGAAATAGAGCAAGCAAGAAGATTTCTTTAGAATATTCTGCAATGAAATAAGCAGCGTCATGTATCTTCCCACTGACACGTGCGTTGTCCAAACGCTTGAAGAAAGAGGTTGGGGCAGCTGCATTCTCCTGAACACGTTAACCACCCGGTGCACAACTGGAAATACAGGACTACCTTATTAGTGCATTTTCATAGCTTTCAAGTGCATATCTCGGCGTTGTCGTGGTAAGTTATGTCTACATTGTGCTTTTTATGTGCGTGGATGCTCGAGTCCTGTAATAAAGATACATTGAGGCAGCTGTGCGCTCTTTGTACACGGTAGTCCTTAGGAAAAGGCGTCAGGAATTTCTCCTTTCTACTCGCAGCGATAGTTCTAAGGGTCTCAAAGGCGCTCCTGTCACTGGGTAGTAAATCAGCTTGCAATGGACTTTACGCCTCTCATACACAATCAGAAGGATTTACAACATATAATCAGACGGATTTTAAATGCCAAGCATTTCTTAGCGAACTTCGGCGACTTTGGCGTATCTATCTATCTATCTATCTATCTATCTATCTATCTATCTATCTATCTATCTATCTATCTATCTATCTATCTATCTATCTATCTATCTATCTATCTATCTATCTATTTAGCCGCCTTCGATTTTGTGCTCTCCTGGCCGTTTCGCTAATGGCATGTTTACGAACATTGGTGTGCCACAACATGACTACATGACGAACATAAACGACAGGCCATAACATGAAAATGATAATATATGTCATAATATATCATAATCATGTCCATCATAATATATGGCACGAAGACCGTGGCATGACTTGGTGCTCTCCTGGCCGTTTCGCTAATAGGATGTGTGCGAAAATTGGAATGCCACAACATGACTGCCCGACGAACGCAAGTGACAGGTCGTAATATGAAAATCATGTCATGCATGTGATGAGCGGCATGATTTACATGCCACGGTCTTGGTGCTCTCCTGGCCGTTTCGCTAATAGGATGTATGCGAAAATCGGTATTGCACAACAAGACCGCCTGACGAACATAAATGGCAGGTCATAACATGAAAATCAGGACATGCATGTCATGATCGGCATGATTTGCATACCAGGGTCTTAGTGCTGTCCTGGCCATTTCGCTAATAGGATGTATGCGAAAATTGGTGTGGCACAACATGACTGCCCGACGAACACAAGTGACAGGACATAATGTGAAAATGATGATATGCATGTAATGAGCGGCATGATTTACATGCCACGGTATTGGTGCTCTCCTGGCCGTTTCGCTAATGGGATGGATGCGAAAATTCGTGTGGCACAACATGACTGCCTGACGAACATAAATGACAGTTCATCACATGAAAATCATGATATGCGTGTCATGAGCGGCATTATTTACATGCCACGGTCTTGGTGCTCTCCTGGCCGTTTCGCTAATAGGATGTATGCGAAAATTGGTGTGGCACAACATGACTGCCTGACGAACATAAATGGCAGGTCATCACATGAAAATCATGATATGCATGACGTGAGCGGCATGATTTACATGCCACAGTCTTGGTGCTCTCTTAGCCGTTTCGCTAATCGGATGTATGCGAAAATCGGTATTGCACAAGACTGCCTGACAAACATAAAGGGCAGGTCATAACATGAAAAGCATGACATGCATGCCATGATCGGCATGATTTACATGGCACGGTCTTAGTGCTGTCCGAGCCGTTTCGCTAATGGGATGTGTGCGAAAATTGGTATGCCACAACATGACTGCCCGACGAACACAAGTGACAGGTCATAATATGAAAATCATGACATGCATGTGATGAGCGGCATGATTTACATGCCACGGTATTGGTGCTCTCCTGGCCGTTTCGCTAATGGGATGTATACGAAAATTGGTATGCCACAATATGACTGCATGAGGAACATGACTGACAGGTCACAACATGAAAATCATGATACGCATGTCATGAGCGACATGATTTACGTGCCACGCGTTTCGTTAATGGGATGTATACGAAAATTGGCATGCCAGAACATGACTGTATCACGAACGTAAATGACAGGTCATAACATGAAAATCATGAAATGCATGTCATGAGCGACAGATTTACATGCCACGGTCTCGGTGCTCGCTTGGCCGTTTCGTTAGTGGGATGCATAGGAAAGTTGGTATGCAACAAGATGACTACATGACGAACATGAATGACAGGTCATAACCTGAAAATCGTCACATGCATGCCATGAGCGGCATGATCTACATGCCACTCGTTTCGTTAGGGGGATGTATACCAAAATTGCTATGGCACAACATGACTGCATGACGAACGTAAATGACAGGTCATAACGTTAGAATCATGACATGCGTGTATGAGCGGCATGGTTTACATGCCACAGTCATGGTGCTCTTACCGCCGTTTCATTAACTTCATATGTACCGAACTCGGTATAGCGAGACAACCATGAAAATGCATTTTACATTCCCGATGCGTGCATCGCATTTCCTTGATTCCCACTGCACGTGGGATCTGCCAATTTGTTCACTGCGCGTCTCGAACAGCGGTATTTCTCGTGTAAAGCCCTGAAAAACTGTTCGACGTGGCTTGCGACTTGGCACCCACAGTGATTTTTGCCCTGTGCGTAAAAAAAATAGTACACAGCTTCCTCTAGGTCTCGCGAGGCCAATAACAGCGAAGTTGGCCGTGCGTTTACGGAAACAGGTTACTTGATAGTCGGGATAGTTGGAGGGGAACATTCCTGGTGGCATTGCATTATGCCATTCCGGCGGGAACTTGCCACATTCCATTGCGTTAAGTGATTCTTCAGGAAACATGTCAGGAGATCATCCAAAATCACGTAATGAATCATGTGACGCAGTGTAACGTGACTTGTTGCCGCCGACATAGCGTGGTTAAGTATCACGTGGCAGGTACCCCCAAAATCACGTAAGGATATATTATGAGACAAGCTTCAGCCAGGATCACGTAACCCGCTATGACGTGATGTGTCCCTGCTAAAATTACGTCAAGAAATGTAACATGAAAAGTCCCCCAAAAATGCATCACCAAAGTTACGTAGCATGTTACTACCAAAATCCCGTAACGCCATGTCACGTGACGTGTCTCCGCCAAATTCACGCGACGCAGTGTCACGTGATAGGTTTGTGCCAAAATCACGTGACGCTATGACACGTTTCATAGCGTGATGCATGTCACAATACAGCTAGCTTAAAGAGCTTCACTATTAAAAGTGGCACGGCATGGATTTGAAGGTTAGCTTAAGCAGCTATGCTGCTAAACTGCGGGTCCAAGAAAAATTTAAGGCATGTTTAAATGATTGTACAACGTCCTGCATACCCCACGCGTTGTGGGAATAGGTGCGAGGGGAAATAGTCAGCGAGAAAATTGAGAATGACGGATTGTTTGATATTGAGCCAATTGTTACGAATACGATGAAATCCTGGGTGAATGCACGGGAGGGTGTGTGCTGCATATTTGGTAAGCAGGAACGCTGATAGCACTCCAGCGACTGAATAGTCGTCGCTCACGGTACGACGTAACGTTGGAACTCACGTTTGTGCACTGACGTTCATTTGATCAAAGACTGATTGATTTGTGGGGTTTAACGTCCCAAGACCAGCTATGATTATGAGAGACGCCGTAGTGGAAGTCTCCGGAAAGTTCGACCACCTGGGGTTCTTTAACGTGCACTGACATCGCACAGCACCCGGGCCTCAACATTTCGCCTCCATCGAAATGCAGCCGCCGCGGCCGGGATTCGATCCCGCGACCCTCGGATCTGCAGCCGAGTACCTTAGCCAATAGACCACCGTGGCGGGGCGTTGATCAAAGACTGTACGAGACGATTAACTTATACGCATATCTTAAGTAATGCTTGTTCAAATATTCCTACGGAATCTAGCAAAGTTCGAGGAAAGCATGCAGAGTGATCGGTGAATACAAGCACTGTTTATTACATTCCATGATAGCACTTAATACCCTAGAAGGGCTTGGTGGCTGCTGGAGGAATACGTTTACACGTACCGTGTAGGAGCAGCTGCCGTAGCCTAGTGGCAGCGTGCTTGCTTCGCACCTAGGTGGACCGGGTTTGATTTACCGTTCTATACACTGCTTTCGGATATCGCAGCTGGTTCGTCTGTGTATGTGTGCTTGTTGCAATGCATGCTCATTGCATACTATGGCAAACAAAAACCTGCAGATCTCCCGCACTGTGGGAACAGGTGTAATGCGAAGCAGCCAGCGAGGGAATCACCTATGACGAATAGTTAGCCACTCAGGGAAGTGTTTCGAATAAAATTACGTTCTGGTGTAAAGTTCTCGAGTAGGTGTATACTTAATATGGTCTGACCGAGAAACTCAACAACGCCGTGGCGATTTAATGGTAACTTATTTTAGGACGTAACGTATCGTTTATTACAGAACAGCATTTCGTTTATTACATTAAGGTAGAGCTTAACACACATTGGAAGAGCAATTTACATTACCCAGCAATCATGATGAGAACTGCAGGTCCATTCCGTTCATTTATGATAATTACCTTCTCGGAGCAGCTGCCGTAACCTAGAGATAGCGTGCTTGCTTGGCACCTAGGTGGCCCGGGTTTGATACCGGCCTCCCACTTGGCAGGTTACCTTCAAATATTACAGCGCATTGGTGTTTCTCTGTGTGCCTCTTATCTGTCCATTTTCTTCATTTAAATCCCAGGCTATCACAAATGGTGTGCTTTTGTTGTTTTTTGGTAGGTTATAATGACACATTAAGTGCGTGTTTAAGTTGGCCTGGGATTGGCATGGGCTGTATAAAATTCAAACACTTGTAGCCCGTACTGGCCTACAATGGACCGCGCACTACTGCTGTGAGCTACACCGAGCACAGTATCGCTAATCGTGACGTACGTGTCGAGTGTGTCGTGTTATGTATGTAAAGATCACTCATTCGTGTTCGTCATACATTTGCACCCTACTGTGCAAATATTCGCGTACATCAGATGAACGAGACGATTACGAGAGCACCGAGACAAGGCAGTTAGATAGATATAAATAGATAGCGATAGATAGATAGATGCGATGATTCATGTTCGATAAGATGATGATGTGCAGAAGGCAGGGAGGTTAACCAGAAGGAAAAATATCCAATTTGTTACCCTGCACTGGGGAAGGCATAAGGGGAGACAGAAAGGGATGGAAGAAAAAGAACAAGGAGAAAAGCATGTTCATTAAGCAATTGAATATGAATCATCCTAAAAGCTGACTTTTGTTCGAAAGAAATTCTTGGCATTGAAAAATCTTTTGGTTCTGTATGTGTGCCGCTTTCTTTGCTCATATCATTTGTGCTCTTATTTCTCATACGACGGCGTTAAAGATCATTAAGCATGCTCGTTATGAAGAATAAATTTACTGCGTGCGCATACGATTGTGCATACGATTTCTTGTCCCATTGCTGGACTACGGCACTGGTCGTGGTATAGAGTTTTGTATTGGGCAAACAAAGCAACGTTTGCCCGAATTCTAGGCTCTCGAAATTGCTTTCTGTTTGTGCAGGGCGAAGAAGGGCATTGTATTCAAGCTTGCTCGCTAGTACCAACTAGTAACGTCGACTCCTTTCCTCAGGTATTCGTTCACGTTGCTGCTGATTGCGGCTGCTTCATAAGCGCACCCTGAAGTCCATGCATAAACACATAAGATCCCCAGTCACTCGGCTACTGATCTCACCTAACTATTACTAACTTGTAGAGCTCCAACTACAGCCATTTGAATGAGCAATGCTCATTACTTCGCTAATTCACGACCTTTATTGGTTGTGAGTATTGCCTCGTCTTCGGGGCGATGAAAGACGCAGCAGGCTTGAAACGCTAGATAGTCGATCTGTTTAGTGGGCGATAGAAAGAAAACCGAATTAGGAAAGAAAAACCAAACCGAGAAAGAAAACCACACTGCACAGCAAGACGACAGCGGCGTGAACAGTCGTCGGCCCAGGGTAAAAGACTGACCAGCGGCGACATACATCGGCTTTAACACAGTCTTCAAAGCACGTTCTGCCATTATCACTGATGCTCTAGGGGACCCTGAACGTGCGCTTCGGGCACGTTAAGATGCAGAATGGTAGATACCGTTCCCGAAGCAGGTTGCACGTATAAGAGCGACCTGCTCTGCGCGTCACAGGAAAGTGATGAAGGCGTTCCCCGCAAACAAACCGAAACAAGTGCGGGTGTCAATGTATTCCAAGGTTCCGTGTGTCTATCTCGCAGTTTATGCGAGCGCATTAAACTGCGCTGCCTTGGTTTCAATCCATGTGATCAGTTTCACAAAATTCAAGCATGAATATCAGGTGTTATGAACCATTTATTAGATTACATAATGACCTCGCAGCATGCTTGTAGAGGGGTGCTCGGTGGAAGATCAGTCCTATCGATAAACGAAACAATCAACGGCTTTGAGCGAGTCGCCTCGGAGGTGCTCTTTTTCCGAAGTGCTGGCAGAGTTCCTAGACTTCTTTTACTGGCGATTGTCATTTAAAAGTGGCAAATAAATTTTCTGTGAAATATGGTGGCCGGGCAAATTATTCGTATCATGAGTCTTGCTCGTTTTCAGCAACTTTGATTGTTCACCAACTGTTCATCGGGCTTAGCGTGTCAAAACCTACAATATCACTATGAGGCACGCAACTAAGTGCTGCGCTCTGGCGTAGCCTTGACCACTTGGGGTTATTGAACGTGCATATGTATCTAAGTGCACAGGTGTGCTTTATATTGGCACGGTGAAATACTGCCACCCTGTATACGATTTCAGCCCACGACTTCTTGGTTAGCAAACCAACAAGTGGGATGATTAGATGCCACGGCGGTTTACAGCGGGAGCACATAATATAAACCTCCGGTATGCCTATCATTTGTGTCACCCATGCTAAGAAATACAGGAGAGCAGGAAGAATCCTTTATAAAAATTTATTCTGCAATGCAGTAAGCCGTGTCACGTATCGCGTAATAAAACTGTGTCACTGACACGTACCTTGTCCAAACGCTTGAAGCAAGAGGTTTAGGCAGTTGGATTCTACAGGACACGTTAAAAATCCGGTGCACTTCTGAAAATAGAGGGTTACCATATTAGTGCATAGACTGCGAATGGCAGTAGATATTTCGAGTGTCGTGGTAGGTTATCTGTGTGTAGTGCTTTTTATATGAGGGGTATGTATGAGTCCTACCAAATTGAGACACTGAGGCAGCTGCACGCTATTTATTTACGTGCATCCGTAGGAAGAAGCGTCGGATCTGTGACACTTCAACGCGGAGGGACAGTTCTAAGTGTGTCATGAAGCGCCGCTCTTGCTGCGTAGTAAATCAGTTTGCAATCCGCTTGACGCTTCTCAGAAATATGCAATTAGGATTTTTTTGCGCTCTCCTCTCTTTCTTTTTTAGACCCTAAAATGCTGTTAGATTTGATTTGCGTCTTGGTACACACAGGGATTTGTGCCCTGTGCATAAGAGAAAGTACGCAGCTTCCTATAGGATGCTTAAGCTCAGATAACAGCGAAGCTGACCGACAGTTCACTGAAAGAGGATGCTTGATAGTCATGTGATATTTTGGCGGCTGAATGTCACGTTGCATTGGGTTACGTGACTTTCGCGGGAGCATGTGACGAGATCACCCAAAATCACGTAACGAATGTCACGTGACACGTTTCCGCCAGAATCACGTGACATTGGCATGTTTCCGCTACAATCGCGTAGCTCAATTTCAGGTGACATGTTCCCCCGAAATCACGTAAAAAGTATCATGTGATGTGTTTCCTCAAAAATCACGTAATGCAATGTCACGTGATGTGTTCCCGCCAAAATCGCATTACAGAATTGTCACGTGACATGTACCCCCAAAATTACGTAACGAAACGTCACGTGACATGTTCTTGCCGAAATCACGCAACGCACTGTCACGTGACATGTATACGCCATCATCACTCAAAGCAATGTCACGTGGTAGTTTTGCGCCAAAATCACGCATCGTTCTGACACGTGCTATCGCATGGTGCATCACAAATTACGGATAGCCTAAAGAGGTTTCCTATGGAAGCCGCTGTGCAGTTAAAAAGTAGCATGAAAGAGCTTTAAAGCTACTAAAGGAATTTTTAATCCGCCCTTTTTTTATTTCAACGGAAAGCTTGCCCGTCACAGTGTTCAATAGTGCAATGAGAAGGGGTGGAATGCTTTCTAATTTTTTTTGTCGGAGCTTTTTGGTTATGGAGTCTTAAACGCAGCACACGCTGCAAACAGTGGCCGAAATCGGTCGGGAATGCTTGCGGCAGGTGCTGCCGCAATAGAGCGCATGCACGCGCTGCCGAACAGACGCCGCGCGCATGCGCCGCGGTTAAAAGCAGGTTTTCGGCTGCCGCCACGGCAGTCCCGCTTCTCAGCGTGGTCTCCTTTTACGGTGTAGAAAGGAAATAATGGGACGGGGATGCCTCTTTATTTGTACCAACTGCAATTCTAAGTCCGAGTTCTGGTCTGATGAAGAGCAGCTGGTGACGTACAGCAATTTAAGGACTTCATAACGCAGTATTAGGGCTTTACCACCATACTACGCCACGTTTCAGTTTGCAGCACCTTTGAAGCTCAGTCTAAATATGGAAATCGGATATGGGTGTTCGGTTCCATCAGTATATATCAAGGTCGTTTCAAGTGCAAAACAGTCCCTCTAAGCTTTCTGGCCTGTTGTCCATCCCCTTAACGGTTAGCTGAAGCAGCTTTGCTGTTAAACTGCGGTGCCATGAAAAATTTCAGGCATGCTTAAATCTTCACATAAAACCATGTAGATCCCACGTATTGTGCGAATCGGTGCCACGCGAGGCAGTGAACGAGAAAATCCGCAAGGACGAATAGTTTGTCATTTAGCTAAGTGTTACGAATACGATGAAAGTATGTGCAAAGGACATTGGCGGGTGTATGCTTAACATGGGGTAAAAAAAAGGTCGGCGGTACTGCACCGACTGAATGGTAGCTCACGTACGACATAACGTTGGCACCCACGTTAGTGCACCGACGTTTATTTTGTAAAAAAAGCGAGCTCTAGGATGATCTTGTGTGCGTGTCTTAAGCGTGGTTCGTTGAAGTGTTCCTACGGTGTGGAGCAAAGTTCCAGAAAAGCATGGCGAGTGATAGGTGAACACAACCATTGGTTATTGCATTGCCATGATAGAGCTTAAGAGACTAGACGAGCAAATTGCGTTACACAAGCACACTCATCACGATTGCTGGCGCGACGTCTTTGTTTGTGCACAGTGTAGGAGCAGCCGCCATAGCCTAGGGCTAGCGTGCTTGGCTTAGCACCTCGGCGGCCCGGGTTCGTCAGCGTAATACATGCTGCTTTCGGATGTCACTGCTGGTTCTTGTGTGTATGTGTGCTTGTTTCTACACATGCTCATGCAAGTTATGGCAAACAATACGTGTTTCGAGTGTTCGGCTTCGTTAAAATGACATGCAAAATACCTATTTTGGTTGGTCCTTGATTTTATAAAATTCAAACACCTGTGGAACATGGCCCCGCCACGGTGGTCTAGTGGCTAAGGTACTCGGCTGCTGATCCGAGGGTCGCGGGATCGAATCCCGGCCGCGGCGGCTGCATTTCGATGGAGGCGAAATGTTGAGGCCCGTGTGCTGTGCGATGTCAGTGCACGTTAAAGAACCCCAGGTGGTCAAAATTTCCGGAGCCCTCCACTACGGCGTCTCTCATAATCAGAGCTTGTTTTGGGACGTTAAACCCCACATAACAACAACAACAACAACCTGTGGAACATACCTCTTGGACGAGCACTGCTGGTATAGTTGGTACTGGTATGGTTGGACGAGCACTACTGGTATGAGTCAAACGCGAATGCAGTTGCAGTATCGTTAATTGTGACGTGCACGCCGAGTATCCTGTGTTAGGAATCTAAAGATCACTCATTCGTGTTCGTCATGCATTCGCACCCTACCATCCAAATTTTGGTGCACACCAGATGAACCAGACGGCCAGCAGAGCACTGAGACATAGGCGGCTAGAAAGACACAGACAGACAGACAGACAGACAGACAGACAGACAGACAGATAGACAGACAGGTGGATGGATGCATGCGGTAAAAAGGGACTCGAGTTCGTATGCTTTGCATTTGAGAACCTTTCATTCTATATAAGTGCTGCATTCTTCATTTGTGTTCTTATTTGAGATGCGATGGCCTTAAAGCATAGTGGGCATGCTCATTAGGAAGAAGAAAGTCCGTTCGTGCGCATACAGTTGTGCGTACCATTTCTTGTGTCATTATTGGACTACGATAATGGTCATTATGTACAGATCTTTCTAGTGGACGACAAAGCAACGTTTGCGCGGCACTGTTCATTTTAACGCAGCAGTGTTAAGAGCTTGTTTCGCAGAAGTACCGGGGTCGGCGTCGGTGTCGTTGGTTGTGAGCGAAAAAAATCAGCGTGTCCGTGAGCGTAAATTCAAGGCGGGTGCAAATAAAGAAATAAGAAAAAAACCTGCGGTGACCAGGGAATCGAACTTTCTATCCTTTTGAGAAACACTCGTATGTTATAACTTAGGCAACGCACGCAGTGTTAACAAACAATGACAGACGAAAAAGGTCTCCCATTTGTCGTTTCATTTCACATCACAGCGAAGCAAACTTTTCTTAAGTGCAAATTCGTGGCTGTCGACAATTACTTCCTGTACTTACATGTCTCCAGCACTTTTGCTTGTACGATCGTGCTTCTACTGTTGTATTAGTGATGGTCCCGTTGAACGGCTTGCAGTCACAACTGAAAATGCGGATGACCAATGACAAAAAGTTTGAAGAAGGTTCACTGACTTAACGTGGAAAAAGACTGGTCAACCAGCTGAGCAGGGCAAGGGTGTCAAGTTGACTATCAAAATCATCTAACACTGTCATTACGATTCTGGCTGTCACGCAGCAATGGGCTCAGGACAAGGATTTGGGCAGTGAGCCGAGGTTAATCACGGGTACCTTCCGCACAACACAAGAGTTGTCTTTTTACACCTTTCTCTCCCTCTCTCTGTTTTTCTCTCTCCCTTGCGGTTGCTTTCACTATCTCTCTCTCATAACCGTTTCTGTTGCAATCGTCAATACCTCATATGATTCCCATAAATAGATGGTCTGTGAGCGCGAGTTTATAGTCCTGTGGATATGACGCTCGCCCATGACTGGGAATCGTGCTTCGCGAACAAAGTTTGTTTTGTTTTATTTGTTTGTTTACCTTACTCTCTGTTTGGACCTCTCGCTTCTCAATCCGCGCCTGTTCACTTCATTTGAGTCTACTCCTGTTCGCTTCATTCTCCACTTTGCTCGAAACTGCCAACAACGGACACTGCTCCTATGCAAGGTCCGTATCGATCCTATGCCGAGTTCACCTGATAAAGGGTAACAGAAGCTCCTCTCTGAACATCCGATATAGTATCAGAATGCCTGAGCGCGATTTGTATTTTCGCCTGTCAAGCAAAACACGGCTTCGCTTTCCCACAATGTGGGAACTAATTGGTATACTTCATGACATGCTCAACTGTAACCTGTGATTGACCATCTCTAGACCATCCTTTAGCATCACAGCACTCTGTGTGATTGGGTTAGGCTTGTGGGAATTACAATCCCTATGTTCATCTGCACCTACTTAGTTGGACCGTTACTTTCCCAGGCAGGTCTCCCCTATAGCGGCCCAATAAAACACTTTTGTTCACTGAGTTGGCGCTGTTCACCTTTTCTTTATTTCTATACAAAAATTATTAGCGGGTACCGCTTACGGTACATGCACGACAGAGCAGTTACGCTCGTTTCATGGCGCCGTTCAGCCACCCCACACTGCACATTGTTGAAGACGAATTTTTGTACATTAGCCATGATTTTATCCAGAGTTGCCCACCGCCATCCTGTGCTGGTGTGATTACCGTCGTGCTGAAGTAGTGACCACATTATCTGGTCCTAGTTTGAGGTGAGGCCACTTGCTGAAACGAGTATGTCTTCGTGCTTTACGTCAGCGTTGACGGGATATTACGTTAATTGTTGCGGCAGGGCTATGCTCTACCAAGTTCTTCGGCTGGGCTGATTGTCTCGAAAACTGTAATTCACAACTATATACCACTTCTGTCTGATACGCGCATTACTTCAGTTACCTTGCACCAAGCATAAACACAGCCAAGTGTGCTTCGCGAACAATCGCCTTAGTATTGTTTGCATTTGTCTTGGCAATCTGAAGATCTAGTTTAAAGTCGGCTCGGCTAATTACATTAAAATTATTTTTTTCAAACTTTTAAACTGTCATGTTATACGCAAAATGTTCAACGTGAATTTGTTGAGTATGCTAAAACCTCCGGATAATATACTGCCTTCATAATAGCTCCAGTTTTTAATATCTTCTAGGCATCTCAGAAAGTGCCCCATGTTTGTGGATATATCAGATGAATGACCGTTGGCGCGTGGCGATGTTATAGCTCTCATAGACGCCACAGCAAAATTGTGGATGTGCGCCCTGATCGTAGGCATAAACAGGATTGAAAGATTTGATTTCTGGGGATTAACGTCCCAAAATCACGATTTGATTATGAGAGACGCCGAAGCGGAGGGGTGCGGAAATATCGACCACCTGGGGTTCTTTAACATGCATTGACATCGCACGGTACACGGGCCTGAATATTTCGCCTCCATCGAAATGCAGCCGCCGCGGCCGGGATACGATCCCGCGACGCTGGGACCAGCAGCCGAATACCATAGCCAGTAGACCACCGTGGAGGGGCAGGGGTAAACAGGCGCACAGGATAAATGTTTTGGGTACATTTTATCAACTTATGTTGTATTGCATTCAGCGCTATCTCCTTCCATGGATTACCTACGGACTTTATTAACGAGTTAGTGATGAATAACATTTAAAATGTTGTCGCTTACACGTTGGCCCCCAGTTAAAATGATGCAGATGTGGATTGGACGATTATGTCAGAAATATTTTTCAACCGCGTCCACAGCTCGAGAACCCAAACGGCCTTGTTTTCAGGTGTTCTTACAGCGACGTAGCAAAATGCACCATGAAAACTTCGGCGAATACCGAGTTTTCACGACATGGCGTAGACCAACTAGTTGACGTATTGCGGGAGTTAAACAACAAGGGTGAAGAAATGGTGCCTTGCCTGCTCTCACTCACCTTTTCACAGTCGACGAACATTTGTACAGAATCTGCAAAGGCCTATAACTAATATGGCTCCATGACCTTAACGATCTGGCTAGTGGTAGAGTGTGCCCATATTCGGCACTTGGGAACAATAATTTCTGGTGTTTGTAAACTCAGAAGTTCTAGAAATCATTCTCTCTTCCTGTGGTGCTGTTAAGGATGGATAGCCGAGTGCAGGCCTAAAAGTGACGGGACGTTGCGTAGGCGTCAGAGGGGGATCCTGGGCTGGCTCTTCTGCCAGGAGCATTAAACGTGCCTCACAACCTTGCGGATAATTTACGTTAGAGTAGTCAAATAGGGCTCAGAAACAAAGCCTAATATTCCGCTTCATCAAAACCCCTTGTGGGGCAAGTTGGTACATTCTTAAGACGTAAAGGCACCGGCGCAGCCTTTCCTTCTGTGTCGTCTGGTTGCGCCGGTGCCTTTACGTCTTAATATTCTGCTGTTCCTCACACGTGCTACGCACATCGTGTCACAAAATAGTGCTCACTTTAGACGAACCCTCGACAGTTGCACACAATTGAAAGCTCTCGAACGACACATTTCTCCGGAGACAATGCATTAAATGGGACGACGCCATGGGTAAACCTACCATACACCAGAAGCGCCCACAAACGGTGAAACCTTCCGAGCGAAACCGAACTGTTTGTCAGCGGGAGGTTTTGTGACCGCGCACTTCGGTGTGTGAAAGGCGCATCATTTGCTTGTCGAAAGCGGTCTTTGCGTTGCGATAGAGGCGCTGCAATAGAGGCGTCTAAACTACTTAAACGCTATCTGCCGGCTCGCATATTAGCGCAAAAATTTACGACCTCGCTCCATCGTTCCTAGGTGGCGGTACCACCGCTGAGAACCTAATGTCCCTATGAGGACCAAGAGTGCAGCGAGAGGGAGGGGGCGACGTTAATTTAAGAGCAATTTTGCTTGCTAAATACGTTTCCCATAATCGGACGTCAGTTAGATGCAAATTGTAAAGCGGCCTAGTAAACATATAAAGCTAGTGTTTTCCTCCCCCATTGGAGATCTGCCTGTAGCGTAGTCAGTAGCGCTTCCTGCTCCATCCGTCATACCCTGGGTTGTTGTGGGCTCGAATGCAAGCGGATAGTACTTTTTGAATCTCAAAGGCGTGTTTATTTTTCTGACATCTACTTCCGTTACAGTAGTGCGTCACAGATTCATGGTGGACCCCGGCATAAAGCACTTTCGTGTTAAAAAAAACCACTAAATGCCGACTACAAAGCCAGGAACGAGACGCCATAAAAACTGTAAAACACGGCCTGAAAGAGTGCAGCTCACCACGACCTCTTCAACGCCATCCGCATCGCTATGAATAAATTAGGGATAACGCATAGCCCACACAAATGTGCAGTGCCTATTTCACGCGGTCTCAAAGATTGCGTAAGATAGGGACACGTAAATTTCCCTGTTGCCTTAAAATTCCTCCCATTCGCACATTTTCGGAAAACACAGCATTAAAGAGAAGAAATCATTAATTCCGTTAAGATGTGACGGCGTAGTGGCACGTGCTCAGCCGTGCAACTACGCCGTCACATCTGAAACGGCAGGTCAACTTCTGGTAAAGAAATTAATGGCCCAATTATTGCAATATATTTTCGGACGCGTGATGCGGAGATTGGTATCAGAATACTCAGGACCTGAAAGTAAGGAACATGCCTGACAGCGGAAGCCCTTAGTAACCTCTGCGTTCCTGCGGGCTCGACCGTGAAGGAACGCAATTTTCGAACGTTTATGCCGTTTTCTTCTTCGCAGACGTCAATAAACACAGGCGCCATCCAGGTGTATGAGACGTTCGTTAGGGACCACACTATGGAAATAATTGATCGGCCCGTGCGGCGCCCCTGTCACGTAGAAGCTTTTAAACGATGTGAGTAGAGTCACTTTTTTGAACTGATTGCGATCTCCCCACTCGAGCAGCAGAGCGCCACTAACCACTTGGAACGCTTTGTGTTCCGGCTATAATTTGTCAGGTGAACAATTTTTCAACTCAAAAGGGGACACTGTTGTCGCTTCTTCTACTCCGCTTTCACTTTGTATCACATAATGTTTCACGAACTGCTCCGCCTAAAAATATTTAGTTCCTGCGTAAGTCGGCAGCCCCTTGAAGTAATAATGGGCTGCCGCGAGGGATGCATTTCACATATTCAGAGGCATCCACCGTGTCCTAGAAAGAGATGTGACCAGAAATGATAGAAGTGTTCCGATGGCAGCTGCGCAGCGTCGCTATAGCGACATATGGTGAACGAAAGCTGGCATCCACCGACGGTCGGCTGTCGCCGCCAGAAGATTAGCAGCGACATGACAGAAGACAGATGAGAGGCGCTGAAGAAGAGAGACAGATACGAATTTGTAAGAAAGGATAGGAAAAGGCGACTGCCTAATGACCCCGGTTGCATCGGGGAAGAAATGCAGATTACGTGAAGTCAGGACCCGACAGGTGTTGGCTTCACGTAACTGCACCAAACAGGGTTAAATCGCTTGGCACTGAATCAACCAAGAGCTTACCCTTCAACACTGAACACGGCCAAGCTCCAAAACGCGATGGATGGAGGCGACGGGAAGCCCCCCTCGCAACCCCCTTCCTCCACATCCCTTTTGGTTCTGGTCCGTGGTTTTTCCACACACCCAAGAATCATGCCAGATGCGCATCGCGCGCGCCTGAGGAGTTTTCTGAGAGATTTCGCTCACATTTCATGAGCTACACCTAAATCGAGGTGATTCCACGTGATGAAGCTCGGAAACACAAGAAACCCACCGTTAACACACCTTCGTTTCCCTTTCTTTATGCATCGTAGGTCTTGCGCTTTTGAGCAATTGCTGATTAGTTCAATTTCTGAGCAACAATTACAAGGTGATGGATTAGCTAATTTCGGAGGCATAGCAGTTTAGTGACGCTTGTAGAAGTTACACAGCTGCTGTGCTATTCTGCCACGGTAGTTGAGTGGCTATGGCACTGGGCTACTGATCCGAAGGTAGCGGAATCGAATCGCGGCAGCGGCGGCTGAACTGCGATCAAGGCAAAATGTTGAGGCCAGTGTATTCTGCAATGCCAGTGCACGCTCCCCTTGTAATCACGTCGTGGTTTGGGAACGTTACACACCACATGTGAAGTCAGCTGTTGTACTGCCCAGCAACCGCTGCAATTGTAGAAACAATGTGTTAGCCATCATGACGGGTGATATGCGCGCCTTTGACCATGATTTGACCTTGGGGACCGTGGTTTTGCTGAGTATGCATCGATTGATTTCTGGGGTCTTACATCCGTAAACTAGCTATGACTATGAGAGACGCCGTAGTGGACTTTTCCGGGAATTTTGACCACCTGGGGTTCTTTCACGTGCACTGACATCGAACAGTACATGGTCCTCAACATTTCGCCTCTATCTAAACGCAGCTGCGGCGTCCGTGAATTTCGAGCGTCTGTGAATCGAAGTGCTTTACCATAAAATTTAGGTAATATTGCCGACACTCGCGTGGTTCGGTGAATTCTTCTCCATTTGGTTATCATTCTCTGCTTGCGAGATTTCCTGAAGAGCGTGAACCGACTAGTCCAGCAACAAATCTTAATGTCAAGCATCCTTGATATCACGCAGTAACCTTTAGGCAATATGCTCTTTTCATCCCATCGAATATCACAGGTTAAGGAGATTTGTGAAAGCATTCCTTCTTCTAACCGAGTGATGGTCTCATAGCTATTACTCCGCAGACAAGAACCCTTTATTACAATTGCATTGTGAACCTGAAATTTTTCTGTCGTTCTCATTAATTATCCGTTTGGTTCATATTGGTTGCTTTCATTTCCTTGTGTACGTTATTCACAACGAGAGCAAATTGAAAAGGTTACAAAGACGCAGAGAGGGTTTAATCGGCTACCATTATGCAGTTGGCGCACGGGCAACATTTACACAATTTTCCATATTTACCCAACAACACATCACATAAGGCTCGCATCAGTTATTTTGAACACTTTCCTACCGACACAAATATAATGATCACAAAACCGTATACAGATCGCTAAAAACGATATAGAACAGGAAATGTCGCTAGAGCCAAGGCTTCGACAAGTGGACTTGTCTTCCTGAGGACGCCAACTGCCTTCTCGAGCGTTCGTGTCAGTATGGTTTACACGCTGTCCCTTGTCCACGGAAGAGCTGCACTTGCCAAAAAAAGAGGGGTCGGTGAGGGATAGGCATACTGGAAGTCGTAACTTCGGCTCCAGCATCATTCCCTGTTTTAAGTTGTTTTACCGATCTGTTCGTCGATTCAGCCCTCCCTCTTCCCCTGAGTTTCTCTTCTAAAACAGTAAATAGTTATGCAATAAGAAAAGTCTGCAGGTGCTACGGAGTTTGAGAATCTGGACACGCGAATCAGCATTTAAGGAAATCGCCTATGACGAATTGTTTAACCTTGTGTCGAACTGCTACGAGTAGGATTAAGGATGCGCCCACTCATGAGTATCCATAACATGGGTTAACCAAGAACATCGAAAGCACCCTAGCGACCGAATGGTACCTGATGCTATGGTGTGACGTTGGAAGTCACGTTAGTCCAAAGCACGGACTTCTGTTTTGTCGAAGAAAAACGTACTAAATGGTGCGTTATTTAAGAGTCGTTCGTTGAACTATTCCTAAGGAATCGAGTAAAGTGGGGTAAAAGCATACCGGATAGTAGAAGAACATATATATTTCTATTATTGTGCATATCACACATTAGAAGCGAAATAAACGTTATACAACACCATCGTTACAAGTGCTGGTTAAATAAGTCTTACTACATATACCGAGTGGGAGAAGCAGTCGAAGTCTAGAGGTAGTGTCCTTGCTTGGCACTTAGAAAGCCCGTGTTCGATACCATCTTAAAGCTTGGTAGGTTGCATGCATGTCTACGTGCTTGGTCAGGATCGATCGTTCCTTAGCCGAGGAAGTATCCTTAGTGCTTGTGTTCCCGTAGATGATATATGTTAAATGTACTCACTGCGATGTATTTATTGATGGATTGCTGAGGATTTACGTCCCAAAACCACGACTTCACCGTGATAGACGCAGTAGTGGGGGGCTTCGGAAATTTCGACCAAGAGGAGTTATTCAACCAGTACTGACATCGCACAGTGCACGGGCCTCATCGTTTCGCCTCAATAGACACGCATCCCCCGCAGCCCAAATCTCCCTTCAATTCATCTCATCGCTGTTAGTGACCGCAAGACACGTCAGTGACAGAACATGACGAATAACACCCTGTTTTTTTACTTCAACGCAATTTCCTCCAGAACACTTTGCTTGGAAGCTATGACAGCACTTAACATAATACACGGAGAGGACAATTGGTTCCAGCTGTGTCAACTCCCTTCATATATGTCTGCAGAGTTTGATACAGGTATGATATCTACCAGTGTCGCAAAAAAGTGAATTAACTTGGAGATATATATGTGCCTCCCCGAGCAGAACAGAAGAATAAATAGCATTGTCCACAACACCTACTCTTGGCGAAAGCACTAGTTTTCTTATATTTTAAAGAGGACAAACAAGGGTGAGAGCATTAAGTTATTTCGCTGTTAAAGGATCATGTACATATTTTATAAATTATTGTGACCAGCCTGTGTCATGGGGTTAATTGATCAACTTGGCCTACTTTAAACTCCATAGGCTTTTGTTGTATCTCCAGTTTACGAAGTTGCATATGGTTTGTAATACCTAGTAAGCTGCACTCCACTCTATAGTTCAACATGGGAGCACCATACGGAGCAGCCATGCCTAAAACCAATTTGGCAAGGGATGAAAATCGAGTTATTCATCAACCAAGTATCGAATCGGCTGTATAATTTTAATGAGTTTAACTAGACTAGACGTAAATTATAGGTGTTTGATGTTGTGAGAGCTAAACCCTGAGCCCTGTTTTGTTCATAATGAATTTTTATCGGTTTCTCCCACAATAGGAATACCTGCATATCTCTCAGACTGCTCAATAGTCGCAAGTAGGTTCTGCAGCTTTATAATCCGTATTACTTTTTAAGATAGATGTAGTAGTGCCATCAGGCACTTGCGCGGAACTGGGTGGTATTCTTACTCTACTAGCTAATTACGAAAGTGTGACAATGAAGTCGTCACCAGACGGTAACGTGGAAAAAGTAAAGCGAAGTAGACGCAAATCTATATTTAGCACTTTAACTAGGTCACCTACGCTAGCCATTTGGCTCCGCAGAAAAACTGGTTAATCGGCATGTGTCGAAGCGGGAACATCTTTTTAAATGGACTTATTCAGTCGTACTTGAACTTCGGTCACTTTGACCGTATCTATTTAGCTGTCTAGCCGCCAAAGCCTCGGTGCTCTGCTGGTCGTCACGTTCACCTGGTGTACACCGAAATTTGGACGGTAGGGTACGAATGTATTACGAACACGAATGGGTGATCTTTAAATGGCGAACACGACATACTTTACGCGTACATCACGACTAACGCTATTGCAACCACGTGTGCCTCATACCCGTAGTGCTTTGCCCACGGCATACAGGTACGTACCACAGATATTTAACTTTCAGACAGGCTATGTCAGTCAATGCTTAACGAAAATAGCCATTTCACTTATCAATGTAACAAACCCATACTCAAGAATGGCACACGATTTCTCATAGCTTTCAATTAGAATGTACGGAAACAAGCACACACACACAGAGAGAAAGATATGATTTTCAACGGCATCCTGTAGAGACGTAGCAATCGAATCCGGGCCGCCGAGGTGCCAAGCAACCACGCTATTCCTATGCTACAGCAACAGCTCCTGCATGGATGGTAGTGCTTGTGCAACATCTATTGCTCATGTAGTGTAAGTTAAGCGTTGTCATCAAAATGCAGTAACCAATACTCGGGTTCAACGTTTATCCGGCATGCTTTTCTCGAACTTTGCTCGATGCCCTAGGAATGCATCAACCAACGACGCTAAAGATGCACACATCGGCCAGTCGTAGCGTACGCGTTTTAACGAAATGAACGTATATGCACAAAAGTGATTACCTACGTTACGCCGTACCGTATGCTACCTTTCAGTGGCTACAGCTGATGTCGCCGTTCGTGGTTACCCCACGTTCAGCATACACCCACTCGCTCCCTTTGCACCGACTTTCGTCGTATTTGTAACACTTGGATGAAAGCCAGAGATGTCATGAGCAATTTTCTTGCTGACTGCTTCGCATGACACCAATTCCCACAGTGCGTCGGATCTGCAGGACTTTTCTTAGTTCTAAACAATCGGAAATGTATTAAATGCGAAGCATTTCTTTGATCGTATCTATATATCTATCTATCTATCTATCTATCTATCTATCTATCTATCTATCTATCTATCTATCTATCTATCTCTGCCGCCTACTTCTTCATGCTCTCATGGTCATCTTGTCAGCTTGGTACATAGCAGGACTGGAATGATAGGGTATCAATGTATCAGTAACATGAATGATTCATCTAGATATCACTAAAATGATATCCTCGTCATGTGGGTCATGATTAACACCGCGTCGGCTGCGAAATGTTGAGGCCCATGTACTGTTGGGTGGCAGTGCACGTTAAAGACCCCGAGGTAGACAACGACGTGTCTCATAGTCTTAGCGGAGTTTTGTGACGTAACACCCTACGAAGCAACCAACGATTAGCGGTGACACCATGACTTGTGGCTCACGCATGCAGTTCTCGGATGGCATACGCGAGCATGCGCCGCGGGTGTTTGTATGTTAGCATTGCAGCTGACACGAGTGAATGGATAACCAAAACAAACTTTGAAATCTTTACGAGAACAAACTTTGCGTGTGATAAAGAAGACGAAAACACATCGTTTCGCCTAACAATTTAAACGTAAGCACACGAAGGAGACAGAGACAAACGTGAACCTTTCAAGAGTGAGGGCATAGCAATCGAGCCTGGGTCTCCGATGTGAAAAGCAAGCAAGCTGCAACTATTCCACGACGGCTCTTCGCACGCGATATGTGTCGTGGATAATGCAATCAGCAGTGTTCGCGGTGGTGCTTGGGCCCAGTTTGCACACAGACGTTAATCCTACTCGTAAAAACGATTGAATATTACGCAGCCTAGCATAGGGAAATTTCACGCTGGTTCCTTCATATGTCATCTGTTCCCATAAAGCGTGGGATCTACGGGATATTTTTCTGTTGCCAGGTTGTGATAAAAAAACTATCCTTCGTACTTCCCACTTGCATAGAGCATTGAAAGTGAAACACTTTTCTCCATGCAGATTTCGTTTTCCAATAATCATGGGAACACTAAATGTTGCCGAGGATTAGCAGAGTCATCTCTGGAGACATTTACGGTGAAAATATATGTTTAGAGAATCAATTACGAGAGATCCTAAACTTTTGACCATTTTGATTCTCACTCATCTGATGAGTTAAAGCTGTGTGTAATTACTTCGGAAACCTATTGATGTTTCCATGACTAATTGTGTCTATTCAATGAAGTAAGCTAGCATACGCACTTGTACAGTACCCAAAATGGCCACCACTTAGAACCTGAGGTGATAGCAGACTTTATTCGAATGCAGACAAGGAGTGCAAGAAGTATAGCCAATTGTTGTTACAGATAAATTTTGGTGTACCTGCGTCAATACCAGCTAAATTGTTCTTCGCAGCCCAATCTCCCAGGCACTTCCGTCTCATGTCCTTTGTATAAACGCGCAGAATATAATGAATTTATTTCGCAAATGCAACGTCTTTTCTACGCGGCGCAACTGCTGAATATGGTGCATTTCTCTTCTGGGAACTGATGAAAAAAAGGACGCAGCTTCCGCTATCCCGCGCAAGCCCAGATCACCGCGAAGCTGGCTGATATTTTACTGAAACAGGCCACTTGATAGCAATGCGATATTTCTGCGGGATCATGTCATGTCACATTGTGCTACATGATTTTAGCTAGAATTTTCAACATGACATTGCGTTAGGAGCTTGCGTCCTAAACATGTCACATGAGATTTTGTTACGCGATTTCGGCGGGAACATGTCACGTCATCAACCGAAATCACGTCGCGCATTGTTACGTGACATGTCCTGCCAAAATAACCTAACGAAAAGTTGCGTGAAAGTTTCAGCGAAGCGCAAAGGAACACATGGACAGACAAAGAGCACAGGACGGGCGCTTTTTTTTTTCCAAGTTACGACGACACCTGTCCGGTGGACTGCAGTCACCTATGATGGTTACGTTGTTGGCGGCCGTCCTTTCTTGCTTCGGCCTTGGCGGAAGGCCAGCTCGCGCACGTTTCCAAAGGAACTCTGTTGACTGTGCTGCAGGCTTCTTGAACTCTCTGAAGCGCCTGTCAGTTGAAGGCTGTTGCGTTTCTTCTGCCAGAACGATGCGAAGGTAGTCATAAAATAGGCGCACCTGCCGCCAATACTCCGCCTTGAGGATTTTGATCATCCTGCGTATGTGTCCCCAGGAAGGGCTCACGATGCCGAACAAGGCTTGCATTTCGTAGAGAGCGAGCTTGCGTTTAAGGCAGAAAGCAAGAATCCGTGATTGGAATGTGGCCACAGAAATGAGATTGACGAGCGTAATGGCCCTTCCATTCTTTGCTTGTTGTGACAAATAAGAGCCCAGTGTTGGAGAAATATGGCTTAGCGCCCGTCCTGTGCTCTTTGTCTGTCCGTGTGTTCCTTTGCGCTACAATTTTTATAGAAGTCATGAACCAACTAGCCCAAGAAAACATTTTCAGCGACGGTCACGCAACGCAATGTTGCATGTTTCCGCAAGCATCACTTAACACAATGTCAGTAACATGTTTCTCCCAAAATAAAGTGATACTATGCCACGTCACATGTTTCCGACAAGGTCACGCAACGCAGTGTTAAGTGCCGTGTATCCGGCAACATCACATAACGCAATGTCACGTGACTGCTTCACTCGAAATCCCCTAACGCAGTGTTACGGGGTATTGCATGATATCTAGCAAATTGCGGCTAACGTGCGCAGCTTCGCTATTAAGGTGACACGCCTGAGAAATTACGGCTCGCTTAAGTATCTTTCCTGCTGAAGATATACATTATATAATTTATACGGGAGATATCCTGGAAGTGAAACGTGGTTTATACCAAATATATCACTATTGGAACTCGTTTGAGGTAGAAATTCGCAAGTGCAACAAGCAATTTTTCATAAAAATAAATACTGATAGGCTGCCAGCAGAAAGTGAGCGGCATTAAAGAAACGTGCTATAGTTGCTATGATTCATAGTCACGTTAGTTGAAAGCCACGTTTCTTGTAGTATTTTAAGGTCGAGCATTACCATCGTACTTGTAGTACTTTAACTTTGTAGTATATAAAGTGTTGAGTACAGAGGTAGATTAGATGAGTAGATACTCGTTGAATTGAATGGCAATTCCACTGTAAAACGTTTAGACTCCTGCTTTGACAAGAGAGCTGTTTAAGTAACTACTTCCTCAATGCGAATATCTTTCAAAAGCCATATTCGAAGTGTTCAAGGCATTTTTTGGTCCTTGGCGTGCCACACTCTGGCGAAACCTTACCTACGGCGAACGTGCTGCGTTCCATGGCTCTCAAGTATAAATCCATTTGCAAATGCAAAGCTCCTCAGTCGAAGTTCCACTCTGGTTCCCGCTCGATAGGTACTACTTTTCTGCAGGGAATAGCACCCTACATGGTGCTATTACAGTAGCTGTAGAGTAGACGGTGCATTTGACTCCAGGAGCACCGAGACATAAGCGACTAGATAGATAGATAGATAGATAGATAGATAGATAGATAGATAGATAGATAGATAGATAGATAGATAGATAGATAGATAGATAGATAGATAGATAGATCAAAGTGACATAAGGTGGCCAAGAATAACATCGCAGTTGATAGCTCACACTGAAACCTACTGTCAATAGGGCAAGCACTCTACGAGCCATAAATACATTTTCTACTTGGAAAGAATCTAGTAGAAAAACCTCAGGCATTTGTCTTCATTCTGTTGCTTATGGGAGCCCCTCTCTGGCGCATCGGAATTTCGTGCACCCCTCCTTCACTTACGCGCCAAACGCTGCTGATGACCGCTGAGGAATGTAAGAAGTAGCAAGACGACTCAATCATGGCACTGTCATATTTCTGGCTCTATGAAGCTCTTCCTGTTTCTGCAGTTTAGACAAAGCAGTGCTTTCAAGGTTGCTTTATAGTAGCAAATGGGGGCCTCAGTTCCTTTTACAGAGATATTAGCTCACTTCGTTGTCGATTTCGACCGCCCCACAAGCACACCCTGCAAGTCCAACTATGAACAACCAAAAAACAACGGGCTCTGCTCTACTGAACTCACTTCAGCTTTGCCAACATGTTGGGCGCAGACTACGGCGCGTGTAACACAGGGATTCTCGCTGATTTTTATTTTTTATTTATTTATTTTCTTAATTCACAACTTATGTAAATCATGCATACATTCAAAGGTTGCATATGCATGTGTCGCACTTCATGCGAGCGGTTTCAACTTCGCTGAACGGGTTCAAATGCATACGATCAATATTTTTGCGTAATTGAAGCATGAATATCATGTCTCGTGATCAATTTATTCGATTACACAATGGCGTAGCATAAAGACTGTAAAATTGTGCAGTGAGCTTGATCAGTCTTATCAGTAAACGACACAATTGATGGCTCCAAGCAAATCGCTTTGCAGCGGCCGTTTTTTCGATTTACTTGCACAGCTCCTAGGTAACTTCTTTGCGTGATGATGCTTCTTTAAAAATTGGAAGCTAAGCATTCTGCTATTTATGGTGGCTATACGGATTATTGCTGTGGCGAACCTTTTTCTTCTTTAGCAACCAATCTTAAGCACTAGCAGTTGGTGGGGGTTAACGTCCAGAATCCCACGGTATTACTATGAGGCGCGCCCATAGTGGAGTACTGTAGAGTAACAATGACCGCCTGGGGTTATTTTCTGGTCATCATAATTTATGTACTCGGGTGCGTTTTAAATTACCCCTCGAAATGCTGCCCCTGTGGCTATTCTTTAAACCCACGACCTCGAGATTAGCAATCCAGCAGCTGGGTCATAAGCTACAATGGCGGACTAGGGTGCAAGCACCTCATGATCCACTTACCGTATGCGTGTAATTTCTCTTAACCATACCAGAAAGACATCGATGCAAGAAGAGTGATTAGAAACATTTATTTTCCGATAGAGTAAGCTGATCGCGTATCTTATCATTGACACGTACGATGTCCAAACGCTTGTAATAAGAGGTTGGGGCAGCTGCATTCTCGTGGACACCCTATCCATCCGGTGCAGTCCTGAAAATGCAGGGTTATTTTAATAGGGCAATGACTGGGGATATCCGTGGGTATTTTCATTGTATGGTGGCAGGTTATCTGTATATTTAATTTTGATATGTAAGGAATGCTTGACTCGTACCTTAATGACATACTGAAGCAGTGTCGTGTTGTGCACGTACGAACGTCCAGATCAAAAACAAAACGCGTCAGGCGTTTTGACCTTCAAACTTGCCATGACAGTTCTAAGCAGTTCTAAGAGAATCGTAGAGTGCCTCTCGCGCTTGGTATAAAATCAGCTTGCCATGTGTTTTGCGTCTCTGAGGACTATAAAATCGAAATGACTTTTCAAAGGGCGCTTCAAATAATTTGTCATCTGACTTGCTTTCTGGCACTAATCGGGATTGTCGGTTTATACCTAAAAATGTGGTGCCAAAAATTGTCGCGCTTGCTTAAGTGATCATATAAAAACCTGCCTTCTTTGTTTGTACTTGCTTCCTTTTTCATTTCGTTTGTGTTCTTACTAGACGTGCGACGGTGTTATGTAGGCAAAACATTGCTTGTTATAAAGGAGTCATTTCCTGCGCGTGTGTACAATTGCGCATACGATTTGCCGTACCAAGTAGTGCTATGATTTTGGTTGTCGTAGATCGAGCTTCGTAATGGGCACACAGAACAACGTTTTCCCTGCACTGTTGCAATTTAGGTCCAATAATGAAGCCATGATATCTGTTATATTTCGTTTTTACTGGCAATTTCCCCAGGTTCTTGGAAGAATCAGCGGCTCAGACAACCCGCTGTTTATTACAGCATTTTCTGCACGTACCCTGCCTTCGTGTTCCGTGCAGCCACTACGTATCAGTAAAGAGTCTTAGCATTCTTGTTCCATGAAACAATAATGCTTAGAGAGGTTATGCCATGTAGAGAGAAATACACAATTGTTTTAACTTAGGCAAAGGGAGCGCTGTAACAAACAAGTGACAATTTCGCCCTCGCCGATGTTCTTTCACGCACATTTCAGAGCAGCAAACTTTCTCTTGTGTAAATTCGTGGCCGTCCACGATTAGTTTTGTACTCACATATCTCCAACAGTTTTGCTTGTACGATCTTGCTTCCGGGGACACATTAGCGACAGTCACGTTTACTGGCTTGCAATCACACCTGAAAATGCGAATGACTAGTGATATCTTGAGTAAACTAACAGCGCGCAAAATAACGAGACACAAGGAAAAGTATGTTCCTTGGCTAGATAGAATGTGCTTAAATATCGTGTATCAGTCAATAAATCACCAATTGCGAGTTAGCGCTTGTGTTGTCTGCTTTTCCTTGTGTGTAATTCTTTTGCCCGCTGTTAGTTTACTCAAGATGTTATACCAGCTAGGCTGACTTTCAGTATTGACTGGTGACAAAAAGATTAAAGGAGCTTTAGTCACTTAACGTCGGGAAAGAGTGGTTAAACGGCTGAGCTGTGTCAGGGGTGTCAGGTTGACTAGAACTATGAGGTCATACCATTATCACTAATGTAGCAGCGCTGTGGCGACATGGATATGGGCAGTGGAGCGTGGGCCAGTGTCGGCCCATTCTGCGCAACTCGACGCTCGTCTTTCTTTACCTCTCTCCTTGTGAGTAGGTGCGCCTGTGATGCTGTCTTTTTTTTTTGCCCCTCCCTCACGGTCGTTTTCATTTGCTTTGCCCCACGAGCATGTCGGCGAAGGCCAAGTGTTGGCCCGGTGGCGTAGAAGAACTAGGAGAGGCACGGCGGGGATTAGGCAGCTAGGGTGAAAGAAATGTGCCTTGCTATGCACTATGTGATAGCCCGGAGCCGCTCACTTTTGCGCAGTCGACACACATCTGGATAAATTATACAAAGGCCCCTTTCGGCGAGGACACTTTCGCTGTAGGTAATGTGGCTGTCCATAATGTTAACTAGCTGGCGAGTGTTTCGGACTGCCCCAGATTTTGCACTTCGGAACAATGATTTGTGCCGGTTGTTAACGCAGCGGTCCTAACAATTATTCTGTCTTCTGGTGGCGATGTCTTGGGGCGAACAGCCGAGTATCGGCCTAAAGGTGATGACATTTAGCACACGTGAGAAGGTCATTCGGGGCTGGGTTCGCTACCAGAGGCTGTGTTAAACTGCCGCGCCAATTGTGGATAATTTCTGTTCGAGCAAGCAAATACGGCTCATGAACAGAGCCTAATATTCTGCTGTTGCTCACGCGGGATACATCCCGCGAGTTCTCAGACTTTCTGCGCCGTTGTGTAGTTGAGTACTGCTCGGGCGATGACAGAGATGGAAGACCATGAAACGAATGATTGGCGTTCGCCCGTTTGTGGCATGACGAGGCAAGTAAATCTAAAAGGATATCCCAGAAATGTAAGCTTCTTAGCTAAACGAAAATTGATCCCGTTCGAGGGTTCGAACTGGGAAACAACCCCTCTCCGGGGCACTCGCTCCTCCAATTCAGCTAAATAGGAGGCTAGGTATTGACAGTGCTCGGAGCACGTGGGCACGAATATGACGAATGAGTCATGGGTAATGTCGCAACGTGGAGTCACGATTATGAAACGGAAATTAGCATCCACCCATGTGTAGCATTGGGCTATGACCGGGTGATGCCAATTTTCAACTGTGCAGTGTTCGTTTAAGAAGATGCTGCTAGAGCGGCATAATACCTACAGGAGAACAGATATGGTAGTGAAATTGGGTGTTGCTGCTAATTTTTCGCTCGACAATCTCTACTCCGCCTTTCGGTATCACGAAGGACTCACTTGCCGCATACTATGTAAGATCGCTTGGATGCACATACTGCTAAGATCGCCGCCCTACAATTGCTACAAAGTCCATACTTCCTGGAAGCCAAATACTTAACGTATTTGGTACAGAAGAGCCGTTCGACCAAGTGCAATTTTGCGGTCGCAGCAGCAAGACTTTTTAGCGGGGAAGAGAATATAGTAGACATTGCTCAGTTGTGACAATAATTATGTCAAATTCACAAATAAATATCTAGAAAATGATACGTACATAAGTATAACAAATGTGCATTAGTGGAGCGAATCAGATATTTTTAGTGGAGTAAAAATTTGGGGTGCACGAAATATTTCATATAATTTTTTAGTAGTAGTATTTTTGTTGCAACTTTATTTATGTTACAACTGCGATTGCACACGTTGACAAAGAGGTAACTGTATAAACTGTATAGGTAACTGTATTAAGGAAAACATGTTTTGTTAAACTGCTCAAGTCGTTTCCTTGCTATGCTGACATATATGTTACTATTACATGCAATGTAATACCGAGGTTATGAGGAGAAATATCAGGGTAGGATGAGATTACTTACTTCATTGCACAAATGGACCATAATAAGAGATACGCTATCAGATTTATTGTGGTCATCCTAGCTTCAGTAGTTGCTGAAAAAAGAAATGTTTTTTTTCCTTTAATAGAGCTTGTACTCAGCAAAGTGGCAATTTCGGCTTGTTGGTATACCATCTTGAAGACAAGTAGAAGCGCACAGAGCAGACGGACCAGAGAGGCATAGAAAAGCGCCTGTGTGTGAGAAATCTTTGTGTGCCTCTCTCGTCCGTGTGCTCTGTTCACTTCTACTTTTCTTCAAGAGCTTGTAGTATTATTGGATTGTCGTTCTTTTGTTGGTATATCAATGAACATTCTTTTAGCCACATATGTTTACCATGCGAGGCGCACTACAATATCGAATAATTTCTTCTTAAAAAGATACCATTGAAATTATACGCGAGATATATTCATCAAATATTCTTGTCCGCATGCTCTCGCCCACGAAATACGTTTCACTATCACATTTTTTGTTCATTGGGTACTGTGCCTTTGTAACAACTTTTTAATCGAAGGCTATCGGTCATTGGTGCCACAAATTATTTCACAAAATATTCTGCCTTTTGATTAGGGAATCATTGAAAGCATAAGATTAAAAAAAGCGACTAAAATGCCACATAACTGCTTGCTTTGCTGCAAATCACGTCGAAAGACTTCTGCCGCCGCTGCTACGTAACACCCCCCCCCCCCTCCCACCAGCACCCCACGCTTTTTCGATGCACTCTGTCTTCTCCCCTAAAGGATGCGATGGCACGTTTCCTAAATTCAATTAAAATTTCCCACGTTCGCCTGCTCTCGTGACATCTGTTGGACAGCGCCGGCAGTGCGCCGCAGGAATGGAGCGAGAAGGAATAACGCAAACCTCTACGGTGTAGTAACTCGTTTTAGTAAATCGCCAGCGACGCTGCCCAACAGAGACTACCCTTTCTTTCTCAACACGAAGGTGATTCTTAACGATAGAAAGTGAAGGTAATAATAAGTGCACGTTAACTGTCTCTCCGCGGAGGCGAGCACTCGCGAAGGCTAGCGGCCGGGAAAGGGGCCGTTTCAACATTTCGCGGCTCGCGCTCCAAGCAGTAGCTTCTCCTCGACACAATTTCTAGACCGTTCATCTTTCATTAACTAACGTAAAAACCAGTCGAATGTGTGTTCGTAGACAAATGAACGAGGTTATGTATGTGAATGTTGCGTCAAATGGCCCTGAGGTTCCCTTTGCGCTGTATCCTGTTCACGTCTATTACCGCGTCCAGCAGTGCCGGTATTGTGCTTAGTTTTCACGGCGCGTTAGAATCGAACGGTCGGTTGAATTGTTTGTCAGACAGATAGACAGGTAACAGGAAAAATGTTTTTGCGTTTAGGCAGCCCAAGAAAGACTATCGTCTTCAAAAAGCACCCGATAATGCCATGCTATTGACGTTATAAATATAACAACAAAGCGACTCTCTTAAGGCAGCGCGTCACCGATGCTAGGCATGGCACCAACCACGCCTTGTCCGCACTGCACATCGCACAAATACCGCCAACGCGAAAGCCCGCGTGAAGGGCAAGAAAATTTCAATGGATGCTGTGTTTAAAATGTGACACAAAGACTAGCGTCCACTTTCAAGTCCATCACAGCGGATGAGAGAGAGAAAGAGGCAGCTACCGAGTAAATCAGAAAGAACGATGACTGTCGCGACCTTCAGCGGTGTGCAAGGAGGTGTATTGTCTAGAAATGACAACACGAGCAGCAGCATATAAAAATGGCTATCGTAAACGCTAGATACCTGTGTACTTTGCGTTGTCGGCGCACGTTAAAGTACCGCAGATGGTCAAAAATTTTCAGGCCTTCCACTACGGCTTTTCTCTCGTTCCTATCTCTCTTAGTACCTTTCTCCTACCCCCACAGTCGCTTAGCCGTGGTCCCGATATGGGCGGCAGAAATTAGCGTCCTTCTTTACCGAATGACAATCATCCTCATCATCATCATGATCATCACCATCTGTTTCTGCAAAAGAAAGGGTGGCTGGTGCTCAAGAAATCAAAATGCCAAAGTTGACTTAGCAGGAAGGGCTCTGAGATGCAGGCCTGCATTACCGCAAGTTGTTTTTCGGAGAATATCTAGCATACGTGCCGAAGACGTCTGGCTGAAGAAAACAGTTTTAGTGTTTATCGTGGTTATATACATCAGATGCTTCTATATTCAATTGTGGTCTGTGACTAGTTCCTTCTGTTTTTATGAGATTCAGCCATATTTGCTTTTGCTGGAACTAATCGAAAATGTGAACCTTTGTGCAAAGCAGAATAGCATATCTGTTTTCTTTCACAACCGATAGCGCTGGCTCATTCTTTGGACCACAACCAGGTTGCACTGGCGAACGAAAAAACCTGACTTTTGCTTGTATACCCTAGGTCTTTCCGTAGGATGCATCCACCAGGCCGTGTTCACCACCACGCGAGTGCCTCACGTGCATTCACGGTTCCTGGGATGTGACAAACAGCAGTAACGTAGCAAATGGCTGTAAGCCACAACCTACGATGCCTTATGAGAAGGACGCGCTAATGCATGACATGTAAAGAGACGACACCGAATTTAACAGTACTTTGAACAGGTTTTAGGAGGGCACAAATGCTGCAGAGCCACTATTTTCACCAAGCAAAGGAAACTATGTACCCAGCCGCAGGTTCTAAATCATTTTGTGGTTTTAGGTGAGCGGTATTGCGGTTTTGCGGATTTTGCGGTTTTAGGTGAGCCAGGGCAATTCCTCTGCTGCATTACTTCTTTTGCGTTGCCAAAAAGTGCGCCCGGGATGCCTGCAGCAAAATTTTCGCAAAAATGTGTGGCCAAGATAGAATTCTATGAGCTCTTCAGGCCTCGATAAGGAATAATGTCGGTACAAAGGGAAGTAGAGCCACCGTGGTTTCTTGGTTTTTGTGACTAAGTTTATTTTCAAACATATCCATGCCTAAGTGATAATGGTGGATCTTTGACATTTATGTCATGGCGCGCTTGGAATTGTTTTGGCAATTATTTCTATTCTAATTGGCAGCAGAGTAGCCCGGATGCATCCAGTAACCTTTTTTGACCATGAACAGCAAGTATGTATGTAGAGTAGAAACGTGAATACAGGAAGTTGTGACTCTGTGTCGCACTGTGGCATTCGAAATCATTATAAAATCTATTCTTATCATAAAGATATTTCATATTTCTGTCACTCTTTGCACTGTATCCCGTCTTCCACAGGAATGACATGCCTGACACTGCGCTGCATTAAGTTGTTGTTGTCTTGTGGGGTTGAACGTCCCAAAACCAGCTCTGATTATGAGAGACGCCGTAGTGGAGAGCTCCGGAAATTTCGACCACCTGGGGTTCTTTAACGTGCACTGACATCGCATCGCGCAGCACACGGGCATTTTGCCTCCATGGAAATTTGCCTCCATGGAACATTTCGCCTCCATGGAAATGCAGCCGCCGCAGCCGGGATTCGATCCCGCGACCCTCGGATCAGCAGCCGACTACCATAGCCACTAGACCACCGTGGCGGGGCGCGCTGCATTAAGTATTGGACCAAAGTACCTGAAATAGCACTTTGAAAACAAAGCCAGGATATCATTGGCTTTAATCATCTCTAATGACTAAGCAGCTCATTTAGGGATGTTCAGCATAACACACACTTTAACACAAATGGCAGGTAAGTATTGTGTGCTCTTTCTTTTTCACCACAGGAGAGAGAGAGGCTTATTTACGAAAAAGGCGGAGAGGTCTACCTAAGCTTTAATTGGCTCTGGCCTGTCCCTCTACGCGCGGGAAGGGGAAGTGGGAGGAAAGTGAATAATGATGATGGTGAGATAAGGAGGTGCGTATGTAGAGGGCCACGTGTTGTAACAGGGCCACTGTAGAGTCATCCGTCAAATCCAGTGTCACGAAGGAAGTTTACCATAGCTCCATTGACCACGGATGGGCTGGGGACGTCAGGCCAAGGGCCTAACGCAGGCTGGTCGAAGAGTGCACGAAAATCGCATATGCCACATATACCACGTATCTAATAATCTCGTATGAATAATACGAGAACACGTATGATTCTATGTGTTCATACGAGGTTATTCGACATGTCGCATGAGGATTTTCGATACGGTGGTCTTTTGCCAATCCTTGCTACTGATGAAATCAGGGTGATTCCTTCCTGCCGGCACGCTGGACATGCGTAAAATGTCTGCGAGTGTCCCTGGCACTTCACAATGCTGACAATTGGGACCTGTTTCACTATAGCCAATGAGGTGTCTATAACGTCTCAAGAACGCAAAGCCAAGACGAATCCTATGATTCACCCTCGATAGTCTTCGCTTCAGTTTATGAAGCATGCGGAATCTCATTTCCGGGTCCCATTTAGGCAAGCGCTTTTTTCGTCTATCTGGTTTGGTCAGGTGCTCAAATATGTCGTTGCGCATTGCTAAACGAAGCTGGGCATTGGTGTCTGTTCTCCAAAACGCAATCCTCTGGGTGCATTTCCTGTACTTGTTTTAGCTTTAGCATCTGCTAGTGCGTTACCTATTACGCCACAGTGGGAAGGTATCCATTGAAAGCTGACGTGGTGGCCATTCGTCATGTCGAGGTGAAGGAGCTCTGCGATTTCGAGAGCTATAAATATAGTAAGAGCCTCTTCAAACGTGATCAATGGCTTAAAGAGCGGTTTTTGCGTCGATAGTTTGTTAAGGTGTCAGGAGGCTCAGTCGAGACGAAAAGTATGGCCTTCGTGGATAGCAACAACTTCTGCCGGAGGTGATGTGGACTTATGGTCAATCGTAAACATTCGAGCGATGATCTTTTGGGGGTATGACAAAGGCTGCGGTCGAGGCACAGGGTGTGACAGATCCGTCAGTGTACACATGCATGCTACCACCTTATGCTGAGTAAATACGTGATAGAGTCAGTTGTTTAAGGCAAAGATATTTCCTAAACGACTTCTTCTTAATTCCGGTGACATCAAGTCCGACTATAGGCTTAAGTAGGGTGCGCGAAGGTGTTCTAGCAATACTTGGGGAAGAATGTCTCGCTGGCAGAATTTCCTGATGATGTGATATAGTTCTCTTGGTATTCAATCTGTCGTTCTTATTTTCCATCTGTTATCTGCCCTCCACATGATATGCCCTGCCCAGGTCCAGCTTTTTCTTTTAATTGATATAAGAATATCAGGTACTCCTGTCCTGTCTGATCCACTCCGCTCGTTTTTTTCTCTTAGCATTACAGCTATCACTTTTCTCTCCATTGCATGCTCCGTGCTTCTTGATTTAATGGCTAGATCCTTAGTTACCCTCCATGTTTCTGCACCATACGTCAGTGCTGGGAGAATGCAATGATTAGATACTTTTTGTTTTAGTGACAGTGGCAAGTTTCCAATCATGATTTGGGAATGTTTCCCGAATGCGCTCTATGCCATTCTTATTCTACGGAGGACTTCCTTTCCATGCGTAGGCGTCCCTCTTAACAACTGCCCCAATTATAAGTATTCGTTTACACATTATAAGGGCTCATTGCTAATTTTAAATTCCTGTTCCTTAGTTAGACTGCTGGGCATAATTTTAATCTTTTGCCCATTCATTTTCAGTCCTATTTTAAGACTTTCCCGGTTTAACTCCTCAATCATGTTTTACAATTCGTCATCGTCATTGCTAAAGAGCGCTATGCCGTCTCAAAACCTTAAATGGTTGAGATATTCTCCGTCTATTCTAATTCCCTTTCTTCGCAGTCTTGACGTTTGAACACTTCTTCCACGCATGCAGTGAGTAGCATCGGGGATATTGCATCTCCTTGTCTGACTTCTCTCTTGATCGGAATTTTTCTGTTCTTTTCACGTACGAGTGGTGTGGCTGCGCAATCTTTGTAGATGTTACTTATGGTTTCCACGCATACATCAGGAAAACGTAACAGAGGCAGGCAAAAGGTTAGATGGAGCGATGACATTAAGAAGTTCGCAGTCATAAAGTGGAACCGACTCGCTCAGGATAAGGTAAATTGGAAATCGTTGGAAGAGGTCTTCATCCTGCAGAGGACTTAACAATAGGCTGCTGCTGCTGCTGCTGCTATGATAATAATGATGATGATATAGTTCTCGAAAAAGAACAATCTGGGTGGGTGGCCGGTATATCTGATAAGTGGTGTTGCCCATGTCGGGTCAACATGCGAAGGCGCACTCAAAGAGGTTCGCAAAGCATGTATACACTAATGGGGCAACCTCAAGCCTTGGCGCTGGTTCTATTGGTTTTGGCGCAGCGCGGTAGACCCAAGCGCGGACACAACGCTTCCGCTTGGATACTCTCTAGTATAGGCACACCGCTAGGTTTACTGTTAAAAAGCACCGGCAAGGTGCATCTTATACAACCGACGAATAAGGTCTGATACAATTGCAAAAGTGATGATTCTGAAGTTTCCCATCGTGCTGCTACCATAGCGCGAAGGCCGTAGACAAAGCTTCTGTTTTGATTTGATCAGGACAGTATTCTTGCTGATCGATAGCTTGTGTTCATGTTGCCATCTGCGCTAAGAGATGGTAACTTGTCTGTTTCACCAGATTTACTAGCAGGGTGCATGGAAGTTTCGCATATCTTACGCCATATCCAGTAGCACTGTGGTAACCATAGCCTCCTATATACTTTCTGAGCCTGCTCGTACACTGTAGCTTTCAGAAACTTTCTTGAGGTTACCTATTTCATCAATGGGGCTCGAGAGTATCATATACCCTATGTTTGCATTCCTCAAGAAGAATACGTCTCTGTCTACGTCTGCAAACTAACGATGTGGAGCACGGAGGAGAACACGCGTGTTTGTATACTTCGGGAATTTCGTTATCAGACTCAGTTTTTACAGGGACATAGTCCTCGCAATCAACTAATTACATGCTAAAGGAACCGTGATTATATATAGAGATTCCCCTGTACCATTTTCCATGGCACAGGTATTAGAAGCACCTACGAGAGCTTGGAAAGTAAGGGCTTTCGACGGCATCACCACGAAAGAGTGAGGGCAATAGCCCATGTAAGCTTCCAAGGTTTCGATCAATATGGGGCTATCACCTCGGCAAATCTTTCTCTGCTGCTCGACCGGCACATTTCTGTAGCCCGAGCAATCGTTCGGCAGCGGAGAAGTGCTCGTAAGATCTGCTGACAAATTTCAGCAATGCATTTTAGAAGGACTTGTCAGAAGTCGACGCTTTAAATGCCATCACCGGGTACCACTGCTGGTGCCAGCCAGAAAAGCCTTTACATTTATGCCTAATCACCAGAACTGCAAAGTCGTTGCATAATTATGTGCCTCTTTGTAGACAGAATCTAAACTCAGGCGGACATCCTATAAGAAGCGCTGTGTTGTACAGGAGATTCCGCGCGACCCCCTCGCTAGCATCCAGTATCCCGTATGACCGATAGAAAGACAGGCCATAAAACTTACGTGTGGCTGAACACTTCATGATGACATGATGAGTCGTAAAAAAGTCGATCGGCATCCCCTGTGGTGCTGGCAAAGAAGTGCAACGCGCAGAGAATCTGTGTCGCTTACAGATGCCTTAACGAGGTCACCAAACGCGATATATAACCCTGCCACAGACTGATAATGCCCTGTACCGTCTGCGGAATGCTCACATTTCACATCGCCAGACCTCAAGTCAAGGCACTGCCGGATAGATTGTCAAGTTCACAAGCAAAAAACGCATTCGTCACTCCTGATGGGTTACGCGAATTTAGTCCCGCCCTTTCACCTAGGTTCTGCTCCCGCCACACCACAACGAATGATGCGCACTGCGCTTGCTCCGCTAAAGCGGAAGATGTGCCTCGTGCAGTTAGACGACGTTTTTGTGTTTTCAAGCACGTTTGAAGAACGTCCCGCACGCCAAGAAGCATCATCGGCGGAATACGCAAGGAAAACGTCACCACAACGTCGAGAAAACTTCTCTTGCCTTCGGTCAGAAATGTTATTCGGCCTTCTACGGCAGGCTGCTTCTGCAGAACCGAATTAAGAAGCAGCCTGCTGCTGTCTATTTCCCTCGCCATGAAGGCAGTAACAGTAGTTCAACGGTTTCAGGGTCTCTGAGCTTTACGCCGTCGTTTTGTTCAAGTATTCTCGAATATTGCTGAATCGTTCGCTACGAGAGCATGTGAAGATGTTCCCTTCATATGGACTGACAAGCAAGGACAGGCATTCGAGGAATTGCGCAAAACAGTTCAAAGAGCTGCAGTTTTGACACATTTGTGACCAAACTGCGGAATAGAAAATGCACATTGACGCTAGTAGCGCAAGAGAAACGGCTATTCGGATTAAGTAACACGAAGGCGCAGAATGCATAACCGCCTACCCGAGCTGTATTGTGAAAAAGCAGAAGCTAACTATTGAAACAATGAAAAATACTGCTCAGCGACGGTTTGACCCATGAGTAAATTATGACCATATATTTGACGCTCCCCATGTGGAGCAGTAGCGACAACAGCTCGCTTTCCTCAGTGGCCGCGCTCGAAAACAGCTCATGCCGCCTAGCTCATGAGGCCTTCTCCTTCAGGCATACCACGTCATCGTTCAATACCGATTCTTTTAGAAGCAGAGCGACGCAGGCTTATAGATATAAAATGGGCCGGGGCCATTTATGTTACTTTTTCCATATTAACCCCACAATACGTCACGTTAGTCACATCTTCCTATTCTCTTGACGTCATACAATTCGGAGCAAAATTTTCAGTTTCTTGGTGTCTTCTACACCGTGCGGACACCAGTGCGCTGCCTCCTGTCATGCACTTTCTCTGGTGAGCTGATCTCGTTATCTCACCCGCTGTCGTGAGCAACTACATTGTACCGCATGCAGGCTATGCTGACATGAAAAAAATTTGCAAATGGCGAAGAAACATTTATCTTCGTCGTCCCAACGGTAATTTGGAGGTTTCTCTGGCGCCTCATGGCCACCCATATTCCCATTTTATAGGCGTCGCGATACATTTCACCCTCTGCACTAAAAGCACCGTTTTGGTATACGCCAAAAGTACTCGAGGGAAAATGTGCACCCCGCCTAGCCTGCCGCTCTCATACGGCTTTTGGACCCGCCCTCGGCGCCTTACTCATAAATTTTCTTTTCCCGTTACGTACTGTTTTTGGAAAACAGATCGATAATTCTGGCAACCGATTATGTAAACCGCTATGCGGAGACAAATGCTGCGCCCGATGAACTGCTGCTGAAATCGCCGGCTCCTTCGAACATGACGTGGTCCTCCGGCACACTGCACCCACTCTACTTATCACCGATCGCGATGCAGCATTTACTGCGGAGTCCTCACTGTCATGCACGTCAATGTAACGTGGTCTAATATATAGCAGAATGGCCTATGCACGTGCTTTCTACAAGAAAAGTGTTTCGGACGTCCGAGTTGTCTATCGCCGCTTACATCGGTGTGGTAGATGTCAAGAAGAATGCCTGGGGGCCGGTACAGCGATATCATTAGCCATGCGCGATGTTTCAGCAGTTGTACTGCCAGCATTCATAGTGCAGCACAACTGTTTTTCAAGGCAACCTTGCTAGGTTTTGAATGGGTGTGTGTATTGGCATAAAAAGAGGGAAGCGCCGACCCACAGCAACCCTAGACTTCATAGTATGTCATCGCGGTTTTGCGAAGCCTGATGTGCCGCATTTGAGCTCGTTCTTCTTCCATCTCTTACAAACTAATGCCTCACAACGAGGGGTGGAATCACATTACGAACGACGAAATTAGCCGACGTGCATGGATAAAATAGGGTAATCTAGCGCAACGTAGGGAGAACAGAAGGTGTATGGGAGAGCCTGCTCTCTTGCATTGGACATAAAACGAGCTGAAAAAGGAGAACAAGGAACAGGACAATGAGTTCAATAACTCGCGAGCGCCGTACATGCCACCACAAAACGAAAAGCACTAAGACCATATCCGACAACACAAAACTAGCTTGAACTTCCTACCATATTCCTGGCAGGGGAAGTGTTACTACTTCTTGCAACCATACTCAGACATTGGTATTCCTAGGCTATTTTCACACTACAAAACTAGACTATGTACTGCGTGGCAAGACTATCCTAATCGCAACTCTAAATTTTGCCTTTTCGAGATCAGTTTATAAGCGTGGTTTTTTATATGGCGATAATTCCTGCAAAGTTATAGTCTTTCATAAAGAGCCTGAACTCACCTGCTTGAAGAGCCTATGGCGTGGCGGCGCTCTGTGATACTGAATCCCGAAAGATGTCCTTTTCTGTGTGAAGAATATGAACTTTCTCCTCAGCATCAAGGCCCTTGCATCAACTGCTTGACCGCGTATATTTATAGTGTCACATGGTAAACCAAGCGGGACATGGGCGTCCAGGATTGGCTGCACAGCTACCTAAAAGCGGTGCAGATGAGGCTCCTAAAACATCTGCTCATCTACGCATTATCATTGCACATAGCTTCCATACTGAATCATACACTACGTGACATTTAGCATGTGAAGGTTACTTGATGCTCTTGCTTTCAAGCAAGTTATCTTATTTGTGCTTCGGGTTCCTTCTTCTTTCGCTGCTTTGTCATTGTCCAGGAATAAATGGCAGAAATGAATAGTGCATTCCAAAACATGTTTTTTCTCTCACAACTGGAATGGTATACATCAATCAAACATATTAAAGGAAGGGGCTAATTAATATATATGAGATATCAAGAATTAAGTTTAATAATAAGATAATCGGCAGATATTTCATAGCATGTATGATGAAGCACGTAGTAAAAACGAGCTAATAAATTATCTCCTCCATTTTGGAAAATGAAGCAATCAGGGACGTTTTGTCCATAGAGACTGAAATCAGAGTACAGATACCAAGGCCAGCAGAAGTTTTTGAGCATTTCATGCCGGAATTTCACCCGCTTTTTATAGGCTCCTTACGCTACGATCGCTGTGAGCCCGTCCATACGGGATACAGAATGAACGGTACGTTCTGCTATCATAAGCCTCAACCTACCGCAATTTTGTGCTTCCTCACCGGCTCCGCGCACATTGCAAATCATCCTCACCTCACTACTCCTGCGGTAGTTGATGGTACATGGTCGCCGCAAGAGCACACTCCACACTATTTCATACGAACGCTTCGCGGAGGAGCAACACATCCCACCGCAATTGTTACCTCAGCTTTGGCTCGTGACATTGCCTCCTTACAGTACGACCTTATATCGAGCATCACGGTAATGGTGAAAGTTGTCTTGAAGCTTCTCTTAAAATCTTCTAGACCCAAAATTTCGGGACTTCTTTAGACCAACAGCAATGCCTCTTTGTCAAAAAAGTGAAAAATGCAGATTTAGAAATACAGAAGACTTAAGCAAACCTCGATCTATCATAAACGTTTGTCTCGCAAGAAGAAAAACTACCTTACGACAGCTATTATGCCGGACACAGGCATTTCATGTTGAAATCTAAACTTTAGGTTACTTTCGAGTCACTGTGCCTGTAACAGTAAGAGGTTTTGCCCACAGACGTCCTCTACGCAGCACAAAATTGTGGTCCCTAATATTGACACACGCGCTTCTTTTGGTTTGATTACGGGCAGCGCTGTTGACACTTTCCTGTGAAGCACAGTGCATGCACTTATCTTCCATGCCGCTTCGAGAAAGACGTCCAAGAGCTGTGTAACAGTGACTTCCTCTTCCGTCACATTCAAAGCACGGTAGCCAACGTTTCCATTTGCCGGCATCCCATTCTACATGGAAAGCGTTATTCACCTTACCTTAGGCAGACGACCGCGCCATATTCTTCCAGGGAAGCCATCCCTAAGGTGACCTCCCTGGAGCATTGCAATAAGAACACGAAACTCATCAAATAAGTCTGGGACTTAATTTTGACTTTCGCCATGCTAATTCCTATAGGCGTTATAATATGGCCCCTGCTGCTCGGGGGGCCCCTGCTGCTCGGATATCGGCTTCTTCCCGGACAGTCTTCATATTCCTCAGCTTGGCGGCCAAAAAGGTGACTGATGACAGAGCACTGGGCTCCGCTATCGATTTACGCAGCGACACTCCGGCCGCAATCACATCGAGGTCGCCGATTCGTCGTCGGCGTTGCGGTTAGGTGTGTGGAGTAGCACAGCTGTGTCGGCTTCCTCCACTGCTGCTACAGCGCGTAAGCACACCTTTTGGCGGTTAAGTGCTGTCGTGAACGCTGTGGGCAGGTGGCGTGCTCAAGCCTCGTCGGGAACTCGTCGTGTCCGTCGTCATCGGTGGCGGCGGAGAATCTTCGATATTGCGACTTGCAACAATCGCGCCTCGCATTGGTTGTTGCTCTTAGTTTTCCAGATATGGACTTGCAGATTGGCCCTGGGTTAGGCCGGTGTACTGACAGCAATGCAGCGAGAGGAAGTGGGCAGGCGAAGGTGAATAGGATGGTCATCATCATCGCCACTGCACTCCGGCATTGTAGTCAGCGATGTCGCAACCTCATCCACCTGACCTCGTATGCGGGGCGTTAAAAGGGAAACCACGCAACCCCTTCTGACGATATGATACTGCCAGTAGCGGTAGATATGACCGGCTTGTCCACAGTGGTAGCACAGCGGGCGGTGGTCCAGAGCACCCCACACGTCCGTTTTCGTCGGCGCGCAGTGCTCGACTACTGGCGGGCGGCATGACATTGAAGGTGGCGGCGGTGGCTGAGGATGATGTTGCGGAGGCATGAGACCTTGGCGCGGGCAAGGAGCGGCAGTAGGTCGGTATGCAGTCGTGGCACAGGCAGTGGAGTAGGCTTGCAGCAGCGCCTTCCAGCAGGCGGTTCAAGAAGTGTCCGCGGTCGCTGGTTTTATTCGCGAACAATGTCGTCGATGGAGGCTGCTAGGGGCTCTGATAGGGGGAACATCAGGCACAGTTCTTCGTAAACAATATTCCTTATGGTCTCTCATAGTTCTTCGGAGCGGTGGCCATATACTTTGGCGTGGTGCGGCGTCGAACGGCGACTGTATTGGTGGTTTCGTACGTCCAACGTCTTCTCGATCGTCGCTGCTTACTAAAGAAATGCTTTGACTGCTTTGGGTGAGTTCTTTATCAACCCTGCAAATAGCTCCTGCTTTATTCCGCTCATGAGGAGGCGACCATTCTTGTCCTCATATAGTCGGCATCGGCGTCGCAGAAGAGTCGCGTCATCTCTTCCGTAAATATTGTAACGTTTTCATTTCGCAGATGCACACATGTCTCCAGCGTTAATGTTGTGCTTTCGTTGCAGACGAAACTTCTGAAAGTATCCCAAGGTTCTAAACAAATGTCGACTCTCGATTCTTGAACCATGTCTTTGTAGCGTCTGTCCGGTAGAAATATGCGTGGCCCAGCTTGTCATAGTCCCATTTGTTGGAGGCGACGACGCGGTCGAACATGTCTAGCTAACATTCTGCGTCTTCGTAAGATGACCCCCGGAATGTCAGTGGCTTCTTATAAGGTGGAGTATCACGACTATTCCAAGTGACACTGCTGCTGTCACCGTATATGCTGTCCTGGTCACAGCCTGGCTTTTCTTGCATATGTTGGGAAGAAGCCGGCATTCAGGCGGTAGTGCTTGCTGCCTGCGTCTAGTTCGAAGCCCCGGGTTGGAGTCGGCCTCTTGACGGTGTGAGCTTCGCTCGCGGCTGGACGCGGACGTACGGTACATGTTCCTGGAAGCACTCCCACCAGGAATCACGTGGTCGCGACGATGAAAGACGCAGGAGAATTCAAGGCGTTGCCAGTCGAACTGTTTCTTGTGAGAACATGTGCCTAGCAAAGCACATTACACTATACGACCATAGCGGCATGAGCAATCATCAATCGACAGCAGACACTGATCTCCGGTGAATTGCATCCACTTTAATCAACACACTCATCAGAGCGTGTTGTAGTATTATGACAGAAATTCTAGAAGATGCTCTAACGTGCGCTTTCAGAATGCACTATATTTGGAACGTCGATGGCTTTCTCGAAGCAGCATGCAACAGAAGCGCATGCTTGATAACGGCGCTCGCGCAAAGGCAAGGCCTTACAACGACTCAACTGCCTAGACACGTTTCGCCGATAGACATCAAAACCGGCCAATGCCAAATTGATGTCGACGAGGCAGACCGAGCGTAGACTGACGTTATATCACCAGGCAGTTGATTCGATGACAAGGTTATGCTCCTTCGTCGTTGCCGGTCGTCTGCGACTTTCCAGCGTGTTATGGACGCAGCACATGAAGGCTCGAAGTGGTACTGGACATCGTCGTATTTCTGTCGAGCTTCGTCGAAAATGTCCCGCGGCTCAAAACCGTTCTTCAAGCAATTGAGAGATCCGGACTCCCCATAAAGCCCGAAAAGTGCCGCTGCGTATACGACGAGGATTTGTCTCTTGGTCGCCTTAGTAAGAAGTTCGAAAATAGTGGCCTTAGCCGTCGAAAAAGTTCGTCGGAAAGAGCGGCCTTAGCCGGATTGCTCCACCCGCCGACAACAAGGCGTTGCGCAAACCTCTTGGCCTCTGCCATCTATAACAGATGCTTTTCACTGATCGCCAAGTCACCGCCGTACGTCACGAACACTGACGTCGAGTCAACTTGAGAAACGCCGCAAGTCGATACATTTGAAGAACCAAAGGGACGCCTGCGAAGGCATGCAACATTGGCACACTTCTAGAAAGAAAATGGCACAGAAATCTACACCGACGCAAGCAGTGCAAGTCTGCACACTGTTCTTGAGCAGAAGACCAACGGAGAACGGACTATCAGGTGTGCTAGCCGGTCGGTCTCAAAGACGCAAGCGAATTATTAAACTATAGAAAAGGAGTGTCCTATCATCTGAGCTACCTCAAATTTTTCCCCTACGTCTATGGCAGGGCCTTCAAATTTCTCAGCGACCACCACGGTCTACGTTGGCTAGCTAACTTGATAAATTCATGGGTTACCACTAGCAATGCAGTTCGACATAACGTTCGTCTACCAGAACGGACGAAAGCTTTGACCGCGACTGCTTTGCACGCGTCCCCATCGACCAGCTGCCTTAGGGTGGCCAGGGGGATCACTCCTTATGGATACCCGTAAGCGCTGAAGAATTTACACAGCGATAACGAGCTGACCCGGAGCTGAAAAGCCCTATGGGCACTTAGGAGGCAGGACCGTCGTTGTGCTGACACTACTCAAGCGACGACTGAACTCTGTATAGAGCAACCATTTACCAAAGTAAAGCTTCTCGCTACTCCAATCCCACCACTTTCTCGTGGTGCCCTGAGGCTTCCACCTGAAGATTCTGGAAGCTTTGCGCCATGACCCGGACGGCCTCCACAAGCAAATGATTCGCCTTTTATCGCAGTGGGATGTGTTTTGACAAAACGATGCGCCGACAAGCCGTTCCGTTGCGCTTGCAAGGTGTCACCGTTTGCGGGCGCTACATGTTTATGGCAGCTTTACACAGAGGTCAGGAGCATGCAGTTAAGTGTTTCCGTACCAGTGCGAGTCATTCGAGATCTTTCCCTCGTGTACAACTCTCGAGGATCCCTGCGCCATGTCAAGGTACCGCTGATGTCTGCATGTAACGTATTCTCATGTTCACAGTACTCAAGCCATCTCCCGCCCCTCGATTTGCCGCATTACCGCATGGATTCCACAACTTTGCAAAGAGAGCTTTCATTTCGCCTCACACCAATTCCTATATTATACAGGAATAAACTACATTATTGCGTGTATCATCGTAATCGTCATCATAATAATCAGCCTGTCTGTGCTCACTGCAGGGGTAGGCCTCTCCCATATATATCCGATTATCCATGTCCTGTGCTAAATTGTGCAGCTTATCCCCGCAAACTTCCTGGTCTCATCTATCCGTCTAACCCTGTGCCACCACTGGCACACTTGACTTCTCAAGGAATCCACTCTGTTACCCTCAATGATTAACGGTTGTCTTTTCTTCGTATTAAATGTGTAAGTGGTTCGTGGGCCCAGGCACTCACACAGCCTGGCACGAGCCATACACAAGCACAAAACATTTATGACAACACAGTGACCCAAATAAGCAAGTACTTGGTCGCGTCCTTCAAAACTAAATTATTCGTGGCGTGCCAGCGGTTATTTCCCCTCCCAGATTGGCGGCACTACGTTCACGTACACGCGCACACCACTCACAGTGTTCACTTGTAGGGTCGTGCGAAGTCGGTGCGGGGTAGCTGCGATGCCACCGCGGCTGAAGCGCCAAATCGGACACCATTAATGGGCCGGGCGCGCGTCGTCGTAGATGTAAGGCAATACCACGTGGACGGCCGCGACCAGCGGACCAAATAGTCGCCGGTTCGCTGCACGGCCTAGTCTGCCCACAAGCACAGGCTTCGCTAGTGGCTACCTGAGCAGTGAGGAGCAGCATGGATCGGTAGCCACGAATATCGCTCCCCGAGAATCGGACCGCACCTGAGAACAGTCGGCAGCCGCGACGGTCACTCCCCGAGAAAAGGACCGCACCCGAGAACAGTCGGGAACCGCAACGAGCCGGTAGCCCCGAAAGTCGCCCCCCAGAAAAGGACTGCACCCGAGAACAGTCGCGAACCGCAACGAGCCGGTAGCCCCGAAAGTCGCTCCCCTAGAACAGGGCTGCACCCGAGAACAGTCGGGAACCGCAGCGAGCCGGTAGCCGCGACGGTCGCTCCCCGAGAACAGGGACCGCACCCGAGAACAGTCGGGAACCGCCCCGGACGGGTAGCTGCGACAGTCGCTCCCCGAGAACAGGACCGCAGCCGAGAGCAGTCGGGAACCGCAACGGACTGATAGCCGTGATGGTCGCTCCCCGAAACAGGACCTCAACCGAGAACAGTCGGGAACCGCAATGAACCGGTAGCCGCGACGATCGCTCCACCAGAACAGGACCTCAACCGAGAACAGAAGGGAACTGCCACGATTCGGTAGCCGCGACGGTCGCTCACCGAGAACAGGACCGCACCCGAGAACTGTCGGGAACCGTAACGGACCGGTAACCGCGACGGTCGCTCCCCGAGCACAGGACCGCACTTGCGAACAGGCGTGAACTCCAACGGACCGGTAGCCGCGGCGGTCGTTACCCGAGAACGGGAGCGCACCCGAGAACAGTTGCGAACCGCAACGAACCGGTGGCCGCAACGGTCGCTCCTCGAGAACAGGACCGCACCCGAGAACAGTTGGGAACCGCCACGGACCGGTAGGCGCGACGGTCGCTCCCCTAGCACAGGACCGCACTTGAGAACAGGCGGGAACTGCAATGGACCGGTAGCCGCGACGGTCGTTACCCGAGAACAGCTTCCTGGCCTGTACTGTCTCGTGCTTCCCGGGCCTCGCCTTTCCACGAGCGGCGCCACCGCAAGCAACACACACCTCTTCTTCTTCTCCTCTATGTTCTATGCATTGTTCGGGCCGGCACTCGTCATACATGGAGCGCCGACCTCCATTTGTTCTTAATTTCTATCAATATGTCCCTAACACGTATTTGTTGAATAATCCATTTCACTCTGTTCTTGTCTCCTAATGTTTCGCCTGCCATTTACGGTTCCATTCCTCACTGTATAACCCTCAATTCTGCTCAACTGTCTTAGCGTCAAAGTTCCTGCAATGAAGGTGACTACACCTAAGATGCAGCTGTTATATACTACTCACTTGAGAGACAATGGTAAGCTACCCTTCATTATCTGACAACGCTTGCCGAATGTACTCCACTCCGTTCTTATCCTCCTAATTACCTCAGCCTCAGGATTCGGATCAGGGGTGACTACCTGGCCTAAGTAGACATATTCACTTACCACTTCAAATGCCTCGCCAGATATCTCAAACCACTGTGCTCGTCCAAGAAAATTGGACTATATTTTACTTTTCGGCATATTACTATTCAGGCCGACTCTTCGACTTTGCCTATTTAGATAAGTAATTATGCTCTACAATTAATCTCTCGAGTTAATTAGCAAGGCAATGTCATCAGCAAATCTGAAGCTACTGAGGTAATGCAGTGTTGAAAATACTTCTTGTAAACATGCTGTGAATAGGATTGGAGAGATTGTATCCACTTGTGTTGCTGTCATTCTTATAGGTATTTTGCTGCTCTCCTCATGGAGGACAATGATGGCTGCGGAGCGATTGTAGATGTCTTCCAGTAGCCTTACGTATTGTTCGTCTACGCCCAATTCCGCAATGACTGCATGACCGCTGAACTATTCACCGAGTCAAATGCTTTCTCGTAAACTGTGAAGGCTATGTATAGGGATTGGACATACTCCGCGCATTTCTCTATTACGCGGTTGATAGTGCGAATGCGGTCTACTATTGAGTATATTTTGTGAAATCTTGCGCGTTCCTTAGGTTGAATGAAATCTAAGGTGGCACAAAATCTGTTAGCGATTACCTTGGTAAATGCCTTGTAGACAACTGAGGGTAAGCTTCGGCCTGTAATTTTTCAAATCATACGTGTTGCCTTTCTAATGGATCATGATGATCTGCGTATTCTCCCAAGATTCCGGTATGCTTGCAGTCATTAGCCATTGCTTATGCAGGCTTGCCGGTTTTTAAGACAATAGTCTTTGGTGGGATACTTCAGTGCAGAAATGTTGGTCTGTCTTTCTGCTTGTCTGTCTGTCACGCGATTCAGCCACCCGGCGAAAGCTTAAGCACTTGCCTAACTCCCGCCCATCTTGAACTGGTAGCTGCGTTCATACTTGTGAACATTGTCGACTAAAAAAGACATATTACACATATCTGAGTACGTAAGTATTAGGTGGTGCGTTGCTTCACTAGAATAGACATGAACACGTAATTCTAAAGACCCTAATCTGTGTTAGGCTGCGCTAAAGATGCAACGCTATGCACGAAAAACGCCTCTGCCGACGATTTGGTGCTTCCACCTAGCAGTTGCCTAAAGATTCTGCACAAGCTCATGTTTCCCAACGGCGCTGCCAGATGGCGTCCATATCTCACGCAACGTAGTACGACCGGCAGAAGACTATCGTCTTTCGACGAAATTTGCTGGGAAGCACGCAGATACGCGGCCAATTTTTTCTAGGATAATCTTGCCGCTATCTGTAAGAGATCTGTTACCTGATCCTCACCAAGTGACTTCCCGTTCGCATTTCTTTCAAAGCTTCATTACTTCCTCTGCCATTACTGGTGGAATAGCAGCCTCTTCTAAACTGCTTCCGCGTTCACTATTTATTTTGGTCATCGCGGCTACTGTAGAGATCTCTATAAAACTCCTCAGCTATTGTAATTATCTCATCCCATTTCGTGAAACATTGCCTTGCCTCTCTCGTAATGCATACATCTGATTTTTGCCTATGCCTAGACGTCCATTCGCTGCTTTCAGGGTCCCTCCTATCTCGAGAACATGCTCAATTCGCTTCATATTGCACCGATTTGCTGACGTTGTGTATCCACTGACAAACTTATTGCGAAAAGACAACCCGTATGAGTGGACCCCGGAATGCGACGCAGCCTTCTCTCAACTGAAGTTTTTGCTGACATCCGAACCTGTTCTTCGTCACTTCGATCCATCTGCGCCCACTGAAGGGCATAGTGATGCCAGCGGAATAGGTATTGGAGGAGTACTGGTCCAGCGCCATAATAAGGAGGAATATGTGGTTGCATATGCGAGTCGGTCCCTAAGCAAGGCTGAACGAAATTGCACGGTGACGGAGCAAGAGTGCTTAGCAGCCGTATTTGCCGTTCAGAAGTTTCGGTGCTACCTATACGGACGTCCATTCACCATTGTAACTGACCACCATTCCTTATGTTGGATTGTCAACCTTCGTGACCCCACCGGCCGCCTGGCACGCTGGGCGTTACGGCTCCAAGAATTTGACTTTACTGTCTCGTATAAAAGTGGACGACGTCATGCCGATGCTGACTGCCTTTCTCGCCTTCCCCTGCCCACTACGGAGGATGGCGCAGACAATTTTGACACCTGCTTTGCTGCTGTCTCGGACACGTTTCCTCATGCCACCGTCTTCCAAAGGGAACAGCGCAGTGACTTAAGTTTGGATCCCCTGTTTGCCGATGCCTCCGGTCCAAAGGCTAGTGGTCGCTTTGCTCTTCGCGACGGACTTTTATACAAGACCAATCACACGGCAAGTGGGGCGCGGTATTTACTCGTTGTTCCAGAAAGCCTTCAAAGTGATGTTCTTCATGTCATGCACGATGATCCGACGTCAGGACACCTTGGAGTCATTCGAACTTTGCATCGAACGCAGGAGCGGTTTTACTGGCCTAAAATGCGACATTCTGTTAAACAATATGTGTCGAGCTGCGACAAATGTCAGCATTACAAGCGGCCGACAAGCGCTCCTCATGGCCTCCTTCATCCCATAGCGCCGCCTACTACACCTTTCGAACAAGTTGGTATCGACTTGATCGGACCGTTTCCACGGTCGGCGAACAACAACCGCTGGGTCATCGTGTGCGTCGACCACCTTACTCGGTACGCGGAAACTGATGCGCTACCTTCCTCCACAGCCGCTTGCGTCGCTACTTTTTTGCTACGCCACGTAATTCTTCGCCATGGTCCTCCCCGTGTCATTATCAGCGACCGTGGTCGTCAATTCGTTGCCGACGCAGTGGAAGAGTTGCTGCGACTGTGTACTTCGCAGTTCCGCCACTCAACTCCATATCATCCTCAGACGAATGGCCTTGTTGAACGCACCAACCGTACCCTGACGAACATGCTGGCTATGTATGTCTCATCCAATCACAAGAACTGGGATGAGGTCCTACCGTTTATTACGTATGCCTACAATACAGCGAAGCATGAAACCACTGATTTCACTCTTTCTACCTGCTCTACGCTCGGGCGCCTCGCAGCTCTCTTGATACCATTCTGCCCTTTATACTTCATACTGAAGACTCAATCGCCGAAACATTATGCCGTGCTGAAGAAGCCCGCCAAATCGCTCGCCTGCGTACGCTAGCGTCACAAGATCGTTCGAAGGAGCGGTATGACCATCGCCATGAGACAGTATCCTTTGAAAAGGGTGATTTGGTGTGGCTGTGGACCCCTCAGCGCAGACGCGGGCTGTGCCAAAAGTTCCTGGCCCAGTATACCGGTCCCTTCGCAGTCATCGACCGCATTAGTGACCTAACGTACGTGGTCGCACGCGTAACGCCACACGGACGCCGATCAAGCACTAGCCAAGTTGTGCACGTTGCGCGCCTCAAGCGGTATCAACCTACCACTCAGCCCTGACCCCTCAGGCCGGGCTTCGTCTGCGAAACGGGGAGTGTAACGCGTCATGGCTGGGACAAGGAATGAAGAGGAGGACGACGTGTCGCGCGTTCCGGAGCTCAGAACGAAGCCAGCGCTGAACTCTTTTTCCTCGGCTCTCATCCGCCATCTGTAAATAAAGCCATCTCCTCGCAACTCTTCGTAACAATATTATGCTTTCGTATGTTGGGTGCCTTAAGCTTATTATCTTCGAAAGCTCCGATTGTTCTCTTCTGTCAGTTCCATTATATACGATCATGCTTTGCCGTTTTCTGATCAAGTCTTTTGCCTCCTAATAAAGGTTGCTAGTATTCTGTCTATCGATTTACCCCCTACTTCTATTGGACACTCCGTGAGAATGCGTGTGAGATTATCTCTGACATCCAGAAAGCAAATGTCTGCTTGCTTGGTTAGAGATTAATATCTATTTCGCAGCGCTGTCCTGAATTCATCGACTTTCCTTCTTACTGCTAGCTCATTGGTCATTTTGTTTTGCACTAGCCTACTGCGGTCCCTCCTGATGTCTAGCCCAATTTGACATCTCGCCATCCTGCTGTCACTGCACCTAAACCTGCCCTGCACCTCCCCATTGTGCACGACGCTAGGTCATCGCATAATGTGAAGTCTATTTCATTTTTATCCTCGCCATTTGAGCTTTTCCACGTCCACTTCAGATTCTTCCGCTTATGAAAGAAAGTATTCATAATGCAAAGATTATTCCGCTCTGCAAGCTCTACTAATAAGTCCCTACTGTCATTCCTACAATCCACGCCACAATTTCTGACTGCCTTGTCTGCGGCTTGCTTCTTGCCTACCTTAGCATTGATGTCTCCCATCAGAATTGTGTACTGCGTCTTTACATTAGGTGTTGCCGATTCCACATCTTCATCGAAGCATACAACTAGCTGGTCATCACGAGATTTATGAAAAGTTGAATGTTTAGTGTGTTGAACAACTTCTCGACTTCTTGCAACAGGTTCGTGGTGAGTGAAGGCGTAATAAGTGGAGAGTTTGTGTTTGATGCCTCCCTTCTGGCACATTTCTGCTGCATGATTATGCATGCCATTCCAACGTAGTGCCATAAACTGCATATAGTCTCAACTGTTTGCGCCGAGGAAACTAGCTTCGTATCTCAAGCAATTTGAATGAGTATCTCCAAATCAGCTGAATAGGGTTGTAGAGCTCTTACTGTTCACTTTGTACCAGTGAATTCCGTATACGAATTATTGCCCAATATAAAATTCTGCAGAGTTTCTCGTCTACCCTTCCGGTGCGCTCTCACTCTTTGGTGCTTGAGATTTCAGCAATAGGAGAATGCAACGATGTCGGCGGTCGTTGTTTCGCTTTATACGCGCATACCTGTACTAGTCCTTCCACCATAACACACTTGTCTCTGGGATACACTTGTTAGCGACATTATAAAGAAAACATTACAGTCTTGGAAAGCATCACCTCCGTATAAATCAAGCGGATGAGCCCACTTCATCTCCTTCGGCCGCGGCGTACGTATTTAAATACGCAGTTTGTTTCCAGAATCACAGTGGACAAGCTGCCACGGAAGTGCATGGAACACTGAGCTTTCGATAAATAGAACCGCAAGCGTATTCAGAGCGCTGTCGGTTTTCAAGTATGTGTGGCTCACTTGTGCAGACAATTTTCTGTAGGAACTGTCACATCTGTCGTGTGGCTAGACACGGTATTTTCCGAGCGTGAGGTCGAAAATATAGTTTTCGTGTATGTCCAATAAACCGAGCTGATAAAAACCGGCACATATGTTTTAACTCTGACCCTAATTTGTTTTACATATTTCGAAATTAGTTAGTTTGAAAGTCAAAATAATAATAATTATTGTATAACGTACATCTCAAATCTCCAACATACAACAACCTTTTCTTTCTTGGAGTCCAATTTAAATTACCGCCATAATTCTAGGCGGTCTAAGTCAGTTATAATTATTCCATGTTCAGTCGCGCCTGAAGAGAAATGACAGTAATATTGTGAAAGTGCTTCCGATCGCTGGAGCAGTGTTGCGCAGGATACTGACTTTATGATCGGGAGCAGGGAAAGATCCATTAATTATACCTCAGACAACTATCTTCGGCAGCGGTGCTGCCACCCCCGATTGAGCTCCACAACGAGACGTAGCAGGAAATGTTCAAAGACAAGTGCTGCCATCATAGCCTGTACACTATTGCGCTAACGAAATTTGGTGAACCTGTGGGGGCTATCCACAAAACAATAAGCCTTCCCGCAACAAAAAATGGAAGTAAAAATGAAAGGAAGGAAAATATAAAACACGCTGAAAGTGAGAGCAAAATACGAATGACTAGAGGACGCGCAAAGCCGATTTCATCGTAGTGGTGTAGCGGTCATGGTGCTCGGCTGCCACCCAAAAAAGCGGGTTCGATCCCGGCCACGGCAGTCGAATTTTCGATGGGAAATGCCAGTGGCCTGTGCACTGTGCTTTGTTAGCGCCCCTTCAAGAATCCCAGGTGGTCACAATTTCCTAAGCCCTCCACTACAGATTCTCACCCTCTTTCACTCCCTTTCCGCTACCACTACAGACGCTTAGCCGTGCTTCCGATATGGGCTGCCGAAGTTAGCATCCTTTCTTAGCCAAACCATAATCACATCTCGGTGGGCCAGTCCGGATATGTGTTTTATGCAGAATTCGAGCCAACAGGGCGTTGTTGCCTCTGCCGAATAGCGGTTCAATAGCCGCGCAATTATACAACCCACGGCGTATCCTTCACCTCGCACTGCTAATCCACGCGCAAGGGCACGTGGGAATGGGTAGTCCGCCCCAATCTTGTCGGCTGGATTTCGTGGTGTCGCCACGCACTAAACGCCTGGCGAAAGACACCACCTTGCGCTAAACATGCCCGGCGCATATCGTACGTGCGCAAGGCGTTGTGTTCGCGATTCCGTTCCCTTGTGCTGGACCATATACCCATCAAAGCCGCCCCTTCGTCAGTGATGGAGCGAGGGAACTCAAGCGATCTCGCGTTAGCGAAGATTCTCTTCATTTTTCTTGCGCTTCTCCATTTGTCTTGCGCCGAGTAGTATCTAGATCCTGGGCAGCCGTGCCAATGCTGCAGCTCAACGTCCCTTATAGGCATACCACATGAGAAATATCGTTTTGCCTTTAGACGTGCATCTCTTGTACAGTGCGGATAAATATGCTACTATACATACATCTTCACCAATATGATCGGCGGTATTCACGATTGCGATCGCATGTTCTTGACCGTCGCTTTACTAAGGCTGTACGAAGGGAAGTACTATGCAGTAAAGCTTAGGTGATAATAGCGCTTGACCTGTGGTACGGTGCATTCTTCTCCGCTTTTGTTTTTCAGCATTGCTTACCTTTTCTCCTCACGACTATGAACCGACTACCCAAGCAACACATCTTGTTAATGTCAATGCACCCTCGAAAAAATGCACAGACATTTTGGGCGCATTGCTCATTCCGTGACGGCCACAGGCTAAGAATATTCATGGAGTCATTCCCGCTCTTAGCTATGTGCTGCCCGTAAGTTTACTGCTCCTCAGACTCGTATCTTTTCATTACACTTGTAATGTGAATGTGAATATTTGTGGTAGTTCACATACTTTCTTAAGTAGATTAGGAAGTCTCATACATTTATTTGGGCTCCCCGATCTCTGCTATGGGGTCTGGGAATGAGCAACGAGTAAATATTTATATAGAACACTTCATTGCTATAAACGCACATCGTGACGAAACGAAACAAGACATGGTACTTAAAGAGTGTACTCCAGCAATGCGAATAGATTTAGTCACAACAAAGGCAAGATAAGCATTACATCAACAAAATTTTAGTCCTTCATCGTATTCTGGTATGTGCCGCAAAAAGCGATAGTATCGCTTTCGTGACGTGTCTCATTTGGTGTCTGACGTGGTGGTGATAGCCTTGTTGAACAAACCGGGAGCTTGTCTTCACATTTCCACTTTGCCCGAGCAGCCAACTGCCACTGCAGGAGACATCGATGGAGAGTTTTCCGTCAGCAAATGGACAGTATCGCCTTTTGCGACAAATGTCAGCATGCGACCTTTGGGGGAGGCAAGTATAAAATTTATGCGGGCAAACGTTGATCCTATTAGCCGAACACAATTTCAACACAGCGGTATATCAGAAATTTTTCCTGAGACGTACTGGTGGGGGCTGTGTTACTGAAAAAGAAACAGGCCAGTTTTATTGGTTATTGCTAGAGCAATAACCAATAAATGTTGTTGTTATTTGGGGTTTAACGTCCCAAAACCAGCTCTGATTATGAGAGACGCCGTAGTGGAGGGCTCCGGAAATTTTGACCACCTGGGGTTCTTTAACGTGCACTGACATCGCACAGCACACGGGCCTCAACATTTCGCCTCCATCGAAATGCAGCCGCCGCAGCCGGGATTCGATCCCGCGACCCTCGGATCAGCAGCCGAGTACCATAGCCACTAGACCACCGTGGCGGGGCGCAATAACCAATAAAGCTAGCCTGTTTCACTGAAAAATTAGATGATGTCTGGCTCCAGACTACTTAAGACTGTCTGCTGAAAGGTCCCATGACAGCAAAATTTCCAACGCGAACTGTTTTATATTAATTGGTTTTCCTGCATACTAAGGCAATCTTTACAGTGCGCTAGTGGTGGACATCGCCACCAAGTGATTTTAATATGGTTTCAAAGTATGCGGGAGTGGTCATCTAGGGCTTGCAGCACCTCGCGGCATCGTGACTACTATGACGCGGTTAGTGGCCATCTGTGCCGTTTCACTATTTTAAGCGAATATCGTCGACGTCACAGAGCGAACCGGTTGCGCAGGGCTATGGGATACCAAGACGCGTATTTTTCTGCTTCCTCTCCGTGTTGGACGCTCAAGCATTTGATGCACGCACGCCATGGTTCTGCGTCTCAAGCGACGAGCGGTGCGGCATGCTAAAATAGGAAGCTACAAATGTCAAGGCAATGCCGACTGGACATGAAGAAGACCCAAGCAATGAACCTGGACGATGTTAAGTTTGTTTGGCGTGATTATCTTGTACCTACAAGAACTGAAATGCTTTGATTTACTTTTCCTGTAGAGACAATTTTAGTACTTTCTCATTCGTCGAAAAGTTGCAAAATTGTCATTATATTCAATGAATGTTTCAATGCACCTTCTATATTATTAGGCCTTGCAAACAACGAGGATTAATGAAAGCAGAAAAGTGGGTAGCTTGAGCTAGTGGTGCAAGTCGTGACTAACCTCCGTATACACAAACCAAACTTACCCTTATGAAGTCTAATAGGATGGATTTGCAGGCTAGTTGGTCAAGCATCTTGGAAAAAACAGCGCGAACACAAGGACGATAGAAAAAAGGAACACACACGAAGGAAAAAAGGAACACACACAGTGCTCCGTGCTGTCGTGTGTGTTCCTTTTTTCTATCGTCCTTGTGTTCGCGCTGTTTTTTCCAAGATGCTTACCCTTATGCTTGCGACTTAGTAGCCTGTAACCTTAAGGTGACCCTAAGCGCGTTTCAAGAACCACCCTTATACTTCATCAGAACTTCTCTTGTACTTATCCCCGCCATAAGTACACATTTCTTAAGGTAGCCCCCCACCTACCTTGACACTCACTTGTAAGGAAACAAATGGCAGGCGTGGAAAACAATGTTGTGGAGTTGGTTTAAAATGTGGAACGGCTTGAATTATCGAGCTGCGGGAAGCATACGCGTACGTGCGACTGTCGCTGCATGTCATCAAAGATCGCCCAAATTCTATGGATATTTGCGACGAGCATGGGTTCTTTCGTCGCTTCTGCTCCACAAGAGCTGTGCTCAATCTCGTCTCTGTCGTATTTCTGCGAAAAACATCGACGTTCGCGGAAGTACCTTAGCGGCTCCTTATCCAACACGGCTTCAACTACTTCAGCAAGATTTTTGGTTTTGTAAACGCTGTGCGACAAGTCATTTATTGACGAAGAAGCAAACAATTACTCTCAATTCTTGCAGTACAGCATCGAAGCAAACTGTACGCGATTGCATGTGCCCCATTTCACCGAAACAGCTGAACATGACAGGTCGGCGGAGCAGACACGGCTGAGGCTCAATCGCTTGCGTACATCACGGATCAATATCAGCAGATAGTGGTTTTTCTGAAAAGGGAATCAAGCTGGAGTAGCTGGAGCAGAGCATAGAGGACAGGAGAAAAGTACACGGACGAAACACGGAGGGATTCCAAAATAAGTCGGACCACACCATGCGGTAAATAGAAAATCATACACGTTTGATTAGAAACCCACGAAATACAGTACCTAGACAGGTATATCCAGAACAGACTGCGTTGACGCGCTGCGCATAGCTCGTTCGTCTAGCGCGCAATGCCCGTTGGTCTACTTCGTTGTCGCACACACATCGTTATCTTGCGGTTCTCTGCGTACAGCCACACTGCGGTGCCCATACACACACGTACACATGACTACATCATCTACACAATGGTGTTCCACGCACACGCAGACGGGATATGCAAGCACACTTCCACTCGTAAACGCCCGTAAAGTATCGAGAATCTGAGAAACAGCCTCCACTAGGCCGGATAGCGCTCACCCCTTCTGACCAGTCCAACCCCCGGATGACACAATCCACTCCCCTTGCTCCCCTCCTGTTTTGCTTTCCCATGCAGCAGTAGGCTTGTTTAGAAAACAAAATACACAAAAATTGCGCTTAGCCTCGCCCCCATGTCACACACACACTCACTCTCACAACGGCACCTTTCGCAAGGTCGCCTTGAAATCATCTGAGGTGGGTTTCTTAAAACCCCTCTACCTTTTCAGAAACCTTACAAAAGTTCTGCTAAGGTCACATTTCGCGATAAGTGAAGTTTGGTTGATCAATACCGTGGTAAGCGCGAATACGGTGGCGTTCCTAGCTCCTTCAGACAATCACAACTAAGTAAGGTGATTGGTCACTTGACTATCTGTGACGTAATGCTGAATGATTTGCGTCTACACTGTAAAAGAAAAATACTCCCAGGTCGGGGTAAAATGCTCGTCCTCTAGCGACCCCCCCATTGGGAGTTTTTTTATACTCCGGATGTCGGGAGTGAAGCTGTTACTCCGGCTGGCCGGAGTTATTGCGTGGTGCCTCCTGACTACTTTTTGCTGTTTTCCACTCCGGCGGGCCGGAGTTCTTGCGATGCGCCTCCGGACTAATTTTCGCTGTTTTTCACTCCGGCTAGCCGGAGTTATTGTGTTCTGCCTCCGGACTAAATTTTGCTATATGTTACTCCGATGCGCCGGAGCTTTTACGTGACGCCTCCGGACAAATTTTTGCTGTTTTTCACTCCGGCTGGCCGGAGTTATTGTGTGCTGCCTCCGGACTAAATTTTGCTATATGTTACTCCGATGCGCCGGAGCTTTGACGTGACGCCTCCGGACTAATTGTTGCTGTTTTTCACTCCGGCTGGCCGGAGTCATTGTGTGGTGCCTCCGGATTATTTTTATTATTTCAGTCCGGCGGGCCGGGGATTTGCATGACTCACCAGGAGTACCTTTGTGTATTTTTCTTCCCGCTCCGGCTGGCTAGTCTTTGCATGCCTTTTTTCAGGCATTTAAATGGTATTTATTAATCCGCCAGGTTGGAGATGTGTGGTGCATTGCGAGTAATCGTCTTACCCCATCATCAACATAAAACATTGAGGAACAAATGCTGTATAAAAGTTTATTGCATGATTTGCACAGCGTACAAACAGGGTACACCAATAAATAAAGCACCAAAAGTGGCAAGAACTAGTACAATAAGTGCAGTACAATGCGGTAATATGCACTACCATAAACACTTTTTCACACTGTATAGTTATTTTGTCTGCTATGAACAAACGTTTTTTGCTGGAATAAAAGAAAGGCAAAATAACGAAACAAGGAAAGAAGATTTCCCACTGAACACAAAACATATATATATATATATATATATATATATATATATAACCTGCATGAACGCGTCACAAACACAACGCTAGCTGTTGTCGCCAAAGCTTGAAAAGAGGCAGTGGAACTGTTCACGAAGGATAATGCTGCGATTCGCCCGCGTATGTGCACTGTGGTTTGCATTCCACTGTGTCCAGGCCTGCCGGCCCATATGGCCAGCAAGCCAATCATGTGTTCTTTGGCCGCAGATACTGTGGTGTAGGCCACTCGAACTAACGTAGCCCTGCACCGCAAACGTCGTTCTAATGCATCGTTGCGCTATACTTGTTGAGAATGCAGCAGGGCGCCCTTCCTTTTCCTTTATGTATATATATTTTTTGCGTTTCTTGAAAACCATGGAACGACCATTAGCCAGCGCTTTGCCTTTTCTAACAATGCTTCTAAGTACTGCACGACGACAGTCACTCAAACTAGTCAGAGAGGGAAAGACGGGGGGGGGGAGCTAACAAAGGGATGGTAGAAGCAGGACCGTGAGAACTAACGACGAGAACGACTCGGGGAGCGGACGAGAAAGGACCCAAACTACGACCGCTCCGAAGAGATTGGTTTGAGGAAGTATGTTTGTTTAAAACTGTAAATACGTGTAAATAAACAGTGTGTAAATATTGAAGCGTTTCTTCAACTCAACGAGCATCAAGCAACCATCGACACTGAAGCATTAGATCGAACGATGCTGTGCCACTCGATAACTCTTTTTACTTCCTACTTCCTCTCTCATTCTGCGTGTGCGTTAGGATCAATAATAATAATAATAATAATAATACTATAGCACGAGTGAAAGTACTGAAATAAGACCATTTTATCGTTTAATTTGCTCCTGAATACCGCTTCTACGCCAACGGCCGCGTCGTACTTCAGTAATTGGCAGAGGAAGCTAGGCCTTAAGGCAAGCGACTGATGCGGTTTGTGTTGACTCATTGGGAAGGATACAAAGACTCAGTGTATGCAACTATGCTGTACGTCAAGCACGTACTGCGCCTAAGATTCAAGAACAGTTCTACACTTTTCAAAGGTATAAAGCGGACAAATTTGTGCAGTAGTGAGAGTACGCCTGCAACAGCCACTAGGCGTGACACTCGTCCGTTTAGCTGAACAGCGCGAACCTAGGGATTTGAATGTGGCATGCGAGTGCAATGTCACCATTTATAGCACAAGCAAGGGGTGTAAATAACATAGCAAACACACACCATTCTGGTTTTGCCTCCCTCTATGCCCTTATTTTGAAGCACTACATCTAAAATCAGAGAAGCGGATCCAACCTGTTTATTCGACCAAAGCCCACAGGGCACGCTCAAAGGACTAAGTGCTTGATCGAAGTGCTTGCATTGAAGTTCAATAATTTATGTTTGCAGTGCCAATTTTTGTAGTTCTTTTAGTGTTTACCTCGAGAACACAAAAACAACAAGTTCTGATTCATATGTTTGGCAAAATATTGATAAGGCCATGAAGTTTATTACAAACGGCTTTTCAGTTAATTTGGCTCAGGGTGTAAAAAAGTTCCGCAGGCGCGTTACAAGGATGCAATCATATTTGTATTTACTGTCATATGGATGATCTGACACAATTTTTTTAATCAACTCAGACAAACAACTCTTGCTCATTGTTTACCCTACATTTAGGCTGTCCTTTTAAACGAAAAATGTTTATTGGAGAACTTGAAAGCATTCGAAGTAGTGTCCGGGCAACGTACATTAATAGTGAATCAGTTTTAAATTTTCCGGGACTTTAAAGGACCTTACGAGTTACAACACTTCCTAACATAGTCAGAAAACGGTGCAGGTCTCTCGAGGATGATCCTGTGAACATGTGAGGGAAATATTAATGCACTGAACGCACCACTGCATTCGCAATTTGGTTTTAAACACAGCTAGAAAGCACCCGCTCTTAATTTCAATAAGTGACGTCACGCGGACTACGACTACGCCACTTGCTTTTTTTCAGTCCTTTAAGAGAGATACGCCCATTTCCTTCATTTGTTGAATTCGAAGCGAACAAATAAAGCATAGCAGATTATCTTCTGCCCTAATGAAATCAACCAGCGCTGTTTCTTTCTCAGTCGAATTAGCCTGCGCCCCCAATGATGTCATTTGTTGAAAGAAGAGCGGGTGCTTTCAAGCTGTGTTCAAAACAATATCGTGGATCCCCTGGAGCGTGCAGTGCAATAATATTTGGCTCACATGTTCACATCAGCCTTCACGACTTATCGGCACCGCTTTCCGACTCTACCCAGGAAAAAAAGAAAAGAGGGCTTCAAGCTTGCACTAAGCCGTGAAAAGCTCATACACAGCGAAGCTGATCGGTGACATTCTTATTGCTGTGACGAGGTTGAACATGGCCACGTATTCCAGATCTGCTCGGGGCCGTCAATTTCGTTCTCGCGTAGCGGCAAGCCTTCGATTTTTGGATCGCGGTTTCTTCCTCGCGAGTGTGATTTAGCTTCGGAATACCCATGACTGCATGCGTTTGTGTATAGCCTCGCGCCGTGAGAGAACGCGTGCTGTCGCGGTGCGAAGCAATGCACAAACGCAGAGTTTCGCGAGACGCTGTGCGCCAGGCACATAAACGCATACAGGATTTCTCTTTTTCTCCTGCTTGCGGCCGCCAGCCGCCGTTTTGCCAATAGTGGGCGTAGTGTAGTGGAGATTTTGTGCTAATCGTGAAGCTGGCGGTCGCCATCTTACTCAGGGCATCGATTAACAGCATCCAAATAGCGCAAAAGAAAAAGCGTTTTCCTCGCGCTTCTAACACGTTTAAAGCGATCAAATTTGCTAGACAGACAATCCTTGATGTTCCTGTTTGTGCCACGGGCTTGTGGGCGAAACATGAATGTCGAGAAAATTTGTGTGCAATATCGTGGCATTCAAACTCGTTCAATGGTACACTATTAATTCAAAACAACGCGCTATTACGATTAGTCTAGAGTTTACATTAGCAGGTCAAGAACACTTGAACTGATACTGGTTTCTGGACACTCTCACAAGCTTTTAAGGCTGAGCCATAGACAAGCGCCAGCTTCACCCGTCGCGGTAAGGTTCAGCGGGCGTTGCCACTCCAGGATTTTCTTTTAAAGCTCCTTGGGGCTTAGGCCATGTCCGCAAGAGAAGAAAGAAGCGCACGTGTGGTAGCGTGGTTCGTGTTCAGGAACGTCATCATCATTAGCACTGCGCCTTCCGCGTTGCATAGTTCGCCCGCGCTCTTGGGGACATGAACTAAAGATGATTATAGTTTTTTGGTTTGCCGGACAAGGAACTATTTGCTAAATATGCTTTGCTGTTAAAAGTGCTGTAGGACCCCTTTAAGAAAGTGTGAAAGGTTCGAATATACGACGTGACTGGGCACCTGCGTGCAGTGACATACCAACAAGAAACCGATGATGCACATAGACCGTGCGCATCAAGAAGCCCAGGGGGCGTAAAGTGTGGCCACGTCTTATCAACATTCTTGTGGCGTGTCTAGTGCTGTCTGTCTTCGTGCATCACCGATCATCCTGTTGTAGCATGTTTGAGAGCGCTAGTGACAAGGCTTGGAGATGCTTCTTCACGTGGAACCTTTTCAAATCTCCAGACCTTTTTAGGAGCCCAAATACGTAGCCACTGAACCTATTATCATGATATTACATTATCCTCAGACTAATTTACATGCTGTAAAATTCCCAATTGAGCAATTTGTATTTAACGCAATTGTTTAAAGCTTAGATAACTATAATGTTAATTAACTCAGTTCATTGAAAGAATAGCCTGAGATGGACAAGATAACAGTCAAAAACACCAATATGGTTGCGTCCTTGAAGTGCACCCGTGAATTTTTATAAACCCTGGCGTAATTGTTAACTGACACACCCTGCATGTTATCATGTTTCGGCCAACCCCTTTTTGCTTCCGGTCGACAAATCACGAACCTAACAGATCTGCTTCATTTAGCAGTTAAAGGGCTCTTCATCCCACTGGAGCTGTTGTCATGATACTCCTTTTTTATTGATTGATTTGCGAGGTTTAACGTCCCAAAACCTGCTCTGATTATGAGAGACGCCGTAGTGGAGGTCTGCGAAAATTTTGACCAGCTGGGGTTCTTTAACGTACACTGACACCGCACAGCACACGGGCCTCAACATTTCGCCTCCATCGAAATGCAGTCGCCGTGGCCGGGATTCGATCCCGCGACCAAACTCCTTTTTTAAAACACAACACCGGCTGGCTGTGAGATATACTTCTTGCGCACACATTAAAGCATTTCAGTAGACCTTCAGCAATAGCGAAATAAAAACCGATATACATGGCCTCCCACGCAGACGTAATGTAAATTTTTAAACTTAATGTCAGTTTTTAAAGATGACGGGGCGTGCTAGCGAGTTTCAACAAACTCGGCCGTGTTGAGGATCAAGTCTCCTAGTGTTACAAGTTCTTTCATTCTTCATGAGCAATTAATTAGAATAAACTCATTAACGAACTTTTTATTTGTTCGCTTCAGCAAGAAATTGTCAATACAACAATTTCATATTTGCGTGCGCACAATTCCTTCACAATGTCAATGCGAAAGTTGTAGATCAACTAAAAAGAAATTCCCTTAAGCAGCATTGATGGGTCTTTTGATATGTACCGGTAAAGAAAGCCCACGAAATGTAAGAGTAGCGACGTGACAGCGCCACTAATTCGGCGCAAGAAAAGAAAACTATACATGCGCATGTACCTGCTGCGCTGTAGCAATGAGACGCACAATGTGTGTGGCGACGAAAGTGCGTTGCGCTCCGTAGTGACGTTGCATCAAGATATTTATTACTAAATGTGGCAACATCGGAATTTAGACTGCATAAAGATATTATTCTCTTCGATTCTTCGAATGAAGACTGCGCACGCGCACACACGTCTTGCGGACACCGCAAACGCCAGGCATGTCCCGGACAGCGCTGCAGAGAGAAGCGAACGTTGTTCCCTGATAGGTTGCCTGGAAGGGCTGGATTAGTGGCGCTATCACAGGGTTATTTTGTATATCGCGGGCTCCCTTTGACGGCACGTACAAGCAGACCCATCATTGGTATTCAGTTGGAAACACTTCAGATGGTCACTTTTCAATTTGATCTAAAATTTCTCAGCCACAATTTCTTGCTGAAGCGAATAATTAAACAAGTTATCTCATTAGTGTAGGCGAATTCACTGATTTTGGACAACGAGAAAAAGAATCGTAACACTAGGGCACTTGATCTTCAGCATGTATGAGTTTCTTGCAAATCACTGAGACGCTCCATCATTTCTGAAAACCTGGTTTCACTTATGTGGGACACCCTGTATGTGTCGGGGCAACCAAAAGAGAAAAATGTATGGTGATAAGCTCGTAAGACAGAATTATATCTTGCGTACGCATGCCACACAAATACAACAAGGAGATTTAAAGCACGTAACAAAATAACACACTGCAACCTAAAGTTCGCAGCAATAAAGTTATCACAGTACACCTTTGCTTTTGTTAGATTATGACTAAATGTGCAAAGAAAGGGCAACTAGGGTCGTTATCGGCCGCTACACGAGAAAAGTAACTTCGCACTGCTGACAAGTAGCAGTTTCAGATTAACTTATACCATGACATAAGCCGCCCTTGATTGCTACATAAGCAGCCAAAAGCGAAAATAGACACTTTCTTCTTACTTCCTGACTGTGGGAGAAACATTCCTGAAACCTTATACAGAGAGTGAAGGGAGACTCGTAACAAAGTAAACTACGTTCCAAAGCATTTAAAACGCGAAGGTAAATGTGTAATACACGACAAAAAAACAAGAAATGAACAAGTTGCGTTATAAAGTCAGAGTCGCATATGCATATCACAGTTTCTGGAATGCGCGAAACTTCCTTGCAGAACATGTTGAGGCAAGAGAAAATTTTTTATCAGGGTGACACTACAACAGCCCCACGTCTGCCTTGAAAATAAAAAACAAAAACTTCACAATTTAATACGAGAACATACTTAACAGTTGCCGTCTGCAACAAGCCGTATTCCCAGAACACACGCGTAGGCCAAGGATCGGGAGCTCGGTCGAAGCTTGCACTTGGGCAGAGGCGGGGAGAAGAGAGTTTCAAACCAACTTCTCGACGCAAAATACATTCGGCTGGCTTGGTGGCAGTGCACATTCCTTCTTTTTCTTTGCAGGGGCCCTCCTGTCGTGTCTTTCTTCTCCTCGGACATACAAACAAAAAAGGGCACCCTACCATGAGAAAAAAAATAAGCAGACTAAACGGAGAGGACGGCAAATTGTTCCAACATTTGTAGGCACACCGATTGTTAGCTATCAGAATGGCAGTAAACGAAAGAAAAATAAGCGCACAGTTGAAGGGAGCAAAGATGAAAAACTACTTTACTAGGGTAATTAAACGGTCTGAGTAAAGCATAACCACACACTTCGCACAGCCGCCGACGTTGGTCGCATGACGGACATCGCTCTCTCTTTCGCGGCCAGTCAGGTGGCTATCGGTCATTGCGTTCTCCCTAGCTTTTTTCTGTTTCTCTGTTTTTATTTTTGCATGTGACGGCTTCTCCGGCAGCTCCGGGCTCTCGCGCTCATGCGCACTGTCACGAACGCACAAACACATGCGCCCACGAACACTGCTCAAAGGGTTTTCAACGAGGCAGAGTGGCCCCCAGACCGAGAAAGCTTTCTTCTAGGCCGTCCAAGGAGAGATTCTCGTAAGCACGGAAATATGAAAGGGGGGGGAGGGAGTACACGATAACTGTCTCTCCGGAAAGGACACCTCAACCGCTACACTCAAGGGGAAGGGGATATGAAAGAAAAGGAACGAAAGAGGGAGTTCGAAGCACACGCGCACACACATACACAAGTCCCACCGAGTCAAAGTCAGCGGCGAATATAGGCCGTCTAACATTCACGCAGTGAAAGAGGGGAGGGGGAAGAGAGTGACAGGAAAAGGAATAAATATAAAATAACTAAAAGGGTTTGCCAGGGGTCGCGTACACGGTTCTGAAAAATGCTTAATTAGCATTTCCTGCAGTGGTTGTGCCCCTCCCAACACCGTCGGACGACAGGCCGAGAAAAAATAAACAAAGAAAAAGACTGCAACATTTTTACATTCTGCACGGCCGTGACAAAGTGAAGAGATCGCCGTATGGTCATGGCTGCCTGAACAGCTAGCGGTGCCCACCTTTCCCACGAAGGGGCTTGGGTGCACCAGCCCGAGCCCGCAGTGGAGCCAGTGGGATATGCAGCGTTCATTGTTCGCGTCGACCTGCGAGGTTGCTTTGCCGGTGCAATATGTCAAGGCTGATGCACGCACACATTCCTGGAATGCACGCAGTAGACGGAGCTCTCGGTTTGAGCGCAAGTGCTGGCAAGGGGATTCGAGGCACAACAGCGTGGAGCGAGGAATTATCCGCGAGCACGGGGATAAAAAAGGTCTACGCGAATGTCGCGGCTGAGGTGTGTCAGGCTTCGAACCAGCAGAAGAAAAAGTGGTTTTCGACGTGGGGTGGATCGCCGAAGTATATTCTGGAAAGTTCACTTTACATACGGCCTCCTTTAGCGAGACTCTCGGCCCTGTTCGTCGCCACAAGAAGTTTGGAAAGCTTTTCTGAGCTACCAGCTGCTGGGGCTCTTCTACGAACATGTTCGACATTCGCCCCTCTTTTTCGTTTTCCCGTGCATTCTTTCCTACAGGACCACTAAAATTGACTTCACTGCCTCGCCTGTGCTGTTTTGGGAGTCACGCATATTTACATGCATAGAATATTGTGGCGGCATCACGGCACGTCTGGGACGGCCACAGCCGCTGCATCAACGTGGTTCAATACCGCCCCCCCCTTCTTGCTCTGCCCCCCTCGTGCCACCCTCTTCCCTCTGCCTGGTCACTGCGCTTGCTTAGAAACGTGAATGCACCAGCAGCTACACTCTGTTTCAGTAGTTCCGTGCAGCGCAGCCAAGACCATGCGACCATGACCTGAGTAGCGACTGGAAATAAACGTTGCGGGAAGGCCTACTTACAATTTTTTAATCGGTCGACTGATATCGGTCGACTGTCACACGTGTGTCACACGTGTGTGTGCCTTGTTTGCACCTTCTGTATGAAGTGCTGGAAAGGTATGAGTTTCGTACGAGTTTCGTCCTAAAGTATGTGTCCTGGTAACAGAAGTAACAATCGCGCGTATAAGTGGTAGTGAAGTCGCAGTTTTGTCATTTCTTGATGGATCTGATTTTGACAAATTTCATTTTGTTCACTGAAGAACTTGCGTCAAGGCGAATGGCTTGAGTCGTGTAATATAGATTGCTATTGCGGTCCTATTAGTTGTAGGTGACTATTTCGCCGGACGACTGCGCTTACTCCGACGAAGATACCTGATTTTATGCGCAATGACCTCCTTATAATTACCGCGATAAGAGCCTTTTTATTTGCTCACTTCAGTGTATGGCTGATCTATAAGCTGCGGCCAGTTAGCTAGCATTTAGCTATCACATGATTATATATGCTCTAGGGCTGATCTAGACACTTCCAAGTCGTTCGCCATATTTTCCAAGCTTTATCGATTATACATGAGCAATCGATCATCTTATGATCTTCATGCTATTGACACAAAAGGAAGACGAACACAGCAGTGCTGCTCATTCCTCTGTGGCTCTTGCTTCTGTGACAGTCGCTTTCCTTATTTTTAGCGCTCTGTTATTCTGGTCAGCTATTTCTTACTAAAATACTTGTAACGTATCAATAGATAACCTGCGCTTGACGCTGCGCTAGCAGCTTAATTTCATGCTAGCACCCAGATGTCAGTGTGCTGGTGAAGCCAGTAGCATAAACTATTTTGATGTGCTACGTTAAATAACGCGTTGTGTGTGTAGCTTTCGCACATCAGCAGCGCGAAATGCTCAATAAAAGTTCCCATCCAGGCTGGGAACGAAAACAATCCTGCGATAACATGGCCGTGAGTGCAAAACCGCGCGTTTAAACTAATCTTACAAAGGACATGATATCTTACGTGCAGCCTGGGAAAGGGCAGAATAATATGAGGGTCATGCGCATGACTCTTTTGGCCGATGCAGTTACTTTGATACTTTGGTTGTTGAAATATGAGGGCGGAAACGTCTTATTCACAGTACATATGGCATCATTAGAAAAGGAAGGACCACCACTGCGGTATAAGCTGAGCACACACATTCCACCGGCAAACGCTATGGGCGACGTACGCACTCATGCAGACGACGATACGCCCTCAGGATCACCAGCAACTTCACAGGCAAGTGTCAATACCCTTTTACTCTCATTCTATATCGACCATGTTTGAGACTACGTCCTTTCAGCTCTTCGTTTGGTATGGCGTGCTGTGAAAATTCTGTAATTTTTTTCGTTGAGCTTCTTGTGTGTTTTGTTTCGGTAACGCTTTCCACATAAGTCCCCAGACAGAAAGAAAACAGAGTTTCCTTTGTCTGCTGCGACCGGCGTCTTAAGGACCTAAAGAGCATGAGAATCACCTACGATCCTGATGAATTTCAGTACTATGAGCACTACATTTACTAAACGCGCAACTAAACGAGTTTTCTGAGCTACAGAGCCAAAACCCAATGAGTGTTTACTCAGTTGGAAACTATTCATGTGGGAATACAAATGCGCACAGACGACCCAAGCACCCTGTTATTTGGCGCTGGTGTCTTCGCGTACTCTTTTAAGAAACCACTGAAGTTGTTGCGGAGCTACTGCGGAGCATTAAGCCTGCGCCTTCCCATGACTGAATTTATAAGTGGAAGAGGGTACACTGCCTGTGCACACCTGCTCTCACCTGCTAGCGTCGTCACGTCATGCGCTCGCTAAAACCAAGCACAAACAGGAACGCTGAGGGGAGCGGAAGGGGCAACTTAATATGTGGTCATGGAAACACCCAAGCAACCAATGTTTATGGCTGAGAGCGCGCCGCGGAAAAGATGTGTCGCACCTATTACCTACAGACTAAGCCAGTGACTATCAGACAGCCGAAGAAAAGAGCGAAGGAAGAGAATTATTCTTTCATGGATTTCTTGCGAGTTGCGTCAGATGCAAGGTGGACCAGATCTGGAGGGATATTTTGTGCTAAATGCAGTGGCGTAGAATTGTATACCAATGCCACGTTCTGTCGATATGGACATAACAATCCTTAATCCTCATTTACTACGTTCTAGGGTGCACAATTTGTCCCAATTACTAGGCTTCGTGTCACAGGTCGAATTGTATAGAGTGGTGGAATACACCCTCCTCAAAGAACCGTCAAGGAGTGTGCCCAACCACCACAACGTCCCAAACATGCGAAAGTCAAAAGGGTCTTCTCAAACTGATGCAGAAGAAGTGGCGCTTTGCCCGGCCACGGCGGTCTAGTGGTATGGTACTCGGCTGCAGATCCGTTACCCGTGGAATCGAATGCAGGCCGCGGCGGCTTGAATTTCGGTCAGGGGAAATGTTGAGGCATATGTACTTTTTGGTGTCAATGCATGTTAAAGAACCGCAGGTGGGCGTTAATTTGCGAAGGCTTCCCCTACGGCGTCTGTCATGATCATATCGTGGTTTTGGGACGCAAAAGCCCTGAAATCACGTGGCAATTCGCTCTCTTCTCACGTCATGATGCGATCTCAGTTCAAGGCTGGAAACAGGCAGGCTTACGCGCGCATCATAGCTCGCGCGTAGAAAAGAGGCGTGTATTAAGTGCACGCCCCCAACGTACACTGGGCCCGTCGGAAAGCAGATGTCAGAATTTCCGTACCGTTCTCGTAGAATCTAAAGTTTTGATCAACACTGTACGTGCCACGTGGTATGGTTTCAATGCGAATTCACGCCATGTGCACTTAGCTTCACACTTTCCCATAACCAACGAGGCTGCTTGCTTTGCCGGATCAGGAGCGAGGTCTTCGCTGGACGACGCCGGGCACGCCAGCCTTCTATTTCTGGGGTGACTCGCGCGTAGGCGATTGCTATGCAGGCATTAGGAAACGCGCCTCAATGGCTGAGCAGTTGACGTGGTGCACGTATACTCGCGATCTTTTTTACTGTGAATACAGGAGCGCGTGATAGAGAGAGAGAGAGAGAAATAAGGAAGGGAAGGCAGGGATGTTAACTAGTCATGAGTCCGGTTTGATACCCTACACTGGGGGATGGGAAAAGGGGAACAAAAGTACTTTCTGTAATACGAGTGCCGTCAATAAATGTGCCAGAATAGGTGAGCGCATGCGCTTGGAGTGCAGCTTTCTACCGCGCGCATCACGTCACCAGAGCGCTCGTGTGTCGTCTGGTAGCTGTGTTCCCGAACGTGCGTTATGACGGCCACTGATGTTTGCATAGTTTAAGTTCCAACTTTGTTGCTTCTTGCGTATCGCTTTACTTCGAGTGCTCCAAAACTGTCGCCAAGATTTCGTCGTTTTATTTATCCAGTGCTGTTGCAGTCACACGACGAACAGGCAGATAAAACGAACAGTACTCACGGATTGAAAAGGCAAAAGTTAAGGCTAAGTAATGTACAGCAGTGAGCACTGTTAGGGTAAACACGAAAGCGCGTGGCCGCAGTGTGCTCCGCGCCAACTGGCAAGCCTGGCCGAGCATCGTACTAAGCTCACGCATGCGCAGGGAAGGTGGCAGGGATGGCTTTGTGTCGCTTGCTGCATACTTGCCAGTAGTGAATTCGCGCTGTCAAGATACAGCTGGCCCGATGTAATGCGTTCCCTTATTACTTTGGCCCCCTAAGGGTGTGAATAAGGAGGCCAGATTCGCAGCTTCATGGCCCAGTTACAGCGAGAAATTGGAGAATTTAGTTTATTTCAATGTTTACACGTCCCATTTCATTCCGTGAGCACTGTACACTCGAAATTTTAATCGACGCAGGCTTCACAAGACTGATACGTGTCAGGACGTAAAACCCGCAAAATCGAAGAAATTCTTAATATCTTAATTATTATTTTGCCATGCATTCGCGTTGGGTAATGACTGCTGCAGCAACAGCGAGTACAGGATAGGCACAAGCTTATTTGCTGAGGAACTATCCCACCTTTGAGCAAGAAGCACCCACACCTCGTCCGTTGTCGAGAAAACAGGGTATCTATCCAAAGCTGCCCAATGCATTTATGCTTCTGCACCCACATACAATTTCCACACATGTTAGCGCCGTTGGCTGGAAGACATTTTATGTTAGCGCCCTTGGCAGGAGCCTACGATTTTGAATCTATACACATAAACACACACACACGTATATATGTATATATATATATGTGTGTATATATATATATACAAACAAAAGGTTGAAGGGCTCGTTTATTTGTTAGAAACAACTTAATGAACCAACACACGATGCAGCCTAGGAAATCACAGGGGTAGTTCCCGAAGTTTAATTTTAGTATTGGAATTGGGGGAGGGAGGGGGCTAAAGTAAGTGCGAAGGAATTAGTGTGCACGAAAAGATAAGACTGCCTTCGGATATATATATTCGTACGCCTAATAAAAGCTCGAGCATTTGTGTTTCTTTGCTTGTGTGTGTGCTGTTATAACATGACTGGGAAAAACGGTGAAAACTTTGTGAGAATTTTTAAGCATTTAAGCTGTAGGAAGAAAGCTGTTCGAACTAGTGTTAATCGTGGATCTTGTGGAACGCACCTACAAGTTCAAATATGTATGTTCATGCTTTAGAGGCGTGTGGCTTCCTTTGCGCAGTACGACTTCCGCATCAGTTGAGAAGTGCGCAATGAGAGGCAATGCACACGGCGGACGAATTCTCACACGTCGGACGCAATGCGCATGCGCAATGCTTGTCTCTGCCTCTGATGAACTGCGCTGGCAGTATGGAAAGCCATGCACCCCCGTATTCCCGGTCAAAGATTGCGATTGTGCATACGCACGACTTCTTAGTGTTTGCTCCATAATATCGCTGGAAAATATCGCTTGATTTAGCAGGACAGCCGGAAATTTCTGATGTAGAATAACAATTCTGCACTCGAAAGAGCCACGCCGCGTTAAAGCAGAGCGAACGACACTAGATAGAATGTGGAGTCTAGGGTATATCAATTGTCTAGTGAGGAAAAGAGCATGCCCCAAAACACGTACATATGCCAAGTGAAAAAAAAATACAAGATCGACGTTTCGGCGCACAAAACATGTGTCTTTTTGCCAGCGAACGAATGCACGACGTTCTTTATTAAATACGCGTCTAAAGATATGATGCACTGGCGTATCACTCAGGCAGCTGGCCCTTTGTCCGATTTATTGCGTTAGCAGTAGACCGTGTTATCGATTCAGCAGTTCCTTACGACGGACGCAAATCTCCTTATCACAAGAAAATTCCGTGCATATAAATACTAGTAAAAGCGTCGGCCTACTACTCTCTAGCGGAGATTTTCAAGGATGCATCTATGCATTCCCTTGTTGAAATCTAAGATCGAGGTCACTAGCTTTAGCATGTTGTTGCCAAACCTGCGACCATTCTTACATGTTTAGTATGAAGCATGAAATCCTGCGTTGAGTTTCTATCTGAAGTCTTCTACTGTATGGAAGGAACAGCCCAAAGAGTCTTATTATTCGAAGCTCGTAAAACGAAAACCCAATAGAAGCGGACCACTTGGAATAGCGACACATCGGCTGGAGCTTCGATAGCGTACATTCGCTGCGCTGCCAGAAATTTGTCTCCAGGGGCACATCTCCTGTGAGTTTAGCACTTTCGCGCGCCTTTCCCTCACATCACCCTCCTCAACAAAACAGACCAGTTTCAGGCCTCTGAAATCTGAGACAGCCTACCCTGTAAGCAGGTGGCACCACCTGGAAACCAGAGTTCATTTTTAATGCTTATATTCATCTTTATCTCTTCCTGCATCATCTTTTTTATTCTTGTTATCTTTCTTTCTTTATGGTCATCTATAGGCAGTCGCGCCTGCTTCCTCACCTCCTCAACCTTATATCAATTCTCCTCACGATCACTTATATTTTCAAACCCTTGCTCAACTACACTGTACAAGGCTATTCCATGCTCTACACTCTCCCCCCCCCCTTCCGTTCCTTGGCCCCTTTCCTTTGCATTACTACTGCTCACCGTCACTTCTTTCCCACCTCGTTGCTATACTATACCATACATAGAGCTGCGAAGCACATCTCCCTTTCTGTGCCGCCTACCCACTTCGTTTTCTGAGAGGACGCACGAGCAAGTCTCCAATTCAAACGGCGACGATGTTAAAGCGCGTTTCCTAAAGCAAGTAAGTAGCATAGATAAATGGGCGAGTTGGTACGTAATCATGTTTAAGAAAACGGCGCAGCACACACAAACGATATACTACAGAAGGAGAAACATTCGTTCGTCTTCGTGTTCTCTTCTGCAGTATATCGTTTGTGTGTGATGCGCCGCTTTCTTAAGCAAGTAAGTAACGCGGAATGTCATACTACAATATGCGTACGTGGGCTGAAAGCCATATTAAAGGCGATAGTCGTTCTTGGGATACTTGAACGCATAAATTTTGGTCTGTCTGTCTGTCACACGGTTCAGCCACCCATGCAAAGTTTAAGCACTAGCCTAACGCCCAGCTATCTTGAACTCGTAGCTGCGTAGATACTTGTGAACAGTGTCGATTGAAAAGCAAATATTACGCATATCTGAGGCACAACATGAATACGTAAGTTTCAGGTGGTGTATATGGATACGTAATACATAGATACGTCATTCTAAAGACAGTAGTGTTTGTTAGGCTGCGCTAAAAAATGCCAAGCTATGCGCGAAAAAGGCCTCTGCCGATGATTTGCTGCTGCCACCAGGCAGTTGCCCATGCATTCTGCACAAGCTCATGTTTCCCGACGGCGCTGCCAGTTGGCGTTTATATCTCACGCAGCGTAGTACGGCCGGCAGAAGACCATCCTGTTTCGACGACGTTTGCAGCGAAGCACGCCGATACGCGGCTAATTTTAATGCCTCACTCCCATTTCCGCACCACTCGCTTTTGTCTCAAAAGTGGGTCACACATCTCTTCTGCAGGTCACACAACGCTGTCAAGTGGCGGACGCCAGCGACAGTTCCGTAACACTCGATGAGGAAAATTCACGCTCAGAAACACCAGACACCGATGGTAACGGGGATGTACGGAAGGAATATGCACTCTACGATCGAGAGAATTTGCAACACATCGGTTGGTTTACACACCCGAAGGCTTAGGCTTCGCCACCAAGGCGAAACAGCAATACCGGTGTACATCCCTCGTGACACCGAAGGCATTCTGGTATGTCGCTGCGGCGTTCAACTGAAGCCCACCGACATGGAAAATAGCGTACCTACTGCAAATACTGTTGAAGATCCACGTAAGTACTTTTGTATTGCGCTTGTGAATAGCTGGTTTCTAAATAGGGCCTCTACTAAGCTTGTGGTTTTATTTCGGGTGCGTCGTGAACACGCTGCGAGTTTTACGTTTACGACTATTATGCGCTTAACATCAACAGAGGTTGCCTTGTTGCACTGGTAGCTTTGACCAAATGCACGCCGAACTCATTCCCTGTCAACCACCCTGCGGCTGGAACGCGAAATCTTGAGAGAATCCAAGATGCCGTAAGTAATTACGATGCTGTCAACGCGGTCACAGAGGGTGAAATAATTATGCATCGTGCTTTCGAGAGACGCACCATATATGCACAAAAGTAAAATCATTTGGCGAAGATAGCTTCTCAAGGACACCCTTTTAACTGAGATGTTTTGGATGAACGTTGGGCAGTGCAGGGACTAAAAAGAGAAGCACACGTCTTCACATTTAAAAATCGTTAACCAGCATACCTTTCCCTTTTTCTTGCGATGAAGGCACTCCCTCAATACTGACGCTCTTGCCCCGCCGCGGTGGTCTGGTGGTATAGTACTCTGCTGCAGATCCGAGGGTCGCGGGATCGAATCCCGGCTGCGGCGGCTGCATTTCGATGGAGGCGAAATGTTGAGGTCCGTGTGCTGTGGGATGTCAGTGCACGTTAAAGAACCCCAGGTGGTCAACATTTCCGGCGCCCTCCACTACGGCGTCTCATAATCAGAGCTGGTTTTGGGACGTTAAACCCTACATAACAATACTGACGCTCTTGCTCCAGCTGCCAGGCATGCGGGTCTGGACAGCTAGTGGTCATCTACTAATTTCCACTCTGTGACTCGTTCAGTGATAATTTGACAGTATTGATTATTCTTGAAATTTTAACATTTTGTAACTGTAGCTCATTGATGTGCACAGTGCCTAATACATTTTTCTGTTCATGTTGCGACAGTCTAAATGTCACGTGCCAAAGCGACCTTTCGTAATTGACAGGAGCACTTGTTCTCTTTTTTATTTACCCCGCCTCGGTGGTCTAGTGGCTATGGTACTCGTCGGCTGATCTGAGGGTCGCGAGATCGAATCCTGGTCGCGGCGGCTGCATTTCGATAGAGGCGAAATATGGAGGCCCATGTGCTGTGCGTTGTAAGCGCACGTTAATAAACCCCAGGTGGTCGAAATTTCCGGAGTCCTCCACTATGGCATCCCATAATCAGAGCTGGTTTTCGACAATACACCCCATAAATCAATCAATTAATCAACTAATATTTTTGATTGATTGAAGGCGTAGGTCAGTGTACGTATACGACATTTCCCCGCAGTACAATTTTATTGTACCGCTCTCAGTACAAAAATTAGCACTGTTTAGGCAGATGGGAGCCTACTACATAACGTCCAACAAAATTTTCTGTATGACCGCGTATGTGTGTAATATCATTTGAGAAGGCATAAATTCCATTCTTTCAGATCATCTGAATGAATGGGAGTCTCTCATCCTGGCGATGTTGACCAGCCATCATTGCATCAGAACCGTGAATCTGCGCATTTCGGCCGTTTCCGAGCAACGGGGGTTCTTCTACCAGGGCTTCCGTTTGGAACGTGGCTATGCGGATATCTGTGTTGAAGTCCATGCAGTTGCTGACGTGTACCAAGACTTCATGCTTCCCTTCTTGCGTCATCTGTGCCGTATAATAGCGGGCCAGCTCACTGATATACGGGTTCATGATATCTATCCGCACGACGTTAACGACGACCACCTGCACACCATCATAGAAGAGTTCCTGTTGTGTGCACCTATAGAATTCAAGGATACCAGGTAATGAAATATTCATTCTATGGTGCATGTTGAAGTGCCAAAATGGGCGTGACAATAGGCATGAACATCTGAAAAGACTATATTACAAGTTACACGAATTACCTCTTCGTGAAAGTTCCGCCATGTAGTTATCTGGAATTCTGCTATCCATACTTCTCTTTTCTATTGACCTTGTTAATACCTTAATTTATAATTTTTAGTCACCACTAATTGCCACGGTAGATGCAAAGTTGCCGACATATAGTTGTTATGGTCGACCACGGTACTAGCGAGTGGCCTCGTACGCCGGAGCCATTGTCGGCCAACTCATTTGGCTAAAAGCACTTTACCCGTGACAGCTGAGCCAGGCATGAGGTCGCGGCACGGATCCAGCTAACCTAAACAGCATCTGCGTCCACAATGATAGGATGAGCGGATCACATGGTTATATCACGCACCACTTGCGTTCTTCTCACTTCGTGCGGAATCACTGCGAGCGCACCACCCACGCGGCGCGATGTGCTCGCCTCTAACCGATAAATATCAAGGGACCGATGAAAAGAACCGCTTGGCTCTACCCGCTCCGCGCACACGAGCATTATGGGGTGTCCTCAGCCAGCTACGGAGATCCTGCAGATCACACGCATTGTGGGAATCGATGTCATGTGAAACAGTCAGCGAAGAAACTGACTACGATTAAGTATTCTGACACTATGCTGTCTTACGCAAAACATGACATGTTTATGCGAAGAGTATGAATGGGCACATGGCCTGATGTAGTAAAACTAAGAACGTCGACAGCACCATGGCAACCGAACGGGAGCTCTTGGTAAGACATAATGTTGGCACTCATGTCAATGCACAGCACACAGCTTTCTTTTGTGAAAGTAAAATGCACGGTAACAAGATGTACAATGCCCTAACGTGCGTATCATAAGCGGCATTTGTTAAAATATTCCTCCAGGATCGAGCAAAGTAGGGAGAAAGCATGGCGAGTGACACTAAAACTTACTGTTCACAGAACTGCTATGATAGCGCTTGATCCACACATTAGAAGCGCAATGCACATAATGCAAGCATAGTCATCACAAACACAATCATCACAAGCGATAAGTTTACCTACTCTATATACCACATCAGACGAACCACGTAGCCTATGCTAACTTTCTTGTTTGGCACCAGAGGGGCCCGGGTTCGATGCGACCCCCTAGTGCTTCGTAGGTTGCATGTGTGCCTGTGTGCTTGTTATGTTTCCATCAACCTCTAGCTACAACAAGCGGTGTGGTTTCGTATTTTAGGTGTGTTCTAATAAGTCATACGCCGACTTCAGCTGGGTCTTGATTGCCATAGGCCGTATAAAATTCACACCTGCGTAGGAAAGGTGGCTGAACATGCGATCCACAATAGGGTGTCCCGGTACATCGAAATTCAAGAGCTATTTCCGCAAAACATGGTGGGATTTAGGCCTGCCCTATCTGCACAGGACGTCATGCTCCTCATTAAGAGACAAATTATTGACAACTACACCAGAGATACTAGAGGCATACTAGCTCTAGACCTGGCCAAAGCTTTTGACAGCATCTCTCACAAGTTTGTGCTTGAGGCAGTCTCGGATATGTGTCTGGGACAACGTTTCCACGCATACGTTAGCTCCTTTCTCAGGGAACGCAGGGCTTCCATTAAGATCGGCCAACTAAAATCCGCGGAATTTACCTTGGGAGCGAGAGGCACTCCACAGGGGGCCGTCATCTCTCCTCTGCTCTTCAATATTGCCATGAAGGGCCTCTCCGAGCGACTCGCCACGGTTCGCGGGATTAACCATGCTCTCTACGCGGACGATACCACTGTGTGGTGCATGGGAGGGTCCGATGCCGAGGTAGAGCAGGCACTTCAACAGGCACTCAACGTCACGGAGGGCTTTCTAGTCGGTTCGGGATTGAGCCTGTCGCCTGCCAAGTCCGAGTTGTTACTTTACCGACCCACCCGACAAGGGATGAGGAACCTCACTCCTCTAGAGCAGATTCCAATATCTCTATACACACGTGACGGGCAGAGAATCCCCAGGGTAGACTGCATCAGGGTGCTCGGACTGTTGCTGGAGTCGAAGGGGCGCAACTCGCAGATTATAGCTCGCATCACTTCCAAGACGGAGAACATGCTTAGGCTCATATTCAGGGTCTCGAACCGCAGGGGCGGGCTGAGCGAGAGCAATCTCCTTCGGCTCTACCATGCGTTTCTCATGAGCCACATTAATTACGTCGCTTCAGCGCTGCACTGGTCCAAAAGGGAAGAGGCAAAAATCGACGCACTAATGCGCACGAGTATAAAGCGAGTTCTAGGGTTGCCTCTCAGCACGAGCACCGAAAAGCTCATACAACTGGGCATGCATAACTCCCTCTCGGAGGTGATCGAGGCGCAGAAAATGGCTCAGGTAGTGCGCCTGTCGTCCTCGCAGGCCGGTAGATGTATCCTGGAGTCCATTGGCTGCGGTCTTACACAGATTCGCGAAAGTAAAGTGACTCTACCGTCTTCTATCAGAGGTACATTTGCCGTAGCTCCACTTCCCAGGAATGTCCACCCGCAGTACAATGTAGGACGCCGCATAGCTCGGGCCCGTTCCTTATTGAAGTCAGTTGCAGACAGCCCGGACCTCGCTACGTTTGTCGATGCAGCACAGTACGGGCGTTCTGATCGCTTTGCAGTGGTCTCAGTCGACCATAGTGGCAAGCTCCTATGTGCTGCGTCGGTTAGAAACGTTTCGGCAACGATTGCTGAGCAAATTGCCATTGCTGTAGCAATGAAGGACGTATCGCGTCCAAATGTCTTCACGGACTCGCGGTCCGCTGCCAGAGCTTTCGCCTCGCGCTCGATCTCGCGGGAGGCAGCAGCTATCCTCGGCAGCGAGGGGGCTGCCGGGTTTCACACCATAACATGGTTCCCGGCCCACATGGGGGCCAACGTACACCCCGATGTCCCCAACGCCAATGAGTTTGCTCATGACCGTGCGCGAGGTTTCACTCACCGCGGCGGTCCCGGCGAATTCGCGGGCGGGGATGCCGGCAGGTACAGGGACCCGCTCCTCACTTTTCACGAGATCGTGACTCATTATCATCTCTCTCGGAGGGTGTTTCCACTTCCTCACCCTAAACTCACTCGTCCGCAGTCTTCGGCCTTCAGGATGCTCCAAACGGGGTCTTTCCCTTCGCGAGGCAGGTTTAGTAACTTCTCGCCCAATGTTGAACCGCATTGTCCGAACTGCGGAGAGGCTTACTGCTCACTAGCTCACATGCTCTGGCAATGTCCTGCGTTACGTGACACAGAGTTCAGCAAAGAAGAGGACTGGGAGGAAGCCCTGAGAAGCGGCGACCTTTCGGTTCAACTTCGGGCTGTCCAGAGAGCCTGCGAGAGGGCGGAGGGCCACGGTCTTCCTGTCCCTGCGTGGGAGCGGCCCGCAACTGCTACAGGATCCCCCTAAAAGGGGACGTCCAACTGCAGTTTTTCAGGACAAAAATAAAGTTCTGTGCCTGCCTGTGGTGCATAGCCGCATAAAGAAGGCCGAGAACTACGGGTTTGAGCCATGCATGATTGCAGTATCGTTAACCATGACGTACATGACGTGTGCATCGTTATTGACGTACACATGAGTCATACGTTTTTGTTATACATTGATCCTCTACCTTGCTAATATTCAGGTATACCAGGATAACGAGACAACCAGGTGAGCACCGAAACATGGCCGGCTAGATTGATAGATAGATACGGCTTAATTTGCTCAAGTTCGCCAAGAAATACTTAGTAGTAAAAGGCTGGAAGCAACAGCATAGCCACAATATGTCCTATCTTATTCTGGTGGACTTAGCTTAATCTAGAAACGGCGTGGTCTTTGGTGGGACAGCGTCACGTGACTAAATTGTAAGCGATTTTCCGTGTTGTGGCGGGAACGCGTCACGTAGCCAGTTGTCACATGATTTACGTGCTTCTGGTGCGAGCACATCATGTGAGCAGCTGCTACGTGGCTTCGATCACGTGGCAAGCTGTTACGTTATTTTCCGTAAGTTCTGGTGGGAAAACGTCGCGTGACGAGCTCTTATGCAATTTTGCATGGAATCGACTAGGTAACTAACTCTGCGTGCTTTTATGCCTTGAATCTGTCCGCTATCCCGAGTTGTGAGACACGGGATGCAATCGCCGGAAAGGATCCCACGAGAGCTTGGACAATTAGGTTTTGGTCCCTTTTTGGTGCACTAGCGAAACGCTAGGAGCGGTTGAAGCACCGAGTCAGAGCCAAAAGTGATCAAACCAAAGAAATATATTCTTAGTTACACAAAACGTTACACAAAACGTGCGCAAACACGGCTGTTCAATATACAACCAGAGATGGGTTACAATATTACAGGATGCCAACAACGTGAAAACTCATGCATTAGAACAAATTATAAAACACAAACAAGTCGCATTCGCCAAGATCACTCGAGCTTGCAGGACGGGCTCGTCGGTTGACCAGCGGAGCAGCGTCGTTTCTTGTCTTCTTTCTTCTCGCTGAGTCACGTACGACTAATACTGCTGGCGGCCCATGGCCGACTCTTCATATTGCCTTTGGCAGTCGTTCCCGAAAACTGAGCGAACCTTCTTCATAAAGCCGGAATATTTGCCTCTTGGGCGGCACCTCTTTCTCCCTCACCTATCTCGACGAGCGTCGGTACGCACTTCCTCGTTTCTTTTTTTAGATGCGAAGGAGCTTAAGGAGGAGTTAAATCCGGTGGTTGTGGTGGTGTGTGTGTGGCGTGACCACCCTTACTGCGCATGCGCAAACCCTCTCCGCACAGCTCCTCTCCACACATCTCCTCTCCACTCCTCCTTTCCACGTGACGTCGTCGCTAAGTACAGCAGGGTGCTGACGCTGCTGTAGCGTTTCGGCATGCCGAGCACGCGGTTCATCCGCAGCAGTTTCCCGCTGACGTTAGCGTTTGAAGGAGCTCATGAAGGATTGAAGGGGTTCATGATTTTCAGGGACACATGTAAGACTCCTAACCCCTCCGTGATCATTTAAGGATGCCGGTCAAAGATGCTCATAGCTCAATGCATGTGTTTTATTCATGCAAGGCATTGTGGAAGGGGCGGAGGTGGTTGCGTCGCCCAGGCCACCACTGCATTCTCTGTTCACACAGAGCGACCTATAGGTGCTTGCATCTGCCCCCAGGGCAGGTGGCAGCCGACCAACAATCAGGCCCGCATGTCCTATGATTGCCCCTACAACAATAGCTCTAAACTCGTTCTGCGTACGGGAAACGAACTTCAAGTCATACCATACAGTCTCTTCCAGTATATGTATTCTCCGAAGTGGCAGCAGTGATGTTTGCTCATCACGGGCCAGTGTTGAGATTATTACGCATGTAGACTTTCAACCCTTCCACCCACAAGCCTCTCTTGAAGGAGACGGTTTTTTGTATTTTCCTGAACCAGTTCAGCCAACCCACATATACCTTGTTCTTTGGCATCTCATCGCTCAGATCGGCCTGTGGGGCCTCCCTTGCACCGATTCCCAAGTGTGCCATATTGAACAGATGCTTTTCCCGTGCTTGTGTTTCCAATAAGGAAGCACCTATGTAGTATAGTCTCGTGAAAAATACTGGCTCATCCATCGATCTTAGCTGTGTGTGTGTGTTTGTTCATACTCTCTGAACTGGAATACAACGCTATACATCAAAATCTATGCAGAAGAGAACACTTGTCAGTAATGTTAAGAACTCCAAAAAGCGAACATCCATTACACTCCCTGGTTGAATGTTTACACAGCAGAATGGGCGAAAGTCCGAATGCTTTCTAGCAATTTCTCAAATTCCCGTATTTCTTTGTTGGCGGTTGATTCCACTGGTGAGTATTTTAAAGCTTCCTAAGCATACTGGTTGTCATGTGTTTCCGAAAGAACTGATATGAGAAGCAAGCACGCAGTAACATGGCGGAACGAGCAATGTTGCGAAGCTCGCAAAACGCAATGCAAAGCTCAGTGTTTACCAGAAGACTACAAAAGAAAGTATGCTTCATTTTCTCCAGCAATGACGGCCTTCATCCCAACCCCGGTGGGGACCTGTAGGGGCAGCGTTCGCGCCTATATGGGGAATAGAAATTTCTAGGTGCTATTTTGGGCATGGAGCGAGAATTTGTGGTGCAAATGACGCGTTTTGGAGACGAGAGCATGAAAACAATAATTTAATGGCGTTCTTACGCACTGCATATGTGTGGTAGGGACAGGAAGTGTCACTTAAATTTTTATATCAGCCTGATATAATCACGGCTAACTGCGGCGCCATAATCTGTCAGTTTCCAACACCAGCGACACTGATGATGCTTGATCTTGTGCATCATCTATCTATTCCTTTTTTCTATGGGCGTCTTCATGACGAGCTGTAGGAACCTCTACGTCTAATAGAACGAGTGGTCCCTGTTTTGCAGACAACGTACTTATTGTTCGCATAATTCCTGCAAGTGAAATGGAAGAACGAATAGCCGCAGGCTCAACAGAACGTGATCTATACAGCACTCAATTTGTTTAACCTGCCAACATTGTCAGAAAGGGGATTTACGCTCTGAACTACAGATTTTTCAAAGCCTGATGCTGGCATATCTTGGGCTGACCGATCAGGCTTTGGTTTGGTTTGGTTTGCTTTGCTTTATTCAAGGCAAAAATTGAACAAGTTTGCCTTGGGGGACACGACTAAAGGCTAAGTAAATGCCTGACTTGGTCGTGCCACCCTGGCAGCAATGCAGAAACATCGTTGGTACACTACGCAGAAAATTACATCACGTGTTATCTTACACGGGTACCGTTGTCGAACAGAACTAGAAGTATGAATAAAAAAGAAATATTAACAGAATCCTTATTCGTGTGGTGGTAAATACAAACAAGCACCAGGTGAAGGAACAATAATGAACAAGGTGTAACGAATACAAAATGTCAATATATACACATATTAAAAATCAAGAAAGAGCATCGCTTTCTTCAACTAAAAGCTCTTTTGTTATTTTTTTAAATGATCTAGGTGAAATTCCATCTTCCAGTAAAAGTAGTATAGTTGGGTGTTTGTTTAAGATGTCAGGAATTTGTGAAGCTAATCGTTGGTCACCGTAGTTCGTGCGTGATCTATATTTGTATATTAAGTTCTTTCTCAGCTCGTATGGTGTTTGTTTCACATAGTATGTGTCCAAGAATAGTGATGTATTTAGTCTATACTGGTGTAGTATCTCTAGGCATAGCTTATGTCTGTATAACTGTTTTATAGGCAATACTTTGTAAATTTTAAAATATGGTCGAGCGCTTTCGTAAAGGGGAGTGTTAGATATTGCACGTATAGCACGGTTTTGTAATATCAACAGAGAATTAAGGTTTGTGGCGGTCGTTGTTAGCCACACCAAGGAGCAGTATGTTAGCCGTGAATGTACTAGAGCGTAGTATATTTGTAGCTTGACATTTGTTGGGACGTAGTATCTCAGTCTATTTAAAATGCCGATTCTTCTAGAAAGATCTTTTTTGATCGCGTCAATGTGAGGAGACCAAGAAAGTTGTTCTTGGAATAGAACTCCTAGAAATTTTATTGTGGTTGTGCGCTGAATCTCGGTGCTCTGGAAGTAAATTGGAGTGCATGGTATATGAGTTACTCCTTTAGGTTTGAAAAACATGTACTTTGTTTTAGCGATATTCAGTTGAAGTTTATTTGCGTTTAACCATAAATTTAGCTTTTCCATCCAACCGTTAGCTTCTTTATACAGTTCACATACGTTTGAACCTGCGAAAAATACATTTGTGTCATCAGCATACAATATTATTTTCTTGTGTCCCTCGATATTTACGATATCATTTATGAACAGAAGGAATAAGACAGGTCCAAGAATCGATCCCTGGGGGACACCATACTTAATGTGTTCAACCCTTTTTAAACGGCGAAGCTTATTTGGCATTGGCTCTCAATGAACATTTTAGAGATGAACATGCCTGCGGCTGTCAGTACATAGTTTCCTTGAGAGTTATGGAAGCTTAAAAGATTTGACCAGATGAATGAACCCCATAAACATATATGTTTATTCTATGCCGTACTCTGTGCACGCATCGAAAGAGGTGGCGACGTTGTGCTGGATGCCAAATCGTCGCAGTATAGAACGGAATGAGCTGGTCGACCAGCTAGCCACACCTTCCGATGCAAACTACGCGACCAACTAGTCCGTGAGTGTCCGTGCAATGAAGCTGAGGGACTTGGGGACGACAAAGCTGATAGCTTATTGATAGCGCTTGCGACAGAGAAAAATGCAAAATAAACTGCACGATATCAAGCGCTATCTTGGATATAGGCCGTGCGTACCATATATGCCGTATAGTTACTTTGCAAGCTCGAGATAGGGCACAATAATCACATGAATTCTGTGGCGTGGCGATGGGCCCACGTGCGACAAATTTTTTGAACCACTCAATATCATCCTGCACGTGCTCAACTCAAACTCGGCATGCTCCTGGAAAAAATGTGTTGAGTTGGCGTGCTGTCCCCCTCCTCCGCTCGTGTATTTTTGTGATGTTGCGCCATACCGTTCAGTTGAGCTATTGACCACTTAGCCCAACAAAGTGCTCTGTTAGCTGCTCAAGGGAAATGGCATGTCCATGGCCGTTCCCGCAGCATGTTCCATTGCACCTCTCAATGTTCGCAGGCTGCGCATCAGTTTTGAAACATGAACCACTCCTTACATTTTAAAAGGGCACAGTTTACTATGTACCTGCGTAATCTGTAGCAATGCCTCTCAACGATGGCTGCTCCTGCGCTAGTAGTCTTGAAACACGTTCCACACAGCCTTTGAGCCCAATGACCTGGAGGATGTGTTAACTGCATATCTTTGTGCTACAATGTTCTACGATCTGGATCATCTGCATACGCTAAAAATTCAACGACCATTTCACGTGTCACTGTTATAATTGTACACTGCATATAATTTCCGCGTCTAAAGTACCACTTAATTTTATGACCTGTTGATACATATTGTCATATTCTGGTAAGATAATTCTTCACTCTCGAGATCGTATGATTAGTCACGGTGCACTTTGGCCACACTTGGGCCTTGCACGAATGAGAAGTAGTTATCACACACTGTTCGTTTGGGACATAACTCTCGCCAATTAGTATAAGTAGCAGTTATCTTATGCAGCTTCAAGTATTACAGTGAATGTGCATTAACGGTTAGAACTCGGGTATTTTACATTGTTTTTATTTGCTCGAACATTGTTTTTACGAGTAGTGACCATTCGCTATGTCGTTTTGCTTTGATTCATCGACACAGCCTATCGCTTCCGTGAAATTAAGACGCACATGTTCATTGTTTTCGACAGGCTTGCACGTATAATCGACGCAACTATGGACATCAGGAATCTGGAGGTGTTCAGAATATACTTCGACGACACTCATACTGGACCAGGTGATTTGCATGCGCTTGGGATTGATTTGACTCTCCGCGGTTCCGATGAACTTCGGAGGCGCAGATACGACGCCGACCTATATTGCACACAATTCCTACTCTGCATACCGACGGCATGGTATGACCTAGGCCAGGTAGTCGACAAAACCGTTTTCCCGGGTGTGTGTGCACGCCGCGAACTGACTGGCTCCACATATGACCTCGTGCCTTGTGTTGCTGAAATTACGCGTCAAATTTTCGATCACCTCGTTAATGTATTTTTCATTGTATCTACTCGTAACGATGATGAGAGTGGCTGATGGAATTGAGAAAATGAAGTTGTAGTCTTTTTTTTATGGGGACTACAAATAGTCGTAGAGGTAGGAAATTTAAAGGTTTCTTAAGTGGCCCTCGATATAGATTCTTCAATGGAGATGTGTCAGAACATCATTTTAGTTGTGATTGAAATGCATTTTAGATATATGTCCCTTGACAGACAGCCTATAAAGGCTAGCATTATTCATGAAAGGAATGGAACCAGAACAACTGCGGCACATATTGCAAGTGGGGGTTCTTTACTCAGTAATCCTGTTTTTTTGGATGTAAAGTGACACCGAATTTCCTAATGCCTGCTTCAATTGCGTGCAGTTTCTTTTTATTGGCCAGAGCTACTTTTACTCCACTTACCTAGTGTCGCGCGAAGTATTGCTTCCTTTGTGCATAGTCGACTCTTTTTATAATGCACCTTGTTTTTATTATATTGACGTGTGTTGAAGGTAACGCTTGCCATACGATGCTATTGTTTTATATGGTTGTTCTCAACTATTTTAAGTTCAGAGATGCTTGTTGAAGAACAATAAATTTTACATACTTGCCCTTCCTTTTAGCGGGTCAATGTCGCCACATCACTCGATTGCGTCCTGTTGAGACTACCATTGCGCTCACGTTGGTCTGGTGGGGACAGTAGTGGCTCGTAACTATAACAAGTAGACTTTGATGCTGCATGCATATCGTTAAAGAGAACTTGTCACCATCTACACCGACATTGTACTTCCGAATTTTCGGCAAAAGATATAGGTTGATCTCTGAACCAATGTAAGGAACATTCTAGGGCAAAAGGTTTTACTAATAGCATCACTAGCACAGGCATCACATCATGCCTGTATTCGCAAGAAATTACATCCTGTACGTGTTCATAGGTCAGGTTGAGACTTCGTTTTTGCTAGGATGTAAATTATTAATTGTGGTTCTGTCAAAGAAACGATGATATTTGCTGGAGCCTATGTCGGGAGAACAGCGCAGTGTCCATGCGGGCAGGAAAAAGAAAGCAATGAAATAGAGGCCTGGAACGCCGTAGTGGAAACTATCCTGTTTCCCCTGCGCCGCAGTTCACCCGTGCAACTCGGACAGTGGTGGCACTCCAGCCGGCACAGCCGGAGCCGTACTACGTACCGTCGTCCATGCCGCGCCAGTTTTCTATCGTTCGCAGCAATTGGTGGAGTTCATCGGCGATGCCACGCATGCCCCTTCAAGAAGTTGGATGTCTGGCACACACCACATTGCCGTCCTCTTTGTTAACGCTGCAGTGAGGCTGACCTTTTGTGCCGCGAGTGTCCATAATTTCGCCTTCGGCTTCGTACTTTTAACACAAATGTATTCTATGTCGGGGTCCCCCAAGAAATGAGTGGCGTACTTCCGCAAAGAAGTATATGTAGAAAAAATGAACATTAATTTGAACTGAAAAAGTTCCACACCTCCGGAATTCGACGAAAGGAGCCGGAAGCTCTAGTGATACACCAGTGCAACATTGTACACATTGCGAACACAGGAACTTTATATCTTCATTGTAGTAGTGTGTAAGTTGCATCAAACCGTCGTACGGATAAAATAAAGATGTTTGATAAGAGCGGGACACTCTAGCGATATTGGGCCCATTTACCATCGCCTGCTCGGAATTGAGTTATGATCCTCGCGCAACCAAGTTAGACAGCCGTCTATCATGTTAATTCAAAACGAAGCAAAATGAAATGAAAAAACGGAAAACAAAAACATTTAAATACTAAAACCTAGACATAAAGAAACTTGGGAGCACTGCACTGGTGGTGCGAAGACTGAAAATGCAGCACAAGTAATGATGTTGCCCTCGTCATTTTTTTCTTCGTCACTTTAATTTTCATTTCCTACCCTATGCATTTTTATGCTGTAAAAGACTGCATTGCTTTTGCAATCTTTCCTACCTTGTCACCCTCAATTCCATTTCCTACCCTTTCATATAATTAGTGTATGCGCATATGCTATGCCTCAGCTACTCCCACACTCTTCCTCCTCACCGTCACTTGCATTTCGGACCCCTTGATATATTACAATATGGAAGGCTATGGAATGGTTGACTATGCCCCTCCTCCACCTTCACTTTGTTATCTCACCTCCTGCTATACTATAAAAAGCCATGTTATGTATGCAACAACGCGACTCAGTGGAGGAGGCCATGAACTTCGAGTGGCGCTTGAACTTTTCCTCACCTCGCATGCTGCACTGTCTCGACGATGAGCCCACACTTTGTCTTGAGGATGATATTTTGTCTGAACTTTGTCACGCCACGGGAGTACGCGGCACTTTGTTTTACAAGTTCTGTTTCACAGTTGTTTTGTTATACAAGTTGTGTTATACAGTTGCGTAAATGCATCCCCCTTGATGTATTATTGCGCTTCGCTTAAGGAAATGATGATTTTCGCTTTAACAGCATTTTCAACTGCATCGATATTGCAACACCGCGGCCGCCTGTGCTCTGAATGTCGAAGTAAAAAAAAATGTTGCAGTGGCTTAGCTCGGCTATGCCAGGATATACGTAGCGATAGTGAAACCAGATGACACCGAAAGTTGAATGCATGAAGAGCGAGTGCAAAGGACGAGTAAGAAAGGTGCACTCGCTTCTTTCTGATAATTTTAAACAAGAAATAACGTTACTGTTTACAAGCCCTATATGCAACCGTCGCTGCTAGAATAGCTCCTTCACACGGCTAAAGAAGCAAATAGAGGCTTCACCAACTGGCTTTATTCTATCCCGCGCCTCCGATCTTCCACTTTCACAGCGCACACATTCTCAACCGCCCTGTTTCTGTTCAGACGCTCTTGAATTCAGCACTCCTGTCAAGAGTGCACTCCACACCAACTCATGACAGTGGTTCAAACAGAGGCAAATAGCCCATTCTATCGTGTACCAAGGCTTAGCTTATGCGGGGCTTCACCTAAAAAGTGAATTGAACGTATCCCTGGGGTTCCTGTGTTTCGGTGTATTCTTTTTTCTCTGGAACATCACGACACACTTGTTTGTTTTCTTCAACATTATGAACCGCATAACATACAAAAAAAATTTTAAGGGCACTTTTTCAATCAAATAATGCTGTAACATTTGGTCGATTCGCTGTTTATCTCGAAAGAAAGAGTATCTCAAGTTTTGCAGCGCAAGCATGTACGTAATTGCTGCAAGAAATCCGTGGCGCAGTAGGAGGAAGACAAAAGAGGACACATACCAGTGCTCCTGCTTCGCAGCTGAGCCAACTTGCCCTCATCGCTATTCTGAGAAAGAGTATAGGACTACATATATGTTGCATCCCATAGCGAAATAGTGCTCCCTAGTTCTGAAATCGTACAATGAAACACTTCATTCGAATTGAAGTGCTAATGTAACAACCGTGATAAACAGCTATTCTGCGCTAGCTGAAATTTAAATTAGTTACTCTTGTGTCCTTACGTGTAATGTGGGGTCAGGAAATGGAAGACAAAATAGATGCTGATGAACAACACATTAAAATAAAAAACAAGTGGCGGTAGTACGACGCAAAGTAGAAAATATAGATATGCTGCGAAGAATTGGGCAGAAGGCAAACTGGAGAAACACGATATGCAAATGATTTGTACTGTAGCATGGCCAAGCGAATTAATGATGTGTTATCAAGAAGGACAGCTTGAGATCGCTTTCTATGACAGAATGCTTTCTACTGTTTTCTTGTACTGCATACATCGTACAGTCATATATGGCATATATATGCTCAAGGAGATTACCACGTGGACGCTCAGGAAATACTAGGCCCATGAATGTGAGATGCGCTTTCCTAGACGAAATAAACTATTTCGTGTCATCTTGATATGGTTCTGTTGAGGAGAGGACGCCATTTTCTCCCACCCTTGCGGAGAGCACGGGTCAACATATGTCGCTGTTACGGAAACGTACCAGAAGGAAGGACAGAAACGCTGCTGTGCAGGACTCGGGAACTTGTTATCGTCAGGGCTTCTTTGATGCGCGCAGACAACACACAGAACAGTGGTCTCCAGCTTTTTCCCCTCCATCAAAAATGCGGCGGCCGCGACAGGGTGTGAACCAGCGTCAGTAGAGACGACACCATTGTGACGTTTACTCAAAAGAACATTACGATGAAGCGACGGATGACAAAATAGCTGTTGTGTTCAAAGAAGGGACATTCATGTCAGCCGCTGGCTATGGTTTGATCGACGATAGCAATGAAAGCACAGGCTGAGAAGTAGAAGACGAGGACGAGGAGGCAAAAGGTGACATGTTGAAGACCATGATGAGGAAGTAGGAAGCGACAAAGAAGTACGCGAAAGGACTAGAAGTGATGACGGCTAAAGAAAGATAACGAATATAAAGCATATGAACAAGACAACAATAAGCAGCAGAAGAAGACAGCAACGGGGCTAAATAAGGTGATGGCGAAGGTGAAGACCATGGAAAAAAGTAATACGGAAATAACCAGAAATGGAGGGCACAGCAACGAGAAATGTGAGGAAGCGGAACATCACCACCAAAAGAAAAATAAACAAAAGACATTGAATGCGAAAGAAGATGGGCAAGGACATGCTGGGCACCTTCATCTGCGCTGACTTCGAAAGAATTTAAGCCTGGGAAATGTTTAAAAGATTAAAGATCTCCTACGATCGCACCTGCAGATAACTTCGATGGAACATTCGATATTCCACAAATATGGCACGTTCTTCAGCGAAAAACGGTAGTGGCAATGCTGCGCTAGCGCGATAAGCATTCTTATTTCCCTATCCATCATCGAGATTCACTCACAGTCTCGGCGTTTCTATCACTTACTGGTGCGTCAAATAAGTGAAACCAACTCCTACACCAATGCGACCCTGCTCTTCCCCAGCAGGCTCACCGGTAATCAATGAATACCAGTGAGCCCGTGTTCTAAACCAATCCACTTTCGCAAGGCATTCTGTATTTATGGTGCACGTATTAAAGTAACCTTGTTTTTGCAACATGCCAAGCCATGGTTTGGGTTCCTTTAAGCGATCAGGCATGCTCTCGTATCAGCAAAACTTTGGCTAGATAAAAAAGTCCTAAAAGTCTAAGTTCTCCAGCTCACAGGGGATATCCCGGGCAGTTCACTTCTCAACAAATGGTCAAGCATCCCTAAAGGAAATAGAAACATCCTAAGCCTCTAGAAACCATGCAGGAGAGCATACCAAATCCCACACCCCGTACTCACAAGACAGGAGGCGGCGTTGTTGCGCTGCATGTATCTCTCGAGCTAGCGACGTAACTGTACCTTCTGGTCTGCAGCAAATACCTTATACAATATGACGTGGGGATGTTCGGCTAACCTGTCCATACCGCCTGTCACTGAACCAAACATCAAGCAGCGGGAAGCCCAACTGAGCACAAAGCTACAAGACAAGCGAAGTCTCGTGAACAGAGCAGAGCTATCAGCCCAGGGTCATGGCATCCTAGACTAGGGACGACGCCCGCCTTGGACGAGTCTGCCGTCAGCTCTTGCTCTCAAATAGTTATTCGTCGTCCTCACATGGGATATTGTAACGTGTAACTACAATGTCATAGCGATTAAAAGCGGGAAATTGATAATATTTCACTGTAAGAAAGAACGAAAATTGAATGACACGATAGTCCAGAATAGAGGTAGAGGAATTGTAGAGAATAGCACTCTTAGTTGATTGCGATGACTGGTTCATTGTGCGTCTTAACGGACTTGCTTAGCTGTCCCTTATCCTGAGTGCACACATGGTCTCCTATTTTTTCACACGCATACATTTTTCAGTGAAAGATTTCTTTAGCCAAAGGCTTAAACTTTCCTTGAGCGTCTTTATGTTCAGAGTTTAACCATTAAAACCTTGAACTTTTTATTCTTACCTGGCTACATCTTTTTTTGTTGCTCTTGTGAGCTTGGTAGGGAAGAAACTCTCAATCTACAGTGAATGTCACGCGACTCGGTTCAAAATGGCCGGAGACTAATGGCTGCATGACCATAAGAAACAACAGAGAAACTCATGCCAGCATTGTAACCAGTCGGGTGCATGACTTAAAGGGGTCAATGCATAGTATAATAAGTCTTGTTCCGTAATGCGACAAAGGATTACGAGTCGCCGGCATACTTATACGAGAGCTTTGGATCACGTGAACATGTCAATATCAAAAAATGTGGTAATAGTGCTTCTGAAATCCACCCAAAAATTACGAAGGACCTGGCACATGTATGGGGTCTTCTAAAAAATGGGCGTCGAAATTGTGTCCTCTGGTTTCAAGCGAGGCAACCGTGCACTAACGCAATTTTTCTGCGTGATTTCATTTGTGTTGAAAGAACATTGGCATGAGTTTCAGTAGGCATTTCCTTCACTTACGGGAAAAAGTCATGCCCAAGAATCACCCGTGGAATATACAGTACTGAATGTATTTCAATACTGCTATTTTCCTGCAGTCATGAAGAGGTGCCCGCTCCAGTGGCTCCGGTGCGCAAGTTGTGTTACATGACTGATCCTTGCGCATGCGCAGCACGGCTCTTGAGGTGCCGCGGGAAACGGGCTTGGCTAGGCCAGTGTAGCTAACGCTACAAAAATACTATAAGCGTGGGTGAACGCCAGGAGTAACTATGACCCTTATGTCCTCTCCGGTGACAGCACGGGTGGCTCATTGGTAGAGCGTCCGCTTCCGATGCGGTAGGTACCATCTTCACGTCCCAGTGTCAGCCGCACACCCATCGACTTAAAAACGGGTAGAGGAGTACACACCTGGCGCTTGGTTTACGTGTACTTATTTTGAAAGGTGCCCCATGGGACATGGCAGGTCCCCTGGGCCCACCTTACCCCCAATGTCCTTGGTGAAATAGTTGAGCGTCCGCATTGCTGTGGTAGGCAGGTAGGCATCTGCCACTGGCGATGGGTACCTATCAGTGAAATAGGGACAAGTGCACTTCCAGCTGGTGCTCGGCAGATGGAAGGTACTATACGCTTGGGAAGTCACCCACCCTTGTGGAAATGCGTTGCATTGCACCACCCGACCTCAAAATTAAGGCCACTGCTTTTGTGGACACTCCGGCAATCTGGGCATTCCACATCCATCATGGCCTCCTGCCTGCCCTGTTTTTGGTCATTCCTGCTCTCTCAAGTCACCTCTTATGATCAGGGGAAATACAATAAAGTGTAAATAACCAAATTCCTCGTCATCTAATTAGTGATGCGCAAGAATGGATTAAATAGATTCCTATGCCCCTACCTACAATCTAGCGAAACCACAGCCAAGGCAATGGGCTTGGCAATATCAGCTAAGACCCTGTTGAGTTTGACTCTAGTCTGACTCAGCAGGAAAAGAAGATCCTGTTGAGCTTGACTCTAGTCTGACTCAGCTAGGTTGCCATAGACTTATAAACTACCATTCTAGAGGGAGTACGAGCGAAAGCAATCAGATTCATCTTCAATAAATTTCAACTCAGGCTCTCCAAGTGCTTTGATCAAATTAGCTGGATTACTCACAATTGAAAACTGTGCTATGCTTGCCTGATTGAAATTGCTTCATCAATAATTCATAACAAGCTAAATGTTAATTTCTAAATACATCTCTATTGCAGTCATAAGAATAAATAGACTAAAGCATTCATACATCCTAAATGAATATGCCTTCTGTACTAATTGTATTAAATACTCTTTCTGCTAGCCATAAGGCAGTGGAACAACTTGCCTTCCACTATTACCAATACCTACTCAGTAACCACATTTCAATCGCTACCTGAAAAGTACTTACATGATACACAAACATAAACCTACAAATATTTTTTGCACCATTACTTATTGGTTTACCTTAACCTTAATACTTGCAGCACAACCCACCTGCCACTAACTACCACTGCAATATATGCCTTTTTTTTCTTACCTTTGTATACTTATAAGTTGTGTCTTTCCTGCAATAACACCTAATGGGAATGACAGTAGGTACTAAACAAATAAATAAATTACCTCCAGCCTAGAAAACAAACCATATCATGAATGTTGATGGTATACGCTGCCAAGTAAACAAGTCCTGCAGCACAAGAAACAAAATGGAGGATCTCAGGATGCTGACAGGACGTATTGTAATGCACCATGCTCTATAGCTTGCGCACTCACTGACGTTTCGTCTGGTATTAAACAGAGAAGACGACTTCTCAAGCGAGCAATGTGTACATAGTGTGGAAGCTCTGTATCCTTTGCAATTTTAGGTAATGGCAATTATTCTTTAGGAGCTGTGATGTTGCCTTCAAGCAAGTTATCTCCATGTGCCTCTAATTTATTTTTTCGTTATTATTGCTTAGATAAAACATTTACCTGCAGAAATGAAATCATTTGCTCTCAAGGTAATGCTATTTCGCCATCCAATACGAAAACACCATAGGAGTACAAATGCAGTAAAAACTACAGTAATGAAAATGTATGGTGCAGTAAGCATTCAGTTTAACCTTTTAATAATATAAGGAGATGTGGAAGGGTTGACATTAGTAAGCCTGGAGTAATAATGCGAAAACCAGTTGGGCGTGCTTTCTATTCTGTGAAACCAGATGACGCCGAAAGTTGAATGCACGAAGAGTGAGTGCAAAGGACGAGTAAGAAAGGTGCACTCGCTTCTTTCTGATAATTTCACACAAGAAATAACGTTACTGTTTACAAGCCCTATATGCAACCGTCGCTGCTAGAATAGCTCCTTCACACGGCCGAAGAAGCAAACAGAGGCTTCACCAACTGGCTTTATTCTCCCCCGCGCCTGCGATCCTCCACTTTCACCGCGCACACATTCTCAACCGCCCTACTTCTGTCCAGATGCTCTCGAATTCAGCACTCCTGTCATGAGTGCACTCCACAACAACTCATGACAGTGGTTCCAACAGAGGCAAACAGCCCACTCTATCGTGCACCGAGGCTTAACTTATGCGAGGCTTCACCTAAAAAGTGATTTGAACGTATCCCTGGGGTTCCTGTGTTTCGGTGTATTCTTTTTTCTTTGGTACATCACGACACACTTGTTTGTTTTCTTCAACATTATGAACCACATAACATACAACAAAAGCTTTAAGGGCCGTTTTTCAAGCAAATAATGCTGTAACATGTGGTCGATTCGCTGTTTATGTCGAAAGAAAGAGTATCTCAAGTTTTGCAGCGCAAGCATGTACGTAAGTGCCCCAAGAAATCGGTGGCGAAGTAGGAGGAAGACAGAAGAGGACACATACCAGTGCTCCTGCTTCGCAGCTGAGCCAACTTGCTCTCATCGCTATTCTGAGAAAGAGTATAGCACTACATATATGTGGCATCCCATAGCGAAATGGTGCTCCCTAGTTCTGAAATCGTACAACGAAACACTTCATTCGAATTGAAGTGCTAATGTAACAACCGTGATAAACAACTATTCTGCGCTAGCTGAAATTGAAATTAGTTATTTTGTGTCCTTACGTGTAATGTGGGGTCAGGAAATGGAAGACAAAATAGATGCTGATGTACAACACATTAAAATAAAAAAGAAGTGGCGGTAGTACGACGCAAAGTAGAAAATATAGATATGCTGCGAAGATTTGGGCATAAGGCAAACTGGAGAAACACGATATGCAAATGATTTGTACGGTAGCACGGCCAAGCGAATTAAAGATGTGTTATCAATAAGGGCAGCTTGAGATCGCTTTCCATGACAGAATGCATTCTACTGTTTTGATGTACTGCATACATCGTACAGTCATATATGGCATATATATGCTCAAGGAGATTACCACGTGGACGCTCAGGAAATACTAGGCCCATGAATGTGACATGCGCTTTCCTAGACGAAATAAACTATTTCGTGTCATCTTGATATGGTTCTGTAATCATAAGCCACCCTACTACCTGGTAATGAGGCACCATACCCATATTTAAACGGTCGCGATGCTAGAATTGCGCTTGAATTCAATATACAAACACAATTCCGTGAGTTTAAACCGACTAGAGCGCTTTATTTCGCAATGTATGCACTGTAGACTTCATGCAGGAAAATAGCAGTATTGAAATACATTCAGTACTGTATATCCCACGGATGATTTTTTGGGTATGACTTTGTCCCGTAAGTGAAGGAAATGCCTGCTGAAACTCATGCCAATGTTCATTCATCACAAATGAAATCACGCAGAAAAATTGCGTTAGTGCACGGTTGCCTCGCTTGAAACCAGATGACACAATTATGGCGCCTATTTTTTAGAAGACCCCAAACATGCGCCAGGTCCTTCGTAATTTTTTGGGTGGAGTTCAGAGGCACTATTTGCTCATTTTTTGATATTCATATGTTCACGTGATCCAAGGCTCTCGTATAAGTATGCCGGCGACTAGTCATCCTTTGTCGCATTACGAAACAAGACTTATGATACTATGCATTCACCCCTTTAAGTCATGCACCCGACTGGTTACAATGCTGGCATGAGTTTCTCTGTTTCTTATGGTGATGCAGCCATTAGTCTCCGGCCATTTTAAACCGAGTCGCGTGACATTCACTGTAGATTGAGAGTTTCTTCCCCACCAAGCTCACAAGAGCAACAAAAAAGAAATGTAGCCAGGTCAGAATAAAAAGTTCAAGGTTTTAATGGTTAAACTCTGAACATAAAGACGCTCAAGGAAAGTTTAAGCCTTTGGCTAAAGAAACCTTTCACTCATAAAACTATGCGTGTGATAAAATAGGAGGCTCGATGCTGACAGTCACAAAACACCACCCACCTAAACAAAAAAAAGAAGGGGGCGGAGTCACCGTAAAGCCGCCCGCCATGAGTCACGCCCAACTGAGAGTGCCCAACAGAATGTTCGCCAACAGATATTGACCGCGTCAAGGAGTTCTAAAGAACTTCGAAAATATACATTGTTTATTTGTGACGCAACCACTTCACCTACAAGGTCATCGCCTTCGCCAAACGGGCCCTCGCCAAAATTACTAGACAAAACGAGGGGCCTAAGAGAGTTCGCACATGCCAGTCATGGTGAATCTTCGGGAAGAAACTAGAACGGTAGGAGAATCGCGTAAGAATGGCTGCAGTTTTGCGTACCATAAGCAGACGACAGTAAGGCAGCCAAGCAGTCACTCCTGCGAAATTCAGTGGCGCAGAACCTTAGTGAGATTCGATTTCATTAGAGTGACCAAGCGTCATTGAGACTAATTGGATCAATGAAAAATCGAGAGCTAAACTGAAGCCGTAACGTGTTCTCGAATATAAGCAGGCCGAATTGCTTTCAGGGCAGAAGCCACTTCATCACTGCTTCTCAAAGTGCGAACAGCACTAATCAAAATTATAAAAATATTTCTTTTGTGCTACGAAACATGTAATGGCTTCATTCGATCGGGGGTTAGTGCCGAACAGCATGGCCCGCCTCAATAATTCAGAACTTACCTATTTCAGACGCCGTGCTGCTTTATAATACCTGAAGATGGAATAATGCGCTTTTTATGAAGAATAGGGATGCTCTCTCCGAAACTAAAACTTTTTCCAGCGCCTCCCTTAGCCACTTTACGTTTATAATCTCGCATTCAAAGCCAAGCACACTGTGTGCTTCCTTGATTGCTACACAGCTGACGCAGATGCCACCTCACTGCCGAAATGAAGCGGTGGATGTATGGCATCACAGCCACTACTGCGCAAAGCGTCATCCGCTATCACTTCCACAATCAAATTCCATATTTCCGCCATTTACAAGGAAAAAGTTTACTACCCTGACAAGGAGTGCACATGCTGCCAACGAGCCGTGCAAGGGTCAGAAAATCGCTATTCCGGCCGCCCCTGAGTTCAATCATGCGGATGTGCTATGTAGTTGCCTGTCCGAAAGTTATCTTGATGTGTCTGTGACACATTGTGCCTTTGTTAAGGTTTAGGAAAGGAACCCACATGCAGAAAAAGTTGTCATAGGACTATGCGGTTGCTTTCAGATCTGGAGCATTGTCTTGAAGTGGAAGGCGTTAGACACCTCCACAAAAAAAATATTATCTTGCAGTTAGCACTAGGAAATCGAAACGCCCACCAGATTTCTAAGATTTCATCTTATGAGCGGAACACGCTGATTTCATTTCATGAAGAGTGCAAGTAAATTCTGCCACAACTCGATTTACCTCTTCAATATAGAAGACAGCGCGACCATGAGCTTTGGCCCACGTAGAGGTGGAAGCGAAGTGACCAATGGTCTCATGCGTTACGCTTTGAAAACGTCGTATGCTACAATACATTTCGAGCCAGTTTACTCGGTCTTTAATGTTCGGACTACCAGACCCGGCCGCGGCGGCAGCATTTCGATGGAGGCGATATGTTGAGGCCCGTGTACTGTGCGATATCAATGCACTTGAAAGAACACAAGGTGGTCGGAATTTCCAGAACCCTCCACTCATAGGTCGTGCTTTTGTGACGTAAAGCCCCAGTAATCAATTAAAGTCTTCCAGCACCACAGGAGGGCAAGCAGCCTTTCTCATGTCAATATACACTTTACGGACTGTATGAGGCCCTCCTCCGCTACAGTGAATAGAGCGCCAATGACACGCCCACTTATCGCGCACGCCATGTTAACCGAAAATCCTCCTGCCAACAACATCACGCCGATACTTCTCAGCACAGCAACACGGCGCTTGTTTGCACTACTCTTAGATGTCGCTGATGTCCCTCGTCAGGTAACGTGAGTGCACGTAATGATGCTGCGGATCGGCCAGTTCCTTCGGTAAGGACCACAGCACACAACGATGTTAATTATGTTCGACAGGCTTGCCAGCAACCACCGTCATTTTATCGGGGCCGTAAGTTTTATCAAAACATTGTGCATAAACGCACGTACCTCGCATGAAGGCTATTGCTTTCTTATGCGCTAGTCACATTTTTGTCGTGGTTTACCCAATACTCCTGATAGAAGGTGTGTTGTACACACAGGGATGTGGTTAAACGAGAAGTTCAGAGGACGCTAGACAAGAGCTGCGCGTTCCTCGTGACGGAACGGTGTCAATTTCACGGCTACGCGACTTCCCGTAAATGTTCGACAAGACACCTGGCAAAATAACGAAATAGGTGCATCGCGGCCGATGTCGCGCACACTCCTGGATTGGATGACAATGTGTACTACAGATTGCGGAAATGAATACGCGTTCGCGCTATCCGTTGCGCCTTCAATGAAACAAGCTTGTAGGCCAGTGTTTTGGACTTCTTCGGTGGTCAATTCTCTTCCTTGTCATAATCGGTGGAGATGTGTGTGGGTGTTTGTATGCTTGGAATAAATCCTAGCGTTGTGTTGGTAATGTCATATTGTTTAATTTTCCTAGACAGTAGACTGGGAGATTGGCTTTAGACTTGGCTAAAAACTTTCTTTCCTTCTCTAGAATGAGGATCGTTCGGGCATGCTTCTGTCGTTTCGGTGATACCAGCACCGACACATTTTATAAGAAGCATTTGATAGTTCGTAAAGATTTCATGTCCGCGTCACCACAGTGGTGTAGTGACCATAGTGCTCGGCTGGTTATCCGAAGACATGGGTATCGCATTCCGTCCGTGGTGGCTGCATTTTGATGGATGCAAAATGTTGAGGCCAGTTTGCAGTACGATGTCAGTGCGCATTAAAGAACACCAGGTGGTCGAAATTCCCGGATCCCCTAACTACGGCGTCTCTCAAAGTTATATTGTGGTTTTGCGACGTAATACCCCAGAAACCAATGGATCAATTCGGGTCCTTGCTAAAAAGTATTTTTTTGGTATTCCCATGGACACTCGGCGCCGATGCTCTTCGTACATTTAGAAAGCTCATCGTCTCTGAATTTTCCTGGCACTTGAATCTGGCTGCAGGTAACATCAACCTTTACAGGTCTACACAGCGGCCACAGAGGGCCGTTTTAGTCAGCGGCGTTTAATCAACCGTCTTCAACTTTACCGGCCCTGGATTCTTCTTTTTCGCCGCTAAATTTTTTCCTGCCTAGTTTTTATTCTCTTTTATCCCCAAGAGGAAGAAATTCATATAATGAAGCGTTTGCGCTGTTTCATCTATAGCCTGGGACATGCCCTGAAACAAGGACGTTAGGACTAAGTGGATGTAAGAGGCAAGAGTGACTCCTTAGTGACATCTTTTCAGCCAATGGACTTTACAGGTCATAGATATAGTCCGATGCAGTAAATGTCATTGACACTGATGCTGACGTGTGACTCACATTTGCTCGAAACGTTTCTAAGGGGACAATGTCCCCGTCCCATAGAAAACAGGAAGACCAGCAGCCTCTGAGGTCACGTGATATGTTGGCATGAGAGACAAGAGCTGCTGACACTTCTATGGGGACACCCGTAGGTGTCATTGTTTCCCCTGAGATATGCTTAATTAATGCGCGATTCCACGTAGCATTTTTTGTAGTTGAGACAGCGGTGATAATTTGATAGCACCCCCCCCCCCTCCCTTCCTGCCCTCAAGCCGGCTTCTGCTCTTCTTTTTGCAATAAGTCAGTGACCAACTTTGGTTGTAGCTGTCCTCTTTCAGTGGCCTCTAGAGATACTACAAGTATGTAGGCGTGCTGCTCGCCTTTTCTTATACGGCTTATACATTTTACAAATAGTTATTATGAAGTTGGACGAGCCTTACGTATTCGTCTTGAGCGTCACCTACGGGTATTTATCATGGAACGACCAATGTAAGGTTGTATTAGGGCACGTGAAAGAATGAGGAAATATCACTGTTCCTCAATGTTAAGGCCCGATCACTAGTGACAAGAAAATTACCTTCTTAATCATGGTGTTCTTGAATAGGGACACCCATTATTATACGTGCGATGACTCAACTAAGCTTCCGCAAGAGCATTTTAAATGATAGTCTTCTACAGGGAGATACAAAAATTCTCCAGAATCAGCACTTCACCCGAAAGCTCCCAATTGGAAATGCTAGAGCGCGCTTAAAGGCAAAATCTGGCCATTTTTGAGGCCATTTTTAATCATGTCAAGGCAATGGTTGAACTATATTCCCGAAGGCGCTCCTCTCACACTTCTTACAGTAACAACGCCCAGAAAATGCGAAAATAATTTTTGAATCTCACGAAAGCGCGAAATCTAAACCTAAATGTAACCCAGCAAAGATGACAATCGACCTTTTGCATGCTGCGACAGCGTATGCAACCTTCCCCTGGCGGTAATTTCGCACACCTTGGTAGCGCACGCAGGTTTCTTTCGAAGAGCATGGTATGGTACCAGTGCGGTTCCCTCGCTTTGCCAGTTAAGACGCCGACTCACAGTGCTGCTGACAATCATAGGAACCCAGTTTAGGCGGTGTGAGATAATCACTAAAGATTGAGTTGTAAAGAATCTGCACGTTTCTCGAGGCTTTCAGAAACAACGGAAGTATGATGGAAGTATCTCCTACAGAGCGAAGTTTATTAAGAACTAATGACCTCGCCAAACGATCGGAGTTGCCCTTTAGGTTTCGTATTTAATAGCATGTTGCCAGGTTGCACTTTACAATTTTGTGACGGATTTTTCTTTGTAAATTCACTTTCATTCTCTCAAGTTCCTGCTTCGTGGCGGAGACCTTGCGGGGTGAGACGCTCCTGGTTGCTATGCCCATTGTTTGAAATAACCATCTGGCCGTGAAAGTCGACGCAAATAGCCGATTTTCTGCGACACGTGCGTTTTAACCCTACCCCGTTAAAGCATGCTTGCCTTCCACCATCAAACTCTTCATCTTCCATGTTGTCTTTTGGCAGGGCTGTTGCTAGCGTTACCGTGCGAGACACCTGCAAAGATATTCTGTATCTCTTCCCTGATGAAGAAATGAACGTCTTCATAGTTGTCTCTCACGTTCACCGGCCCGTGTAACCGTTTGACAACTGGCGATACGCAGGTCGAACAAGGCGGAAATTTCCTGGAATTCAAGATGCGATTCTCCGCTAGATTTACACTTACTCTGGCTAAAGATACGCCCCTTGATCTTGACTTTATACAGAATAAACACTTTGAGTGTGGTTACCTCTCTATTCAAATTTTCTTCGGTATAATGTCAAATGTCAAAGGAGAGAGTTTGCAGGGACAGCTGCTAGATTAGAAACGCGTGCCTTTACACCCAGTTCGTCAAAGCAAGCCGACGTGACATGGCAATGGCGTCTTAAACGGGCCCCACATTTCCTTTAATTTTTTTTTGCATGGGGGACAGACTAGCACTAGCACTACTTCGCAGACGACGGCACATGTTACAGAAAAAATACCTGCAAAAGCAAACTGACGCTTTGTATCCGCAGAATACTTCTGGTTTTTGGAACCGCTATATGTTCATGCATTACAGTATTCATTTCGAGGTGGCAAGAAGCCTTTGCACAAGTCAGCACAGGAATAAAACGGTAGCAGCAACCTGTCTCATCTATAATCGTGTCTGTATTTGTCATGGGGAATGATATAAGGTCAGATTTACTATTGAGAGCCATGTAATCATTGCACAGTTTGAAAGTTCCTTCTTTCTTTCGCGCTATTGTTATGGGAGATGCGAAGGATGACAGCGAAGGTCGGATTGTGTCAGCTGCTATATCTACTGTAGTTCCATCTTCAACCACATCTTTCGCTCTCTCTACATGTTAGAAGGCGACTTGCGGATGACGGTCTTCTCAGTTACTAAAGAGACCTTACTTAAAGAGTTACTTAAAGAGATGTGACGTCATCACTGGCGGGTAGCTTCCCGCACTTATGAGTCACGTGCGCGCCTTTGAAGTACCATTCGTGCACTTTGAAGTTTCATTCGTGCACAACTCGCAGGTGATCTTATCTACCCTCCTGTGTCTCCTCGCTTGTTAATCTTTCATCCGAAACTGCATCGTCGTAGATGATCGTAGATAAGAAATTGATGTTCAGTTTCTTTATGTCTGGCCTGGAGAGGAGGAATTGGTATGTCACGCCTTCAGTCGCCAATAGTGTCACTCTATCTTGTAACCTTTACAGTCATGTGTACTGAAGCCCACTTATTATGCCAATATCACCTTTCATTAGTAGTAGTAGTAGTAGTAGTATTAAATTTATTTTATTTCTTGGAATACAAGAGAAAGGATACAGTGGCAAAAGGCGTTTCATTCACCTGACATATATACATAACCGTAAACCCGCAGCACTCTTCGACTGTGCAGTTGACTCGCATCCACTAGCTTGGCATTTAATACACATACAGAAGTGTCATTGCCTACCAGAACCATCATATGCCTGTTTCCCACTTTGACAGAATGTAAAGCAGGACGCAGGCCAGAGCAATTGAATTTGTGGCGCTCATAGGGTCGGACTGAGCGCCGTCATTCACTAGTGTTTTTGATGTTATTTGCCCGACTTGTTGGCGCACCTCAACCCTACTTGCTGCTCTCAAGAGGCTGGGCTCCCGTTCATTACAGCTTGAACCATCCACGTAAGATCATCTGAACGGACTACTTGATTTATCGGGTGGTTTTCATCTGAAGTTGACAGGATGTCATGAAGGCACTCCAAAAGCCCGTCTACAGCGTTAGGGGAACGTACTAGAACTTGCTCCCGCTCCTCGGCGTGCAGTCCGTGCATTACCAAGGCAATTACGGCAGAACATGGAAGCATAGGCAAGGCTAGCTTTACAAGGCTGCGTTTCTCAACAGTAATCTGCAAGGAAGCCGTGTTCGAACTTTAATTTAAGCTCATCATTCTATCTCTGCCCTGGGTGGCTTCGGAATGTTTTAAAGAATGTTTCCTTCCATTCATTCCAGGGGTTCTTAGCAACCTCAATAAGACGCAACTCGTGCCACTTGCCCACAGGACCGCTCAATTAGGTGCGTATATTAGATATTGTCTCTTTCCGACTGTTGTATGCAATGGCAACGAGGAGGACAATCACGGACTGACTGACCCGGGGATGCAAGCCTGCTCTAGAGATAAATCTTGCTATCCCCGCTCTCAGGTCTGCTTCTTGTGCTCCCGAGTCCGACGCAATACTTCTGCTCTCCATGAAGCGCGACAATACGTTTTCCTCGTCGGAGTGCCACTTGTTCTTCCTGGCGGCATATTCGTAAGTTCCAGCCAACTCTCTGGGATTGAAGACGTGCCGTGGAATTAATTGGGCTCAACAAATTTAGGCACAGCGTTTTCTGCATTTGGAGAACTTATCAGCGATGTTACTAGTTGGCTTTGTTGAACAATGTGCGCTTGGTGTAGCTCACGTGCTTTAAAATTGAGGCTCACCTTATGCATTTAAGAATGCGGGCCAGATTCCTTTCGAATGTGATCCGATTCCTTTCCTTCGGCTGAAGAAGCAGCTCCTCAAGGGACTGCAGGCAAAAGTTCACTGTCACAGAGCCTTTTCGACGCAGCTCATTAGTGTCTATCTAAAATTCCTCCAAGAACAAATTTACAAGTTCAGACGAGTTCAGTTCCCGAGGTAGTTCCACCGCTCGTTCATCTTGAGCTTGGTGTTTCGAAAAGATGATACCCTCCACGGCGGTCTCCTCAGAGAATAACGTCCCCCACATAGCGGAGTCGATTGTCGGCAGCACTAATGTAATGGAATGTTCTTATTTAGAAGAATAACAATGGAACCCTCTGTTACAGAACGGGTGTCTATCTTTAATGCCTTTGTCTTGCTTTTGTTTATTTTCCTGGCTTCATCACTACGGCCTTTTTTTCCAGTTCAACTGTGCTAAAACGTTTCTAAGATAACTTTCTTCCTTAATTGTGAACGTGGTTATCACTTATGGTCAGTTCGTGCATTATGTATACCGTGTGTTTCTGCTTGACCACTGTGAAGCTGCCCTGTATATGAGGTGGCCATCTTTCTCATAAGTTCCCAAATACAAGTTTTCGTCTCGACATCATCGGAACTTCCTTGTTGCTGAATAAACTCAACTCAATTCAGTTCAATGCGTCGAATATGATAGTGTGTGCTGTTTCATTCCTTTACTTCCATGAATCCGCTAATTCTCCTTTGCACAATAGCAAACCACACGTGCACTCATTAGCCTGCCTGCGTTCTCCTTTATTTTTTGGGCTCGCAAAGAAGTGGGACGTTTTTACCTAGGTTCATATCTATAATGTATTTTTATGTTCCCATGTTTTTATTTTGTATGTTGCTTCCTCTCGCATTTTCTCCTCCCAAAGGTGAAGGCAGCCATCGTGCCTATTTCGGTGGCGGAATGTGCCTGTTCTGTCAATTTTTCTGCACTTTCTGCTGAATATATGTTGCACAAATATAAAATGAATATAATAATAATAATAATAATAATAATAATAATAATAAACATGCTGTAGCATGGAGAATGCTCACCTACAGCATAACGTTTAATGAAAGTAAAGGTTTACAATACGAAATACAAAAATTAAAGACGGCACTCGAATAATGCTGACGCGTCCCCTGCGAGATAGCAAAGTGGGAGAACACGAATAAATTATTACGCCTGGTATCAACACGAGAATAAAGAACGAACCTTTGCCAGAGAGGAGGATGTGCGGCAATATGCAACATCGTAATATCTTTCTTTTTACTTTCCGATGCCGCATTGTGCAGAGAAGAAGGTTGAGACACCACATATTTTTGACGTGTTTGACCTAGATAGGGCTGAACACAACTGGATCTTCGTAGGTGTGCCGGTACTACAATTACTAAATTGATATTCCCTTTGCCGCAGTAAAGATACCTTCTTTGTCATTGGCTTCCCGTCGTCACTAGATCGAAATAACCAACTCGGGAGAAAGAGGGGTGAGTCGCGTTTTGATTCCTCATCTTTTCCTTATTATCTCCTATTATAGCATGCCTGGCCCTGTCTAGCGCTTTACTTTCAAACTTGCGCAATGCATGTGTTCACATTGGTTGGATCTTTAGCATTTATAACCACGACTTGCAGAAGAGGCGAAGCAGTCGTTTTCGCGTGACCTATAATATTTATTGACACATCGCGTTCTCGGTCTCCGTGGTTTGGGGTGGCACAAGTGTTAAAATAGTAGCAACGTACTATATGCAGTGCATTCCTTTAGAGGCATTATTCTGATAGGAAAAGATTACAAACAAAATCGAGCCGTCGCATGTGTGCCACTGAATGGAACATGTATCCCAAATGCCACAGGAGACAAAAATCGCTTAAGCTGGATCTCTTCACACACGCACTAACGTACATCGCATTTTTCGCTATAGCCTGCTTGCTCAATTATATCTTTTGTGACACCAAAAATGAAAAGGTTACTTCTTTGGCGAGGAAGCCTGGAAGCTGTTCGAGAAAGCTTGGAAGCTGTTTACTTTTTATAAGGTTATGACTATTGCGACAATGTGGTTTCATACGTAGTTTTCTCAAAGCACAGCATTATTTCACAAACTCGATGAACTGTGACCGTATCTATATGCACGTCTTCATCTATCTACCCATGCGTTAGGTGTGTGGGAATCGAACTTGGGGCACCGAGGTGCAGCGCAAGCAGGGCACAGCCCGCCAACTGCTGTTCTTCAAATGATCTCATTCATACTATAAAAAATAATCAAGAAGACCAATCCGCTAGAAACATTTATTTTTTCCATAGGATAAGCTTCAGCACGATCTTCTCACACACAGCCACGTTTCCCAAGAGCTTGAAGTATGAGGTTGGGGCAGCTGCAAGCTCCCGGACACCCCATCCATCCTGCGCAATCCTGAAAGTGCAGGGTTATCTTAATCATAAACTGAATGGGCGTGTGATGAGTATCGTTGAATTCTGGCGCCATGTTCTCTCTAAATTGTGTTTCGATATGCGAACCAAATGCATGACTCTTGCCACGACGATATATGAGGCAGCGTTGCCTTCTTTGCGTATTGTGTCCTCGCCTGAACGAGGCCGCATCAGGTTCCTTGATATTCTACCTTGCGGCGACATTTTTGAGACGTACCTAGAACTTTCCTTGTACTTGGAAACGATGCGATTAACGCCTCTCGGCATAACGAAATGTAAAGAAAATCGTTTCTGAGAATGCCTCAAAGGTACATTTTTACTTTCCGAAGATATTTACTTGAGCTTGATTTGAATTCTTTTTTTTTCACCCATGGGGAACTCTACTTCATGTATGCTTCGCCTAAGGCGTTCATTTCGGTGTTTTCCACTATACAGATACGCCCGGATTTCCTCGTGCCTAATGTTGCAGGCGGCGTTGTATCCGTCTACCTGGGAGGAATTCGAGCAGCTTGTTCAGTTCGATTTGCAATGAAGGAAGCCTTGTGTAACATGCCTCTTGTCATTTGATAGGGCATGTTCTCTTTTGAAAGTGTGTTCAATGTATTGAATCCACGACTATGGCGCTTGGTTAGCCAAGCGAATGACCATGATAACGTTTACGCAGCTCATTTACTGCCCACGTTTACTGCTGACGAGTTCCAGAATTTTACCACCGGGCCAGTTTAGGGGTCGCAATATTCGCTGCTGGCGCCGTATATCTCACGTCGTGTGCAGAGAGCTCCCTTGCCCACAAACCGCAGCCCGCCACTGCGTTCCGCCGACTGTTGCTTTCGGGCCGCTTCTACGTGGTGGAGCACACGCGAAGAAAAAAGAAGTGCACGAGTCCATGGCGGAGACTAGATAGGCCTTAGACTCTGTACTCATTGCCAGACTCGACCTTGTCTTCCGCTCAGCGCAATGTTGCATGATGGTGGTTTAAGAAGAAACAAACAAACAAAGAAGGAAAGAAATAAATAAAAGTCTGATTCATCCACTTGGTTGTGGAAATCACAAAAAGACACAGACAATCACTAGAGAGACACCTCAGATCCAAAGCTCCGCTGTTTCAGCAGATTTCAAGTTCGCAAGGACTACTTGTAGTCTTTTTTTTAACTGGGACATTCCTGGCTATTACTATTGGTACTCTCTCTTTCCGCAAACAGTCTGATTTTGCAGAAGCACAGTGGCAGAAAACCGATGCAAGAACACGTTGTGTGAAATAACAGCATGGCCCTTAAGCTCGCTGTCATGACATTCTGATTGCGTAGTCCCGTAACAGACGTTGCCATTGTTTAGAAACTAAGCGCGAACATCTTGTGTCGTTAGATGACTAACAAATCTCTTCACCTAGGTACAGCAAAACATACAAGGGCTAACACTTGAGAAATTGAAGCAGTGCAAGCACTAACGACAGACGGCCAGTCTACAATCGATTCTCAATTCATGCAGCTCCCAAGAAACTTCGTCTGCGCATAAATTCTTTGTGTTGCAAACTATTTCTACTTACATGCCTCCAGCAGTCTGCCTTGTACGATCGCGCTTCCACTGATACGTTAGTAGTAGGACTCCGTGGCCTGCACTCAGACCTATAAAAGCAAGTGATTGGTTTCAGAAGTACAGATGGATCTCTCATTAAGGAATAGCCGCATTTGTATCTTTGCCAGTCAACCTAACTACAGCAAAGCTAGTCTACAGTGCTAACACTACATCATATTACTCTCCACATAGTCAACTAGTCGCGACATCTACACGACACTGATCACCACTACTATGCATAGTAGATTTAGGTTGTAGAGGGCAAAAGTGCCCATATATTTCCGTGCCGCGATATTATCCACACGCCACTGATCACCACTAATTTGCATAACAGAGTTAGGTTGTGGAGAACAAAAGCGCCCATATATTTCCGTAGATAGTTTATCGGACGTCTATTTCCCGGGGTCGCCCGACCATCATAGTGGCGCTACAACACATCTTTCGTTGGGTGGCTGTGGCGCTACTTTTATTTCTATCATTATACAAATAGCGCGATTGTTACTGATCATGACGAAAGCATGATGCAGCAGTTACGACAAACTCGTCGCATAGCTGGACTATGCGATATCAGCGATTGCGTAGCGAACTTGTGTTGCCATGAGCCGTGGTTATAACTGCAACTAGCGGCGAATGTCCTGTGAACTAGGCCGAATTTTGTTTAGTTGCTCCTTGAATGACATTGGCTCGATAGAATTCGAACCGTGAGCCGTACTGTGGGTGGAGCACCAGGCTCATGAATTAAACGTGATTGCAGTGTGGTTAGTCAGGATGGACCTCACGAGTATACTGTCTCGTGATCGTGACGCACGCAGCACTTAAGACGAAGCACGCAGAGGTCAAGACCATGTCAGGCGAACATAGGTGTCAATATCAAGTAAATGATGTAGAGATCGTTTGTTACACTTATGCATATTTGTTACGTTTATGAACAACCTCCCAATTGGGCCATACGAGGTCAACGAGATGTAGACGATATATAGATAGATATACAGACAGACAGATAGATAGATAGATAGATAGATAAGATAGATAGATAGACAGATAGATAGATAGACAGATAGAGAGACAGACAGATAGACAGACAGACAGACAGAGAGATAGACAGACAGATAGATAGATAGATAGATAGATAGATAGATAGATAGATAGATAGATAGATAGATAGATAGATAGATAGATAGATAGATAGATAGATAGATAGATAGATAGTCAAGCTGAGTCAAGTTCACCGAGAAGTGCTTCGCATTCAGACAGGCAAATCTAGAAGCAGTCAAAAACAGTCAAGGCAGAGGCGGGACAACGTATTATTGCCCTACAGAACAAGCTTGACAGTTTGGATGCAAGAAGGGACCATATAGAAGTTCTGAACAAAACAATAACCAATGTGATCCTGCAAACCGTCCTGGAAGTTGGAGCTAAGTCCACAAGACGACATGTAGGCAAGACACTAAATATTCAATAAGGAAATGAAAACAAATAAAGGTAACTACCGCCGATGATAAGGCAGAGTTACCGGAGCACTGAAAGTTGATTGAAAAAGCTAGGCAGATATGTATTAGGAATCGGGACATGAAATAAATAAAAACTGCACTGGGAAAGTGTAGGAGCAGTCAACGCAAAACTGAGAGTAGCACAAAGGGGATACATGCAGTAAAAGATAAGCGCGGCAATGTTCCCACCAACAACAATGAAATAAAGGAGGCAGGAACTTTGCAGCTCTCAAGCACACCACTCAACCTTACAATTACCCGAAGTGGAAGAGAACAATTACGTTTCTGGCTTATATACCGGCGAAAAGGCGTACAAGGTACGTCTAGGGAAGCTGCAGAGGGTGAGGACATCATAATAGCCGATTTGATCAGAGACGGGAAAGAGATATTATTCGAAAACTCGCGTACCGCTTTACAAATTGCGTGAGGGCATTTATTGGGCCCTGAGACAATAAAGTAATTCAAAAATTTCTTGAGCATGACAAGCCCCTCTGTGTAACTTATAGGCTGCGAGATGGTATTTGAACCGATCGAAATACACGTCATAGCAGGCAACGCACAGTTAAGGACAAAGACGAAGCGAACAAAAGAAGACTGAACACAGCACTTACACACTACCATGTCTTTAATGAACCAAGTCAAAAATATACATTGAGCGGCGTAGCAGAACGCGCGAACACACACTTTCACCGAACAAGAACATCGGCACGAGCACCAAGAGAACCACCAGCAAGATGATCGAAACGGTTGAAATCGCCATATCAGGACCTACATGCATAAGTACACTTTCCATCGATACATTAGAAAATGAACTAGAATTTTTGAACAATATGCAAAGGCGTGGCTTGATACGTAACGATGCGTGTAGTCTCAAGGGCTGCATTAGTTTGCTCCCTCCCCTTTCTATATTCTCGTTTATTTTTCTTTCCTTGACGACACGTGAAGCTAGTGCACCCACGTGCGCGAATACTTGTATATTTTCACTCAGTTCATCAAACAATTTGTTGTAAGTGCTTTACCCAGTCCTCTCTCCGTCTTTGTCCGTAACTGAGGGCTACCTGCTACGACATGCATAACTACAACAAGCGCACTCTTGCGCTCTTTCAATAGTGGTGCAGGCAGCTTCTAGGGATCACGCGTGTCGCTAACCTGGCGTGGTAGCAGTGCGCGCCGTCCATCTGTTCTCTCCAAAAGCAGAAGTTGACGTGCTACATGGACAGTCAGCGATACATCTGTTGGAGGCACAGAAATTCGCGGTGTGCGGACGGGGATAGAGACACGTGTTTTCACGTGTTTTGCATTGATCGTGCATTTGAGCTTCACGTTTTAGTACTGTAATGTTTTTGTTTCGCGTTTATTGGCGCTGGCAGCTTCATCGCACCTCCTGGGCAAACGGTGCCCCTCCCACATGGCGCCCAAGGTAAAAGTGGCGAATTCACCACTAGCAAGGATGGACGCGGCGTTTAAGCAGCTTCTCGGGACGATGGAACGCCTCAACGCCGTCAATCTAGCCGAGTGCGAAGCAACAGAATTTCTGGTTCCACCCCTGGCTTGTGGACAACGACCGGTTTCCCGAGGCGGGGAAGGTTGTGCGCCGGAAAATCAAGATCGTGAGGTGGAGAAGGTGCACGAATTGAGGAGGGAAGGGTCACAAACGACAAAGATAAATTGAACGGTGAGGCCGATGCAGAAGGAGGCGGTGAAGAAGATTTCCTCAGAGCTAGGGCTAACCGCAAGGCACTAACTGTGAAGCTAACTGTGGACAAGGCTCAGGCAGTGGCAGAAGGCGAAGGTGACGAGTAGAATTCCTCGAATGATTCGGCGGCAGCAATGGGCGATAGCACTAGCCACGAGGCTCTTCTCAGGCATGCCGACGTTTACACGACTGGGCAACGGGCGGAATGGAGAAGAACCAATAGCACGCTGCGGACGTGTGCACGAGTACGCAAAGGTCGAAATCGACCGCAAGAGCCGGCGCCCGAAAACGGGCCGCGGAAAAGGCTGCAGTGGCCGCTACGGTGAAGGCGAAGCAGCCGCCGTCGCGGCAGCCAAAGCCGATCGCAGGAAATTCGTTATGTGTACGAGAAGGACACGGGGCAAAGAAGCGAAGAGAACGGTCGGGAAGACGGCAGCAGAGGCTACCGCACACAATGAGTCCCTACCCGACGTGTCGGTAAGTGAGATGGCCGACAGCACACGAACGGCCGACCTGAAGGCCATGTTCGGCGAGCACGGCAACATGGTGTCCGCCAGGGTTGACATTCCCAGCAAGTCACTGCGCACACTGCTGCGACGTCGTCCAGGCGTGCACCGCCGAGGAAGCGATCAAGTGCATGCTGAGTTTGGGTCGCAACGAACTTCACGCGAAGATGGTCTCTGTCAAATCCAAGTGGCACTCCTCGAAACGCGCGGCAAACACAGCAGATCCGTGGTGGCAGCCAATAAAAACGTGGTCCAAAACAGGCGAAGCAGGGATCCCGCTGCGAAGGCAATTCCTGCACCTGGCAAAGCGGCGTCCTCGAAAATGTCCACGAGCGAACACACCTTTTTTGATGCATGGACAGTGTGTGCGGATCGCGCTTGCCTCTACGCTGGCGCGATGACGCCTGTGCTGCGGTTTGCTCGGGACGCAGTCCGTGTGTTCCAACAGCTACGGCGCTGCGCGGACCGTCAGCGACAGACATGTTGGATATGCATGAACGTGTGGTGTGCGCCTGGTCACACTTGCAACGGCTGTTTGCGTGTTTGTATCGACTGTCCATTTCAGTTTCCGGCTTTACTTTTCTAATAAATGTTTTCGATTCGAGTGTTTTCGCAGCGGCACCGGTGTCGAATGTTGTGGGGACGAAGAACCCGTGAACTTATAGGACTGACGGCGACAATGGGAAACTGAGGCATACGCGTAAAATAACAAGTCGAAGGTTTCACAGCTGTTCTACCTTCTCGTAGCGATTTTCCCCTGCTTCTGCGTAGAATTTAACCAGCACCAAAAGTCCATAATCGAAAGTGTATTTTGACGCATTGCAATAGCAATAATGGCAAACCTTATCTCAGCAACATGATTCGCACGCCTTGGCCAGAAGAGTAGTTCTGCTATCTACAACAATATGATTTCCAGAATAGTCCATTAAGATAGCTAGCACACATTCATTGTCGAACTAATATTTTTACGGCGAACGCTGTATATGGCTAGGAGAAACGAAAAACCGTTCGGCATCTGTGTCACGAGCGGTCTCCATTGACTGTACTATCAGTTACGTCGTTGTGAGCGTCGTATCCAAGCTCGCGCGCCATTGGCTGGGCCGTGAGTGACGTCGTTCATGCCGTCGCAGCCGTGGCGCTGAGTACGCGCTCATGAGTTTCGACTGAAGGCTTCCACATGACTGAGGGTAAGCCACGGGTCCTACGAACTCCCGACAGCGGACAACTTTAGAAGAGCGTCGACAGTGGAAACGTGAAAGAGCTCGCATTCGCCGGGCCGATGGTACAGTCTGGGCACAAGAACAGGCCCGCGAGGCTGAGTGCCGGCAGCAACTGCGTACCGCCGATCCGGCAGACATCCAAGCCACGCTAAATCGCGAACGGGAATGCAAGCGCCGGTGGCGGGCGGATCCTGCAAACCACGCCGCCGAGTTAGCTCGCGATGTCAACCGCTTGCAAGAACGGCGCGCCGACGAAACGGCGTTGCAGGCAGATCAGCGTCGACGTGATGATTGCGGGAGCGCGTTCGCCGGGCGAACGCCCGCTTTCGGCAGGCTTCAATGCACCGTCGGGATTAACCCACTGTTAAGTGGCGGGGCCGCGCTTTTCAGCTTCGCTGGCTAGCCATCTGTACGAAATACTTGGGCGATGCTTTTTTTACTTCTACGAAGTACACAACGTCATATATTTGTTCCACAAGTATGTACTAGGAGAACTTCAAGTCGCACCAAATTAGCAGGGACTGTTTCAATTTTTATTGAAGATGCACTTTTGCAGTAGTTGCAGCGGTGGTTGGGGCACGTTGATAGAAGTTATACTTGCTTGGTACGCACTGTGCCCGTTATTTATCTCTTGCTTTGTTACAGTGACTTCTTGCTAATGAATATTGAAAGATACCTTTACACGGAATAGTTTGTGTTGAGTGACTAAGCTACATAGAGTAACTGAGGAAGTGTTTCCAGAACTTACACTAATGCGCAAAGGGAGCATACCATGAGACACATAATAATGTTCCTTGTTTTGCCCATTCCACTTGCAGCAATCTCTGAAAGAAATGGTATTTGTTAGCTTACTTCAGCGCGTATATTGTGATCATCATTTTATTAGACGTAGAGTATGGTCGCTTCTGAAGACACCTTGATTTCTCTCTAGTGGGATGTAAGCGAACGCCGAATATAAAAGGCGCCTTTTATCCAATTACTGCGGAAGCTATACGTGCTATCTCTATCAAATATGCATTGCGGAAAGTCCATGCATTCGATGCGCCCATCTAATCACCCTATATGACGCGCTCGGCACCCGATGCCTGTATAGCACCATTTTTCCAGCCCACGCTGAGGCTCTAGTCAGTGGATCCAAATTGTTTCGCGAACTCCACTGTTTGCATGACAAAAGGTTCAAAAAATGTGGCCGTTCCCTCTCCCATATGCGAATCTTTATACCACTAAAGTGACACCTGTGTTCGCGAAGCTGTGGAAGGCATTAAGGAACAATCTGGCGAATCGAGGGGTGGGAGATGGTTTAGGACAGCCTCATATCAGGGAGCGACCCCAACTAAATGCAAGGCATCTGGGGCGCTCTCCCCGTTGCTGGCACAATGCAACAGCAGCCAATTTCAAATGCCCGGACATACAAGCTCGCAATAACGTGCAGGAAATGACGCGGCCGCTTGAGCCTCGAGGACAGGCCGATCAGCGCTGGCGCGATAAAGGCCCCACCTAAATACCCGAAACAACAGAGCTTCGCATGGCACGAGTGGGTGGGTCCCCTAGAAATGGCCAGTACGCAAGCCGAATCAAGTGAAAATTGCGGTGTTTTGGGGTTGCTTCTTTCCCTTGGAGATGCATTCGATCAATATGGCACTCAAAAATTGAAGACGCTGATGTTCTGTGAAGGAGAACCGAAATTTCAATAAGTTATACAAGACCGACGAAGTCCGAAATGCCATGTAGGCTGTCGAGCATCCGTACGAGAATTTTTCTTCGGCGATTGCCAGATGCTAGGACGAGAACATAGGGTTCAAGAACGAGCATGGGCGAGTATGCTTGGTGTTAGGGCATAGTTGCTTTCTGGGTCCTGATAAACTGCACGAATATTTACTTGTGTTTAAGCTGAGGAAGTGGTGCATTGGTTAATAGCTATCAAACAGAATAATACCGTACTTTGGTTTTTACAAGGCTCTGTACCAGTTCGTTTTTTGGACCACAACCGGTGGTTGTTGGCCCACCCAAGCACCGAACGCGTAATTGTAATTTAACGTGCTTTCCCGTGGTGACTTTGCGGGCGATATATTCCACTTCCTGAAATCTGCTGATCCTTTTCGCTTGAATTCCCCGCTCGGGGCGTGTGGGAAACGAGGTGGTCTGGCTATAAATCACTCCGTGATTTACGACATGCAAGGCCTATATCAGAGCACCACAGCACCTCATGGTGTGAACCAGTGAGGGGTCAATTCAGAACGCTGCCAAATCAAATGTGGAGGCAGGAGAAAGTTTACAACATTAGTGCATTAAATCATTCAGGCAGCTCTAAGTTTACAACATTACTGCATTCATTGAGCGAATGAAACGAGGTTTGAGGCATTAAGGTGCTGTTATCGTCCGTTGAGAGGTCAGCCATTGTGATTCTATTGCCACATTGCTGGAATATCCACTATCAATCCGCCGCATATTCGTGTAGCACGAATATCTTTAACAGCTATATGCTTAGATACAATCGCAGAAGTCTAGTTGACACCGCAATAACGACCTATGTGGCGACGTTTTTATATAGCAGAGTGGTATTGTTTTGTTGCGGTGACTGTGTTTAATTTCGCGCACTTCCACGTAAGCCGGTTTCCTAATAGCAGGTGTTATCAGTGCTCTTTCTTACGGGCGTGATTTAATTTTTGTATTTAATTTATTTTTCAGTACAGCAATGAGTACTCCCACTGGAATGCGCCAGACGCACCATTGACTGCTGTGTTACGAAAGGAGACTTTTGGGTATGGTAAGTTAAATTACATACATTCTGTGCAGTTCAATGAACAAATGTGGCCCTGCAAATAATCCGCGAAACAAGGTGAGTGCAGCAAATTTCTCACGTTAGTGTCGATGAACAGATTGCTAAAAACGACGTAGAACAGGGAATGTCGCAGGAGCCAACGTTTCGACAAGAGGACTTGTCTTCGTTAGGATGGCGACTGCCTTCTCCAGCCTTCGTTTATGTACGTCATTGCAAGCACTCCCCCATCCACAGAAGGAGAGGAGAAGAGCGGTACGTGCGAACAATAACAAAAAGGGGGAGGGTGTACTGCAAGTTGATTGACAGGTGTTAGCATGACTAATATAAAGGGCAAGAATGAAAGCTTCCAAACATTCCGCTCATGGTGCACATCTTGCAAATGCATTGTGTGCGCAGCCCTAGAAAGCAGGATGAAGAAAGGAACACATACGCTACGTACAGGCTTTGCACCTATCGCATGTGTCCCCCTTGTTACTAATAATGTGACAGCTTGTTGCTAATAATGTGGCAACACTGTTTAAAGCCGTTGTTCTCGTCGAACTGGATGGGTGAAACACACACCTGAATGTAGACTTTCGGGAAGAGACACTATTAGCTTGTGCATACCTTAACCTTTTTTCGTCTTTGTTAACCCCCCGCCGTATCCAACGGACTCAGGGGTTCCCTTTGAAAGGTTTATGCATGTAGGCTGGAGGGTACTGAACTTGTATACAAGATATGATTCCCTGTATATTCTGTCCCTCGGCGAGCGGGAGTTTGCCTAGTTTGCCGACCTCAGTCAAATTGAAGCTAGGTGCCACAAGTGGCTCATGGCATTAAACACATCAAAAACCTCCCTTCTCACTTTTCATCGAAAGACGTCACACCCTGCTCGCGATTATATAATATGTGGCCCTTCAATATCGGCTGTTAAAACCTACAAGTATTTAGGAATTAATGTCACTTCTGATCTATCATGGCACCCCCACATAACCAGTATAACAAATTCTGCTAATCGCGTTCTTCGCTTCCTGCGACGTAATATCCGATTAGCACCCCCCTCAGTCACACTTCTAACCTACTGCTCCTTAGTCAGGCCGAAACTCGAATAGGCATGTGCGCTGTGGGACCCATACCAACATAATCACATTACCTTGCTTGAATCAGTACAGAGCCGTGCCGTACGTTTCATTTTTTCGAACTACTCCTACAACTCTAGCTCATCACAACTCAAATCCCAAGCCAACCTTCCCAGCCTTGTATCACGCCCTCGAGTCGCCCGCCTTTCTCTCTTTCACAAGTTCTTTCACAAGTCACCCCAAACCGACCACATTGTTCCCGCACATCGCACTCAAGCCGGACCAACCACAAGAAGACCGTATACCCCCCACAAGCTCACACCTTCTCCCATGCCTCCTCATTTTTCAACCAGACATCAAGGGACTGGAATGACCTTCCCACCAAGGCAGTTCTTCAATCCGACATAGCCATCTTCAAACAAATCAAGGAAGAGTTGCTTTTGTAGATATGCCCACCCCTCATGTAAAACCCCTTCCTATAGGGGCCTTTGAGGTATTATAAATAAATAAAAAATAAATATTCAGAACTGTCAGTACTACTAAAGCGCCAAAAGGCCTTCCAATTTTCAGCGGACAAGTTTAGGACCGGTAATGCTGAAGACATATCGGGAAATATTGTTCCAGTATTTATATCGTGGGTCAACCACAACTTATATAATAATGCAAATCGAAAGGTCTCTTTATAGCTTCTAGTCTTGAACATAATGGACACTCACATGCATTGATGAATGTGAGTGACTTTCTATTTGTATTCTACGAGGGTGAAACACAAAGCACAGGCCAAGAGATGCCAGACGAACGACACGGGTGCTGACTAGCAAGTGTGATTGTTTATTAGAATACATCGTCGCTGCAAGGCAACACGGGCATGCGCACAATTTCCAATGAACCATCGCATTTGCTAGTAAGCGCCCGTGTTGTTCGTCTCGCTGCCTTGTCCTGTGCTTTGGGCTTCACCCTCCTCGTATGCAATACCAACTGGCCCAAAACTCTACTCTTCTATTTGCACATCCGAAGCGCACCATTCTGACTGCCCATTGGAAGATCCATTATGTGCTGCACTCGTAATAGACTAGGGTCGAAGTAGCGGTGGACATGTGGGGAATACGTTCGGTGCTCCCAGTACATTTGTCCAGAAGCGTTTTTTTTCATATTTCCTATCTGCAGATAATCTGCTGCTGTAGATGTTCAAATGTACTCAGCTCAACGTGAATGTTAAAGGTGTTCACTTAACTTCGCCTAACAATATTCCAACATTATTTTCAATCCTAAAACTCAGACGTTCCAGTTTATCAAAATGTAAGTGGAACGCGTTCCTTTCTGATTAAAGGAAATTAAAGGAAATTGTAACGGGAACTCGTTACAGTATTGGGAAGGGAAGAGGAACGAGCTTTCGTTCCTATTTTGTAGGAACGTGTACAACACTGTATTTTCCCTACTACAAGCAAATATCACAATGGCCCTATATGCGTGATTAGGTGCCTACAGATTAACTCACCTTAGTAAATTGCAACGTACCTTCTTGAGCTGTGGTTTACCAGGTGGTACAGCGTAATATTTGAAGAGGGAAGCAGGCGCTTTTTTACAAGTACAAATTCCGTGTTCGAGCCCAAGACTGGTACAGCTCCTTCCATAGATGCATTTCCTTTATACTGCTAAGTGGATGAATCACGAATGCTGTCGTAAGAAAAACCCATCAAATCGTGCGCTTCCACGAATGGCCGCACAGCTAGCGCGAAAGCATACTCTCCTTCAGCTTGAGTGAATGGATCTCGCTCTCCTAGTACGTCAGATGCCTTGCGCAAACCGTCATACGCTATAGGTTGCACAATCTAACCAGATATTCGAGCAATTTACCAGGAAAATGCTACTTCTATCACACGATGTGCGTTCGTAGCCAAAAAGCTGTCCAAAGGTTTTGATGTATGGAAAAACACGCTTGCTGCCGTCCCTCAATTCATACATGGGTCTTCCTTTGTTGCTGTATTCCGGGAAAATTTCTTGTTGCATCTGTGACTCTTTTTATTGTTTTATTAGCGTTTATGTGTTCAAGTGATATGCAGAAGGAAAAGGAAGTTATTTTGACGGCAACTTTCTTTGCTCCACACGCAATGAACTCAAGGCAATTGAAATACATTGCCTTGCTTTACATATGAAAATTATCTTATGCAAAGCGTTCCAAAACAGACAGTCACAAGATTCGAAAAGTTAGCATGATGCATGTGTAAACGAAAGCTAGCCGACCAATCTCGTTGGCTTTCCACTATACGACACTGAGCGACCCTGAACTTTTCGCCCAGACAGATGTGAACACGAACTGACAGGTCATATGGACGCATTCTGCCTTCATACCCATTTTTGCTACAATTTACATCACGTTTTAGACCTCTTTCATCATTCTCCGCCATACCGAGCACATCCACGCGAACGGTGGAGAAGACTGACAGCAAGCTCGTGAGAGTTAACGAGTACACAGAACAGGACACAAGGCTAGGTGCTAACTACACTTTCCTAACTATGCCGCCAGTTACAATTGCTCCTTCTGCCAACACTCATGCTCAGGAACAAGTTGTAAAGCAATATCATACCTTCTTCTAGACAGGACTCGGCAATACAACAGAGTCCACTCAAAATATCCTAGAGCTTATTGAGTTACTTCAGTTACTCCAGTTATATTCAGTTACTTATTGCGGCGTTGTGCCCTCCTCTGATAGCTAGTCCTATACAAGCTTCCTCTCTTTCCGAAGTATATGGGGCCCTGCGGATACGGCTGTAGTCAGCGTCCTGTCTATCGCTTGGCTCGTTACGGCAGTGTGGGATGGCATACCAACCCTCATGGCACAGATGTAATACTGCAAGTACATCCTTTCGCATCCGGGAAGACTGTTTGATAATCTTGTTCAAGTACTTTTTCGACGATGTTCCTCTTTAACAATCTTCAGCATGTCGTATCCATAAGGGCCGTTTGATGATATTGAATTCTGACACTTAATTCTTTGAAATATTCAACGTGCCGCTCCCTTTCCCGTGGTGCACACGAACATTCCTAGTGCGCTGAAGGGAACTCAGGCGGTTTCTTCACCATATTCTGATGTACCTGCCTCCAAATAGCACTGATATCCCTGAAGCAGCCAAGGGGGGCGGGGCGGTGATTTGCTCAGAAACTCGCAAATATTTTTAATAACCGAATGAACGATTTATTGAAACCGAAACTGAAAAGCGTAGATGCTTCTTCCAGTGTTTGCGATGAAGTCACAGCCCCCCATCATCAGAAATATGGATCTGGAACCGGAAAAGTGAAAGTGGGAATGTCATACCATGATATAGCGACTTATGTCAACCCTTCTGATCTTGACAGTGACGATTTGAGCGCTCATGTGTCACCGTATTGCTTCCGACGGTCTGTTTGCTCGGATTTAGTGCGTAGCAAACAATGACGGTAACACACTGGGTGGCTCGCGTGGGAATAAGCGAAAAATCTTTTGACTTCATTTTCAGCACTACAAAATGATTTACTACCACTTGGTCACTTACTGAAAATTTCTTTGGAGTCATGTACTAAAATATTATTGCGATCAGTGGAGAGGAAACAAATTGGCAGATCCCACGTGCAGTGGGAATCAAGGAAATGCGAAGCACGCATCAGGAACATAAAATGGATTTGCATTGCTTTCTCGTTATACCGAGTTTGGTACATACGAAGTTAACGAAACGGCCGCAAGAGCAACATGACTGTGGCATGTAAACCATGCCGCTCATACACGCATGTCATGATTCTAACGTTATGACCTGTCATTTACGTTCGTCATGCACTTGTGTTGTGCCATAGCAATTTTGGTATACATCCCATTAACGAAAGCAGTGGCATGTAGATCATGCCGCTCATGACATGCATGTCATGATTATCATGTTATGACTTGTCATTTATGTTCGTCATGCTGTCATGTTGTTGCATACCAATTTTCCTATATATCCCACTTACGAAACGCCCAAGAGAGCACCAAGACCGTGGCATGTAAATCATGTCACTCATGACATGCATATCATGATTTTCATGTTATGATCTGTCAGTTATGTTCCTCAGGCAGTCATGTTGTGCCATACTAATTTTCGCACGCATCCAATTAGCGAAACGGCCAGAAGAGCACCAAGACCGTGGCATGTAAATGATGCCGCTCATGACATGCCTGTCATGATTTTCGTGTTATGACCTGTCATTTATGATTGTCATGCAGTCACGTTGTGGCATGCCAATTTGCGTATACATCCCATTAGCGAAACGGCCAGGAGAGCACCAAGACCGTGGCAGTAAATCATACCGCTCATGACATGCCTGTCATGTTTTCATGTTATGACCTGTCATTTATGTTCGTCATGTAGTCATGTTGTGGCATACCAATTTTCGTAAACATCCATCCCTTTAGCGAAGCGCAAAGTTTTAGGCGGCTAGATAGATAGATAGATAGATAGATAGATAGATAGATAGATAGATAGATAGATAGATAGATAGATAGATAGATAGATAGATAGATAGATAGATAGATACGCTCAAACTCACCGAAGTTCGCTAAGAAATGCTTCGCATTTAAAATCGCCGGAGTTGCCCTTTAAGGATCTATCTGCCCGTCTGAGTAGCACGTAGGCCATAGATTTTGCGCAGTTCTGTGACCTTCCGCGAGTTCACCACATGTCAGCCCTCGCCTGGCAGGAAATGCGTAGGGGCGCTTGATATGACCCGTTGTAGCGTCAGCGCTGTCCGCCTCTACTCACTTTGGTTGTCGTCGTGCATGTGCGGTTCTAGAGATAACGAATGCCTTGAGAATTTTAAGGAGTTGCTCATCACTTCTTTCTTGCTTTTTTGAGCCTATTGTCGAAATTATATTTTGTTTGAATAATAGTGGTTCCGAGATTACACAAGGCTAAGGAGCTTTGTCCCGTTGCCTGCATTATTTCGCGTGTTCTACAGCGGGAATTGTTTAGATGTGCATTTTTACTTCGACATTTTCCTTGGGTGTTCTGCGCCTTTGTCTGACGTGTGGCCTTATTATCATGAGTTGAGACTTGGTGTTCGAGGGCACCACTTTCACCTACAGGATGACCGGAGAAGATACAACAAAGCGTAGTCAAGTAAGCTACAGTATACCAAGAGGGTGTGAAGGGATGTGAGGTTGAGGAGGACGGAATGGTAATGAAAGAAATATACCACGTTCGCTCTTTCCTCAGTCTTCGCACTGTTAGTGCATAGCTGCTCCATTTTTTTATCCTTTAAGGGAGGGTTATAAGGGCAAGCTGACGAAGAACGAAGAGAGGACTCGACCTCGAGGTGTACTTCTCTCCCTTGAGGGGAAGGATTGCGAATTTTGTGTTCCACTGTGGCAAACGTGGGCTCTGTCACGCCGGTGCAAAAGAGCCACGTGTTGAGCACTCACAGTGCGCGGCGCTATGCCATGATTGAAAAGTAGCGGCCAGATATAATGCCGGCACATCGGTCGCCAATGAACCCGGTGCGGTGTCGTTGGCGGTGTTGCCCTGAGGTGTTAAGTGTTCGCGGGGTGCTTTTAGGAGTTTTTCTGGGGGCAAGCGTTGTGCCGTTTAATTTAATACATACTATTTTCAAATTCTTGAACGAGCGGCTGCCTCACGTCTTGTGGTGTTACGGGATAGTGCTGCACACTGTCTACAGTTCTTAAGGACCAAGCTTTCATAGCGGTTTGAGAATAGCTGTATTGCCGACGTTGCCGAATACCCTATGTAGGACAGTTCCTTAGTTGCCGTTATTGATGGTTCCACCTTCTGGACTATCTAGGTTGTGTCTTATTTTGCGTAAGGTCACTTTCGGGGGATACCAATTGGCGATATCTTTTCATTTAGTCAGAGAGATTTTGCAACCTTTAGGTGTCGTATTTTTCATGAATTTGCCTAGAGACTATGCTAGTGGAAGGAGTTTAAAGTTAGAAAATCAATATCTTTTGGCTCGCTTCCGTAACGAACCACCCGGGCACGTCTGCTTATTTCGTTAATAAATCAGTGCTCCATCATCGAAGAAGAACCATGTAAACTTTTCTAATGATGTCGGGTCGAGACGACGGAACACTTCTTTGGGAAGCTTCATTAGGGTCGGGTGTCAATGAGGTTCGTAGTTCTTATAACGTCCAACATACCTGATAGTCCAAGGCACACGCCTCGAGTTACAGCTTAAGTGGGCCTTTACGGGTCGGGTATTGTGCCATGGACTGCCGTTTCTCTGAGCTTAGCTTAAATATCTATGACCTTGCGGCCCTGAAGTTCTTTTTCCAAACTAAGATATTTTTGTGCCGTGTCATACTGCTATTTGACCCCTTAAAGACAAAATTTGTAAGGAAAGTTCTCGTGTTAAGTTCATGCATGCATTTGATAATGCCGTCAAATAAGCATATGAGGTCACAGTGGGTATTTAAAGGACAAGAGCCTGCACTTCGTGACAGTTCACTTTCCCGGTTAAGGGCATACTTCCCCGAAGTAAACGTTGTTCACTTTGGCGCTAAAATCTGACGCGAGTCTTCTCACAGCTTTTGCAAGGTGAAGAACCCGAGACAAATCAGCTTCTGAGTTCAAGCGATTTGCGGGCGCAAGACAAATGCGCTGATGATGCTTTATTTGTCATAACGTGTATTTTATTTATTTCCTTGAGGATCGCTTTCAACGAACATCCATTACTTTGAAGAAGTTTCCGTTACTTGTGAGACAGCTCTGTACGTTCCCCTTCTACATTTGAAGCTCGCCTTCCTCTTGTCGTCTTCAGGTGTGCAAGGTTGCCGACCAGCATGAAGCCGGCGACGAACTCGGTTGCACTTAATATTTTCAACTGGCTTTCTGTTACGACAGTGAGAAGCTCCTGCCCTCACCTACCTCGTCTTGTTCATAGACAGCAACACTTGATGAGTTGGCATTATGAAGTTGAGCAACATTTTATCCACGTCCTTCAGCGGTACGATTAGGGACTTACATATATTGCTAAGGCAAATAGATAAGGACACTGCAGTACACATCAAGGCAAGGTGCATACACAACATGGGAAACGCGGCACTCGCTGAGCCCCCGGTGTCCTCAAATGAGGACGCATTTTATTTCTTTTTTCATGACTAAACTACGCACCCTCGCAGAGTGTCTTACATGAATATATGTTTTATATGGAGGTAAAACGAATTTGCTGAAACATATCTTCACTAAAAGCCGCGGCGCCCAAGTAAAGAATATAAAACAAGGGCTTGGTTGGCCGAGCTTCAATCTCATTTCCATTTATATTTAATTCTTCTTGTGAGTGCTATGTCAAACTGCAGCACGTGTGTGATGGTCTTCCTGGTGGTGGGCATGTCTACCGAGTTATTTGCATTGCAGTGTTCCTATATATTTTTTTGTAATGGTAGGCGTGTATTCGTTGAAACAGTAGTGCTTATAACGCTACTATGCCCGTGCCTGTACCGTGCCCAGATGCGCTTAAGGAATTTTGAGACAGACCCTGGCCTCCAATACCGATACCTGGCCAGGGTTGGAACACGCCTGATGAGTCCAGCTAGAGTCCTACCCGCACCCTTCGTTTCACTCCCAACCCAGGTCCTTGCTACTATCCCAGCATGGGCCGTGCTGGGATACTAAGCCCTATCCCAGCATGGGCCGTGCTGTCCATCACTAAGTGTGACAATGGCCCGCAAGTGCATGATTTATTTATTTATTTAATAAAGGTACTCTCAATGCCAATCGCGTTACAAAGAGGAATGGTTATATATGTGCTTTTTCCGATGTTCCACAAAGCAGCTTCAAAAAATAAATGCTTTGGGTGGCTGGCGACCGAGGCGCGGAAGTGGTTCCATTCAGGTGCTGTTTTTCGCAGAAATAACTTGTGTGACAACTTGGCATACGGACTTTATGGGTGTGATTGAGTCACGTTGACATGTACGTAGGCGGTGTAGTGAGATCTTTTTTGACTTGTGGAATGGCAAAATTAAATGTATGAAACAGGGGAAAACGGGTGAGCTTCCTTTTCGATGAAATGTCAGGCATATCAGGAATACTTTTGATGGAGAGGATATGCTCTCACTACCGGAATAATTACACAACAAAAGCGCGGACAGGATCTGAATTGCTTCAAGCGTATATCCGATATGAGATGTAGGTGAATTCCAAATTCATGAAGCATATTAAGGTTTGGACCTTACAAGGGTTTTGCATAGGAGAAGCTTCAGAGAACAGTGGGCACGAGAAAAGTTGCGACGTAAACATTCAAGAGAGCGACTAGCAGAATTGGTCACATATTAAACATGATACTGTCCTGAAATGGTCTTAGTAAAGTGAACACCAGAGGTTACAGAACCGGTTGTTGCAGCTGACCTGTTAGCAGTTACGAAATGTGTTCGAGTATGGAGGAAAAACTCAATCTAGGTGATTAGATGCGTGTCGATGTTAAGTATGACCAACTTCAGAAGAAGGAGGCGGTGTCAAAACCTTGACAAATGCCTTCTCAAAATCCAAAAAAATGCAGTCGGCTCAAGATCCTCGAACTATAGCTGTACATAAGTCCTTAGTAAGCATAACTAGTTGCGTTTCACGTGAGAAATACTTCAAAAACCATGCTTATATTTGCTGAAAAAGTTCTTAGTTTCAAGGAAGTCTATGATATTGGAGTAAATTATGTGCTCCAGAAGCTTATAGAGAATGCGGTTTAAGGAAATGGTTCTGTAGTTGATTACGCTTGACGGATTGCCTTGTTTTGGAATAGGCACCATCATTCCTGCCTGGGGAGCACACAGATTTCGAAGGACTGCTAGAAAAGTGAAGACAGAAAGATGGATCAGTAAGTAACAGTAGATTTCAACAATTAGACCAGGCGCGGATACCTTCAAATCTCGACCACCTTTTCTATATCGACCCAGTCAATAATAGGAGATCCATCATGCGGAACAAAAGAGTATTAAATATATAAAAAAGCACTGATCATTAGTAAACGAATGTATGAAAGCAACCTGCAAAGCTACGCAGATATGAGATGGTATGACTTTTCTGTTTTGTCAAAAAGTTGACTTTCTTGATTTTGTTTGCCTCTAACTATCCCCCAAAATTTACGCGGTTTCTTTCGTAGCAGCGAGGGAAGGGTATTGAAGATTATTTCTGCTGTCCCAGCGGGAGCTCGAACATTGTGATACGAAGAAGAAAACGAAGACCTGCGACAGCGTTCGCTGAGAATACAGTGGGCGTGAGCCATATATTGTCAGGTGAATAAGAACAATACCATGGCAATCGTCCGGGGCATTTTTTACCTGCCACGAAGGTCTGCTTTCCAGGCACAACCACTGGAAGACAGCCTCTAGGAAACCAGCGTAGGGCGTTAACGAACGCCGGCCGGGAAAGGAATGCTGCCACCTTGAAGTGCGCGACTGCGAGCTAAACTGAGACTGTGATTTAAGTAGGCCGCAACGAAAGTGAAAGCTATCTCGATTCTGCGAATGTGAAGGTGAGCGAGTTTAATGAAAACCGCGAGGGGAATCAACGTGAATCGTGTGAAAGAGAAGCGCACGTCGCGTCGACGCTTCAATCCGCGCATTAACAATGAAGCTAAGAGCGCTTTGGACATTGCTAAAAGTGGTGCTGGAGCATCACTGATTGAACGACTGGAAGCGAACAACGCCGAATTGGACAAGCTGAATGATATGATATAGGAGTACACTACCAAGAAGTAGTTTGCAGCGGAGTTCGAGATGATCATGGAATATCAAGATGCTGCTAGAGAAATGCTCGGCGAATTGAGAGCTAGACAGGAACTACTCAGACACAGCCAGTCTTCGTCTGTCACAGCGCCAATGACAGTAACGCCTTGTCTTCAGCAACGCGACGAGACTCGAGCCCAGCGATCCGTAAAGCTGCGAACGTTGCAGCTGCAGACATTCAGTGGAAAAGTTTGTGAATGGCTTGGATTCTGAGCACAGTTTAACATAGGTTCGCCACAATGAAGGGCTGACAAAGGGAGATAAATTTCATTACTTGCGAAATCTACTGAGCGGCGTAGCGGCCGCAGCTATTGAAGGTCCTCAGGCGACGGAAGAATGCTACGATGATGCAAGCCACATCTTGAACCGTCTTCGGTAACAAACATCTCATAGTTCAGGAGCACCGGCGTCGCTTAAGAGAGCTGTGAGCCGTGAAGCGCTCCAGTGACGTCTAGGGCTTAAGTAAGTTGTACGACTTCATCCAGTGCCGAATACCTGGATTGAAAGGTCTCAATATTAGATCTGGTACTTAGGCGACGATTATGGCAGAGAGCCTACTTCTGGCTCCATTGACTGATGTTTTTGCTGGATACCACCGGCAAGCGGCAGTTTCCAACACGTTCAAGCGAGGAGTGCGATAGTAGCAGCGTCAATCGCCCAGACGAGGACTTCGAAGTTATGCTCAAATACCTTCTAGTGGAAGTAGGAAGCCTTGAGCGAAGACAAACCAGTGAAAGGGAATGTACGGAAAAGAGATTCCCTAGACCTGGAACGAACTGTGCTTCATCATCTCAGCTACTGACAACAGCAGCCCTATACACTTCCCCAAGGTAAACGGCAAAGCGTGTATCTTGTGTGGTTTATCAGATTATAGTACTGAAACTGCTTATGCGAGACAAAGAAGAAAACTTGAATAACCTCACTTCCGAAAACCGTTGTTTTCGTTGCGCCATCAAGGGTCATCATGCCAAAGAGCTCCACAGAATTGTAAAATGTGCTACGTGCTCAAGAATACATGTGTCGTCATTGTGTTACACGAAGAGGACTCTTAAGAAAACTGAAATTCACAGTATCGCAAGCACAGCCCCAACGAACAGTCTTCACACAAGCTCAGGCACAAGACTAGGCTCAGAAATTTTGCATCATACTTTTCGACAGCGGGATACACGAGTCACGAAATGCGCGTAAATCCTTGCAATTGTGGATAGTTGAAGCCATTGCACTTACACACCTGAAAATTTCTGAGACACTCGGATTTGCTGGGATCTGAAAAAATAACCAAAGTCGCAACACCTTTGGACAGACACGATAAGAATGATGAATGCACCGCGCCGTAGAACTTCCGCTGCGTAGTCAATATTGCAGCCTGCTCTACTTGATAGGGGCTGTAGAAATCGCCTTCATTTAAACTATCTGGTACAGGTACCATTGAACCATGAGTTCGTAAATGGGTTTGAAGGCAAGAGGTGCCCAATTGGCGACAAGCTACTCTCACCCGATATGACCTCAGTGCCGGGAAAGAGTTTCGTGCTTGTAGCGGATCACCTGTGGAAGTTCATGGCAGGAGAGTTTAGACGTTGCTGTGGTGGCATGGACTGGGTCTCCGTGTGTTCTTACTTCGGATGGATGTTTTGAAGGACCTCTGTTCTTCAGTACATCCATCAGAATAGCTATGCTGGTAAGCGCACGATGTGTGAACACATCAAGCGAAACGACCGACATAGTCCTACGCAATCATAAAGTAACATGCCGAAAAATAGGCTTGAGGCACCGTGCAAAACTGATTTCACTAATCCAAGCATCGTGCAAGTTCCATTTGCTAAAATTTTTGTGCCAGTTCTGGATCTGAGAAGATACCTCAATCCGACACGAGTCCCACGAATAATGGAATGGGTATCTAAAGGACAAAGCTGAGCGCATTGGCAAGGATTCACAGTGTAAAGAATAGACGTGCAAAATATGGACAACTTGAACGCCTTTGCGTTCGACGTTCGTGTTGTCCACTTCTATCACTTTGTGCCCCTGTTTTGCATGGCAGTCCCTTGTAATCTGAATGGCCTTTATATTTATCAGGAAATGTATAAATGCAATACTTGGGAGGAAATCGTTGTTAATAACAGATAAAGAAATGAACAGGGCTGAATATTATTGGATTAAGGTAATCCAAGCAGATGCGTACTTAAAAAAGATATCAACGAACTTAAAAGCGGAAGAATGTTACATAAATGATTGAGCTCAAATACTCTCCCCTTACCTGAACGCGGAAGGCCGATCATGAATTAGATGCAGGTTACAGTTCACACAACGACGAGAAACAACGAAACGTGTTGTCTTTTGCCTTCGCATCAAGATTTCACTAAACTTCACGTTCGTGACATTCATCGACGCATTCTTCATGGTGGCGTGCAAGACACTCTTACTTAGGTTAGAGAGAACTTCTGGATACGTCGCGGTAGACAATTCATAAAAAATTTAGGGGACCCCTACACTTGTGTGAAGTGCTGTTCTAAACCAGCGAGTGCCCCTGCGGCCACCTTACCACCGGAAAGTGCGCGTCGCTCCGATCCGTTTCAGACTATGTGGATTGATCTCGCGGTTCCTCTTTATGTGGTGACAGCAATAAGATTTTAAAGGGTTACACAGCTCTCTTCACTTGCATGGCCACGAGAGCTACGCACCTAGAACTGATCAGCAATCTATGCGCAGACAGCGTAGTGCTAGCATTTCCACGTTTCACGGCACGTCATGGGTTACCAGACGTGATATACACTGACAAGGCTTGAAGAGGACTTCCGTGGAAATATCTTGATCAAGTGTGCTGCTCAGCGGTCAATTTCAAGAATACTGCTCTTACAAAAAGGCTAAGATACAAATTAATCTCCGAAAGAGCCACACGATGGGCAGGGTTCTGGGAAAGAATGATAACGTGTGAAGTCCAACTTGCGAAAGATTCTTGACCAGCAAAACCCAAGCATGATGAATTGACCACGGTGTTGTACGACGTGGAGCCCGTGGTCAATTACAGGCCCCTTACTTACCTCTCATCATTGTCAGATGAAATGGAAATATTGACACCAGCTCATTTCATTACTGGTAGAAGGATCACAAGCCTTCTCTACAACAAACAAAATGCAATCTTTCTAGTTCGCATGCCATAGTTCAAGAAAATGGAGACATCGCACGCAGTTAATTGACCATATTGGAGATGAAGGAGAAAGGAGTATTTGTTGAGACTCCGTCCTGCGCATCCAGCCAGTTCCTGGGCTCAAGATTCCAGCATTCTTAAAGAGGAGTTAGCTTTCGTTTACGAATATAAAGCACCGCGACAGCTTTTGAAGACTGGAAGCAATGATCAAGCGATATCAAGTTCGTGATCAAAATATTAGGGCCTACTCAGCCAAGTTACCAAATGGCTCAGTCCGGCAAAGAGCTGCAGAGCATCTCTGCCCTATTGAGCGTTTGTTGTCTCAGAGGACTGGAACAGAGCATCTTTTCGTGGGAAGAACGGCTACCTTGGAGTGTACAATAACAGGACATAATTAAATAGTGAAGACCTCAAACAGCACTTAGCACTAGCCCTCTTTACCAGCTTAGAGTGGCATGAAACATAGGGTAGAAGAGCTTTTTTGGTCTGCGCTTGGTAGGACCTACACAAGTCATCCTCAACATTAAAAGATAGCCTGACGTCCAGGAACTAGAAACAACTGAAGAGTAAAATTAAGCTTGTTAGCTGTGGATTTAAAACTTCGAAATATATGTCGCTCTACCTCGGTGAGGTTGCTGTCGGAAAGAATTCTCAAAAGTATTATAAAAGCCGACGTATCTACAGACACCAAATATACCTTCGTCAGATAATACGCGCTACAGCAAAGAATCCATTTCAGACACGTATATTTCAGCCAACACTGGAGCTACGCTAGACCCTATGCTACGCTAGACCCTATGCTGGAGCTACGCTAGACCCTATGCAACTACGCTAGACCCTACAGACAAAAGCAATACCTTGCTTTTGTCTGTAGAAGTCGTCCTTGAAACTCACAACTGTTGAGGTGATCCACACGTGAAGCATTTCCAGAAATCGGCCCACTCAAATGCCCCTTGCGCTCTGAAACGCCGCCGCACCCTAGAGTTCAACACAATTACGAACGGAGAGGTACAAGTCCTCATCGGGTACATAGCACATAGCAGAACAGCTCCTCCGTGTAAACCGACAACCTTGAGTTCAACGTGGGAAATTTGCCTGCAGGAGTTCCGCCAGTGGGGCATAACATGTAATCATATACGAGTCCACCGGTGCCAATATTTTAGGCTCATTTTCCAGGTAACGGCTGACAGCAGCTTGCCATGTGCCCCGCTCTCCGTACTTCATGGCCTACTCCTTTGCACCGACATAAAATTACACGACCTACCACAAAATCGCACAAATCGCAGGCAAATCCAGGAGTACTCCAGCTCCGCCGTTTCTGCCGACTTCACGCTGAGCAGTAATGAAGTTCATTTTTATGTTTGTGCAAGTTTGAGGACTCCGGATATGCTGAAAAGAACGAACTATCGTACATTTTGTATAAGTCAAAGCTAATAATCATATAAGCCTGGTCAGTAGTTTACATGTGTCGCAATATTTCCGCCACTTCTGTTTACTACACATTTCTGACAAAGCCCAAGTTTTCTTTCTTTTTAGGGGCGAAGCTCCTTACGCCGTAGGGTCGTTATATCCTTTGTTGTTGTCCCTTGTAGGCACATCGTCTAGATTGTGAATTTCACTAGATGGCGTGATGGTGCTCCGGTGCTCGCTTCATTCAGATGTATGGGAACGCGTAGTATGGGAGCCCATGGCGCACGAGACCGCTATGTCTCGTGCTCGCTCTTGAATGCGCTCGCTCCCTAATGATCTCAGAATGATCACGAGATGGCGCTGCGGTGCTGCTTAACTAGTACGTGAGTTGATCAATAGATGGCGCTGCGGCGCTCGCTGTTTCGTTGTCGCGTCGTAGCCGCGCTCGCCCTCGGCGCGTGTCTCCCGGCGCGCGAGCTCACTCACTCTTCCATCTGCTGTCTTGTGAGAGAGAGAGAGACCAAGAGAGAGAGCGAAAGGCGCGCGTTGACTATGGAAACGCTTTCTTCGATGAACACTCTACCAGCTCGCAAAGAAGAACGCGCCCTCACCCGGAAAGACAACGTTGACGCAGGCAGCGTCTTCTAGCGAGTTTCTTGATTGAAAAATACCGACTGCTCGCACTGGACAACCGTTCACCTGCCACCCATATATATATATATATATATATACACATAGGCACTAGATCTTGACTTGCAACGAAGTGCCGGTGGGAGATTTCACTTGTGCGTAGTTGAACCATAAGGATTCTATCGTGCGCGTTCACTAACTTAATCCGATACTCGGCACGATCTACGCTGAACCTCCGGAGCTTCGCCCAATCATCATTCACTCCGTGGATATGCGTGGATCGTTTTTTCTCTTTTTTCTTTTCCGTGACTACTGCTTACTACACCTTTCCAACAAAAACAACTTTTCTTTCTCTTTTCTTTTTCAGTGTGTCTTGCACTTCTTTCTACTCGTCTTTCTCTCCCCAAACTCCCTTCCCTCGCAGAGTAGGATGCCCGCGATATTTCGATGCCGGCCAAATTCTCTGCCTTTCAATAAAGAGCCCTCTCTCACTCTCTCTTTACTACACATTGAATAGCAAGTAGCTTACGCAGAAAAATACGATTAGAACTTCTGAAAGTTTCTGAGTCCTTTAACATACGGTAATGAGTAAATATCAATGAATGAAAGAAACTTAGTTTGAATGTTCACATTTCTTTCGACCTCCCTAAGTGCGCCGTGACAGTTTGAACCCTAATGACAATTGGTGATAATAAACTTCCCACTTGGTTGACAGTGATGTATGAGGGGAAAGACAGTTGCAGAAAATGCTTTGGTCGTTTTAAAAGGGGACAGTCGAAGAAGCAGTAACGAAAAAAAATCATTTTGTGCTGACGCATGAGGAGAAGGAAAGTTATGGAAAAGGCTTTTGCCATCTTAAAAGGGGACAGGACAAGAAAAAAATATAGAAAATTTCTTTCTGTGCTGACATTAAAATCTGTAGCCTTTTCACAAGCAAAAGTATCTAATGCTTGCCCCTTCTTCACTATTCCTCAATTTGAAACCTAAACGGCGGCCTTCCAAACTTCCGTTTCTACCATTCTGCTGCATATAGCCGTAGGCTGCCAATAGAGCTTCTTTGACCTAATGTTGCGAAGACTGGTCAAACAGGTCAGATTGTGGCGTCGCCTTGCCTATGGGTCTCTTGAATACCATGTGAGTGTATTCATGATATGCAGCATGGTGTGTGTTGCCGTGGGTGTCTATGACTCGTTTTGACTCTCTTCTTGGCCGCTGCACTTTTGTTGTGCGTTCCCTAACAGAACTATAATGTGCTACTATCAGCATCACTATCAGCATCACTGTCATTATGGTGTAGCAGTGGACTAGGTATATTGGTGCGGGTAATCTCTCGAAGAGACGCGTGGGTCCGAGTCTCCCCTATGCGCAACCCGAGGCTTCTGTTCCTTTACTTCTCTGTCTCTTTGTCGTTCTTCTGGCTCCCATTTTTCTTTTCTTTGCCCATGCATTTTCTTTTACACACGTAGGTACAAACATTGCTCTAATAAATGCGTATTATACAAGCTTGGTGTGTAATACCACTGTTTATGACCCTCGCATTCGGACCGTAGATGGCCCGATTCGAATCCTACATCGCCAATAAGTTTTCTCTTGATGCATTCATTTACAGCCGAAACACCTTATTATGGCCACAGTTACTACGGACCTACAATGCCCTAAGCAGCTCAGCTGGTTAAATCCCACCGTGCAACTAAGGTTGATTTCGTTATTGGTTTACCCAGTTCGAAACTTTTGCTGCATGGGGAAACGCTTTCAACAATTCTAAAGCTATAGCTTGAGACTGAGTCGCATAGAGCTTGCAGGTCGCATAGTAACTAGATCAACATCACATTTCGACATACAGTGGTTTCACATACAGATTCCGAGCCCAGACCTTGGTATCTCATCAGATTGCGCTGGCTGTTAAGAACATAAATCGCCTCAGAGAAGCCCAGCGACCAGCCAACCTTTTATCGCAAGTGTGGCTCTTTGAAATCTCTCTGTTCGCCAACGTGCATGTACCATTCAGTCACTGTATTTGAGGCGGTGATACCCCACATTGATACCCTACAATTCCAAGCTCAATGTGCAGAAAGTTGAACAGACAACCGGGAAAGTGCTGAGACGTCGGCGGCTATATAGACAGATAGACGGATGGACGGACGGACGGATGGATGGATGGATGGCTACAATTGCTGAAGTTTGCCAAGGAATGATCCGAATTTCTGGAATCGGTGTGATGCGAAGCAGTCATTGAGGATATTGGCTATGACAAATCGTTTCACATTCAGCTAAATGTTAAAAGTAGGATCAAAGTCTTCGTGCAAAGTGCATGCGCGGGTGCTCTTTAAGGTGCATAAAAATATACTTATTGTAATGGATTTTCTACGAAGTATAGCTATGAGATAGAGCTAAGATGGGTAGAAGTGTATCGAGTGTTTTGCAACATATATGCTGTTTACTACGCTGCTGTAATAGCATTTAACACACATTGGAAGCCCAAGTGGTGTTACACAGTCATCACCATCACAACTGCTGGAGCACTAGGTTTACGAAACTATATTTGCTGTATGAGAGTAGCCGACTTCGCCTAGTGGCAGCGGGCTTGCTTGCGAACTGGCAGAGGTTCGATATGCCCCAGCGGATGGTAAATTACGTGTGTCCGCGTCATTGTTATATCCAGGTTTCAATCGCACGCTAAAGACAAATGGTATGCCTTTCTCGCTTTTAAGTTGGTTGTAAAGATATGCTAAATGCCGGTTTTGGTAGGTCCTTGCTTGAGAAAGGCTGTGTAAATTTCACGCTGTGGTGCATACCCGCATACCACGGGCCGAGCACCAGCTCGGCCACACGTTATTGCAATATGGGTAATTGTGACGTACACGGCGGGTATAGCATGTTAGCTTTGTCGAGGTCAATTATTCGTTTCCGTCATGAACTTGTACTCTACGATATATATTTTTTATGTATACCAGGTAAGCGAGAGGGCAAGGGATGCACCAACGTGTAGACGGCTAGACTGATAGATCATCATCGTCATCATCAACCTGTCTACGCCCACTGCAGGGCAGAGGCCTCTCCCATAGATCTCCAACAGTCCCTGTCCTGTGCTAACTGGGCCCAATATAACCCCGCAAACTTCCTGATCTCATCTGCGCACCTTTATTCTGCCCCCTGCCACGCTTGGCTTCTCTAGGAATACACTCTGTTACCCTTAATAACCAACGATAGACCAATGCTCAAGATACGATAGATACAACCAACGCACAGATACGATCAGTTCGCCAAGAAATGCATTTAAGAGGGTAAGTTACAGCATAATGACGTAATGATGTCTGCGATTACTGTAGTGTATTTTCCTATAACCTTCTTGAAGGAGTACTTTTAATGCTCATCTGCTACCATTTAGCGTGAGGTAGCAGTTATTTTAATCGTCGACATTTACAGCCAAGTGTAAAATTTCAGTTTGCACACGCCATTGCAATTAGAAATGTATACGGACGAAAACAGTCACTTTTTTGCAAAGACGTATGAGATCGTTCCAAATACCGCGGAAGACGTAAGTCGAGAGAGGCACGGCTCTTAAGATGACATTTTGCGCAGGACATGTTAACATGCTTTATTGCTCTTGCGCTGGACGGGGTTTTTCTTCTGATACAAAGCGTGTATAGGTTACTTCTTTGTTGTCAGGTATGTACGTAGGCTAGAAGCTGTTTTTCGTTTTAACGGCACGGAAATAGCCACTGAGTCATTTGGTATATCCTTCTTGTCTGTACGCATTATGCTGTTGTACGTCAGCAACTTATAACGTTTCTCATCATTTTTGTCTGTTATTAGATGTGTTAAAATTCACTTGCGGAAGCAAAACAAACTTGTCGATATAATAGCGCTCTTTCTCTCGCAAGTCCGGAGTTCCTATATACATTCCCTTGGCAATTTCTAGAGGAACTCCGCATATAAGAACACTAATGATGGAATTAGCATTCGGTTTTATATGTAACAACGCAATTGGACAACTCGAAAACTGCTAGATTGATTCTAGTCATAAGCGAAGGCAAGCCGCTTATTCGCGCACCTTATTCATTCTCGATAACTCGAATTCAAACATTTAGCGCAGAGAGTGAGAAAGGCAGAATCAACCTGAATAGATGAGCCATCAAGACGCGTTCAGTATTTTTTAACATTTTTCTCCGTAACTTAACTCGCAATTTTCACCGAAATAATGGAATCGTCACTGCGGAGTATGAGCCTCTCAACGCTGAATACGGGATGAGACGTACACTCTCCCAACACACCGTATATTTTACCGCTTGTGTCGGTGCAGCGCGGTACCTTCTACATGCATATTCGTTATAGGTACAGCGCTCGAAGCCGTTCATGAACGGTATTCGGATTATCGGCAGGAATGGTAGCGTGAGTGATTCGGAAATTTCGGAGCCCCATGGTAGAATGTCTGTAGAAGCGGCGGATCCGTCGCAATTCATGGATAAACTTTCAGCTTCAGATATAATGCTTTACCAGCATGAATTTCGATATGCTTAGATTGCCATCGATGTACATCGATGTGCTTAGATTGTCATCGATGCACAGCGTATACAGAGCGCATGCACACTGTGCCATTACTATTAATTACAAAGGAAGTTTCTTCACCGCTTATATTAATTGAGGGTTGGGCTATTGCTGGTTTCTTGCGATAATTTTTCGTTAATCATCTCCTTAATGCGCTTAAAAACTTTCTTCGCCTGTATCAACCGCCTGATCGAGCAAGAAATTCAAACGCGGCTACCCTACGTGTTTGCTAGGTCGCATGACTGGTGTAGCTCACATTATATATCAGCACTGTGGATAACTGGGCTGGTTGGTGACAAATGAACTTGGTTTGAAGCAGCGCACAAGAAACTGCGGACGAATGCGAGCGGACAGACAGGACTACCGCTGAGTGGACACTAGTTTATTATCGAAAAAGAAGCAGGACAAAGCAGCTCATCAGGCGTAAACAGACTCCCAAATGTACAAATGTTCTCGTTGATCTTCCATAAAGGACACCACGCAATGTCTGAGCCTAACCGAAGGTTGGCTGACGCGGATTTCTTTCAGTTTAGTGATATGAAAATCTTCTCCTTGTCAATTGATGCCTATGATGTGCAAGTATTGTCGTTACAGTGAATAATGCTCTTTAACCATAGCCTGAGCAATGAACTTGTAATGCTAGAATGAGTGCGGATTTTGGTGACTTTACTGAATGAGTGATTTCATTGGTGACAATTGTTCTGGGTACCCAATTAGGAACACTCCTCCGACCACGTTCGTTGATTGTAGAACTGCTGTAGTGCACAGGCTGCTTTTGTCTTGTGACAATCTGTATACAGGAGAACCGAGCCGCTTATTGACACTAGACTGATAGAACACAAAAGACTACAAAGCATGTGATCATTCACACATTAGAGGTCACTGATCAGGTTGTGGTTGCACGCCGTTATTACCTGAAACAACAAACCTCGCACATCATATCACTCAATTCACAAGGCAGATCATAGAGATTTTACATATCATTAAACGGAGAGGAATGAGCATCAGCCAACCATTGGTTAGGCTCAGTAATAGCGAAGTCTTATTTCTGGAAAGCCAGCGATGACAGCTGTATCCTTGTTGGTCTTCGTTACACGTGTTCGGCTGGTTTCTTCTTATGTGTTAGCGTGCTTCTTTCTCGAAAATGAACTAGTAGCAACTCAGCGGCAGCCTTGTTTCTTTGTTCTCACCCTTTCGCCCATTTTTCTCGCGCGCTGCTTTACACTGAGATGGTAATGCGCGTCCTAAATAATGTAACTCGATGTGCCGTCATCTAAACCTGGCAAAATATCTGCGACTGAGACATGCTAAACGAGGGCGCCTACGCTACATGGTTTCCAAGCGCCCGAGCGGAACTAGCTGACTTCATAGCCTCCGTGATCGGCACACCACTTTCTCTCTGCGAAAGACAGCGCCACCGAAAGCTATAACTCCCCCGTAAAACGAGCTGTTCTAAAGGATTTGTACGTTTACCGCGCAGGGATGGTCAACGCGCGTTGATTCTTATGAAAACGTTGCTCTGCGGAATGACAGCTGCCCCCCCCCCTTCTTTTCCTTTTACACGGACTACGGAAAGAAATGCACGCTTCATGAAAGCACTGTCACATTCCCGGGCCAGCGCCACCCTCCTACGCTGACGAGCACTCATCACCAGTCACCCATCTGTCTCCCTTTCGAGCGCCCTCGCCGTTGTCCGCGTGGTCGTCTTCACCTACACGATCTGCAGTTCAACTCAGCCATACCGAACTGAGCGGACACCTGGTAGCTTAGGAAGTTTTTATTTTCTTGCACTAGACATGGTTCTCCTTAATTCCGCAACAGCGCTTAACCCCAGAATGGCACACATACCATGTGTCGCTCAATAACGTTATGCACACTTCAAAAATGATCAAGGCAGGACGGTAGACACATTTATTTTTCCACTATGACAAGCTGCATCACGGATCTTCTCACTGACAACTACGTTTTCCAAGCGCTAGAAGAATGATATTGGGGCAGTCGCAAGGGTCCGGACATGAATTCCATCCTGTGCAGTCCTGAAAATGAAGGTCAATTTAATAATGAGTTCACTAAGCTGCCGGTAAATATCGCTGAATACTGGCGGGACTTTGTCTTCAAATTATGCTTTCGATATGCAAATCAAGAGCACGACTCGTACCATAATGACAGAATGCAGTGCCGCGTTGCGTGCACAGTGCGTCCGTGTCTAAACTAGGCCGCGTCAGGTGCCTTGGCATCCCAACGTCCAGCGACATCTCTAAGGCGTTATAAGAACACCCCTCTTCACCCCATGCACTTCCAAATTAATCAGCTTGTGAGGTGATTTATGCCACTTGGGAATATAAAAAGAAAAAAAAACAAAAAGAACGCTTCAGAGGGTGCCTCAAACGTACTTTTTTTCCTTTCGAAGACCTACACTCTTGATCGATTTGAGTTTTTTTTTCAACCATCGGAAGCTTTACTCCTTGTATGATCGTTATCTGATGTATGATTAGGACGTCACATAAGAATCTTTCTTTTGCTTTTGTACTGCTTTGATTTTGTGTTTTTTTTCTCTGCTGATGTACGGCGGTCTTAAACGAGTAATCGTGCTTATTTTGAAGAACGACTCCGGGAGGTGTGAATGGTAGCGGACTCCAATAAATACATGAAACAAATAGAGAAATGCAAGATAAGAGGAGCCTGAGTCTTGGCTAATCCCCCGAAATGGGTAGATTCTAATCTTTTATTCTAAGTATAATCTTTTTTGTAACTGATATTTGCACATATGTTGTTATTAACAATTTTCGTGCAGTGTAAGACTCATTTGTAATGGCACCCAGAATACTGCGATAAAATCATGTATTAATAAATTGTAAGTTGCGCTGCAACATTTCAATTGCTTTGCAACATTTTCAAATATTATGCAGCACTTAATAAATGTATTTACGTCGTTTGAACATGCGCGACAGAAAAAAAAAGTATATCAGTATCAGTATTGGTGTATCTGTATTCCGGTATGCTCTTTTCGGCTTTTTGGAAGAGTATTTCTGAAATATTCCTCTACGTCAATTACAAATGTATCTCAGTATCTGTATTTTAGGCTTTCAAACCGTGTATTCCAATATCTGTATTCTGGAATATATTTTCAGGTATCTCTGCCCACTCCTTTATAGGATGGCAAAGCTGCAAAAACTGGGCGTCATCAAAACCTCTTGTTGGGCGAGTTGGCATATTCTTAAGACGTAAAGGCATCGGCGCAACGAGACGACACAGAAAGAAAGACACGGACACACGAGCGCGTACTAACAACTGGCTTTATTTGGTAAAATGACATGCTTTATAAGTGCCTCAAAGAAGCATGGGAGGTGGAGGGGAATATATATATATATATATATATATATATATATATATATATATATATATATATATATTGTTACGAGAGCGGGCAGGAAAAAAATGGTTACCGCGGAAGCGGGCTGTGCGGGCGGAAGCTTCGGAAGAAGAGAAGATCGACGTTAGGCAGGCTGCCTAGGGACGGCTCTCGCACCACGCCAGCATCAAGACTGATCTGTTCACGGTCACTCTTCGAGTGTAACATTTGGTGGAGAAGTGTTGGGTATCTCCCACGCAGTTCCACGGCCTACAACGGAGCCGTCAGCACCAGAACTTCGCAGAAGTCGTCGACTTGCTGGGCTCTCACCATCGCGCCCCATCATGGCTTCGGAGCGGGACGCCTCATCCAACAGTGCCACGGCCAATCCAGCCCCGATTCAGCACTACCGAGAGCCACGCACATTCTCAGCAAAAGCGGGGGAAGACTTCGATGAGTGGCTGACCCATTATGAAAGGGTAAGCCAGTACAATAACTGGAACGCTGCCAGCCAGCTTAGAAACGTTGTTTCTTTTTGGCCGGCACGGCATTGCTGTGGTACGATAACCACGCTGACACGATAACTACATGGGCCGGTCTGGTTGAGGAGATGAAAAAATGTTTTGGCGACTCAGATGCTAAGAGGAAACGGGCGGAATCGGCATTAGCTCAGAGAGCTCAAGTCGTCGGTGAAACTTGCACCACTTATATCGAGGAAATACTGAAATTGTGGAAGACTATCAACCCTAGAATGTCAGAGGACGACAAGGTCGGACACCTCCTGAAAGGAATTGCGGAAGACGTGTATAGCTTCCTCATTGGTAAAGAAAACTTGAATACCGTGTCTGATGTAATACGCCACTGCCGTACGTTCGAGGCGCTGAAGACTCGCCGCATTACACCGAAGTTTGGCCGGCTACCCAATGTAACGACTGTGGCAAGCGTAGACACGATTTACCAGACCGATCTATCGTCAACGATTCGTCAGATTGTCCGTGAGGAGCTACTACGGCACGAAGAACAGGCACGTCATGCGGCCCCACGCTGCTATTCCACCACTCTCCAAGATACTGTTTGCGCGCCCCCTTCGCCTACATGGCAGCACTCTGTAAACGTTACGGACTATAGCGATTACAGAGATGAACCGCGTTATCACCAGACCGCAGCATGCTATAACGACTGCCTTGATCAACACCCACGCAACGTTCGTCCACGAAGACCTCATACAACGTACGAATTCCAAGGGGACGACTTTCGCTACTCTCAACCTGCTCCGGAAGTAGACCATTACCAACCAGAAGTACGACCTCTACCTGTATGCTACCGCTGCGCCACGCCTGGTCACGTCGCTAGGTATTGTAGCCGACGTCGAGCGCCGGGCTATGAACAGGCGATGTCGTCGGCGCGGCCCGGTGGGCGATACTTAACACTCCGTGGCTTGGAAACTCCACTTCAGGAGGCCGCTTCCGGGAAGAAAGACGCCGTAGCCCCGCTCTCGAAAGCTAGTCTCGAGAAGAAAGGCCCCGGAATCGCTACCGTTCCCCAGCTTCTGACCGTACCCCGACGCCACCACCAGCCTTCCGAGATTCCCGATCACCATCTCCTCGGCCACGTTTCACGTCACCGTCTCCTCGGCGCCGCTTCGCGTCGCCCCCGCCGGGAAACTAGTTGCGCGGCCGATGGAGGTGAGGTCGCAGGAAAATGCTTGCTGACATCCCAAATACCTCCAACGATCTTCATGCTGAAGAATAAGGTTAATGTACTTATCGACGGTGTTTCTACTATGGCTTTGGTGGACACGGGAGCAACTGTTTCTATTATGAGTGTGCTGTTTAAGAGTCTTCTTGAATGCAAGGTCATGTTTCGTTGGGACCGGGGCACAAGTTTTCGGGGAGTGAGCGGCGACTCATTATACCCAGTTGGTGTATGCAACGTGGATGTCTCCTTGGGTGGCCGAGTTTTTAATACTGAATTGATTGTTCTTCCTCGTTCCACACATGACGTGATTCTTGGAATTGTCTTTCTGCAGTTGTGTGGTGCAAACGTTGACTGCCGGATGGGAAAACTCATTGTCAACGGAAATGTTTCGTCTGTGCTGTTAGAAGACCCAACTCGTCAGGAAAGTGTGTTTTGTGTGTCCCAAGATACATTTGTACCTGGTTTATCTGCAATTCGTGTTCCTGTCGTCGCTTCGTGCCCTACTCGCATCTCTTTCGATGCTGCAGTGGAACCTGTGCACAACAACTGCCTCAAGAAAAACGTGTTTGTCCCGTATTGTATGGTTTCTGTAATCGATGGATGCACGGGGCTATGGGCGATAAATGGTTCTACTGAAGCGGCGGTGCTACCTCAAGGGCTCAAGCTTGCCACATTTCTGGGACATTCACCTGAAGTAATGGCAGTGCTTACAGGCCCACCGGATAGGGAGGATAATAGTGTGTCGTGCCCTGAGGAGGCAAAAATTCTTGCCATGGTCGCTAAGTCACTAAGTGATGATGAGCGCAGTGTACTGGTGACCCTCCTTTAGAAGCATTCCTCAGTCTTTGACTTCGCGCAACACGACGGCCCGCCATTCATATTCATTCCTGCTTCCAGAACTCGCCATCGCATCAACACAGGATCAGCCCAACCGATCCGACAAAAGCCTTATCGCGTGTCTCCCACGGAGCGCAAGATAATCAGCGACCAAGTTCAGGAGATGTTGAGCAAGGGAGTTATCCAAGAATCGTCGAGCCCTTGGGCAGCCCCGGTCATACTGGTGAAAAAGAAGGATGGTGCATGGCGATTCTGTGTTGATTACCGTCGTCTAAACACTGTTACGAAGAAAGATGTCTACCCGTTACCCCGAATTGACGACGCTATCGATTGCCTGTTTGCAGCATCTTACTTTTCGTCAGTTGATTTACGGTCAGGGTACTGGCAAATTCCGATGCACGACAACGACAAAGAAAAGACGGCATTCGTAACACCGGACGGACTCTTCGAATTTAACGTGATGCCTTTCGGGCTGTGTAATGCGCCCGCAACGTTCGAAAGGTTCATGGACACCATACTGCGCGGCTTGAAATGGGAAATTTGCATGTGCTACCTAGACGACGTTGTCATTTTCGGACGAACATTCAGTGAGCACAACAAGCGCCTAGACCTAGTACTGAACTGCTTGGAGAAAGCCGGCCTTGTGCTCAATTCAAAGAAGTGCCACTTTGGTGCGCGACAGACGCTTGTGCTTGGACACTTGGTTGACAAAGAAGGCATACGACCAGACCCCCAGAAGACTGCCGCTGTAGAAGCATTCAAGGCGCCTCAATCTGTCAAGCAGTTGCGAAGTTTCTTAGGTCTATGCTCTTACTTCCGGCGATTCATTCCCAGATTTGCTGACTTGGCTCATCCTCTGACACGCCTTCTCCACAAAGATGTTCCCTTTGAGTGGACCACAGAGCGCGACTCATCGTTCCGCCGGCTGAAGTTTCTATTGACGTCCAAGCCCATTCTCCGTCACTTCGATCCCTCGTCACCAACTGAGGTTCACACCGACGCAAGTGGTATCGGCGTCGGGGCCGTACTAGTCCAGCATGTTGGCGACAACGAGCACGTGATCTCGTACGCCAGCCGCTCCTTAAGTCGCTGCGAACGGAATTATACAGTGACAGAACAAGAGTGTTTGGCCGTCGTCTTCGCTGTGCAGCGGTTCTGTTCGTACCTCTATGGACACCCCTTTACAGTGGTCACAGATCATCATTCACTATGCTGGCTTGTAAATCTTCGGGATCCCTCTGGTCGACTAGCGCGCTGGGCCCTCCGTCTACAGGAATACGATTTTGTCGTTTGCTACAAGAGCGGCCGGCGACATGCTGATGCTGATTGCCTCTCCCGGATGCCGCTTCCGACGACTGAGTGCGACGCTGACAACTTTGATGAGTATATCGCTTTTGTTTCCCCGGAATTTCCTGATATGGGCACCTTCATATCCGAACAAAAGAAGGATGAGAGCTCAGAGCCGCTCTTCGCGGCAGCGCAAGAGCCTTCTGCTGACAGTCGTTTTCGCCTGCGCGATGGCGTCTTGTATAAGAAGAGCTATGCGACCACCGGTGCGCGCTACCTATTAGTAGTTCCCAAAAGTCTTCGTACACAAGTTTTATCTGCTATGCACGATGAACCAACTTCCGGGCATCTTGGCTTCACACGAACATTCTACCGTGTTAAAGAACGTTTTTACTGGCCCAAGATGCGCGTCGATACCGAACGGTACGTCGCCAGTTGCATCCAATGTCAGCGCCACAAGCGACCCCTAAACGCGCCGCCTGGCCGCCTCCAACCAGTTTCGCCTTCCAATACGCCTTTTGAACAAGTTGGAATAGATCTTCTTGGTCCTTTCCCACGTTCTTCGAAGGGCAACCGTTGGGTTGTCATTTGTGTGGACCACCTGACCCGTTATTGTGAGACGGCTGTACTGCCATCGGCCACAGCATCGGTAGTTGCCGTGTTTTTGCTGTCTTCCGTCATACTCCGACATGGACCTCCTCGCGTCGTCATCAGTGACCGTGGGCGACAATTTACCGCGGACGTAGTGAAAGAGACCCTTCGACTGTGTTCCTCGAGCTTGCGCCATTCCACGTCCTACCATCCGCAAACTAATGGGCTTGTAGAGCGCACGAACAGAACACTTACGAACATGATGTCCATGTACGTCGATTCTGCCCACAGGAACTGGGACACTGTTCTACCTTTTGTCACCTACGCCTTCAGTACGGCACGACACGAGACAACGGGTTATTCACCTTTCTATCTTCTCTATGCTCGTCCGCCACGCTACACACTCGACACTTTACTTCCGTATTTCTCTCATGACAGTGAGTCAATTAACGAGATCCTCTGTCGAGCTGAAGAAGCGCGGCGCCTCGCTCGGCTACGCACCTTGGCCTCTCAGGACCGGTCAAAAATCCGCTACGATGGTTGTCACCGACACGTCTATTTTGATCCTGGCGACCTTGTGTTACTCTGGACGCCCTTGCGACGACGTGGCATGTGCCAGAAGTTTCTCGCTCATTATGTCGGGCCATTTGTCATTCTGGAGCGGCTCAGCGAAGTTAACTACCGCGTAGCACGACTCACGAGCAGCGGACGACCTTCGGCCAAAACAGAGGTGACGCACGTCGCCCGCCTGAAGCCTTACCGTCCACGCACTACTGACTGACTCGCCCGGCGGTCTTCGTCTGGCAACGGGGGAATGTTACGAGAGCGCGCAGGAAAAAAATGGTTACCGCGGAAGCGGGCTGTGCGGGCGGAAGCTTCGGAAGAAGAGAAGAACGACGTTAGGCAGGCTGCCTAGGGACGGCTCTCGCACCACGCCAGCATCAAGACTGATCTGTTCACGGTCACTCTTCGAGTGTAACAATATATATATATATATATATATATATATATATATATATATATATATATATATAAGGAAGGGGGGAAGGGAATCATGCCAACAACGCAAGCGCAAGAAATCAACCAGGAAAGCACAAGAACATAATCAATTTAATTGCTTAGCAATGTAAGCCCCCAATAGCCGCATCAGGAAGATTACATTCCGCATGAAAAAGGGAGAGAGAAGCGACGCTTATGCACTTGCTACCACGTTTTCTGATATGGTAGGCTTCCAGACTTAGACGCGCAATTTTGTCAGTGCTCTTGCCTAGGATCGTCGTCTCCTTCAATCCTTCCGCGCTCCTGTGTCCGTGTCTTTCTTTCTGTGTCGTCTGGTTGCGCCGGTGCCTTTACGTCTTAGAAACTGGGCGATGTCTTCCGAACGTTTATCCCAAAAAGGGTCCTCAGGAGTGAGCAAGGAGAGCGTTTTTTTTTAATAAGACGGACACACGTTTTCCCACGTACTGCTTCCTGCGGTAATCACCCATACAAGGGAACCAGTCTTGTCTGTTTTAACTGTAAAGAACATACTTGAGACGACTCCAGCACTGTTCCCGACGCTCTGGTCGCTGGTGAACAAGAGCCTCATGAGGAGTCAATGTATTATCAAGATGACGAGGCCTACTGGCATGCACTACGGCAGTTCAAGGGGAACGACGAAAGATCTTGAGACATGATGACCATTCTATGATGCAGTTGGCGATACCACTACCAAACAGGTGAAGCAGTGAGTACATCGAGGAGCGGCAACAAGGCGGCTACGACAAAGGCAACAGCAAAGTGGGAGCAATGTATCTGCTTGCAAGTAAGAGTGACGCGGTTAGGGCGGGCTAGTGATAGGGTTGCCAAGCTTTGTTGACTATAGTAGCTGGGTAGAGACCAGGGACGTTTATTTGTAATTGCCACTTTTGTTATTATAGATAGTAATTTGTTGGAGTGTTTGAGTATTAGCTGCACATATATACATGCGTGGTTTTCTATAATGTGGAGTAAAAGTAAGAGTCCTGTTTGCTCTGCTTGATAATCGCTGTACATCTACATTCTGAACAGGCTTTGCCTCCTAGGTCCTTGCCCTCTAAACAAGGGATAGACAAACATTTTACCCGAGGGGGGGGGGGAGGGGGGCTAAGTATAAAGTGAAGTAAGCGCAGTAAATTATTGGGAGTAAGACAGGTACTGTGAGCATTTGGCGCAACGGCCTCTCATCGAGCCACTGAATAGAGCTGTCTTCATAATAGCATCATTGACACAACCCGCCCTATTGGACAAGACATCGTTATTTTTTAGTCTCCATAGTAGTCAAGAGTTCGACGAAAGTTCGTCTGGTCAGGCATTGGATGAGATGAATTACGTTCACTGACCAAGTCGGGTGAGTTGATCTGACGTTTCGGAACCGCATACGGGTTCCTTGTTCACTGAGCAGGACTGGAAGTCCTTGTCAATTATATAGGCAAAACATGACGTAATGAGCATGCGTAAACGGCAGGCATAGTTCCTGGTGTACTGTTCATTGTAGCAGGCGTCGACTGAATGATTAGCGATTCCAGAAGCCGGCGCGATGACACGTTCTTTTCCTTGGCGACGATAGCGGCATTATCCCAGTCAATGGTATGACCATGTGTATGCGCATGCTCAGCGATGGCGTTTGTCGTGTGATTATTCTTAGTCACGTCACGTTGGTGCTCTTTGAGGCGTAGAGAAAACTTTCCTGTTTCGCCAGTATACACTTCACGGCAATCAGCGCACGGTATCTTATACGCAACACCCGGAAACGATTCACTTATTCACTTGGTAGCCTGTCTTTCACATTGATTAGTTGGTTCCGGAGCTTGCTGGTCGGGACGTGAGCGATGGACAAATCGTATTTTGAAAATACGCGCGAAAGTGCCTCGCTGATACCTTCGACGTAAGGTATGGCCGCACGTACACAGGTTGACACGTTGCTCTGTGAGCTGGATTGAAGTATCCGCTTCTCAGTTTTAGAGATGAAACGATGAGGATAACCATTGCGGTTTAGCTCCTGATGGATCGTCCTTAGCTCTTTCTTCAACGCATCCTCGTCTGAGCAGACCCGTACGGCGCGTGTCACCAAGGATGACACTACGGACGTCTTGTTGCCGATGGGGTGATGCGAACTAAAACTGAGATGGCGACCTGTGTGTGTGGGCTTCCTGTATACTGAGAAGGCGAGGGCGCTCCCATCGCGGCGCACCTGAAGGTCCAAAAAAGGCAGCATGTTGCCCTCCTCGTGTTCAACGGTGAACTGTATGTTCACGTTCTGGGCGTTCAGGCAGTCCAAGAAGCGTTGGATGTCTTGCTTCTTCAAAATGCAGAAGCAGTCATCGACGTATCGGTAGAACACCTTGGTGGCTGGAGTGAACGTTGCCAGGACCTTTCCTTCCAAAGCTTCCATTACTAGATTGGCCGTGGTGACAGATATTGACGCTCCCATCGCCGTACCATGTGTCTGCTGATAAATCTTGCCATCGTATGAAAAATACCTGTTGCTGAGACAAAACTGCAGCAGCTCGCTGAGTTCGGGGATGTCGAAGGGCGTGCGACCAGGAAGACCACTGTCTGCTTTTAAGGCTTCTTCACACGTGGCTACTGCCAAGTCTACCGGGACACTTGTAAAAAGTGACGTAACGTCGAACGAGACCATGGCGTCGTCTTCACTCAGTGTGACATCCTTTAACTTAGCAACGAGAGCAAACGAATTTTCGATGTGTGTCGAGGTCTTACCGGCTAGAGGACTCAACACTTGGTGAAGGTAGCCCGAGAGTCGGTAGAGCGGTGACCTGGTGAAGTCGACAATAGGCCGAAGTGAAACGCCAGGCTTGTGGACTTTTGGCAGGCGATACATTGCAGGGGCTGAACCGTTCGTGCACAGCAGACGGTGATAGAGACCGGTGTGGTGCGGAGGAACCAACTTGAACAAACGGGCCAGTAGTTTTTGCAGCTTAGTCTGTAGCCGACTTGTGGGGTCGTAGGCTGTAGCAGCATATGTATGACGGTCACCAAGGAGGGCCAACATTTTCTCGTGGTAGTCGTTCTTGTTCAGCAAGACCGTAGCATTTCCTTTGTCGGAGGGTAGAATGGCGATGCTTCTGTTGCTCCGTAGGCTCCGAATAGCTTGCTGCTAGGCTACCGACGACAGCGTCTTTGTGCGGTACTTCCGTAATCCTGAAAGCACGCCAATAGCACGGGTGCGGGCTTCTTCACGCACGCCTGAGGGAAGTTGGCTGACTGCTCGTTCTACCGCACAGATCACATCCCTTGGTCTTGGTTGGGTATCCGTGTTAAAATTCAACCCACGAGATAATACCTCAGCTTCCTTCTCGGATGGAGTGTAAGAGGAAAGGTTGACGACGTCTTGTGCGTCTTGTGACACATCCGGTCGGAATGCTTGCAGTTTCCTGTCTTGTGAAGCCCTATGAAGGCCTTCCCTCGTAGTCGCGGTAAAGTTTGCATGCAGCTGTACATCTGGAAAGTTATCTGGTAATATATGCTCAGGCTGCCGGCGCGCAAAAAGACGTTTGCGTTTCAAGCCTCCGCACCTTTTCACGGCACTCGAGAACACGTGCTTGTAACAGCTTCCGCTCAGGCTGACGAACAATCTGGTGGCCCCATGATGTAGCGACTGGTCTTCTCAATCGCAGACTCCTTGGCATCAAGTCTTCCCGTTTACACGTGAGGTTGAAGTCCAGATGCGTCTTGAAAACACCTATTTTTGAACTCAGGGAAACAAATCGACGTATCTTCGTAACGACGTCCTGTCCATAAGTGTTCCGGTAAGTAACGTAGTCAAGAGTTCGACGAAAGTTCGTCTGGGCAGGCATTGGATGAGATCAATTACGGTCACTGACCAAGTCGGATGAGTTGATCTGACGTTTCGGAACAGCATGCGGGTTCCTTGTTCACTGAGCAAGACTGGAAGTCGTTGTCAATTATATAGGCAAAACATGACGTAATGAGCATGCGTAAACGGCAGGCATAGTTCCTGGTGTCCTGTTCATTGTAGCTGGCGTCGATTGAATGATTAGCGATTCCAGAAGCCGGCGTGATGACACGTTCTTTTCCTTGGCGACGATAGCCGCATTATCCCAGTCACTGGTATGAGTCAATGGTATCAGGAGGGAGCCCTCTGCAAGATATGCTTGCTTTTTCGAAAAGTATTGAGTGATTTGTGGAGGTTAACGTCCCAAAACCAGATCTGATTATGAGAGACGCCGTAGTGGAAGTCTCCGGAAATTTTGACTACCTGCTGCTCTTTAACGTGCACTTGTATCGCACAGCACACGGCCCTCAACATTTCGCCTCCATCGAAATGCGGCCGCCGCGGCCGGGATTCGATCCCGCGACCCTCGGATCAGCAGCCGAGTACCGTAGCCACTAGACCACTGTGGCGGGGCCTTTTTCGAAAGGGAAGATCAGGCAAGGGGGCTCACCAAGTGCTTTATGTTTGGTCCTCTCTCCGTTCACACGTTGGAAGAACGCGCTTGAAAATTGCAGAAGCCCCAGAGAGTGTGGTTGCCACAGGGCGGCCACGCTATACGCAACGAATTTTCTAGGAGCACTCAAAAAGGAGCCAGTTCATGAAAAGGTGGAGTCCGCAGCCCAAACACAAAGGGAATTACATAGAAAAAGAATACTGGTCTCTATCATAGGCACTGTTACGTTCTGTGGGCGACAAGGTATAGGTTTGAGCTGACAGTGACGGAACAAAAGGGCTGGGAGGGTGAGCCCGAAATGTTTCGCAGTGGGGTTGAGCCCCCAAACCCGCTTCCCCCAGCTACGCCCCTGTGTCCAGTACAAAGAAAAATTTGTGACGCGCTCGTTCGCGAAAAATCCAAAGAATCACAGAAATTCACGTGAGAAACACCTGAGATCCAAAGCTCCGCTGTTCAGCATAGCCTCGTAACATACAGCACGGCTTATGTAATATCATTGCAGCAACTGTTTTCCTAGGTAATGCAGCTACGTGCAAGTGTAAAATCTTTACCTGATTATCAACCACCATTTTCATATAAGGTATGCTGACTATTTTAATATTCTTCGTAGGGTGAAAATTCCAGACATCACCATTCAATGTTCATTCGTGCTCTTGCTGGTCACACCGATTGTTATAACTACAGCTTCTTCCCACGAGCTATCAACGCATGGAATGCTTTGACCGACGAAGCCGTTTCATGCTCATCCACAGGTTTATTCTTAAAGCAATAGCTCATTCTCTCATATGCAGCTAAAAAGCTTTATTTTGTTTGCACGTGATCTAGTGCATTTAAATTTATCATGTGGTAAAATTTTTTTGTGCTTCATTTTGTTCCTTTAAGTTCTGATTGTACATGCTAATTATGTCCTGATTCTAGAATATGTTTTTATGCATTTCCTTTCCACTCGTCTAATAGCCCCGTGTAGGGCTGACAGAGTCTGTAAATAAATAAATAAATAAATAAATAAATAAATAAATAAATAAGGCTTGCGAAATTGCAGCAGTGCAATCAGCGACTACAGAGATCCTGTCTATAAACACTTTCTATTTTTTGCTGCCAAACTCTCAACAAGGGTTGTCTACTTGTATATTCCTGGAGTTTCAAAATAACAATTTCTACTTACATATCTCCAGCAGTCGCGCTTGTAAGATCGTTCCTCCGCTGATACATTAGTGGTCGGGCTGTGTGGCCTGCACTCAGATCTATAATGGCAAGTCATTGGTTTGGAAACTTCAACAGGGCTTCCCCATGTAGCAATAGTCAGATCAGCCGCATTTGCAGTTTGGCCCGTCAACCTACCTACAGGACAGCTAGCACACAGCCCATACTAACTCATACTAGTATCACATAATTGACTCCCTACAATAATATCCAATCATCTACACAACACGGGTCAGCACTAGTTTGCGTGTTAGCGCTAGGTTGTTAACAAGGCGCCCATATATTTCCGTACATAGTTTATGTTGGGCTTATCTCCTGAGGTTGCTCTACCGCAATAGTGACTCAATAAAAATATTTCGTTTAGTGGCGGTAGAACTAACTTTCTTTCCTTCATTACAAAATAATCAGATTATACTGCTTATACCGAAGGTATATTGTACCAGTTAGGCCAATTACTTCGCACAGTTGGACTGTGCGACATCAGCCATTAGGCAGGCAAATTGTGTTGCCGAACCATGATTATAACGTCAGCTGTAGGCATCCCCATCTTGTGAACAAGGGTGATTTTTTGTAATAATCGTCTCTAAGCATGGAGTGGCATGTGTGAAAGTTGAACTTCCAAGCCGCGCCGGCAGCCAACAATACACTAATCGATGAGCTCAAAAATGAGCTTTCTTTCACTTTCTTTTTGTTCTTTGCTCTCCGTCCCCCTCTTATTAGCTGACTTATTATTTCCTCGAGGCCAGATGTTGAATGTCTTCCTTACCACATGTTTTGTTCTTATTGTTCCCGTTTTCTTTTTGTGTTATCTATTTAGTACGTTTCCTTTCTTGCGTTTTCTCCTTTGCCGCTTTTCCCCTTCCTTGCGTCGAAGTAGGGAATCTGGGCCGGCCAGGAACGTGAAGAGCTCACACTCCTTGTGCTACGTGGCGAGGACACACTGCCACCCCATAATAGGAATTGGCCTGCCAGGCAGTAATCAGCCACAATCTCCCTCATGACGTCTGATATTCAACCATGGCGGCCAGATTCTAGCGGCTGCGTAACATCTGACCAAGACGGAGGTCAACCGCGCGAGGCAGTGGAATGTGATGACGATAATTGCATCGGGACAGATTGCCACTGGAAAAAGAACTTGGCAACGTTGAACGCGTGGTCCCCTTCAATGACAGGTACGCTTGCAGAGCCCTTGAGAAAATAGAAATTGTGAGCAGGGGTGTCGTTGGCCATGGTGAAGTTAGACGAACAGGGGAAGCACTGAGTATAAAAAATCCACGCATATCCACGGAGTGAATGATGATGAGTGGGCGAAGCTCCAGATGTTCATCAGTGAAAACCGCGAATCTTCTGTGAATCTTGCCCAGTACATCATCAAAGACGTGACAAACACTGTGTGTCGCCACTAGCGCTCTCCTATCACACTAGAGCACGCAGCGAGCGCCTCCGCGCCATCTATTGATCAATTCACGTACTAGCTAAGCAGCACCGCAGCTAATAAAGAATATGGCGCTCGGTTTCTAATCCCCAGACACACTGCAGGTAACATAGTGGCATTCTGCAGTATCAACAAAAGGGTAGCATGCGTCCTGATTAAAATCAGACACAGACTGACAATAGTAAAACGGTACGCTCCAGCCTTGTGTTAGGACGACAAGGAAATTAAGCGATTCTGTGAGGGCATTGAATTAGCAATGCGAAGAGTTCGAACCCGTTACGCAATTGTCATGGGTGATTTTATCGCCACAGTAGGAACAAAAAAAAGTGGGGAACAAGAGACGAGCATTTAAATTATCGGGGATAGGAATAAACGAGGAGAAATTCTAGCTTATGTGTGAGAATCAAATCGACTGAAAATATTGAACGTGTCTTTTGAGAATCAGAAGAATAGAATGTGGATATGAAAAATCCCGAAATGAAAAACATGGAAATGAAATAGGTTTTATAATGTTCGGTCACCACGGTATAGCACTAAGCGAAGAGGTAGTGGTTATAATAGAATGCTGTAATCACAGGTTAGTAAAGGCGAAGGCCATGCTCAGGCTGAAGAGGGCAACCCCATTGTTTACAAAAAGAGGCAAGTGTTAGAAGCAGTCAAGATAAAGGCGGGATAATCTAAGCGTTGCCCTGCAGAAATCTGAAGCTTGAAAACAAAGGAAGAGGACCACATAGAAGGACTGAACGATATTGCTAACTAACCTGGCTCCGGAACAGCGTTCGAAATCGGAGATTAAGCAACAAAGCAACACGTAGGCAAGCTGTCTTAAGCCACGAAAATAGGCATTAACACACTAAAGCAACTACCGCGAATGGTTCAGTAGAATTACCAGAGCTCTGAAAGTTCATCAGCAAAGCTAGACAAATATACATGAGCAACTGCGATATGACAAAGAGCACACTAACAAAATAAGATTATTCAATGGAAAACTGACCCTATCATCAAACATAATCCCACGTAAATGATAAGCAGGGCAAGGTTGTACCCAACTTCAATGAAATAGTGGATGTAGCACAACATTTCAAGTCAGCACTTTGTAGTTCGCCAATAGAGCAATCAAGCTTAATATTGGCCGAAGTGGAAGAGAAGGATAATTTTTCCAGTGTAACTACCGACTAGGTCAGAAAAGCTCTACAAGGTGTGTCCTGCGAAAAGCAACCGGCGAAAACGGCATAAAAGTCGTCTTGATCAAAGACGGATGAGAGATATTCCAAAAACTCAGGTCCCTCTCCATAGAAAGCCTCACGAAGTATCGTGCGCCAACTAGCTGAAAAAAATGACAATACAATCAGAAGATCAAGAAACAATAACAGAAATGCTGGACATTCCCAACCTTAAGAACAAGCTGTTTTCAGAGGGGGATATTGAAGTAACCTAGAAATTTGTTGAGTATACCAATCCCCTATATATGGCTTTCATGTACTCCATAAAGCATTCGAACCAATAAAAATACAAGCAGTTTTTATGATTGGGGGACCTGCTAACCTTGCGCGGGAGTGGTTCGCACAATCCACGTATTCTCTTCAAAGGCAGCAGCTAACGAACTGCGTGGACGGTAGGCTACAGACCTGTAGAAGATTGATGTACGCGCGGTGTGCGCACCGTGACAGTCGAAAGTGTACCCTGCGTGTTTTGTATTCATTGGCCATTTCAGTTTCAAGTTTTACTTTTCTAATAAATATTTTGATTTGAGTATGTTGCACCGGCAGCTGTGTATCATTTTGGGGTACGACGAACTTCACAAACCTTAGAAAACTGAAGACGACACGCGGAAAGTGAGAAACAGGAGCAAATTAACAACTTTCAACATTACACAAGTAATCTACCTACCTTCTCACAGTAATTATACCATGTTGCTGCGTAGAATCTGACCAGCAAAAATACCCCATAATACAAAGCGCACTTTGGTGCATTGCAGTACTAATAATGGCAAAGCATATGTCGAAAGCTCGATTGCACCCCGCTCAGCCTTAACAGCAATTGTGCTACCTTCAGAAATTTCCAAGAGAATCCCTTCACTTCGCTAGCACACGCTCATAAGAACAACTTACCATATTTTTAACGAAAAGGGAAGGGGTCAAGGGCTCGTTCTTCATTTGTTAGAAACAACCTAATGACCAAACAGACAATGAAGCCTAGGAAAGCATAGGGTAAGTTGCTTGTGGTATTTTAATTGTAGAGAAAGTAGAAAGGAATTAAAGTGGACGAAAAGACAAACCTGCCTTCGGTGGGAACCGAACGCACGACCTTCGGATGTCGCGTCCGATGCTGTACCAACTGAGCTACGAAGGCGGTCGTCCCTCCGTCCACTTTATTGTGTATTTATGTACGTATTATCCTGGGAGTGTTAGGCAGCGCCACCCGTGGCCAAGGCGGCGTGTGTAGAACACTTTCTTGCCAGGAGGCGTCTCGTAGAACGTGAACTTTAGATGAGATGGTTGCTGCCCAATAAGCCCTCACAGGCTACCTAAAGCACCAAGTCTGCCGCAACGAGGCCCAAGCTATTTTATGTACGCAATGTCATAAAGTACTCCATAAAATTTCCTTTCAGAACTTCGAATAGAGCTAAGTTTTCAGGAACTCTTTTACGCTTTATTGCAAATGACATTTTTTGCAGTGGTAGCAGCGGCGGTTGCGACACATTGGTACATGTTAGAATTGCTTGGTGTTCACTGGGCGCGCTATAAATCTTTTGCAGGTTATTGTACTTTGTTGGCAAAAAATATTGAAATACACTTTTACACGGCTAGTTTGGTGTGATTGACTAAGCTAGATAGATTAGGTGATGATGTGTTTGAAGCACTTACATTACTGCACAAAGTGAGCATATGATGAATCCCACAAAAATGCTCCTTGCCGGGGCCATTCCACTTGCAGTAGTTACTGAAAGAAATAGTTTTTGTTAGTACAGTTAAGTGTGTATTATGTGATTATCGTTTTTCTACACGTAGATTACCATCGCCTCTCGATGCACCTTTGTCTTCTAGGGGTGCAAGTGAACGCAGTGCATCATATAAACTTCCACCTTATCCAGTTACAGCGGAAGGTACACGGGAAATCAATTCCTAAATATGCACCATCGGATGTCCGCGCATTCGATATTCCCGTCTGATCACATAAGACACTTGCGGCGCCTGGTGCCTCTATAGTAGGAATTTATTCCCGCACACGCAGCGGCTTTCATCATTGGGCCTAGAATTGTTTCGTCAACTACAATGGTCTGATCTCAGAACCTTGAAAAAAGTGCGGTTGGTCCGTTTGTCATGCGTATCGTATAACAGAAAAATGAAGCCTGCATTTGGTCAGGTGTGGGATGCAAAAGCGACAGTCTGGTGAATCGAGAGGCGGGAGATGTGTTGCGTACGTTGGACATGTGAATCCTTTGCAAGAAGGCATCGGTTGCACCTTCGCACTCCACAAGGATCGTCAACAGTTATATAGTAAGCGAAAGTTCTCAAAAGGCTCGCATTTCTCCGGAAGTACTGCACTTGCACGCGCCAGAGCACTCCGCAAACGTAAAGCAAGAGCGTCCGCTGACGGTGAAACCTTGCATAGGAAACCGATCGGTTTATTAGCGGATCACTTAGTCAACACAGAGTCCGCTCCAGCAAAATGCACATCATTTGCTTGTCGACAGCCGTGTTTCCGTTCTTTGAGCAGATGGCATTGAAACAGAAATGACCGCGCACGTCCAATTTTTTTAGCGGCCACGGTCGTACTACACCTCCCAAGCAACGCGCCTGCAGGACGCCACCACATACTAAACACCGCGGCGATCGCGACGCTGACACGAAGCGCTATCTCCCGGGTCGCATTAGCACGACGTTCTGCTTCGCTGCATCGATCCGATATGGCGTTGCCACCGCTGCGAACTTATAGTGCAGTGAAGGGGCGGCGATATTAATTTAGGGAGAATTTCGCTTGCTAAAAAAAACAAGTGTGGTTTTTCAGGACGTTGGTTCAATCCGAATTTTAAAGTGGTGTAGTGAAGATTTAAGGCCTACGTGGGAAGGTCTCCCGAATCATTACTGGAAACTTGGCCCTGTCACTAATGCGAAAGGTACTTAATCACTGCATTATCTCAGTACTAAAGCACGGTGTAGAAACATGGAGGACAACAAAAAATCTATAGATGACATTAAGCAGCGTGCTGCGTGCAATGCAAAGCAAAATGATAGGTATAACGCTAAGTGGTAAAAACGTGCGGGGTGGATTACAAAAAAGACAGGAGTAGGCAATATTCTTATATCAATTAAAAGAAAAAAGTGGACCTTGGGACGCCCAAGCAACGGGATTTTAAGTGCCCGTGCATTCGCTTGGTGATTTAGCGGGACATATATTCCACTTCGTAAAATTTTCTCAGCCATTTCGCAGGCATTCCCCAGTCGGGGCGTGTGACAAACAAGGTAGTCTGTGTATAAAGGACTCTGTGCTGCACGACATACATGGCCTATCAAAACACCATAGAACCTCATGGCGCCATACAACGAGGGATAAATTCACAGCACTCTCAATGCAAATTTAGAGACAGGAGGAAATTTATAGCGCTACTACGTTCATTTAGCGAATGAAAACGGTGTATGGGGCGATAAGGCGTGCGCTGACCCTCCGTTGAAAGGCCAGCCATTGTAGGTGTATTGCCACATTGCTTGCCAAATTGACGCGCCGCATGTTCCTGTCGTACAAATGTCTGTAACAGCTAATCGTTTACGATGCAATCGTAAAAGAGTTATCCACACCACGACAGCGACCTGTATGGCGACGTTGACATAGAGAGCAATGGTATCCTTTCGTCTCGATGACTGTTTTTAATTTCGTACTTATCCATGTAGGCCGATTTTTTAATACCTGAAGTTCTCAGTGCCGTTTTTTCATGTCCGCTCTTTAATTATCATCTGTAATTCAATTGTCAGTACGACGACCAATACTACCACTCGAACTTGCCACATACGAGCGCTGTTGGTGATGCCAAAGCAGCCTGTTACATATGTGAAGTTGAATTATTACTAGAGTTCTGTGCAGTTCCATGAACGCAGCATTTGCGTCCAAATGTTCAGTGACACAAAGTGATTTTTGTTAAATTCCTCGTGTTATTCTCCTTTTTTTTATGTTTCATCGTACTAGTCGAAACATTGATGAACAAATCGCAAAATACGATTTAGAACAGGGAATGTCGCAGGAGCCAACGTTTCGACAAGCGGACTTGTCTTCGTCAGGGCGGCGAAACATTGTAATGTCCAAAACGCAACCTACAAAGACACAGGGGACCAAATTACCTGAAACAGGCAGAAACAGGGCATACTTGCACGCCAACTTAAATGTCTACAATCGGGATTACCTCAGGCAGCACAAAATTGGCAAAGCAATCTGATTAACAATGCTAAAATAAACAAAGGTGTCTAGAGAACACCGGCTAACGGCGGCATTTTGCTTAGCAAAAAATTTCTGTATTTCTGTATTGCGGCGTTAAATTATGACATCTCTGCGAAATCGAGAAAAGTACGTCGATCACTTTATATTGCCGACGGCTATTATGAGCCTTCGGGGGCGAGCAAGGAAGTAAGGAAAACGTTGTTAATAAGGATATCCCGCTCCAGTTGGAGGATCATGGAGGCCACAACAACACCGAATGTGCTTCTCATCCGAGGCTCCCGTGTGGTTGTCTACAACGGCCACTTCCTTAGCTAGTATGCCGCATTATTCGAACGATCGGCCACATTTCCTCTTCGAAATAAATTAACGCTTGCGGTACTTGCGCAAAGGACCAGCGTAACGAACCAATCGCTTGGGATATTTTTAATGAATCATCTAAATGCGAGACTAAGTTATGCAACTATTTTTTGCAGAGCACCTCTCAGATTGGTACGTTCCTTGCGAATGACGTTCTTGAAATGAAGTTCTGTTGCGTTCAGCGTGTCAGAAAGCGTAGTAGCTGTGTGTAGATGAAATGACCCAAAATCATGAATAAGCTACTGTGCGAAGTTGTTGCTCGCAACTGGGGTCCCAAACAGAGGTCTGTTGAAAGAGAGCACAGCATTGTCTGCACAAATAAAAAAAAAACTTGGGACCGAAATGGAACACATTCCAATTGACGGCTCCATCGCCACTCTCCGGAGAACACCGTTGAGCCGTTTCGAGAAAGGAGCAGGGATGAAGGGCTCCGCCATATGTCAACATCTGGCAGCCTTCAGCCCAGATGGGTTGAATACTATGACAGCTGTCCTAGAGGTTGAATACTAGCACGGCAATCCCAAAAGCATAAAATCGGTAGGCTGCGTGGGGTGGCAAATTCACTGCCTCGCCTCTAGCAGATAACAGAGCCAACAAAAAAAAACAGCATGTAGGCGCTCGTCCGTGTTCTAACGACAGGATAGCCACGCAGCGGAAGGAAAACGTATATTTACCGAACACGTTTCCAGCAGAGTGAAGGAGAGTGGTTGTCTTGGGTAAAGAGGTCCTGCCTTCTTTGTGGCTTTCGTTCGAAGCACTGTGGTTAGCGCATTCACCTACCCATGCCGCGCGATTGCGTAATCTAGCATCAAAGACGTGTAATAGCCCACACAAGAACTTTACGCCATTGCTCAGAAAGGAGCTAGCAGGTGCGGCCATCTGATGCCCGCAGCTGCTCATGTAAAGAGAAATGAACTTTGGTACTTGTACTTCGTGCATCTAGCACATGTTTCCATGATACTTTTCTGTGTAACCCTGGCCAGCATTGGTACTCAGCATAGGAAATTCGCAAGGGAGCAGACGTCCTTGCTAATCTTCCAAAAGAATGTTAATGAAAGAAAAAGCGTCCGTTTTGCTCAAGTGAGCTCCACAGTCATGTTTGCACCTGGCTCTGAGGTTCATTTACTCGAGCTATTCTCATTTCGCGAGCATATCTGCCCTTCTCGAAAGGGCAAAGCTGAAGTCACTCGCTCATCGTGGAATACTATCTCTCGATTATAATTCATTTACCAACCGTACCATGGTCGCTTCGAAATAACAACTGTACGTTACGTAACCGACCCGCCTATGCGCTTTCATCGTACTCATCATAATAAGACGGGCAACCATTCAGATACCTTAGCGTATATCAGTATTTATTATTACTTCATGCTCTCTCATTATGGAGCAAGTTACCGGAAAATGTGGTTAATGCTGACAACGGAATCGTCCGCCCATCTCTTCAATGACCTAGCTTTTGATTTTTAAAATTCTGCTATATAATATTTGTGTCTCATTCGTGCTATGAATTTTTGTACTGTACTTTGTATTCTGTTACTGCTATTATTGCTATATATTATTTACGCTCCTTATTAATGTTGAAATATTTGTAAATTTTATACCTTGTATTTCATTTTTTATATTCTGTTTAATATGGTCACTGATATTAATGTACCCACTCCTGCTTGGGACCGAATAGGGCCTGCACACTTTGTGAATAAAAAATTATGTCTTCCAATATAACAATTTAACAGTAAAAGTATCCACCACTTCAGCCCCTCTTTCACATGGGCTACGCAACGCTGTTCATCTTTGTTTTGTGTTGCGTGCGCTTATGTGCTTAGTGCTGGGGTGTAATTGCTTTCCGAGTGCTTTTATACCCTATCAACATTTTCTGCCGAGAAATTCAGAATTGACTGTAAAAAGCTCATAGCGTCACGCATTCGCGAACACACCCTGGGTCATTCACTGTCGGGATAGCAACCAATTCACAAGACGTGTGCGTCCGGCTATTCTTGAAACTACACGAGGGTAGTTTGTTTGTAAATTATGCCTCTCTTTTCTAAAGAAGAATAATACCAGACGTCCTGCCATAAGGCCAGCCCTTTGTATGCTTGATCTATCAATTTCTTTTTTCTTCTGGTTGATACGCTCCATTTTCTGCCCTGCCGCGGTGGTCTAGGGGCTATGGTACTCGGCTGCTGATCCGTTGGTCGCGGGATCGAATTCCGGCCACGGCGACTGCATTTCAATGGAGGCGAAATGTTGGGGCCCGTGTACTGTGCGATGTCAGTGCACGTTAAAGAACCCCAGGTGGTCGAAATTTCCGGAGCCCTCCACTACGGCGTCTCTCATAGTCATAGCGTGGTTTTGCCATGTTAAACCCCATAAATCGAATCACCAGCTCCATCTTCAGTCTTTAGATCGCTTTATATTTCGAATATAAATAGGGTGGATGCATTGTCCGCACACATTGTCCTCAAAGAGTTTTCTAGGCTTAGTTACGTTATATGTATTTCTATATTTGCAATTATTTCTCGACCATTGTAATAAATCTTTACATGGTGCAAGATGGACATCCTAATCGCAGGTATTGTAATATTGTGCCTACTGCAAGGGAATATCGCAATATCCGTTTTACCCGCGGTTACTAGGCTGCAGATTTACCCGCCTTAGTAAACTTTAACTTACCTAGTGCCGCTATCCTTTACCAGAGGGTGCACGGTATTATATCAAGAGTGAAAACGCTTGCTTGTGAGCAGAAATTGTGTCTTCGCGGCCAAGATAGAGTCCATAGACGCATTTCCTTTATACTTATGCCTGGGTGGATGGATACGCACTTTATGGATGTTCTCGTCGCAAAACCCATCAAACCGTGCCCTTTGAGAAGTAGTCACGCAGCTACAGCGAAAGCTAATGCTCTGTCAACTTGTGGCAATTGATCACACTCTGTTTGTACGACAGCTGCCACACAGAAAAACAACAATCGACTTTAAGTCGCACAGTCAACTAGATATTTGTTAAAGAATTTACCAGAAGAAGGTTGCCTCTATTGACACCTTGTGTTTTCGTAGACAAAATTCTGCAAAACTTTTTGAGGTCTTCAAATAACGCCTGAAGCCATCCCCGAATCGATTAATGCTGGCGTATTATGTTGTAGACTTATGGGAAATATTCTTGGCGCGTCTGCGAGTCTTTTGCTTGTTTTATTACTGTTTAATAATTCAAATTATACGCAGAATAAACCAATGTTCTTTTTTTACGGCAAAGCTGTTTCCCCCTGCGCGAAGAAACCAGAGCATTTGGAATACATTGTCTCGCCCTAAATATGAAATGTACGTTATGCAGGAAGCGCTCCAAAATTAAGTCACCACATTCCAGGACACTATCATAATTGAAAGTGCAAGTTAAAGCTAGGCGAGCTTTCCATTATACGAGATTGAGCAACCTTGAACGTTTCACCCACGCTGGCGTGAACGCGGTGTGAGCAGTAATAAGTACAAGCTCTGCCTTCGTACCCATTTTTCGCCGCAATTTTCATCGCGTTTTCGTGTATGTTGCTGGGCCTACGGGACATGGAGCACATCCACGTGAACCACGGACGAAACTTCGAGGAAAACAGCGTCAACAGCAACACTAACTGTAGTCCTTGCGCCCACAAGCATGTTCAGAAACACTGTGAAAAGCACACCCCGAAAATTATGCCAAACTTATCACCCTAGCCACAAGGCAAACTAAAAAATATTTACAGCTTCCAGTGTAGAGGGAGCGATTCGTCATTGCAGTCCCAGTTTATGTGATCTAAAGTGACTACGTTATGAGTTACTCTGCAATTATTCCCGATTCCTGTGGTTGACATATGTACTTTACACTGTTTTGATAGAAATGATAATTCCAATCTTCCCCGAGTAGTTTTGTGGCACTTCAATAGCCTTAAATGTAGGAGTTGGAGTTATTTTGCGAAATGTTTTGAAATAGCTTTGTTTCATGATAGGGGAAGAGGGATTCTGCAGGCCGCCGATTGTCTAGATAAATCACTCCCTCTGATAAGAAAACTTGGAGCAAGTCGGTGAATCGCTTCGTTCCACAGGCTTCTCGGATGTGCTCGTGCATGTATTTGTCTGTACGACCTGCAATGCTCTGTACTGCTTTGGTTCCTCATTCGAATTTCTGTACAGATTCGGGGTCTGACCTGTGGGCGAATGTTTGGTTGTGGGGTTACCATTCCCCGTGAGAAGTTTTCTACGCCATTTCCACTGTGGCTTATTCAAGCGTTGTATCTGCCTCGGATAGCCATTATTATACCACCTTCCTCCCTTTCTGTGGAATTAAGCGCCTTGACGGATCCGGTCGTCAGCATTTTTGTGCATTGCTTGGTTTGCTATGGCTGTCTTATGTGGAATAGCATAAGTAATGGCACAAACGTACCCTGCAGACGTATTATTCCGCATCGAAAAAGACCATGTGATTTCCTTATTAGTGCTTAACCAACTTGAGCGCGTCGTATGCAGGAAGGGCGCTTGATATTCTTGAAATGCCACGCTTAACAATTTCAAGTGCTTCGGGTGCCCGTTCCCTTGCAGTGGAGCATGCCTTCATTCCTACTCTCTTAAGGATCCTTCTGTATGTCTTAGTGGCACGTAGCTCATGGGTATTGCGCAGTTATGAGAGTTTTAGTTAGTTCCTAACATGTCAACGCAAGTGTGTCGGGCAGGTTTGATAAGCTTACATTATCAGTGTCAGCTCTGTCTTCCTCTGTTAACATTGTTGTGGGCTGCATGTGTGTTGTTGTAGAGAACCAATGCCTTGACAATTATGAGAAGCTGCTTCTCACTTCTATCTTCTCCTGTACGTATTCCGGAAATAATAATTTATATTTGATCAATGGTGGTCCTAGAATATGCAAGGGGCTGTGTTCTATCGCCTGCATTATCTGGCATGCTGAACATCGGGAATTGTTTCGATGTGTATTTTTACTTCGATATCTTCCTGTGGTATTTTGTGCTTAGTCTGACGAATGGCCTTATTGACGTGAGTTGCGACTTGGGTAGAGAGGGCACTAAGTCAACCTTTACTACGTGTTCTAAACCCCATCTGCCACACTGATCGTATGGCTTGTTCTGTGGAATGGCCCCAGGCTATGTTGGTAGAGATGGTGATGCCTTCGCATTATGGCTGATGTCGAATGGTGCATTCTTAAAAGGGCTTGCTATACCGCCTCTGACAACCACCGCGTGATCGCATTGAAAAACACGTGCTCAGAACAGGCTCGAAAGTACTGCAAGTACTGCACAATTTCTTAAAACTAGTTTAGAATAAATAACAATATACAGGGTGATATAAAAGGTTCATTAACCACCTCCCGGCCTCCGTAGAAAAATCCACGCATATCCACGAAGTTAATGATGATGAGTGGGCGAAGATCCGAGGTTCATCGGTAAAAACCGTGAATCTTCCGTGAATCTTGCCCAGTACATCATCAAAGACGTGGATGGATGGATGCTATGAGCGTCCCCTTTGTAACAGGCGGCGACATGTGCGCCACCATGCTCGTAAGAAGATTTAAGAACATTTTTTTCTCTCTCTTTAAATTTTCCTCATGCCTTTTAAATTTACTTCAATCAAATCGATCATACTATAGCAAAAACGGAAATTCATAGCCCAGTTCCCTGCCCCTTATGGCAGAAAGTCCATATTTTTCCCTATAATTATTTTTGTCCGATCTCTCTAGTTTTCTGCCACCAGTATTCTAACCGTCTCCTACGTGACGAACACTGTGTGTCGCCATCCAGCACTCTCCTATCACACTAGAGCACGCAGCGAGCGCCTCCGTGCCATCTATTGATCAATTCACGTACTAGCTAAGCAGCACCGCAGCGCACGGATGGACAGACAGACACACAGACAGACAGATGGACGGACGGACGGACAGACGGACAGAAAGACACAGACGGACGGACGGACGGACTGCCATGCTACGCGTTTCCATACATCTGAATGAAGCGAGCACTGCGGCGCCATCTCGCCTTCTACTCAGCATTTCATAAAACTACAGGTGGCTGCATACGGAGGAGGGAACGACACACACCCTAAGGAGCTTCGCCCCTAAAAACACATCCTTCGCCTAGCGTACACTGTAGCGAAAACCCGGGACAAATTTTGTAGTCATCCGGGACGCTTAGCATTCACAAGCGGATCACCAAGATTCCACTTCCTCAGGAGCCCTATCCTCAAAAGGACTTCTCCTGACGATCGTTGTAGACGCTGTTTCGTCAAAGAGAATACGCCGTTGTTATTAGCTGCTGGTAGGCATAAATTAACCCATTGTCTTGCGCACGCTGCGCCAGTGTGCATAACCTGAGACCACTACTACACAAGGGTGGGTATGCGTCTGAGAAAGCTGGTATGTGCAAGCATAGTGTGCTATACGAAGTTGGTCGGAAAGAGAACTGAGGACAACTAGGAGGAAAAGAAGGACGGGAGAGGATTCAACAAAGCATCGCCATGTATTCTAACCATATAGCAAGAGTGTGTGAGGGGATATTAGTAGGAAGGACCGAATGAAGGAGGGTATAGGCACCAGGTTTGCTGTTTCCTCAGTCTTCGCGCTGTTAGTGTGCAGCTGCACCAATTTTTGTTTTAAGTCAGGGTTATAAGGCAATGTGTACCGTCTCGTCTTCTTCTTCGTCCGCGTTTGCTGTGCGCTATTACTTGAAAAGTTATAAGGGATAAGCTCACGAGGGAGAGAGAAATCCAGCTCTGGTTGTACCTCTGTCTCTTGAGGGGAGGGGTGGCTAATTATTTCTTCCACTTTCTGGAAACCGTGGGCTTTGTCACGCTGTTGCGAAAGAGCCACGCGTTGCGCACTCACGGTGCACATGGCGCAAGGCAGTGATTTAAAAGTGGTGGCCGGATAAGCTGCCAGCAAATTGCGCGCCGGAGTGAAAATGTATACAGCGCGGTGCGCGGCCGTGAGCGGTTTTATCCTGATACGTTCAATTTTTGAGGGGTGTGACAATTCCCTTCGAAGTTTTTATGGCGTAAGAGTTCTCGCGTTTAATTTAATAAACGCTATTTTCAAGCTTTTGATCAAGCGGCGGTCTCACATCTTTGGGCGTCACACAAGAGCCCTACGCACTGTGATAGTTCTATTGCTTATATGGTTCTAATTTCACTGGCCGGATCTCACATGGGCCAAGCTTTCACGACTAATCGAGAATAGCTGTATCGTTAACGTTATTGAATATCCTAATTTGGCTAATCCCCGAGTTTTCTTTCGTATTCGTTCCACTTTCTGGACTTACTAGGTTGCAAAGTATTTTGCATAAAGGACATCGGTGGAGACCAATAGGTGAAATTCGACATGGATGGTAATTATTCTCCTCAGCGACATTCTGCAGCTGCTAGGGAGTCGCATTCGCTATGAGCATTTGCGAGAAGCAAAGACAAATCAAGCTCTTTTTGGCCGCGGAATGAAAATAGTTTGAGACCATTTCCGTCCTTTCCCAATCGAAACAGCGTGTCGGCATTTACACAGACGCGTGCTAAATTCACTACTGACTTCAAGTCCAGACTACAGAATATCTTTTGGAAGCTCCATCAGCGCTCATTGCCACTGTGGTTCGCAGCTTTTATAGCGCCCCAGGTACTTGACATTCCGCAGCACTTGCTTCTAGTTGCGTGTTGGGCCAACATTTTCAGGTGGGGTATTGTGCCATTGAAACGCCATTTCACTGAGCATAGTTGAAATGTCTCTTTGATGATATCGGCCCCGAAATTTTCTTCTCATGCTAACATTCTTTTCTGCCGTGTTGTTCTGCTTTTAGGCCCTTTAAAAACAATTGTGAAAAAGTGCTTCTGTTAAGTTCATGCATCACATCGGATCATGTCGTCAGAGGAGATGAGCGCTCAGTGGGTGTTGTAGAGATAAGAGTGAGCCATTGTTGACAGTTCACTCTCCAGCGTACGCGCATACTTCCCTCAAATGAACGTTGATCACTTTGACGCCAACTTGTGACGTGTGTATTCTCACAGCCTTTTCTTGAGAAACAACCCAAGACAAAGACAGCCTCAGAGTTCAAGCGATTTGCGGGAGAGAGACACATTCGCTGATTACACTTTTTTTATGACAACATATATTTTATTTGTTTCATTCGGGATCACTTTCAGCGAAATTTGATTATCCTTGAGCAGTTTGTTTTAGTTGTGAGACAGCTATGAACGTTGCACTTTACATTTGAAGCTTGCCTTCCTCCTGACGTCTGCAGGTGTCATCAAGTAGGTTGCACATGTCCTTTCCAACTGGCCTTCCGTTCTGACAGTGGAAAGTTGTAGTCCTCTTCTTTCTCATCATGTTCATTGTCCCCGACATTTGATGAAACGGCATTACGAAGCTGAAGTACATTTCATCCGCTTGTTTTAGCGACACGAATCGTCACTCGCATATATTTCTCGTTAAGTAAAAGGACTAAGGCTGCCGTTGTGCATCTCAAGGCGAAATTCAATCAGCGCACGCAAGACGATGTACTCGTTAAGCCCCGGTGCCTTCAAATATTAATGCTCTTTTCATGACTCAAGTAGGCACTAAAAACAGCGGCTCTCAAGTTAATGAATAAGAAAAACAAGCGCTCTTGCTTGGCACACCTTCGATCTCGCCTCCATTCATGTGTCGCTTCTTTTGTCAGTTTTAAGTGAAGCGTGAGCGCGCGTATACTGATATTGACGTTGATGGGAATGTCTGCCCAATTATTTGCATGTTGCTTTTCCTTGATCATTGATTGTAGTTCTGACATTGTGTTAGTCGAAACTGTAGTGCTTTCAATGATACCGGGCCCATGGCTGTATGGGACTCGCGTACACTTTATGAATTTTTAGCCGAACTCGCGTCTCTAATACGAAGCCCTTGCCTGATCCGGGATTTCATGTGCATGATAACGTCCAGCCCGACCTCCACCGGCATCCGTGGTCTCACTCTCGTCCCCGACACTTGTCTTTATCACTTAAGCTCAGTCCCAGCCCGGGCCGTGCTGTTAATCACTAAATCTCGCCTACGATTTAATGACAATTGAAGAAATCGTATACATGCCACGCATTGTCAGAATCGGTGTAATGCGAAGCAGTCAGCGAGGAAACTACGTACGGCGAACTGTATGATGTAAAGCCAACTTACGAGCAGGATTAATGTTGCTGATGTCTTACGCCGTCAAAGTTGCTGATGTTTGCCTAGAAATGCTCGGAAATTTAGAAAATAATCCTGGACTCCACTAAGTATAGTAATCTCTGTAGTCAGAAGCAGTAAGAAAGGACATTGGTTGTGCCAAATTGTTTCGAATTTGGCAAAGTGTTAAAGGTACGGTCAAGATCTTCGTGCAAACCCATATACGACGATATCAGGAATTCGGTATATGTGGCTATATAAGGCTCTTGTCCGTACGTGGCCGTGTGTGGCCACATTTGACCAAATCGTGACAGGTATATGTGGCTATAAAAGACCTATACGAAAAATGTAATGTAGGCTCTAACATGTATAGGGCAAATACGGCCATATATACCCAGACATGCATATATGGCCAGATATGCGTATGTGGGGCTATATGTGGCAATTTAACTGGCTCTTGCTCGGTTTATCTATGGGAGAATATTTAAAAGCTGATGCTGTTTTACGTATCATGGTTCTGCACCAGCCTGTGATGATAATCATGCCTCATGCACCCCGCTGCATCTGCCCTACACACGCAGGTACGTGCATGTGCCAGCAGAATAAGATACCATATGCGACGCCAATCAAGCCTTTATCGAGCTCCACCGCAACGGTACTCAGCATGGAGCGTCTGATACCGGGAAAACGTTATGCGCTTGTGCGTTTCTTCACGCTCGGAGCGATGTCTTTTTATCAGTTTCTAGCGGACAAGCTGGTTCTCTGAAGCGTTTTTGGTACGGGCCGCTTTCGTTATTGAATCCTTCGCGCGCTCAGGTAGACGGGAGCTAAATAAGGCAAGATCCGTCACATGCTCACTTAGACAAGGCCAAGATGGGAGCAAGATTAAACCTGCCCGCGTGCTTTGTTAATATGCCAGTACTAACAAGATAACATACCTTGTCTCAGCGGTGACCTTTACCTTCAAAGACTGCATGTAGTCAGCTAGTCTGGTGCAAGCGAGTACAAAAACATTTTCACCTTCGCCGTCATCTCGACTTAATCGGCGTCAGGAAGCGCACATTCCCTTCTGGGCTTGGTCAGCTGTTCTGGCAGTGACTCAGAACTTCCACCGCACACGACGGAAGCACTTAGCGAAAGAAGATCATGGTACAAGGAAGCGACCTCCGCTGCCGCCACCAGTCTATGAGAGAGAGGTCATATAAACAGCTGCACTATTGTGAAACGTGCGAATTCTGTAGCGCGGGCAATCGAGCGACTCCCGTTGTGCGCCTGAGAAGCGCATTGGGAGGGGAAATTGCGCTCTTGACGAGGCAGTGGTGCCCTTTCTCGCACGTCGTGGGTAACGGCAGAAAGTGTGATCACGCGACAGGAGGAGACGACGGTCGTCCGCAAGTCGGCTCCTTACAGCTCTAAGCACATAACAAAGCTCACAGCCTGGTGGCCTGATGTCGGCCGCCGGTCAAATGTCCTGACGTATTATGCAGTAGGGCTGGGCACTTATAGAAAAGAAAGGTCTGCTAGTACTTTCGTGCAATTACTAGACAGGGCGAAGCTGATGTAGTTAACCGCAGATTGGATGTGGAAACTCGGCATGTATCTTGTGATGCACTCAGTGCGATAAATGAGATTTACACAGAACGCACGGAGAATATGCTTGCGATTCCGATCCATCTGCTTATTCGCGTACTCTTTTTATGAACGATGAATTTAAAGGCTTTAATTGAGAGGTCTCCCGAAAACTCCATTTCGGCAGGTGTTGAGTCGCCAACGGACCGGAACCAAAATTTTAATATGTAACGCCCGAAGATGGCTTGCGATTTTCCAGGCCGCCTCTCAACATTTATGTAAAATAGAATGGTAAGCCACAACTTGTATATAATATATACTCGAATCGTTAAATATATGCCCTTTGGATACGCAATCACAATAACCGTGTACTCATATAAAATTGGCAGATCCCTCGTGCAGTGGGAATCAAGGAAATGCGAAGCACGCATCAGGAACGTAAAATGGATTTGCATTGTCTCGCCATGTGAGTTTGATAGGTATGAAGTTAACGAAACGGCCGCAAGAGCATCAATGCTGTGGCATGTAAACCATGCCGCTCATGAGACGCATATCATGATTCTAACGTTATGACCTGTCATTTACGTTCGTGATGCAGTCGTGTTGTGCCATAGCAATTTTGGTATACATCCCATTAGCGAAACGAGTGACATGTAGATCATGCCGCTCACGACATGCATGTCATGATTTTCATGTATGATCGTCATGCAGTCATGTTGTGCCAAACCAATTTTCGTATACATCCCATTAACGAAACGGCAGTATAGTGCCCGGACCATGACATGTAAATCATGCCTGCCATGACATATAACATGAAAATCACGACATGCAATTCAATGATTTTCATGTTATGACCTGTCATTTATAATAGTCATGCAGTCGTGTTGTATCATAGCAATTTTCGTATATATTCCATTAACGAAACGGCCGCAAAAGCACCAAGACTGTGGCATGTAAACCATGCTGCTCATGACACGCGTGTCATGATTCTAATGTTATGACCGGTCATTTACGTTCATCAGCTGTGATGTTGTTGCATACCAATTTTCCTATACATCCCACTTACGAAACGGTCAAGAGAGCACCAAGACCGCGGCATGTAAATCATGTCGCTCATGACAGGCATATCATGATTTTCATGTTATGACTTGTCATTTACGTTCGTGATGCAGTCATGTTGTGGCATGCCAATTTTCGTATACATCCCGTTAACGAAACGCGTGGCATATAAATCATGTCGCTCATGACAAGCATATCACGATTTTTATGTTCTGAGCTGTCAGTCATGTTCGTCATGCAGTGGTAGTGTGACATACGAATATTTGTATACATCCCATTAACGAAACGGCCAGGAGAGCACAAAGACCGTGGCATGCAAATCATGCCGGTTAAGTCATGCTTCTCATGCTTTCCATATTGTGATCTGTCACTTATGTTCGTTATGCAGTCATGTTGTGGCATACCAGTTTTCGTATACATCCCATTAAGGAAACGACCAGGGGAGCACCAAGACCGTGACATGCAAATCATGTCGGTCGGGACACGCTTGTCATGCTTTCCATATTGTGATCTGTCACTTATGTTCGTCTGGCAGTCATGTTGTACCATACCAATTTTCGCATACATCCCATTAGCGAAACGGCCAGGAGAGCACTAAGACCGCGGCATGTAAATCAAGCCACTCATGACATCCATATCATGATTTTCATGTTATGACCTGTCGTTTATATTAGTCATGTAGTCATGATGTGGCATACCAATTTTCGCATACATCCCATCAGCGAAACGGCCAGGAGAGCACCAAGACCGTGGCACGTAAGCCATGCCACTCATGACATGCATATCATGATTTTTATGTTATGACCTGTCATTTATGTTCGTTATGTAGTCATGATGTGGCATACCAATTTTCGCATACATCCCATTAGCGAAAGGGCCAGGAGAGCACCAAGACCGTGGCATGTAAATCATGCCGATCGTGACATGCATGTCATGATTTTTATGTTATGACCTGTCATTTATGTTCGTTATGTAGTCATGATGTGGCATACCAATTTTCATAAATATCCCATTAGCGAAACGGCTAGGAGAGCACAAAATCGTAGGCGGCTAGATAGATAGATAGATAGATACGCTCAAACTCGCCGAAGGTCGCTAAGAAATGCTTCGCATTTAACATATAACAAACTCATGCGTGGATCCAGTGTACTTAGTGAAATTTAAATATGAGAAATTCACGTTCCGTTTCCTTGCGACATCTCGAGGCAGCGAATGTATATTCTCCGAGCACGAGTGAAGAGTCGCTACTGCAATCTGGCATGTTCTGCACAAATTTTCTCGGCAACTTGTTCCTGCTTGCACCATGACTCCGATAGGGCACTTCAGCATAGTTAGGCAGACGGTAAAATTTCCGCGGTATTGAATGGTTTCCCGTTAGAAAACACCGAGGCATCAAGCGCTTGCTCAGCAGAAACTAATTCATGCCACCATTGTCGCAACGACAGTGTTCATATCAAGGGAACTTCCGCGTTGACCTGTTCAGTGTGAGAGTGTCTTAAGCGTTTGCGTGTAATGCAGTTACGTGGCGTGTAAAGTCCATTGTGTGTAGTCTATCTCCAAGAACAATATACATGTGCGCAGTAATGTAACCAATCATATTGCACTACTTGTCACATGTCTACAGATTGCAGTCTCCACGATTTCCCCTTATTATAATGAGCAAAAGCATCTTGGTTTCTTCATGCATAGACTAGTTTTTTTTTCATTTCAGCGAACATGTCTTCTGCGCCCGGTCCACATTAATCATTCCAGCCGTGGTAAGCTTTGGTTTCGTAAGCTTCGCACGAAGTGTAAATGGCCATGAGGCAGTGCTACAGCGGCGGGGTGAGGTGGCTTAGAGAATTGTTAGGCCCCCCCCCCTCTTCTCGCGGCCTCCCTGCCTCATCTTCCCCACTTAACATCCACACTATAATATTCACTGGAGGTGCAAGGTCAATATTCAACGACTTTGTTGATGTTACCATGGAAATTCAGGATGGAGAGTTCAGGTTCATCATTAGGCTGGACCTACAGGAAACATAGTATATTATGCTCCGATATTTCAGGAGATACTGAGCTTCAGAGTGTCACTAATGCCTTTGCGCGACGTTCAGCTGGTCTACACGTCGAGCACCCTCAGGGCTGTAGAAGGCGCAGAAATAGGCTGATATAATAGAGCGCCGAAAAATCTCAGAACTATATTACGCCTTCCTGCATTCAACTTCCTGTTTAATTTTCAAGTGCACCACAATCCAGAAAGGCTTCTCGCCTCTGCGAAAACGTTGTGCAAAAAGCAGTATAACCATCGTGATCATGATTATGTCGCCATGTATTATTATTATTATTATTTGATTATTATTATTTGCCTTGTCATCCTTATCTTTCTTGGTTATCTTTCATTTTCACCTCTCTTTCATGTATGGTCTTCTGAATCTGCTTCTTGTCCCTCTACATGTCTAATTTTCTGTATTGTCCTCTCGTGAAGATACCTTAAGTTTCTCTCTTTTTTACATCTATTTCTACTTGTGCATATTTTCATGGTTACATTCTATAGTACCGCCATTCCTGTGCGCGCGCCAGCACCAACACCTCTCGGGTGTTCCTGGGCACTTTTATAAAGATGGATTATTATTATTGTTGTTGCTGTTGTTGTTGTGGTGGTGGTGGCGGTGCACCATAGTGGTGCTGGTGTTTTTGTTTTTGGTACGCTTTTGATTCGCTGTTGACTACCTGCAACGGACGAAAGAAACTTGCATATTGCGTATACTGGATGCTCCATCCTCCTGGTTGCTATACCTTTGGCATAAGTACTTCGAGTGCTGCTGCTGTCAAGCTAACAGCGATATCGGGCTTTGAGTCAGAAGCTAACCCAGAAGCTATTCGGCAGGTTCATCAGCGAGAATGATGCCCGAATGTTCTCCTAGCCCTGACCGCTGTTAAATACCTTTATATATACATATCATCATATGGAAATCCCGTCTACCATGGAGGGAACAAGACTTTTCAAAGGGAACACTTGAACGCCCAACCCTCAACTTGTTTGGGTAAGCTTAGTGCGATAGCTGCAGGAGCAAAGTAGGAAACGGCGAAATTGTCTTCAGCAACATGCTCACTTACCTTTGGTACTTTTTCAAATTTTTGTACAGATGTTTGTTAAAGGATATATTAAATGCGATGCATTTCATAGCGAACATCGGCGACTTTGAGCGTATCTACCTAGAGGCCCACGACTCTGTGCTCTCCTGGCCGTTTCGTTAATGGGATGTATATGAAAATTCGTATACCACAACATGACTACATGACGAAGAAAAATGACAGGTCATAACATGAAGATCATGAAAATCATGCCATGCATGTCATGGGCGGCATGATTTACGTGCCACAGTCTTGGTGCTTTCCTGACCTTTTCGTTAATAGGATGTATACCAAAATTGCTATGGCACAACACGACTGCATGACGAAGGTAAATGACTTGTCATAACATGACAATCATGGCATGCGTGTCTTGAGCGGCATGGTTTACGTGCCATGGTCTTGGTGCTCTTGACGCCGTTTCGTTAACTTCATATGTACCAAGATCGGTATAGCGAGACAACAATGCAGATCTATTTCACGTTCCTGATGCGTGCTTCGCTTTTTGCTTTTTTTCCACTGCACGTGGGATCTGTCAGTTTTTTATTGCATGGCTGACACAGCTTCCGTGAGTCGTGTCGGGAATATTCTCTACTTCCTTCATTCACCGGACTCAACCGTCCTGTTCCATTACTACCTTGGAAATGATGTTACCCGTTGTGAGAAATATTCATTCAACTGTAATTCTAGGTTGAAAAAAAGAGCCCTCCTCCCGCCGACGCACAGACAAACACGCATAGGTTTGGTATAATTTTATAATGGATGGAAATGCTGCATCTGGTCTGATGAATAGTTCAGCGGCAATTAGTGTTCCCCAATAACCGAACGATGAAGGTATGGCATTCGCAGGGATTATCACAGTCGGGACAAGTCTGAAAGACAATTTCCAAAACGAGTTTTTAATACAACAACTATGGTTTATAATTCAAAACAAAATCATTAAGCTCTCAATAGATAAGGTGAATACAAGATGGATTTTTTAATGAAGCACTTGACGTTAAGGGTATTTTGATTAGTTCTAGATTCCTCGGTTTTCTTGCGGTTTCTAAGAGCGAGGCTTAGGCACATGTTAGGGTAAATTTTTGAAAATTGATTTTTAGTTTTTGATTTGTTTGCAGGCTATAGGCCTTCTTTGACAATCTTCAGTGACACACAACCTCTACCGTGTTTTGGTTTCGCTAAGCTGGCGAAGTATTCCAAAAAACAGTAAAAGCGGCCACGCCCAGTGTGTTAGATTCTACACAAACTCGCAACTGCAGCTTTCTTTTCAAACTCAAAGCTCTTTAAATGTCGGACTAGTAATTTCTTAAACGCAGAAGCTTTTATGGAAAATACTTTAGCAAGCTAACGACACATGGTGCACCCATGTCAGACATTGTCGGCATTTACCGACTCCATTTGGCACATGCGTGCAAGAGGCCAATTTGAAATCGAGCTCATGTCTATTTGCTGTATTTCTTAAGGCACCAGCTCTCAAGACGGTTAGTTTGGCACCAGGGCCCAACACTGGCTCTTGGTTGAAAGACATAGACCGCTGTCGATATTACTGTGTGAATACAGAACCGGAAGTTATGAATAAGACAGGTTAGCGAGTAAACAAGGAATCAAGGGAATGGCTGACGATGATGATAACCATATTTTAAAAATCAAACGACTCAGTGCACGTCTTTTTTGGTCATAGCGAAATACACATCTCACTTCCTAAAAAGCACAGCGCGAGAGAAGCAACTTCGCTAGTCTAGAGTATGTGGGGCGACTTGAGACCAATCCCGAGTAAAGCGACAACGAAACACCGGCGATCCGCAGAGCCGGAGTTACGAGCCCGTCAAAACGAGTGAAAGCGTTTCCATGCAGAGATTCGTCGCCAGAACGAGCCCGGTGTGCCAGAAGCACCACCGGACGACTACGACTCGGATGAGAGGCAGTGAAGAATGAAGCGATGTAAGGCCAACAGGAATACTTTGGGGGATTGAAAACTTCGTAAAATGTTCATTACCGTTTAGCCTCGCAACATTGCCTCGAAATAAGTATTACAGCCTGTACATCCCAAAAACGTCTACCCGCTGAAACTTTTAATTCGAAGCTATTCTGCGTGGCTAAGCGGTAATATAGGTTCTTGCGATGTTTCAGATCCCCCAAAACTTTTGCTGTTGACTGTCAATGCGTATATGTCTTAGTTTTTTGCGACTGTTCGTGATTCCCCGAAAGGCGTCGCGAGAACAGCTCAACCGAGATGAGCCTAGGTTGGACCGCCAGCTGCACTGTTTCCGCAGTTTTCACAAGTCAGAGTATGGTTGCCCGAAACTCTTGGGTCGTACATTGCAGGATTGGTGGCCCATGTTGACGCCCAGTAAGGTAGTGTCGCTAGTGCGCGATGATGCTCCATAGCGTAGTGCTACAGTAAACGCACTTAGCTCTGCTGGTGCATATGGCAGCCGGTTATGACTGACATGACACTCACCCATGTGTATTTGGAATACAAGCTAGAAAACAGACGCGAACTTTACGAACACTCTATAGCTGTACAAGCTTCTACTAAGCAGGCAGTGAGATCCATACAAGAAGTTACTTATCACACTTGGCTCCTGTAATCATAATCGATGCAAAGCTCAATATAGAGTTCCATCATACCCCTTAAAAATGTTTTATATGGCGATATCAGGATTTGGGCAGTCGCGTTTTTTTTTTTTGGTTAGGATGGCTAGCTCATGATATTGTTGGCTGATGGTGGTGGGTGGTAGCATACAACAGCACTGGCTGACCGTCAAGCAGCGTTGGTCAGTGCGCGATAGTTTCGATCAGTGTACGATGCGATTTTCTCGAACAGCGTAAGTTCGCTTACTGTCAGCAAGTGTGGCATCGTGCTGGATGGGTTTGCTAGGACAAGATAACATTGCGTAGCTTTGGGTATGTATCTAGTAGTCCTATCAAAAGGGAAGGGGGTCAAGAGCTTCAATGTTTGTTGTTTTATTAACTAGTAGTCCTATCAACCATTCGTAGCGGACTGAACGATGACCGCGGAAAGGCTAGCACCCAGTCACGGGGCACACTTTTGCCGCCTATATAAACAGTCTTCTGCAAAGCGAGCAATGCTATGTTGCACGGAAAAATGCATGTACCGTCTCCTTTTCGTGCTGATATCTCTGTGCATCAAAAATTCCCTGTGTAGCTTATGGTCTTTGCTTACTCACTTGTCTCCAGCAGTGTGCCCTATAAGATCTTTCTTCCACGGACACATTCGCTGCTGTTATTTCTGACCGACAGTGGCAGCTGAAATTTCAAGGGGCAGTGTAAGTTTGTTTATTTTAATTTGAAGTAAGATCCACAAAAAAAGTTCCAACCATTGAAACCGCGCAGTATTCATCTCACGAGACTGATCATACAGGTCATAGGACGCTTGCATATACAGGGGACTCTAAGAGATCTCTTCAAAATTTTTTAAATCCTTTTCATGAATACCGGCTGTGTCGGTTCTAAAACTTGTGGCAGTATCTAGTAGAAAAAACTGATAATACAGGTAATTCTAGAAGCAACGGAGTTACGAAAGGGCAGCCACAAGGCGAGGGAGGAAAATTAGCTAAGGGAAACTTACGACGATGTTGGATATGGATATATTGGATTGAAATAACAAAAACGGTGAATGTATCGCAAAAGTCGCAACACACCCAGATGTAGCACTACCCTAGAATACCGCGAATACTTCATTGGTGATAGCACATTTTGTATTTAACGATCATTTATTAAAAGCGTCTCTGCCATAGTGGATGCATTTGGATGGAGGCGAAATGCTGGGGCACGTGAAGAGTGCGAGTTCTACACACGTTCCATAATCCAAGGTGGTCGGTATTTCCGGAGCCCTCGACTACGGCGTCTCTCATCATCTGTCGCGCTTTTTGGACGTAAAATCCAGGAATTGTTATTATTTAAAAGCTGAAGTCAGTTCTACGCGTGCGCAGTGAGTAAATAATGTAGCTGGCAAGCAAGCGCCACCACTTTGAGATCGCAGCTTGACTTTATCGTGTCTTTTTTTTCTTCTTTTTGTGATCTTCCTTTCGTTATCTATATCTACATCATCCTTAGTTTTAGGTACTTCGCTGTCTGTTCATGTAGTACACGCCCCCCCTCCATATCCTCATTTCTCTTCCCAACCCTTTTCTGTACCAGACTGCAATACACATCTATGCTTACCCTCTCACCTACTCATTTTCCTCCTTTCGCTACTCATCACCCCTACATCAGTTGTCTTCACAACAAATTGTTTTTCCCATCCCCTCGCTAATATATTCAATGTAAGCCTGCGTCATGCGTCACCCCCTTCCTTCCTCCTCTCCTCTGTCCATACCCTCACGTCGCATTGATTTGCCTTCCTTTCTCTCTAAACACCCTGATCTACTTTCTATGCATGGCTATGCTATACTAAGAGCTGTTTGGCACATACCCAGGTTCTGTGTTCCACACCAAGCTTTCTTGTAGCGGTCTAGATGCATAAGCACGTGAGGAGAAAGAAGTGTGCGCGCCAGATCTTCTGGAAAGGGAGGCTCTTCGTCTATGCCTAGCATTACTAAACTCATTTGCTACTAATGTTCTCTAACTAAAACTCGGTTGCCTTCCCTTCCGTGCGGATTCCGATTACTTAGCGTGCAGAGGTTCTTGAGGATCTACGAATACCCTATAAAACTCCAAATAGCTTTTGTGCATGAGCCTCAATTATTTTTTCAGCCCTCCTGACCTGCAGGCACTTATTGGTCCCATAGACGTGCGGTTATGCCATGCTTCCCTAATTGGTGAAAGAGACAACCTTGAAATTATCATTTATAACATATATGTGAGCAACAATTAACATCTGTCGCAGAATATTGTAGACGGTTTATTACAAAGTCACTTAGATGACTTGCACATTGATGTCATTGCTACAGATGCTTCACAAATACACGAAAAATCTGGAATCGGCATCTTTTTCGTAAGTTTTTACTGGATATTTTCGCTAAGACTTCCTGATTTCTTATATGGCAGAATTTTCATCTGTTGCTACTGTGACGTTTTCATTAAGGCTTCCTGATTTCTTATCTGGCAGAATTTACATCTGTTGTTATGGCTTTACGAAAACTAAGCTCATCAGTCGTAATTGTCATAGATCCTTTTCTCTATGTGCAGCTCTTAATGCTAACAGTGGGTCCCGCATCTTACGTACTTTTCATTCCCTTGTCTCTAGTCATGTAACAGCAGTTAGATTGTATGGGTACCAGGTCACAATGGAATTATAAAGAATGAAATGGCGGACGGCGTCACGAGGGCCTCTCTTAGTGGTCCAGTTGTATCACTACTTCCGGCATCAGCCCTCATAACTGCTGCAAGATTTAGAAGGACAGTGATAAGCTAGAACCTAGTAATACCTTATTAACCAATTTCAATGACTATCGACATCGCTTACTCCCTTGGAATAGAAATGCATTCACCTCCGGAAAACTAGAAGTTATCTTTACGCAGTTGCATTGCCGCATTCCTAAATTAAACTTTTATATGTGCAGAGCTGGTCTGGCCTCATCGAATTTGTGTCCACATTGCAGCGAAGACGAATCTGTAGATTATAGGCAATGAATTTACGCGTGATCCCCATCGTTCTGCGAGTCATAAGAATTTGGTATCATGAGCCAAGGTAATCCAGCTTCGAGGCACCAGTCGCGTTAAGCCTACGAGCTCTCAATTCGACAACCGATCTTAAAAACGCGTGCTATTTCACGGCCAGTTTTTGTTGTATGCGTGAGATGGAAAAAAGTGATGACCTACGCCACCATCTATTGATCGATAAAGTCATCACTTAACCAGAAATCAGCTCAGTTTTGTCTATAGGCGAGAGCCACCGCTTCGATGGGCGCCGCCATGTTTGTTTTCGCTAAAAAGTTTGGGGCAAGCTTTGGGGCTCTTTGGGGCTCACACTAAATTCCAGAAATAGCGTGCCCAACCCAAAACCCAAAGGCAGTTTGGGTCTCGCGCAGGCGCAGTGGTGTCGACGCTATTTATTTGGGGCCCAAAGTGTTTGGGGGCCCTATTCGAAAACTGCCTATTATATCTTAAAATGCACTTGGTTATCCTCATTAAGAAAATACACACGGAAAGATTCTCTTCATAGGATTGGGTTGTAATTTTCCATCTCCCATATTCTGCCTTTGGGAGCTTCCTCATTAGGACATTGCCACGGGGATGTATGCTCTACTGTCGCAAAATTCATAATTGATTCAGGCTGCTTCTTTTCATAGATTCGTACTCTTCACCTTCAAGTTCATCCTCATTGTTCGATTCTGATTGGTATTTCGCAGTACTTATCACTTAACTCTTTCAACTTCTCACATCTGGGTCAGTCCCCCAGGGTGGTTATGTGCAAGAATTGAGGGCAACAACAACGACAACAAGCACAACAAACCCCGTGCATTTGTGCGCGCACTTCCTTCCCCATTTGTGCTCATTGTGCGACCCACATTGGTGCGAATTCTTCCGCTTTGGGAAGGAAGGGCAGCCGCTCCTTTCTGATCACGATGAGCTACGCCAACGTATTTGACGCCAATGCCCGTGCCAGCCGCTTGACACTGTCAGTCTATTTTGTTTCATTCCAGGCTGGGAATCGTTCGTTATTCGACGTGAGGTGTAGGAGCTGATATCTCTGACGATCTGACTAATGATGGGGTTTGTAGCGCTTTAGCCAAGTGGCCAGGAAAACTTCAATATTTCTAGCGGAAAAAAGACAAGACCACTCTTTTGGGACCCTGTGGATGTGAGCTAAATGGATTAGTGCCTTACAAAAGTCGTTTATTCCGGTTAGGGCAATCAATGGAGCTCCATTGTTCTTTAAAAGTAAAATCGAGCAGATCTTACGCATTGTTGCATTGTATCAATTGGAGTAATACGAAGGAGTCAGTGATGCAATGGCCTACCACGAATCTTTTTGCTACCCATTCTTTAGCAGTATATGCAGATATCAGCGCCACTTACGTTACTGCAAACACAGCGCACACGAGAAGGTATGCTGCCATCTTTCTTCTTGTGGTCATCTCTCTTTCAGGAACAACTGCAAACATTACTGTGTTTTAAATATGCACATTTTAAGTGACCAAACACGACACACAGCTAACCGCACTATAAACCCCGAACACTGAAAATTCCTCCACCCCCCACCAGCATTATCTCGTCTTTTCTCTCTCTCATCGCTGATCTCCCGCTTCTTTCATATGTCACGTTCTTTGTCACCCTTACACTTGTCACCCCCTATCGCCCTTTACCTCGCAGTGGAATAAGCAAATGTTAAGGGCATGTACCACGAGGGCCGTAAAGTTTCGTCTGGCTGGCATGAGCAGAAAAAATTCTTTTGCGATGGTTGCTCTCAAATTGCGAAATAGTGACTAAACGAAATTTCACAATACGCAAAGCTTCCACTACACGGAAAGGGCGAGAGAACCGGTGTAAGGATTTCTCGCCGTGCTGAGACAAACGCAGTGCCCGCCACATCATGACTAAATAGCATGGTTGGCGAGAATTGGGAGAACATCGCGGAGAAGGCTTGTCGTACTGGGCCGGATGATGCACTATGGAGCCGAGCCTGCTGCAGCCTTTCGCTGAAGTCCACTATTGCGGAGTATTCTTGCAAAGCTTGCAAAGATGTGTCTATACCGAGACGGTTTTCTTGTGGAAACCTTGTCCTCCAGTAGAGCAGGTGAAATGGCGTATCGCGAGTGAATTCCTGTTTGGACGTCTTTATAACAAAAACCGCAAAGCTACCTAGGCATCGCAGTCGTCGTATGTGCGCCAGCCCTAGAGAGAAATTACGTCTTCTATGGCGGTGCGCTCAAGTCCATTAGTTTGTCAATATTGAAGGTACGTCACAGTATGGCGTCTTCGATGTTTACACAAGCATTTTTCAAATGCTCGCGACGCGAAGGACGTACCACATTGTACAGTCAGCAACTTGAACCACAAATGTCAGTAAATGGGACACTTCTTAACAAAGGTCGTAATGTGAGTGGCTGTAGAGTCAGGGACGGGCCGTACTTCCATCCACTTGCACAGGTATTCGTTTGCCACGGTGGGGAAATTGTTACCATGCATGATTCGAGCGAAAGGGCCAATGTGCTCAATGCCCACAATATGGAAAGGTTCGTTGGATTGGTTGTTACGGCAGAGTATGTGAGTTCGTAACTGGTTTACGAGCTCCACAATTGGTGCAAATTGACACGTGCAGGTGAACAGCAGTGCTCATGCCATACCACCAACACGTTTCCTTAAGACGAGCCAAGGTTTTCTGCTGACTCAGTTGGCCAACGGAGGGGAGTCGTGCTCGCATGGCCACAGGTACGACAGGCACGTACGATTAACTTGCCGTGCGTGGGAGATACAGTATGTCACCTTTGATAATATACGCTGCTGACAGCTTCTCAAGACGGCGCTTAGCTGTACTGCAACCACGAGAGAGGTGTCTACATTTGCGTAAATTTTCGCATCATTTTTTTTTCGCTGTTCGCAGATCTAGCGCTGCAAATCCGGCGCTGGGTACTTTCTCACGAAAGGGTTGCGAGAAAGGTAGTCTGCATCTTCGTGCAGACTACCTTCCCGCCTCCACACTCTACATGGGTAACACCACTAACTTTAAGATTGCCGTTCAAAGTGCGTCATATTTAATTTTTCTGTTCTTTTCCTTTACTCCAAATATTGTATGTAAAAACCATTCTTTTCTGTTGTGCCTACCAAGCATTGAAAGTATGTATAACACACACACGCACAACACACACACACAAATATATATATATATATATATACTATATATATATATATATATAGTATTTTCAGATTGAAGTTCGATGGGTCCGGTCCAATGTAGGGTTGAAAAGAGAGACACACGTTCAAAATTCCCTTTTTATTAACGTTTAGGCCGGTGGGCCGGCCTTATATATATATTATATATATATATATATATATATATTATATTATAAGAACGTACAGTATTGAAGCTTAAGGGCCCATTGCGCAAGTTTCACACTTAGGTCTTTTGTTTTCAGCCAGCGGAGTGCAGTGTTGCAAATAACAACAGTAACATGCTTGCCGTGGATGTAAGGGTGAAATTTCGCGATGGCCCAGACTAGCACGAGGCACTCTAGATCTTAAATGTGGTATCGACTCTCTGGCTCGCTGATGCGTGAGCGCTCGTGTGCATGGGAGCCCGGGCATCGCCCACTGGTGCATGGGAGCCCCTGTTTATCCTGTGAAAAACGAGAGTAGTGTAGCCAAGTTGGACCGGCGACAATGCCAAGCACCGCCAGAGTTTCACCAGCAAGGATTGAATGCCCGACTTCTTGGACGACGTCAACTACGGGTCGAAATGGAACACATTCTACTCGACGGCTCCATCTCCACTCTCCAGAGAACAGCGATGAGCTGTTGTGAGAACGGAGCAGGGCTAAAGGGCTGCGCCATATCCCAACATCTGGCACAGCCTTCAGCACTGATCAATTGAATACTAGCACACATGTCTGAGAGGTTGAACACTTGCACCGCAATTGCAGAAGCATAAAAGCGGTAGGGTGTGTGGCATGGCAAGTTCACTGCCTCGTCTCACGCAGGTAACGCAGCCAACAAGAAAACTGCACCTCAACGCTTGTCCGTGTTGGAACGAACAGCTAACCACGCAGCCGAAGAAAAGGTTATAGCTACCGCACACGTTGCCAGCAGAGTGAAGGAGAGCCGTTGTCTTAAGCAAACAGGTTCTTTTCTGTGGGTTTGTTTCAAACCACTCTGGTTAGATCCACATAGCGAGAGTACGTAATATTGGACGAAAGGTGCGTTAAAGTCCACACAGCAACCTTATGTCATTACTCACAAAGGAGCGATCAGATCCGGCGGCCTGGTGTTCGCGGCTCCTCATCTAAGGACAAATGTATTATGAGGGCGTGGTTGTCAGGGTGTCATTATGAGGCCTTGATGATGCAGCGAAACAGCCGAGCCCAACGCACTATCCAGATGATTGTCCACACCCGATGAAGAAGCCTCTATATGATAAGTATGCACAGTTGACGAAGAAGCAGCCTTTTAAAAGCTCACAGTATTTTATTTGTATTTTATGCTTCCAGCACATGTACTTCGATATCGGTTCCCGGAATACCTTTCTGAGTAACTCTGACCAGCATTGGTACTAAGTATAGGCATTGCGCAAGGGAGCACACGTTCTTGCTAATCTTCTAAAAGAATGCTAGTGAAATAAAAAGTGTCCGCTTTCCCCATGTGATCTCCACAGTGACGTTTGCATAATATTTGTCTTCGAAGATAATGATTTACCGATAAAAATATCCAGAACGTCATTCACTCTACCACTTGGGCTACACAGGGCTTCTTACCTGGTTACGTGGCTGAAACTTACGCCCGGTGAGTGACAGTATGTCTGGAGCTTCTCGGTAAATTGGGAAACGGGAACAATGCACTCTATCTCTACGAATAGCTTGAATTCTTCCCTCAGGATGCGGATTATTCAGTGAACATTATTGGTCACACCTCTTCTAAATCACCGTAGTCAAAAACCAGCCAAGTCATTCGAGACTACGAGTTGCTGTCTATATGAAGCATATGATTCGTTTTACAAAAACCTTCCTGATGTTGATGGCGTACTTCACATGACAGGTTAAGTTATATGTGCTGTCTTGTGTTATAGGTTTCACATCAGATGCTACACTTGTATGACATTAGCCAAGAAAGGTAACCTAAATGGCAATGATTAATCATGTAGACAAGAAGCCGTTTAACCTTTCTAGTTATGTGCATTTGACTAATGCTTGTGCATAGCTGTTATGATGTTGAGTTACAGAAATGTTGTCGGTCTGCACTTAAAAATCTCTTGGTTGTGTTATTCGCTCTCTGCATTAAAAATTACATTCGAGAAAATGTCCAGCGGTATGATGTTTTACCAACAGGGAATACGTTTATTAGCACTTGAAATATCACACACTCCTCCACAATGTGAATTCTATATCTTGATTTCGCTCTGTACACTTCATTAAGCAACCACCCTCGTAGGCATTTTCCGCAAACAGCACTAACACCAGGCATGGCAAAACGCGAGGGCAGCAGCAGCATCCAGTTGAGCACACCGCCTTTCAATTTACCGAAATATTTTGACCTCAAACATTCCGCGACCTAAACAGCGCACACTCAGCACTGGTCTCGCTAGATATTTCCTAACAGCATCTGACAGTCGTTGAATGCGACCTTCGCTTCCTGGTGCAAAAGCCCCATCGAGCCGGCAACAGGAACCGGGGCCTGCTACAACGACACAACGACCTCTTCACTTCCCGCGCGTCTGCCTCCCTTGTAAGTTCCATCGTGCATGCAATCAATCGACCCCCTCGAACAAAACAAGTTCACGTTCAAGTTCAAGTTCCTTCCTAACCTCTTATTTAAGACCATCTCATACCCTTCCTACACTGCGTGAAAGCGACGCGTTCCTCTTATTCCTAAGGTTTTCCTGTATGAGGTGAGGTGGAGTCTTATCGCGGCTCGACTTTTATGCAACAGCTTAGAGAGAACAAGTTGTCGCATGTGTGGTCGCCTATTCGCGTTGCTAAGTAAACAGTAGACGAACAATACAATTGCGCTGTCGTGTTCGTGAATGTTAGAGATGTCAAAGCGGCAGTTGAATATGTCCGTTTGGCTAACCATTTCCATATGCACATAAAGAAGGATGGAAGCACAATTTATTACATTAGCACATTTACGCGCAATCTTAGTACCTGCTGTTATTACCAGCTGTACCCACTGTTCTTCGTGATACACAAAGGCGAATCTTGACTGACAGCATTCTTTTAAGCTAAAAAGCTGAGTCATGAGGCACCAAGCTAGAGATCTAAAAAAACGTTCACTGTATTTTCAGATTCAAAAAATTAAAATGCGCTCTTGAACAACCAAAATGTATAATTTAGATTTTGTGTTAATTTCTCATCCCAGTTAAAGCAGTCCGTGACTGGGCATCGGTGACTGTTCTCGTTAGTACTCAAAGTTCCGGGCTCACCCGAAATTATTTGTCATTTTTACAACACCGATCTACAACACAATAGTGAGCGAAATAACGAAATCCCAATTACACTTATGCGCTGATTACACAGGAGTAAACAGAACACATGTGACATTTTCAACTGCGTGACACTGGGTCATAAGCACTGTCGTAAACATTTTCCCTGGTTAACCATTGCGCCTGTGTGCCTCTTATCGGGGGAAAAACCTCACAAATGTGCCATAACAAGCAATTTGTTGAGGTCTAGGTGAAATGGACTGGTTATAAGAAATTTATTTTCTTGCTTTTAAATGAAGCAATAGCAAAATGGACGACACATATGTGCAGGTCGCTTTGCAGATGGCAATATTTGGTAATTATTTAGAAAAAACTGGAGTTCTTTTCGGCGATTCGGCCTTCTAAAATTGCACGTACTTGTCACCGCTACATTCCTCTTACGATCAGCAACCGTAAATCCTTGTGATTGAATATGCACTTATATTTCGACGGTTAGTAGCGCGAAAGCGTTGCTTAGCTGGGCTAGCTAAAGTGTTTGCTTGCGGCTAAGCGTTCACAAGATAACTTTCCGCAAAGCGCATTACCTCACCCACGGGCACTGACCGACGTCAGCACTAACAGCGCAGCTTTACTATAACTGGGCTCTGGGTGCCACCTTAGACGCCTCTTGGTGGTCGCAAATGTGGGCGACATCATGAAAAATGAATCGCCTAGGCAGTAGGCCTAATGAGTGCAATCAGGTGCAGCATAGAATAAAAAAAACGTTACTCCTATCTTCAATATCAACAGAATGTTCAAGGGGATGGTGTGGAGGAGAGCCGCCGGCAGCTAAACTCTTTGCTCGGGAGAAGCCATTTTGTTCGTGTGTACTACGCATCGAGAAAGCAGCGTAAGAGCCAGTTGGGTGTAATTTAATACTACAATTATGTGCTGAAATTGGTTGGGTCCGGAACTGGTTAGAGGCGAGAGGTGAAGTATGGCAACAGAGTTCCAACTCATCAGTGTAGTAGTCTTTTGCGTGTACGGAACGCGTAGCACGTCCCATCAGGGGACTCCGAGATTCCTGAGAAGTAACCCTGCGTTAAATGGGCAAGCCTGCGTTATATTGGTGTAGTGCGTACTTGGAGTGTGGCGAGCTGGTATTTCTTGTGTTCCCTCTGCTTTGCGGTCTTCACGGCAAGGTTATTATTGGAGGGCACTGGTACGCCGTTTTTCAACTTCTGTCTCTGTTCGCCAGCATGCGCAACTGCAGAATGAAATTGGAATACCATAGCCACCAGAACGTGTAAATTTCCTGATTTGTGTAGCTCGCCGTGTCGTAGAACGGTCTGTTTAGAGAGGGCTTTTGTTCTGTCATGGCAAAACCTTCTGCCAGAACCTTTTCAGAAAGTGTTCTGTTATATTTTTCAAGTACGACCTGCCCAAAGCTATAAAATCAACATAGCTTATGGGCTACTTGACTTTATCGAAGCCGCGGTATTTAGCCGAGTAAGTCGAGAGAATATCATGAAATAGAGTTGGCTTGACTTCTTTTTCCTTCTTTGCCTCTTCCTTCCTTTCTTTCCTTTCCTTCTTTTTTCCTTCCCACTGCTGTTTCCTTGTGCATCACAAACGTGCCAAGCATGGCGGCTGAAGGCGGTAGAAATAGCAGAAAATTGATATTTTGTTCAAATGTGCATTTGGAATTATTCTGACAGTGAAGTATTAGGGTAGCATCTATCGTGAAAATAACTTTATTCACCCGTGACATCTACCTTTTCCAAAGTGGTATTCGATATGTTTTCGCAAACTATTCCCTCCTGCAATGTCGGTAGCAATGTACCTCAAACTGAAAAGATATGTCTGCGGCCCCTTTAGACAATAGTACTGCCTTTAGGCAGCTTGATCTTTTCCTCTGTGTAAAGGTCACTCCATGAGAACCTCTGATATGAACTGCCTTTGCCCAATCCGTGTGATACGATCGGAGATACGACCGTGTGATACGACCAGGTGTGATACGATCGGAGAGCCTTACATTCAGTCCGACTTAGCATTCTTGTGGGGCTACTTACCGTATTACTTACCATTACCCTATTATTAGCCAGAGCTGGCGAATTGCTTTCTGGAGTTCTGACATGTTGCAAATCACCTGAAGGACTAGTAGTCGTTTGCTTGTGACGCTGACAAACAGCACAGATGACGACGCACTGTTTCGTGGTTATCCATAGTTCCGGCCAGTAGGTTACAGAAGTAGGTTACAGAAGACAAAGGGAGAACTAATGAATGAATTGGAGTAGCTATTTAATCTTTGCCTCGCCTATAAGGCATACAACAGCGCTCGTGTTGCGTCTATGTTTTTTGTCCAGGCCTCGTTGTGTGTCAAAAAGCAATTGCGCCGACTAGCCCGAATAGCCACCATAGTGCATGGTACACGCCCTAAATTGCATAACATAACAAAATGCTAGTGTTCTCAACTTCTCAGTTATATTTCACTAAGCTCATGATTAGTCTATCTTACGTCCACTGCAAGACGAGGGCCTCTCTGATTGCTCTCTACTCTCGCCAGTCCTGCGCGAGCTGATTCCACTTGATGCCTGCAAAATTTAATTTTTTCCTCCCATCCTACTCTGTCATCCCTGACTATACTTACTCCCTCTTCGTATCCATTCCATCATTCTAAATGTCTATCCGTTATCTAGCCTTCTCACCACGTCTGCGTATGTCCATTTATTTTTCTTCTTAACATGGATTATTATGTCGGCGACTACCGTCTGTTCCCTGGCCAACTGGGCTGTCTTCCTATCTCTTAATGTAACGCCTATACCTTCTCATTCCATCGCCCGCTGAGTGGTTTTCAACGTGGTCTCGAGCTTTTGTTTTGTAATTCTCCAAGTTTCTGCCGCGTATATCCGTACTGGCAACATACAGTAGTTATATAGCCGCCGCTTGAGTGATTGTGGTAAATTTCCTTCATGAATTGGGAATAGGGAATGGGAATTGGGAAGGTGCTTTTCTAGGGACGTCCCCTGAATTGCCTTTCTAGCCTTGCTTGCAGTGACGCATGGAACTTCGCTGTCGGTATTAATTACGCTCGTTATGGAGAGGCCGTATTTGAACTGTATAGTTTAGAATAGAAGTCGTCGCCACCTTGGGTATATCATTGATGTTACTAACGATATTGTCCTGCCCATCTTTGACTACATGCACTACGTTCTTTCTCGCAAGAAATCTTCCTTCCGGGGGTTTTGTGCGTTCTCCTTTTCTGACGGCTGCTTCGATCTCCTTTACGTTATGGTGGCGTATGTCACTGACTCTACAATTGTACAATTGTTGATGAGCTTAGACAGCTCGGCGAATTCTATCTTATCTTTTGAGTTTGTTATTCTCATCTGTCGTTGTTTCGTTACATTTTTGTAGTTTGAGAGAGCTTATTTCTCCCCTTCCGTGAGAAATACCGGTAGTGATAGTGTTGTCGGGCTAACACCGATGTCGCTTTGAGAAGCGAAAAGTTATTCGGCTTGTTTTACACCGAGAATAATGCCCTAAAGTTATCCTACACCTGTCGGCGGTTAAATATCCTGATATTCTTATCCCCTTCAGCAATCCCAGTCTACCATGGAGAGAGTAAGGCTTCTCAAGGGGAAGACTTAAATGCTAGGAAGTCCGCCCTCAACTTCTCCGTGTGAGTTTGGCACGATTGTGGCAGTAGTAAATGTAAATTAGGAAAGGCCGAAATCGATGTCAGCAACATGATCACTTACCTTTCGTGCTTTTTTTCTGTTTTTGTGCATGTCATTAGTACAGGATACCTTATTATTAGGTTAGTGATAGTTTCCGTGGCTTCTTGGTGTCCAAAGTGCAAGCGCTGCCTACTTGAACCAGTGTATTAAACAATCTTGCTCCATTATTATTTGGGAAGAGATGTGGAAGAGATGTTACCGTCATCAACGATACTCACTCAGCTATAATTTAACGCTGATAGAAAGTGCCTTCCTCTCCCTCCCCGCACACACACAAACGCGCACAGGTTGGTAAATATTTGTAACATTTTGAAATGCTGCGTCTTCACTTGGAAATCCTTCAGCGGCACTTATTGTTTCCCAATAACCGAACGATGAAGGTATGGCATTGGCAAGTTCCTCAACAATTGCGACAAGTCTGAAAGAGAATTTCCAAAACTGTATTCTTATTCACGTGCTATCATTCAATAATACAGAATCATTAAGCTCTTAATAAATGATGGTAATACAACAAAACGAATATTGACTAGGACTTTTGAATAAGTCAGGGGCGTCTTTATTAATTCTGCTATATTTGTCTGTTAAAGCGATGATGTTAGACAGTTCGTTTGGCAGAAATTTCGATGTCGGCGTTGCTGGGTGTCAGCTGAAAATCAGCGTTGTCCGTGAGCGACAAGTCGAGGCAGGCGCGCCATCGGGCAAGCGGCTCACTTTCTGACCGCCGCTTCGGCGTCTCCTGACTCGGTGGCGTCCATCCTGCCGTCAGCCGCTGCCGTTACAATGGACAGAACCACAATATGTGTATGCTTTAGGCTCGTGACCCCAGCCTGCAGCCGCTGCGAGGATCCTGAGACTTTTGAACAGCTCTTCTGTGCCTGTCCCGAACTGGCACAGCAACGTTCGAAGGTCGTCGCAGCCTACCGAAGGCAGGGACTTCCAGCCACCGCACTCCACCACTTGCTCCACCTGTCTCGCTCCCGTCTACCAGCGCTGCAGAGCCTGGTGGAATTCCTAGACGAGACTGGCATCACAGCCTACCGCTGAGCCCGGGTCACCCTCCTGCCCCTCCCCTTGCCGCCGGCTTACTTCGGCCGCGCTGAACGAGCCTCGTCATCTTTTATAAGCTTTACTATTCTTCTTTATTTCCCATTATCCCCTCCCCAAGACGCTGCGCCCGGGTCCGAATTTGGGCTGCAGAAATGAGCCTCTCTTTCCTCTCCACAATCACTACACACACACACACACACAAGCTCACGTCCTTGAAAAAGTGAGCAACTTGCCCGATCGCGCGCCACATGCTAATTAAGAAAGAAGACAAGACCTTCGCTTCCATTTATTGTTTCTTGTGCGCTCATATCCGAGGTGAATCTCCGTGATCCCTCTCCTTCACTGTGGCAGATGCTTGACTGTCACCGTCGTGATGGCGCAAAGGGCCTACGGCGCCTTGCTTCAACGCGACGACGTATGCATGGCTATAGCCGGAGGGAGCTCGCACTTTGGCTTAAGTGCGTCGTTGCATGTGTTCTCGCTTGTTCTCACCAGCATGTACAGGTTCCCCTATGACAGGGGCTGTTGACACGTTCGTGGTGGATTCTATGCTGTGTACAAGCGCCAGGCAAGCTGCGGTGCTTTCTTCACTGGCGAGCTTTGATGACGCGTAGCCACTTTGTATTTTGCCCATTACACTGCAGTGATTCGCAGTCTGAGCTTCACGACTGAGAACATACACTAACAGCGATGCTAGACCAGGCTACTGATAGCTACTGCTGTGGAAGTGGGCAGCAGTGCTTGCTTACCGTCATGCGGCGTTGGTCAGCACACTAGTTTCGATCGCGGTTGGCTTCTGTTATCTAAACATGACTTACGCTGGTTGCTGTTGGGCAGTGTGTAATAGTGCTTGCTGGTGTCCGCGAATTGCTCGCTGGAACTGGATAACATATGGTAACTTAGTATGTATCGAGTAGTCCTGCCAACCTTTGGTAGCGGACGGAAGTGTAACCGCACAAAGCCTGTAAACCGTGGATCAGGAAGCATTTATGTTGTTTTTTGGGGATTTTACGTCCAAAAACCAGTTCTGATTATGAGAGACGCCGTAGTGGAGGGCTCCAGAAATTTCGACCACCTGGGGTTCTTCAATTTGCACTGACATCATACAGCACACGGGCCTCAACATTTCGCCTGCATCGAAATGCAGCCGCCGCGGCCGGGATTCGATCCCGCGACCCTCGGATCAGCCGCCGCGTACCTTAGCGACTAGACCACCGTATCAGGCAGCATTTAATACCTGTATAACCAGTCTTCTGCAACGGCAGCGATTGTTTGCACGGAAGAAATGTACGCACTCTCCGTTTTCTATACTAATATTCCTGTGCCTCAAAAATCCCTTCCGTGGAATACTCCCTAGCGTACCCACCTGTCTGAAGCAGTAGGCCTTATAATAAGATCTTTCTTCCACAGACACATTCGTTGCTCTTATACCTGGCCGACCGTCACACCTGAAAATTCAAGGCAAGTATCAGTTCGAATAATAGTATCTGAAGTAACATTCACAAAGATATTCACATTCATCTAACACGAGGTGCATTTTTCTTTCGAGGCCGAACATTCTGGCTATAAAAGGCCTGCTTATTCGTGGGACCCTCTGAGATTTACGAATGTTTTGAACTGCCCCAAGTATGCCGCCCACATCGATTCTAAAATGTGTGATAGTAGCCAGCAAAGAAGAGATTCAATATAGGTAAACAGTTAAGAAAATCTGCAAGTAAGAGAGGTGTGAAAGGGGTAATACATGGGCAGGAAACGAGGTAGAAAATTTAGCTAATAGTTCGTAACGTTTTTCAATATATATCCCTTAGATCAAAATTACAAAAATCGTTAAAGTTTCGCAAAACTCTAAGCATTCATAGGTGGAGTCCTATCTTAGACAACTGCAAGCACTGCATTGGCGAATAGTCATGTTGTATTTAAAGATCACTTGTTGAAGAAACCCGGCCGCGGCAGCTGTATTGCAATGGAGGTTAAATGTCGGAGTCCGTATAAGGTGCAATATCAGCGCATGTTCAGAAGGTCACTTAAATCAGTCACTTAGATCACTTACATCATTGCACACATTGCAGACACCAGAAGACATGCGGCCACCATCCTTGTTACGGTCATCGCTCTTTCAGGAACACCTGAAATTACATTGCCGTATTTTAAACATTCCCGTATATATTGTATTGCTCTAAGACACATTTATCTTAACAGGAGGACTAGATAAAATTAATACTTCCTCGTCTAGGAGTAGACGGCGTGGAATGTCTCTAAAATTATACGACAACACAAGGTCAGAGAAGCTTGAAGAGATTCCTAAGCCTCCTCTATTAATGTACAGAAGGTCATCTGTATAACGACAGACAGCATTCTTCCCAAGACCTCGCACACACCGATTACTGTTTCAGCTTGTGGCCTGCAATATCAAATAGTAGCCTGCACCACATGCGCTGTCCGATAGCAGTACACCCATTCGTGGCGCATGGCAATTCCTCCATTCTTGATGGCCCACATGTCTCGGGAGCACTTGATGTCTAAAGCGCTGACACATTACAATACCATTAAATACCCATAAGAACTTTCTGTCATGCGACGTAATGATTCAATTTTAGCTCCTGTGGACAAGCACCGTCAACAGGAGAACCAAAACAACTCCATTTTAGAAAAACAAGGCATCTGAAATACCTCTGAAATACTATGAGTAATGTCTTATAGATGTTTTCGAGTATTTCTGCTTGCGTGTCGGCATTCATTTGGGAAAAAAGAAAACATTAGCAAAGCTTGCGTTAGTGGCAGCAGGACAGTGAAGCTGGTGGGCACTTGGCTGGTCTGTGTCCTTTTGCGGCACACCTGCACTTCGTCGTAGCGGGAGGCTTCGGCGAGCACCTTGCGAAGCACTGCGAGGTCCAGCCAACGCTTCTCAGCTTCGCACTCTGCTCATCACAAAGTTGGCATCGAAACAGAGACTGTTACGCGCAGCCAGCGGCGCCTCAACTTGACGCCGCTCCACCCATTTACTACCCTACACTATGCATGCCTGAGCTATTCTAGGTGCTCATTAGACGCCACGAGAGGATGCATGGTCTCATGGCGCGAAGCTGTGCACAAACCCATAGCTACGCGAGGCACTGTGCACTGGACAAATGGAGGCACACTATTATAACGCGATAGCATTAATAGCTTGTTTCGCGAAATTCCGGTGTAGGCGTCATTCGTTCTGAGCGAAAAATTAGTGTGGTCCGTGAGGGGCAACTTCGAGTTAGATACGACAAATAAGGAAGTGAGAAAAAGGCCTACGGTTGGAGTGGGAAGTGCGCAACCCAGGATTTAAACCTGCTACCCAACGCTCCGGGGCGCGATGCTCTAGGTGCTCGAAGGGGCCCGTATATATCGGCCGTAGCCCTAACAGCGAGTTATTGATATACGCCATTTACCGTTCCTGTTACGCTCATCTCGGGGGTGCTTCAGCGTGGCGGAGGCTTGACTATAACCCACGAGATGGCGCAAAGGGTCCATTGCGCCGCACGACGCAATGATCCGTCGCGCCGCATGCTTGTATATTTCGCAGGAAGACGCTCACATTTTGGCTTACTGAATAGTCGCCTTTGCTCGTCCCTGTGTTCGCAAGCGTGTAGACGTTCGCTCACGACACTGTGCTGTAGACACCTTTATGGTGGATTCTGTATTGTGCACAAGCGCCAGGCGAACTGCGGGGCTTCTCCATCAGCGAATTTTGATGGCGCGTCGGCACTTTGTACTTTAGCGATTACATTGCAGTAATCCACAATCTCACCTTTACTAGTAAAACATACGCTAACAAGTGACTCGCGCTTTCTGCGAATGGTGTCATTACAATCCCGCGGCTAGGCGACTGAAGAGCATGGAAAGCGAGAGTGCGATGAGAATGAGCTCAGGCATCGCTATCTCGTTAACATCTGAAGGTGGAGCCACGGGTCCCAAAATATTTTGACTTCCTCTTCTGCTTTTGCATGCAACATATTCGTCTGCCAGCCGTACTTTGGCTATGGTATTGCTGTGCGGGAGGCATTAAGGCTGGAGAACACACAAGCGTGCTTGCGAAGGCGGCGCATTCGACATTGCGTAGACGAATATGATCACTCTTGGGGACCAGAACCAGTGGCCATGATTCTTCTCGCAGATATGTAAACACCGAGATACTTGTATGCGAACACGTTCTCCAGTCCGATGCCGTTAATTCTGTATCCTGAGGACATTGTGCATTAGTGCTTCGCGAAAATGTCATGTACTTGCATTTACTGATGTTGAGGGTCATTAACCACTTATTTCACCATACAGATACTTTGTCTAGGTCAGATTGAAGGACAAGTGTATCATTTATTATTTATTTCGCGATAGATAACGCAGTCGTCTGTGAAAAGCTTTATACTAGAGTTAATGTTACCTGGAAGATCATGGAAGAGCTGACATGTTTCAAGGGGGAACGGAATACGTTTAAGGGTCAATCATGTAAAGACGCGCTCTTAATTAGTTTGAAGATGAAGATATTTCGACTACTGAACGGTCGAAATAGGCCTACGTGACAGCAGGAGTGTCTCGGCACTTCAGATGTCCGGAGATGTCGCGATGTTGCACGACATTCTATCCTTCAAAGCGCCATTGACGAAATTGTACTCGTATGCAGCGGCGAGTCTTCTGCAGAGGCACAACAAACGCTACTCACAAGACCGCCTAGTTGAGAAGCTGCTATTGGTTAAGCACAATTAACACAACCTTCTTAGCGTAGTGCATGTTGCTTTGAAACAAATGTATACATTTTCCTCAATGCTCCACTGTTACTGAGTGATTGGTGTGAGATGCCTGTCTTCCACCTTTGAGTGTTCTGGGATATTATTCGCTAAATTCCCCTCCACTTGATATATGTCTTTGCTATGGGTCAACAAGTGCGAAAACAAAATGTTTTCCTGTGCATGGATGTATTTCGTTAAGGGTATTGTGGAATAGATTTTCTTCATGTTCCAAAAGTGCCGCCGGAATATGCTGTGGCATCAAAGAAAAGTGTATTTCTGTATTGCTATTTTAGACTTCCAGCATATGCATTCTGATTTCGGTATTCCGGAATACATTTATGAGTGTCCCGAAAACTGGCAGTACTAAGCAGTAGTGCGCCAGACAGCACACGTCTTTGCTATTATTCTAAAGGAACACTAATGAAATAGCGTCCGTTTTGCCCACGTCAACCACGAGTCATGTTTGCGTCATATTTCCCGTCAAAGACGGGTCATCATCATCATCATCATCATCATCAGCCTATTTAGGTCCACTGCAGGACGAAGGCCTCTCCCATCGATTTCCACTCCACCCTCTCCTGAGCGAGTTGGTTCCGCTTTACGCCCGCAAACTTTTTAATTTCATCGCTCCATCTAACCATTTGCCTGCCTCTGTTGCGTTTTCCCTCTCTTGGTATCCATTCCGTCGCTCTTACTGTCCATCTGTTATCTGTTCTCCTCATGACATGTCCTGCCCAGGTCCACTTCTTTCTTTTAATTGATATAATAATATCGGCTACTCCTGTCTGTTCTCTGATCCATTCCGCTCGTTTTTTATCTCTTAGCGTTACCCCTATCATTTTTCTTTCCATTGCACGTTGCGCGCTCCTTAGTTTCATCTCTAGTATTTTAGTTATCCTCCACGTTTCTGCACCGTACGTTAGTACTGGGAGGATACAGTGATTGAATATGTATACCTGGGACAGTTAATAACAGGAACTCCCAACCACGAAAAAAAAAATTCTCCGTAGAATAAGGATGGGCTGGAGCGCATTCGGAAGGACTTACGAAATCATGACTGGAAGCTTACCGCTCTCACTAAAGCGCAAAGTATTCAATCACTGTATCCTCCCAGTACTAACGTACGGTGCAGAAACGTCAAAGACGGGTATATCAAGCAAAATTTATCAAGAAAATACCAAGCAAAAATAAAGCAAGCATATCAAGAAAATATCAAGAATTTGCTTCAATCTACCATGCCAAGCAGTTGATTCACTCTAGTCGGGGCTTCTTACCTTGTTCTGTGGTCGCAAATTGCGTCCTTGAGCAGCAGTGTTTCTGGAGCTACACGCCAAAAATAAAGAAAACAGCGCACTCTCTATCTATGAAAACCTTCAAATCTACCTTGAAGATGCAGATTTTTAGTGATAGTTCGTGGCCCCATCTATTATATATCAACGAATAAATATCAGCTAAATAAATGGAGACCGTATGTGTCTATCAATATAAAGGAAATGATACGTTTCCAATAACCTACGTGATGTTTTTAGAGTGCTTCACATGACAGGTGAATCTATACATCTTGTCATGTGGTATAGGTTCTACATAATATGCGATACCTGTGCGAGATTATGCAGGAAAAGGTCACCTAACTGACTAAGCGCATAGAAAGAAGCCGTTCCACCAGTTTAGTCGTGAGGAACTGACAAATGCTTGTCTGTAGGTGCTGTGCTCTTGAGTTACACAAACTCTGTCGTTCTGTTTTAAAAAAAAAACTCTTAGTTGGTCTTTTCTATGTTTTGGATTAAACTATATTAGAAAAAGGCACGACAGAAAGCCATCTCGCCTACAAAGAACGGGTTTTCTAGCAGTTCAAAGGCCACAAACGTTAGCGCGAACAATGCAACTTTCCGATGAAGTTCTGTGCGCTGCTGTAATACCATTTAGGTTGTTGCAGATGTGTGCGTCCTCGAGAAATATACATTGTCGAGGCAGTAGTCCTAGGCATTGACTCGGGTGATGCAGCCAGAACCTTAATAATAATAACAGCAACAATAATAATTTGCTCGAATATTTGATATCCGCGGAATGTTTAAGCCATGGATTGGGTGACGATGTATCGGCAGTAAAATCTTTACCCGGAACAGCCCCCTTTGTTCGTGTGTACTGGGGGGCAATAACGCAGCGCAGGAGCAACCGGAATCTATTTTAATGTGCAATTATGTGGAGCTCAAATCTTTTGAGTGCGGTAACTGCTTCGTGGCGTAGTGTTAAATATGCGCCATGGAGTCCCGACTCACCAGCGTATCCTGTCCGTCTACGTAGCACATGACACGCCGCAGTAGGCGGCTACGAGGTTCCTGACAAGCAACATTTATCCTGCGTTATATGGACATGCTGTGTACTGCGAGTGTTGCGCTCTGGTATTTCCTGCGCTCGCTCTGCGTTGCGGCCTTCACCGGAAGGCTCGTATCACAGGGCATTGGCACGGCGACCTTCGAGTTCTTTCTGGGTACGTCAATATTTGTAACTGCTCGTTGAAATGCGAATGACGCAGCCACAAGAATGTGTAATTTTCCTGGTGTATCAGTTCGCCGTGTCTTCTGAACGGGCTCTTTCAGAAACCGCTTTTGTTTTATCACAGCGAATGCTTGTGCCAAAGCCTTCTCAGAAAGTGTTCGGCTGCTACATTTGTTCAAGTACGACCTGTCCAAAGCTAGCGAATCGATATAGCGTACGCTATATTGGCGTCATGCAAGCTGCGGTATTTAGCCGTAGTTAGTTGTGAAAAATATCACGACATCCAGTTGGATTGAGTCACTCGTACTTGTATTTCTTTCTTTTTTCCTTCCCGGTGCTCTTTCTTTGCATTTTTCTAAGAGCGCTAAACACGGCGGTAGAAATAACAGGATATTCATAGGTTTGTGCACGTCTGCATTTAGAATGTGTCTGACATTGAAGTATTAGAGAAGCGTCGGGTGTTGACATAGCTTTATTTATTCACCCGTGACATCTACCTTTTCCGAAGCGGTATTCAATATGTTCTCGCGAATTATTTGCTCCTTCATTGTCGGCAGCAACACTACTTAAAACTGGAAAGGCGTGTCCGAGGTCTCTTTAGACAATCGTACAACCATTAGGCAGCATGAGGTTCTGCTCTGTTGAAGGGCACTCCTTAAGAAACACTGGATTAACGCTCTTTTTCCAGTGCGAATATTGTGTAGCGTTAGCCATTTACATATCTATAGATAATTCAATCGACATAAAATATAAAATGAACATGTGAACTCGTGCGATATTCCAAGCGCTTTCTTTAATTTTGCCAAAGTCGTTGCTCGAACAGTTGGTTTGTGTTGCCAGAGAAATCTATGAGGCTCAGTTAAAAGCAGGTTGAGAATAAAAGATGATTCGCCTAAGGAAACCTGCTCATACTGCAGGAGATTTTCTCCCGTGGTTACGGTGACCCGTTGCAGATACGATAAACCGGGGGTTTGGTCTCGGCCGCGTAACCTCATATTCGTCTATACGAAAGGCTAAAACGCCATGAATATATAAATAGGAGCGGGTTAAGGAACTGGAGAAGTGCGGCTTCGCATACGAGGAGCTCTTATTTCTGATATAATCAAGTCTTGAGTACGGCCTGATCTGCAGAAAATAGCTGGGATCATTGACTTTCCTCCATCTAACGACAAGAACCCAGTACGCAGATTTCTTGGACCCTGCGCTTATTACAGACGCTTCATCAAGTACTTTTCACATACTGCCGAGGCCCTGACGTACCTCAGGAAAGCCGACCTCGACTTCGAGTGGGAAAGTATGCAAGTCGGCGGGACCTTTAAAGTCGTGAGTGACTATAACACCTTCTGATGGCTATCTAACTTGAAAGATACTTCACGACGCCTCGCACGATGGAGTCTCAGAATTCAATAATATTTTATCACCGTCGTCTGCAAGACTGAACAGAAGCACGCTAACGCCGACTACTTCTGTCGCCACGCTTCGATCCTCCGCCACAGGATAACTAGCAAGATTACTCACTCCTTCCTGGGACCCATAAATGCGGACGGCTTCGCGGAGCGACAATGAACTGACCCACAGCGGTAGAACCTTATGAGTACCTCGAAGGTAACACCATCGTGGTGACTAAGTTGTTGAGGAGAGGTCTGACTTTGTTGTTCCGGCCTTCTCCTGAAGAATAACTCGGCAGTCCTAGCCGACCATCTACACGTAGTGCCTTTGGTGCTACGCCTGGAGGTTCTTGAAGCTTTACACGTCGACCCGATGGCTGAACGCTTTGGTTTCTCCCGTACGCTCGCGAGGATAGAAGAGAAGCGCTACGGGCCTCGCCTCACTGCGGACGTCGCCTATTATTTAAGGGCATGACGTGATTGTCAGCGACGCAGAACGCCGTCGTATAGGCAAGTCTGACATCTACAGCCCATCGAGCCATCTCGCTCACTATTCCATCAAGTCGGTATTGAGTTACTGGGGCCATTCGGACGTCGACTTCCGGCAACGAGTGGATCGTCGTAGCGACTGACTGTCTCATCCGCCACGCTGAAACAAGCACCCTACGCCGAGGTAAGTCACCTAGGTAAGGAGGTGGGTGCAGCACTAGGGTAGTGTATAATAAGTGGGGTGGAAAGGGAGGTGAGGGTAAGAAGGAGAGGTGTGAGACTGAGGAAGAGGGAAAGAGGACGGGATAGGGCAAAACGTATTATATGCATGTTTACCATGTTAAATAAAGGAGGTGGGAAAAGGGAGCGAGGATTACAATAGGAGAAGGAGGAAAAAAAGGGTCACCAACTCCGCTGTGACCCTAGTGACCTTAGTAAAGTATGTTACTTTGCGACTCTACTGTTACACGCCGAAAATATTATTATTACGCTTTCTGCGTGCCTTTAAGTAGCTTCTGCGGAAGCAAGGAAGAATATACACCTTGTGTAAACTGCACAGTTCCGGCTCCGAACCCAGCCCGCGCACCATTCAATACACTGCAATACTACGATCCCCATCGCCAAGAAGAAATCCTGGATCAGGTACTTCTATCACGCTAACAATGACCTCGCTCTTAGTATTCGGACACCACGCGTTATGGTTTACAGCGAGAATGACGCTTTAAAGGCCAGCTCCTTTTACCCCCTGTTAATATATCCACAGGTTCCCAACACCCTATTGACACACCCCCTATTGTCACTTTCCTGTGACGCGCAGCGCAGACCACGCTTAACTTGCACGCCGCTTCGAGAATGGTACCGACTGTCCTGCAAAGTATGCATGCCTACCGCATTCATTCAAGTCCCTTGCTGAATTTTAGTAATAATGCCATACCACGTTGTGGACTAGCATATAAAAGCCGACACATTTCGCTGATCGTAAGTTTTTATCGTCGACCGACAACTGTTCACGCCACTATCATCTTGAAGTGTAATTTGCTTTACTGGACCTCGAGTTGTGCTGCTTCCTCCATTGCCGTGACCACATGACTACGTGACAATATACCGCGTCTCTTAAGGAGAGATCTCCACATATTGAGGGCTTGTACCTTCGCAAGCCCGCAACTGGTTTGCGTGAGTTCGGTGCAACTGCGACCAGAGTAAATTAAGAAGCAGCGAAATTGACGCAGACAAAGTTGGCATAAGAAGTTGGCTTACCTTTCATGCTTTTTCTAAGTTACATAATTTCGGCAATTCTCGTGCGCCCCGTCACGGTGGTCTGGTTGCTGCGGCACTTGGCTCCTGATGCGATGGTCGCGAAGATAGAATGGCGGCCGCGGCGGTTGTGTTTCGATGGAGGCGAGATGTGGACACCCATGTATTATGCAAGATGTTGACACCCATGTATTATGTTAAAGAAAGACGAGCGGTCGAAATTTGCGAAGCCCGCCACTGCACAGCAACAAAACCTCTTTAACGCATCTTTATACGGCCCAGAATCTCTCGTAATTATTTTGTTGCTTCGCGACGTATAGCAGCACGAATCAATAAATCTATACGTCCTCGTGCATATGTTAGAAAACGTATGATTATATGAATGATATAGTTTCCCCACTTCTTAGTGTCGAGGTTATTTCTACATACTTGAACCATTCGACGCAATCTTCCCGTTCCATTATTACATTGTAGTTGATGGTACCCGTTATCGATGCTATTTATTCCACTATGTTGGTTGGTAGGAGCTCCACACATGCAAACGTGCACAGGTTTGTGGCAGTTTTTTTTACTATTTCAAAAACCTGCACCTTGTCCGGGAGATTCTTCAACGGCAATTAGTATTCCCCATTAACCGAACCAAGAAGGTATGGCAACTGCAAGGATCTGGACAGTCGGGGCAAGTCTGAAAGGAAATTTTCACAACCCTTCAATATAACGCCTATTATTATTATTTATTCAAGAAACTTCTTAACCTCATAATAAATGTCAAAACAATGCGAATTTTATTATGTATTTAAATTCATAGACCCCTTTGTTAGTTCTCCAACCTTCGTCTGTTCTGTTACTGATTTTAACAACGAAGCTTGTGACAGCATAAACTTAAAAATTTACTCAAGACCTAACTTTGGTTTTTCACCTGTTTGTAGTCGATATGCCTACCTTGAGTTCATCCATTGGCCCATAAATTCTCTTTCGTTTTAATTTAGCGACAATGTTGACGTTGACGAGACAAGGGGAGGTAAGATATGCCGCGAGATGAGACGCAGAAAGTAGACCACAGTGTTCATAGCTTATGACCGCCTAGCTTATTCTACAGTGTTATAGTGTAGGTCTGTCTTGGCAAGCTATGTAAAAGCTCCAAAATTATCAGCTCGCTTTTTCGGGGAAAACATGCCCTCGGGCAGGAAAAAATGACGACTACGGCGATCGAGATTCCGGGCCGTATAAAGATGCGTTAAAGAGGTTTTGTTGCTGGCCTCTGGCTGCCATGTTCACTGCAAATACGCCATGCTGAAGTTCCTCGCAAGCGCAATTTATCGAGGTTGGATGGCACTTGACGAATGCGATGCTTGCAACAGGCGAAGCTCTTAGCTCAGGCCTTGAAGGCGGCGCTCAAGCCGCACACAGGCGTCTCGATACTTGGGTGTCTTGTCAGGCTGGATGCAAGGGTATTCAATGAAGCCACGGTGCCCCTCACCAGGACCTTTACCTCGGTTCACAAAGCTCAACGGTTACATTGCGATAACAGCTCTATTTTAGTTTACTCGAAGGTGGCGGCAAGATGTCAACCAGGAAATATCCTCTTAACGTCTCTTAATTAAATGCCCAGATTCTCGAGTGCTCCTGTTGTCACTTTACTAGGCACCAGGGTACATTTGTGCATTAATGGCGGCACGGCGCGAATATGCATCTTTCGTGGTGGTTTGGACACAGAACACGCCAGACTACAAGTCCATTCATTACAATTTCATCTGCGCCACGGCGACGTTCGGTCTGGAGGAAGGGTAACGCATCTTCCTTCTTTATGCACAAATACGCTCTCACGCCGTTAAGGATAGCGACCGATTACTTGACACTCTGGGCAAACTATAGAAGCAAGGCACCTGTAGACATTCTATGGGTCCTTTGGCAATGAAGCTCCTGAGCTCTCTCGGTCGTGTCAGCATCACTTCGGATATGATTCTCAATGAAAGGTAGTTGCCGCAATGACGAAGACGTGTCCAGTTGTCCAACCCTCGACTCAAGTATCATTCCTTCTAGAAATATATTCGTCGGGACATAAATGTCATTATATGTTCAGTATTTACTTTCATATAGTTGTATTCCCTGCTTTTGTTTTCTGCAATCTAATGGAAGCTAGTGCTGACAAACCCTTACACACAAACAGCTAGTGCACACAACTGTAGGCTACTGTTAGCAGTGCCTGCCAGTAGTCACTTGTGATCTATAGCTGCTAGATGCCATTGTGAAGCGTGTACTAATTTCTTTCCTGGCTGTCTCAGTCGCAGTATTGACTGACGCTGCATAAAATCGCCTCACTGTGAATTTTCGGTAGATAGGTGGCCGGCGACCACTGATTGTTGCTAAGTGCTGAGTTTTGTGCGAGAAAGATGGCTGGAGCGTGGAATTAATGGCTTGTGGTGTGGAAGCGCACAGCAGTGCTGGCTTACGGGCTTGTAGCATTGGCTTGACGCATGCAATTTTGATCAATGTTGGCTGCGACTGTCCAGCACTGTGTAACGTTGCTTAGATGGGGTTATTGAGCCGGAATGCTTAGTGGTGTTTGCGAATTGCGAGCTAGGACTGCATAGCATTCGGTACTTATAAGTATGTGAGTAGTAGAGTTGCCAACTTTTATGGCGGACATAAAGATGACCGCAGAAAGCCCATCGTCCGTTCAAGAGGGAGCTTTTTTCTACGTATTTAAGCAATATTCCGCAAATAATGCAATATGATTCATAAAACCCACATATACACCCTTCGTGACTCGTACTAATATCTTTGTTCACAAATTTCCCGTGTTGCATATGAAGCTTCAGTACTCACATGTCTCCAGCAATGAGTCCTATACGATCTTTCTTCCACAGATATATTCGCTGCTGTTATATGTGGCGTACAGTAACAGCTGCAAAATCAAGGCGAATATCAGTTCGAAAACACTTATCTGAAGTATCATCCACGAAATGCTTTAAGAGTGAACAGCCCCGCATTCATCTTAGGTAACTGAACATACTGGTAATAAAACGGTTGCTTGCGCGGTGGGCAGTCAAAGCGTTGTTCACAATTCTTCACACGAAAGTGTTTTATGCCGGTGTCCACCAAGAAATCAGTGATGTATTTCTGAACTGCAAAGGGATTTTGAAAAAATGAATATACATGTACAAAGAAACAGATGCACCCGCTCGGACCCACACTCTCCCGGGATCCGACAAAAGGAGCTAGGAGCATTACCGAAATGTTACCGCAGAATTGATTCTATAGGGGGGGTACCAGATGGGTCTTACATCCTCGCTACAGCGCTTCACAAGTGGCTTTTAATTGTCGTCCGGTTAAAGTACACGTCCTTATTACAGTAAACTATACTGTTTAACAAGCTAAATTACTCTTAAATTAACATCGCTTCCCTTATACTTCACTCTTGGTTCGCTCAGGTTCGCTGCGGTGGTACCCACATCTACGAACCGCATTCAGCTCTTCCGTAGTCTTGGCGCCTCGACCGCTGCGGAAGTTAGGGGCGTGGCGCCGTCGTAACGGTGCGTTCCTCGGGAATAGCACGCGTGTATCGAGTTACGGTACGTACCCATCGCTGAACGCAAGAACGGCCGTGGGAAAGCAAATGATCGGCCTTTGGCAGCAGTGGGCTGTGTGTTTCTTCACAAAATGATCGGCTAACAACCCGTTCGGTTTCGCTTGCAAGGTGTAGCCATTTGCCGACGCTCTTTTTTTAATGGCAGGTTTACGCAAGGCTCTGGCGCTTGCTATCCAGATCTCGGTATTACTCTGAATTGTTCGAGAACTTTCCCTGCTGCATAACTGTCGAGGATCCCTATGCCGTGTCGAGGTGTCGCTCAGGTCTACATGTAACATGTTCATGTGTTCACAGAACCCAACCCATCTAATGCCCCTAGGTTCACCAGAACACCGTTTCTGCATTCCCGAATTTCGTGAAGACAGGCTTTACTTTCTTGTTATGCCGATTCGTACGGCAGAGGTATCAACCACATATTTTTAGCTGCTTCCAACAATGCTGGGGACGTCGGTCCTTACGTATGTGGTAGCAGGCAGTAGAAAAGCAAATGCTACAGGGGTAAACATTAAAATGTTCTATACGTAAGGGTAGTTCGAAAGAGCAGATGAGTGGGCAGGAAACCAGGTACAAAATTCCGCTCAATGCTGTCTACAACGTTATTCAATATACGCACATCTTATTCAAATTACACTGTGTACAGAAATGGACCGTGTACAAGATTGTACAAGGTAAAATTGCATTCAAGCGCTGATTTCCTTTAGTCATAACGTTGCGCGTACCACGCGCCGATCCCACCCACTTAATAAGGTTCCGTTTCAGCCATTTCTAAACTGTTTCAAGTATTCCTTTTTTCCAAGCATTGTCGACATTTGGAGCGGACTAGATGGTTCCTTGCGGCAAGAACAAAGTGATCAGATTGTAGTAGAATTGCCTAACCACATATTGTGTTACTTGTAAAATGCATTGCATGTTGTTTCATCTACTAACCAATGCGCCCACTCCTGCTATGTCTCATCTTCGAGACAGCAGTATTTGCAAATAAATATATAATTTGTAAAAATCAATCTCTTTCGAAATATTCAACGATATCGTATATATCTCATTGCTTTATACAACGGCACGCACTACAGTCACGATTGCATATATTCCATTTTAGGATCACTCATTGAGAACATGTAAGCTAGTTCCACGCTTGTGCAATCTGAGTAAACAGCGCAGCTGCAAAGGAAATGCCACAACTTTGGGAATACTTTCAGAGTCCTTCATCTATGGTTCTTCAGCATCTCACTTTCACCTTTTTTGATCACTATATATATATATATATATATATATATATATATATATATTGAAACCCCTCCCTTCCCTTCTCCTCACCTTCACTTCTCTTTCTCACCCATTCCTATAGTGAACTGTACATGACTATGCTATAGTTTACCCGTCCACCTACTCCTTTTCCTCCTCCTTTCGCGGCTCTTCACCCTTACATCAGTTGCCCTCACAATTAATTCCCTATCACACCCTCTTGCTAAAGAACACTGCATAACGAAATGGCATGCTTCAGGCTATCTCCTTCTGGTTTCCTTCCTGCTTCCTCAAATTTTTTTCCATGCACCTTGCATAGTAGCCATGCATAACATACGACCATAGTCATGCATACTATAATATGTATGTCTATGGCACGCTAATTTCTACTCGGCTCATAATCACTTTCTATGCCGCCTTTATGTACTAGCGAACTGAGGCCATGAGCGGAAGAGGAGAAAGCAGTCATGCAAGACGACTCCGCCTTTTATTATTAGTGTGTCGAGGATGCAAGCCCAAGGGAAGAATGAAGTGCTCGCGCAAATTCCGCGCGTTGGGCATTTCATAAAAGTGCACATGCACGTATTTCATGATGGTGATCATTTCTTGTCTAGCTGAGATGGGGATCTCTGAGTTTAAATGGCTGTGCTCACCACCTTGCTGTGCATGATTGCGCAACGGTAGGAGCTCCTTTGGACATACCCACATTTGCGCCGCATGAAGAAAGAAACATGTCTATATATGTCCATCGTTACAGAATAGTGGGACGCGCCCATGAGCACGAGAGGAAAGCAGTGCGCGAACAAAAGCAGCTCATTGTAGATTTAATAAGTGCACGCGCCCATACTTTATGATGATGATTTCTTGTCTAACCGAGACGGCGGATCACCGAGCTGAAGCAGCAACGCTGTTAAAACATCACGTTGCGCGCACGGAGAAACAATTGGAACTGCCGTCTCAATGAAGGTGACCGCGTCCTTTTAAGATGGTGGTGTGTCGAATTGGCGAGGCAGCAGCCAGAGAGCCCATCACACAGCGCCTCAATGCAACCCGGCTCTGAAATTTCTAGATAATGCGGTCTCTTCGCGAGAAAGACTGTGCATTCGGAACGATGATCCATTCCCCTTCGCTCAGCATTTAGGATCCACCATAGACTGTCTGCGCGGTGTTACGTATGACATGAAAACCCGAAGAGGGAAGTTGCTGGCTGGTCATGCTCGAGCTCTGTGTTAACGCGACGTGAGAATTTCTGCGTTCAACCGAGGCGCCGAAGGGGTGCACAGAAAGAAGTCCACGTTCCCGAGCCTAAAAGATTACGAAGGTCCTCCCTCTTCAAAAGTCTCCCTAACTTTGGTCGGTAAGCCGAGGACGAGAGACGACCCCTTCCTGGCTGTCCACTGAAAGTGGCTCGGAAACCCAGCGCACCGTGGCCTCGTTCTCGTTTCCTTGAAGGAAACGGAGCGAAGGAGAGTACTCACTGACTCGACATCAAAGCATAGCCGCTTTTTCAGCTGCAGTTTCTCCTGGCGTGAGTCATAGCGGCTGTGCTGAGTAAATACCTCAGAGAATGAACTTCACGTGACGTCAGCAGGGGCCTACGTAGAAGGCTCCGGTATCGTCTTACGGCACCATTCATCACTAGAGCCAGGGCCAGGGCAACGACGTTCGTTCTGGGCACATTCCTGCCCCTCCCTCCTTCTACGTTGGGGGAAGAGAAAACAGGGAAAGGGCACAAGCGACAAATAGTGCTACACCGGACAGAGAAACCTAAGCACCCTCTTGCGAGCCGACAGAGAAATCGGGATATGCTCTTGGGAGTTGCAAGTCTTGCGGAAGCAAGCCTTCTGTTAAACGTAAATAATGCCCAAGTACAATCGTTGTCTCTTGTATTCGGTCTTCACTTGGCGTTTTGACGTCGCCAACAACAGCGTTTGGTGGCAGTGGAAAGCGAAAGTGTTGCATCCTTCAACGGTAAAGTTAGCATGCCGGAACATGCTGACTAGAGCACCTACGCAAGCAACCATAGACTGACCTGCAGCCCCATTGCGCAGACACCCAACGCTTGGTCACCTTTCCGCACTTCCAGAGACGAAAGAGAAGTCGCGCATAACCACCGAAGTCCTTGGCTGTTTCTCACTGTCGCAGTTTTGTTTGCACCCAACACTTCGTAGGATGTGAGGACAGGGGGATCTATGACAGGACCTCACAATCGTTTTGGTAACTCTACACCTACCGTGTTTCAGTAGTGACTACAGTGATTGAGAATGAAAGAAGCTTGACTTTCAGCCTTTCAAGTGAGACGCAACATCCCGAGCGTGCTACGTTGCGTTAGAGAATACGGCGCGTGGGCTCACAGTCACCGTAACGCGGCTAAAGTTTTTTCCTTGCGGGTACCACCACCATGGCCGAGCGCGTGTCCGTGTTTATTTACCCCAATTACTTCAGGGGTGTATAAACGCAGTGGTTTAAGCACTTATAGCATTCAAGGTCCTCATCATGATGGCTATCCTCATCTAGACATACAGAAATTTATTTTCAACTCGATTTGTTTTGCTGCATTTTTTTTTGTTCGGTGCAGAGTAACCACTATTTCTTCCTTGCGTTGAACACTGCCACTCGATGTTCTACAATACGTCCCCCTAAAGTATAACTTTAATTGTTTCGTTCTATAGTGGGGCTCTTAGATTGGTCAAGGTGATAACTCTATAACTCAGGGGGGGTTCAAGAACACTAAGTTGATGTTTATGGTAAATGGAATATGATAGCGTGGTTTCTAGTTAACAAATTAGTAAGGAGGAAAGCTGGAACGTTTTTACTCGGGAAACGACAAGGTGTGTCTTGTTAAAAACCTCTGGATATATCTCACCATAAAGGTATTCATGTATAAGCTTTAGTTTTATGGGATGTCTGTCCTTTCTCTAGCGGCATATGGAGAGATTTTCATCACTTACATTTTTATGAACATTGCGGAAACGAGTAGATATGCCACCAGCTTTCTTGTTACGGTCATCTCTCCTTTAGGGATAGCTGAAATCATTATTTTAAAGCATGTTAACCAGGCACTCACATATTGTATTGCTCATAGACACTTTCATATTCACAGAAGTAGTAGGTAAACCAAGGACTTCCTCGGCTATGGGTCATCCGTATAGATTATCTATAGAACCATGCAAAGGCAGTAAACATAACTAGAGAGAGCTTTGCACAAGTCGAATATTGTGTTTATAAGCTTGTCGTCGTGCACCTTGTGCACTCTTGCACAGTCGCGCCCTATTTTCTAGCACAAAGTTTCTTCTTTGATAACCCACACATTTAGGAAGCCCTTGATGCTAAAGTGCAGGGTTATGGGAATCCTATGAGAATCCCCTGTGACAGTTTAATTGCTGTGGAGCGCGATCACGCGTTTTTAACTCTCGTGGGTGAGAGTGCACGTCGTATGAGCAGCCCACGGTCGTTTTTTTACGTTTGTTGACGTGATACCGCCACTATAACAGGAGAACAAAAACAACGGAATTATAGAAGAACCACGTCGCCTTATCATAAGTAGCCTTGGCCTGTTTGACTCTAGATAGATGAAGAACGCCCAGGTATGGTGCGCGTCTGCTTCATTCCGAAGCATGATCTAGGCTTAGCGCCCACACATTGCGTTCATGCTAAGCAGCAATGAACGAAGCGAGCGCTTCCTCGCCGTTAAAGTTGTTATGGTCTTATATACGACAAATAAGGTAGCTCATTCTGATTGAGCATCTACCCTATTGCAAAAACCAGCGCCTCCAGTGCATTTCCAGTACGTTTTCCGTACTGGCAGCACTGGAAAGGCGCTGGGAACGATCATATTTCACTGGGCCGTACACACTGGGACGCTGGCAGCGCTGGCTTGCACTGGTATGCGCTGGCGTTGTACTGGGACAAGCTGGCATAGCTGGAATGTCACTGGTACCAGTGAGAGGCTAGCTGGAAAGCGCTGTACACTGGAAGGCTGCGCGCTGGCACGAGTGCGGAACACACTGGAAGCAGCCCAGAGACGCTGGCGCTGGTTTCACAGGCGCACGCTCTGCACTGAGCCAGCTTCAGTTGATTTCACTAGGTGTGAATACTCTGGGAACATTTACGGCTTGGCCGTACTTCAACGCTGCGAGCTACAGTGTGCAGAAGTGCGGCATACGGCGCCCGCGCGCAGTAAGCGCTAGCAGCTGTGAATGTTTACGTTTGTGCATGCATTTTCCCCGCACTTTGCTTAGACACGCAGTGTCGCGTCTATATGAGCCACTCTGGTAATAGTTCTGCTGTAGTGTTCACTTGTGTGCAGGAGTCGGTGCAAATAACAGTAAAGTTTTACATCGCCGCGAAATTTAATGACGCTCTCAAAGCGTCGATCCCAACTCACGCAGAAAAAAAAAACCACCGATCACCACCACGCTGCAAATGCACCTCTGGCGATGGCTGCACCTTCAGTTCCTTTAGATGCCACAAAAATTAATCATATCAGAAAGCTTCTTGAGGTAATATACAATAATTTTAGCTTTCTCAAGCCGCAGAGCCCCGATCGGTCTGTCCCAGTATGCTCCCAGTGAAGCTTGGGCATAGCGTACCGGCCGAGTCCGTCTACACGCGAACGGCACTCCAAGCCTTAAGAATACGCTACTACGACGAATCAAAATTACTGCTTAGTACAGCCTTGGCATCGGTTAACCTGAACAGATGATTTTTATTTCTTCGCGGTGCTTGAAGATGAAGCGGTGAGCATCGAAGCGACGCACTTTGAGCAAGCACATATATGCCACGGAAACTTGCTGCCGCACTCTTTTCTGACTCAAATGCAATCACACATATTTGTCGATCAGTAGGGCTTACTGAACAAAGATGATGAGAGGTTTCCCACTGCACTGCACTGCGCTTCCTTTTTGCGAAGCGATTAACAGAATTGTGAGCTTCGATGAACCTGTGTATGTCAGACACTGGTACTGCCGCTGTCCTAAAATATCACGTTTGAGCGAGAAAGCTGCTAAGTGCCACTTGAAGTACACGTTCAATTATCGAGCGGCATTATAGTCTACACAAAACGCATCTAAATACATGCCGACTATTCGTAAGAGCAAGAAAAGGCTATCGAGTTCAAGCCGTAACAGCCGATAGTTCCTGCCCGTCGGTCTAGTTAGATTTTGTCGGTATTAGATATGAATTGTATGATATACTGACTGCTGTCGCCATTATTCGAATGTCATGCGTGATCGGCGGCTTGTTTTATTTGTCTGACAAAGGTGTGGGGGGTTTAATTGCGCGTAAAAAGCGCGTTGGTCTTGTGTGTACCACTGCAAACGACGTCTGACGGCAGGTCACACCGCTGACTAGCCTGTTTATTGACGCTTTAGCGTATTCTGGCGTGGCGCAGTGGTAGTGTGCTAGGCTGGCAGTGCTCAGGTGCTACGTTCGAATCCTGGACTCGGGAGGTTTTTTTTTGCGCTTTCTTTTTTTTGTTATAATGCGTCCTCTCGCTTTTTTATATTTGTGTATTATTTAGCATGCATGGCAGGGAAGCACCACGTTTTTTTGCTCTAAAAAGGTTTCGCGTGCCAGTAACCCGCGCCTCCCAGTATCCCGTGGCGCGCCAGCGTGCCAGTATACAGCGTAACACTGGGCCCATAATCCGGCATGGCGCTGGACGCTGGCTCCCAGTGGCGCTGGGTTTTCCAATAGGGTACTGTCGAAAATAGTAACGTTAGGTTAATGCTTGTTATGGGGATTGTTGGTGATAGAAAGCAACGATACGAAGAGTTAGACAGCAACGTCGTTACAAAAACCTCCGTGAGGTATAATAAATGTTCAAATGCACTTAAAGATAAAGAGCGATATGTTGGTGTTATGAGAAATTATTTCCGAAGGGCACATAACCTACGACGCGGGGTCGCCCATTCCTAAGTGGATGTGTCAGACTTACAGTTCTGCGTTCTAATATAAAGAACATATGCTTTTTCTCAAGCATTCACTCCGCTATTTTCAAAATTTGGGACAAAGCAGTAGCCGTAATGTGATAGGTGCTTGTCTTGAAGCCGTGGTGGAAAGTCGCACAGTCGTAACTCGTAAAAAAACGACGTATTGAGTAAATGAATCACTGGATGGAAGATAACTATTTAGAATGCGTATAGCGCAGCGCATCACCTGTCTTTGGTAAAGCCGAAAGAATGCACTATTAAAAATGTCTCTTTTGCGCAGGTCAGTGCCTGAGACATGTTTACATCGCATTTGTCATCCAAACCTCTTAGTTATAAATAAAACATTTTGAGCACCCGGTTCGCTTGCTGCTTGTTCCAAGCAAGGTTTCTTAGCACCTTATGTGGTTGCAACATGCTTTAGTGTGTGCCTCTAGGTACTACATCAAAAGATAAACAAGAATAGTGCACTCCCTCTCTCCCTCTCTCTTTCTCTCTGAATATAACTGATTCTGCTCTGAAGCTCCAGATTATGCAATGAGCGTTCTTAGCCACATCGTTTACATATCCGCGACACAAACTCCAACCAAAACACTAGAGACCTCAAATAGCTGCACATCTAAAGCAAATGTTACCTTCCACGAAAACCTATATGATGACTCTGGTGTACTTAACATGACATAGGAGGCTACATATTCTGTCATGTGGTGTACGTTCTGCACTTGATGTTAAAGTGCTGTGGCATTAATAGTGGCTATAATTGCAAACGACAAGCCATTTCACCTTTCTAGCCATGGGGAACTGGCCAACGTTTGTGCGTACGCACAGTGCTATTTAATTACACCAACGTTGTCCTGCCGTGTTTTAGAATCGATTTGTTGTCTTATTTTTTCGTTTTGGTTAAATAATATCTTGAGTAGAAAACACCAGGGTACACGCTTTCGCGTGAAAGGCGCGGCATTCTTAGCAAGCACAATACTGGCAAAAGCAATTTTGTGCATTCGTTTAGTTCTGTACAGTTCACTAAGAATTGGCTCTGGTGAAATTCCCGCTAACACCACTGACACCAGCGTGACGAACGGCGGAGGCAGCAGCAGCTGCTCTGTCACGTCGCTTCCCATTTTAGGGAGCTAATGTGAACTCATGCATTCGGCGATCGAGGCCACGCACTTTCAGTGATGCACGATGTCAGCTCGCTGACAGTTCCGAACCCTCATTGCACTTGCCAACAGCTTCGTGCGACGGTCACATTCCAGTGCAACGGCGACGGACTGTAGGCTTAGTTGCCAATGCAACTCAACCCATCTCCCATGCAATCCCTTTTCCGAGCGTTTCCATCCCTCATCAACGACGTTGCGCACCACCACCAATACAACCCACCTTACAAAATAAGTTCATATTGAACTTCCATGTGAACGCTTTATTGAACATCATCCCATCCTCTTCCTGCAGCACATGCGAAAGCAACGCGCTCGTTTCCAATGTATCAAAAGCAATTACGGCCTCTAACTATGTCTAAAAGAAATTAACCATAATACTTTATTCCCACCATACAGTGTTGATTAAAGGGGTGAGAGAGAAAGCGACTAGCCGCTTGACTAAGCTCCCACACCCCATTTACATCAGGCGGAGGTACTGATGGCAATAGAACACATAAAATGGTCGCAATAACTCGCCTCGGTTACACAAATTACAACTCGTAATGACACTAAACCTCTACAACGATGAACTTGTATAAGTTCTGAAATACCCTTAGTAATTTATGACTGTGTCATTGTCCACAATTTTCTTTGACTACAATGCCTGACCACATGAGGTCATGTCGATCTTTTGGCTGCTTTCTGTGCGTAAGCTTGCCTAGTGTGGGACATGATGGAAGCATATCGCTTCTTGAGTTTATGCGCAATGTGGGAGCAAGTTCTAACCTAGCTGTGCCTGCTGACTTAAAGAAACAGCGGCTGAACATTCGTGGTACATTGCCGCAATAGTAAAGTTAGAGATGTCGAACGTGCATTAAAAACGAGGATTTTAATGGGCGAGTCATTTCCATTCCCTGATAAAGAACGGCTAAAGCACCGTTTTAAAGGCGCGCACATTCATGATCAAAGCGACAATGTAGGCTCCAGTGATGCTACTGGTACTAACCACAATCTTCTCATAACACGCAAATCTCTACCTGCAGTCATTATGCCAAAAATCTCAGCAATGCCGCCTGAAGAAGCGATCTGAAAAAAAGGAAACCGCTGCCTATCTATTCAGATTTATATAATCTTAAACAAAGCTTCGTAACAACGAACACCTATTTCGTATTTTAGATTTCGGTGTCCAGGGATCCATGATTTTGCATGTTGCATGTTGTGTCCCACGAAATTATTTTTGCCGTTGGAGAACATTAGTCTACAACACGGCATAAGTACATGGAATGAAGTCATGATTGTACTTATGAAGTGATTGCGAGGAAACACACATAACAGATGAATGCGACTGCAATGTCATAGCCAACATCGTAAATAATTTCACGGGGCACCCCTTGTGCTCTGTGCTTCTCATGACGTCAAAACCACCAGAAATGAGTCAGGACAAGCATTTCATTCTCGTGGAGGCTATATAAGGCCGAATGTGAGAAGTTTCTCTATTGGCACTTCAGTGACGCAGTACAAAAAGGGAGATGCCTGCTTGCAGGTTGTTCTGGACATTGTTTTTCTTGTTTACCTTAACAGGCAGGTTCTTTTGTCTGGAAATGCCTTGCGGGATCAGTTAGGCTTGTAAACGTTAAATTGTTCCTGGCATCTGCACCCTAGGATTCTTGTGGTCAGAATATGCTGTTCTATTCGGAGTGTTAATAAAGTGTTGCGTGCTGTGACGAGCGGGGGCCGAAAAAGAGCATCGGAATTTGAACAAGAAGAACCGTATGCTGTGTGCGGTGGCTCAGCTCATGGACTGCGAGGCAGGCCAGGAAAGCTGACACACAAGACGTCCTGTTCACTGAGGGGCGACCGGCACGGCTACGGGTCCGTTGCAGCTCCCCTACTGTTCTTGGTTGAGCTGGGGTGGCTACTAGCAGAGCCTGTAATGGGGGCCACAGGCTGGGCCTTGGAGCGAACCGGCGGCTAGTTGGCCCAATGGTCTCCTTGGGGTGAGCCTCGAATCCAAACCGAGACGGCCTGCTTGCGCATACGGCCGGCGTCCAAGTGGCGTGGCTTTTCATCCAGGACAACGGCCGACCGGCCCATTGAGACTCAGGGCGGGGGGGGGGGGGTTCGAGACATCGACGCAGCAACACCGCAGTGCCACTGCGCCGCCGAGCACCAAGAGCGAGCTATGAGTGCACAGCGTGAGTGCTGCTCCTGCGCTTACGTAGTGCGTGAACGTTGAGCCGAGAATTAACGGCCTATACGCCACGAACAATTGAGACGCTAGTACTTGCTCCTGTCGTATTCACCGTGCTGTGATAAATGCTTTGTCTTTTATGCATTGTTCCCCGTTGCCCGAGTGTCTGGGCCGACGAATTACCACAACAGCCAAGCCTGCTGACAGGATTGGCTCATAACATGTAAAGCCACTGCTCAGACACCGGGGGGAGACATGGACTTTAAATCAGAATTGGGAGAGAGCTAGGCAAAAGCTATGCGAAGCTGAGAGTACGGGTGGAGCGAGAACCTGTACGACTGTGCGATGAGCGAGCAGAGGAGGGGAACTCACTCAAGGAGGAAATGGCGTTGAAAGTGCAGTTTCTTGAACAAGGGCATGATGCAGCATGTGGAAAGACGGCAAAGTAACAGAAGTTGCTGGAAGATGAACAAAAGCTTCGTGACCTGGATCTTCGATTTAATCGAATGCCACTAGTCCACAATCAGCTGATAGCTTGCTACTAGCAGTGCGGATGTGTCCGTTGTGTGAAACGTTTGCTGTGCCCACAAGCTTATACCATCGTTCAGGAAGGATAGGAATTACTTAAGCGCTTACCTACAATGCTTCAAACGGGTCCGCATCTGCCAGGAATGAAGACAAAAGGAACGGGCGCTCTCAATAAGTCACTGCTGGAGGGAGAGGCCTGACCCGTCATTGGGCGCGTGAATCCATTGGTTACCTTAGGCGTATTCAAACGGGAACTTCTGAAACGGTTCCTCTATACAGCGGAGGGGTACTGGGACAAATTCCGTGATACAAGACTCGATGATAGAGAAATTTTTAAAATATTGCCTTCAATATTCGCGGGTTATTTCGACCATTGGCTAGAGGCGTCAGCAACAGGAAATGTGTAGTGGCCTGAGAGATTTGAAGATTGTGGAGCGCTTCACTAATGCTTTTCCTCTAAGAGAGGAACTGACGAAATCTGCAGGGAGTACATCAGTTGGCCAACAACTTAGTGGATGCTCAGGCTATGCTGACCTCGGCAAGAAGCGAGCCACTAAGGAGGCAGGTCCACGCTCAGCTTGAAGGGCTGAGGGCACAAATATGGTCTCAGCTGTAGACCCGTTGCTTACCATGTGGCAAGAAAGGACATAGAGCAGCTTAATGTTGGTCGTGCACAAATGGAAGTTCCGTAGGACGTGAGCTGCACGGTGACCACCTCTACCTTGGCCAACAGGACATCAACCTGGCGGTAGAATGAACAGAATTCAGGCCACCTGTGTGGCGCGCGCTTGCGAAGCTGATGTGGCATCAGGAGAGAATAACGGCTATATCGTGTTAGAAGATTGAGAAAACTTCCTGTTGTCAGAACGACGGTGGCCCGTGATGTTCTATCTGGTACAAATGACAACATGCCTGTTGTCCAAGGGTTGCTGAATAATTGCCCGGTATCTGCGCGGAGCGATAGCGTTGTCGCGGTTGTAGTGCGGTAGTCAGTAGCATCTACTGTTAGAATCCCGGTACGTGTCGACCGGTACTGTTACTTGAGCGCACACTGCGCTATTTTCCGCAAACTGCAGTCATCGTAGACACACCGCTTTTTGTCGAAGAAGTCTGTGCGCATTGAGTGCCGTCCACAATGCAGCCTGTAACGGAGAGGAATGCCAGGACGTCTGCACTATGTCGTCAAAGGCGGCAACATACGCTCACAACTGCCGCTGTCGACGGACCACGGTTGCATGTGCCCGTATGGAGTACCGAGCCCTGGACACCAAATATGAACAGATTGCAATCATTGCCGTTTTTGCCTGGAACCGACATGCGATAGACATCTTTATGGTCGAGTCCACAACTGGAGTCGCGGCTCTCCAAGGGTAGCCCTACCACGCTGCCTGTGCCGCATCAGCCTCTGCACCTGTTGTCTCGGACGTCAACGTATCGGAGAGTAAGGGCGCGATTACACACGCGGCAAGGTCCGCCGCTTCTGATCTAGTCCGAAACTGCTTACGCTGTAATGCAGCAATACCGAAAACTTTAGAGCACAGATGCACCTGCCGCCTGTACCCCAAGTCCGCCTTTTAGAGGCACACCTGGTGCCAGATGGCTCATACGGGTCTGAGGTATAGGCTATATTGGAACGTGCCGTCACGGCGACTACATGGAGGGCGGTGCATAGGCGGTCTTAAGCAAAGGAGTCTGAGATCAAGGTGACGACAAAGGTATGTGGCGGCCAGCTGGTGGTGTGTGTTGTGCGCGCACATGCAACTCGATCATGCTAGCATGGAAATTGGCACGACTCGTGCTAAAGCACGTGCTGTATGCTGCACAAAGATCTATCGCGCCGCTCAAGTAAGTGGTGAATGCTTGTGTGTCGTATCGTTGTGTACGGGTAAAGTGGTCGCGATTTATCATCAATGGCATCTTTTTGGAGGTGCCTGGTATTCTCGCACACCGTGTCGCGTTGTGTTGCGCCTAGAGATGAACATATTTTTGCAACAAAATGCTCTGGAAGTCGTGCGGAGTCAACAAGTCAGTGACAATAATTGCTTTCTAAGTGCATCACACATGCTAGACAAAAGAGTACTCGTGACTATGCGGGGTGGCGCCGCTCGTGATAGGTAACGCGAGAGCGGGTTCGAAGCCGGAGGAAGGCATCGCAACTGACCAGGGAAGCTGGCAACTAAGAGGCATGGGCGGCTACTGGTCCGTCGTAGTGCCCGTTCTTTCGTCTTCTGTGGACCTTCTGACGACCGCGGACGGCCTCCTGACACGTTAGCCCGACAACCTCAATTGTGCCCGCATCTCCGCACGTGCTGTGTGAACGGTTCTTTCGAGGAATGCTCGGCGGTCATGTGGCCGACGTGCTGCGTGGTTGAAGGTACGGGCACCCAGATGTCTTAGCGCGTCACCCCCGAGCCAACTGACATTTGCCACTACGACGAAACCGCGCGTCATTTGAACATCGCATGCGGCGCACTGATCAACGTATGGCGCACCCTCTGGCGTTTCATTAACAAACCGCAGCGAGTGCCCTAACTAAACAGGAGCTTCTGATGAGTCTTGCTGCTACGTGTTTTGTGTAAACGTCTTTCTGTGCCTGCGCGTCGCCCTTCTCTTGCTGAGCACCTGGGCCCATGAAGCAACACACTTACCTAGGTTTGCGAAAGAACTCGGTTGCGGAGCGGCCTCTGAATAAGGTTTTGCAAAGCGCTTTAACTCACCCGCAGAAACTGAGCGACGCCAGCACCAACAGCGCAACTTTCAAATGTGGAAGTCTTGGGTGCTTCCACAATCACCTGTGGGCTGCTGTGAAAATACTCTAATGCTTCTCATTTTACTTTTGAGCAAGAGCCCAAGAAAAGGCGCTCCTTTATTGGAGCCCTTCACTGAGGTCTTCCCGAAATAATATCTCCGTTTTGGTTCGTGGAAGCCCAGCAAGCGTAAATATCATTTTTCTATGCATCTGACGGTTTCTAAATAATACTGGGGGCAAAGCAGCAGACACAGAGGTGAATGTTAATCTATGACACATCACGGAAACTTGAATGACGGTAAGCCTGCAAGTACAAAAACATAACTACAGATGAGCATCACAAATATTCGTAGGCTCCACGCATTAAAATGGCACTGTGACTTTTTAGCAGGCAATACAATAGAAGAGCAAGAAAAAAGAGTCAGGCCTGCGCGGAGCCGTAGGAGAGTGACAGCGTAAGCTGGAGGAGCGACCTTCTTAGTGTTCATTTTAAACGCTTTAGGAAACTAGTGCAAGTAGAGGTGATTGGTATCCCCTGCGCCATAACTTTTACAATTTCTCCAAGTAGGGAAGTACCCACTGCGTAGTAATTGCTGCGGTGTTGTAACGTGCAAATCTGTATAACTGCACATCTTAGAGATTCTCTTGCCGTCGTTTTTCCGAGAACAAACCGAACTCTCGGCCCGGCGTCGACAGCGAGCTGCGGTTTGGGCTTCTCTCTGCGCAGCTGTCTGTTGTGCCCGACGTTGCCTTGCTGCAGCCGCGCGCGTAGCTCAGCGATTCGCTTCTTCAGCAGTGGTTCGCACCTCACGAGGAGGCGCCTTCAGGTATATCGAAGAGCCAAGTCAGGTTGCTGGCGCGGCTGCGTACGTCGCCTTCCGCGTGATGCATGGCGCGATACAACAAAACTGCTTCAAAGGGCAGCACTTCGTAATAATGATGACGAAAATGTTGAAGAAGCTTGTTTCATAATGATGATGTTGATGATGCCTCTGTAATGGGTCCAGAGATAAAAACCATGACACCCTGTGTTCTTTCAAATGACTCCTCGAACTCCTTATGCAATCCACTTTCCCCCACATGTAGTGGCGTATTCCTATTCTGCCACGTAACATTACACTTGTTAATGCTATTCCTCGGCAGACGTTATACTTGTTTAGGTCTTTTTGCGAAGAATTTGCAAGCAGAGGCGTGGCTCAGTGCGCTGAGGAATTCGCAAATTTCATAACTCACTGTTGCAGTGACCTAGCGACAATAATCGCACAAACACTCCAAATGACATTCTCAGCCTGAAATACAAATTCACTGACGGAATGCACATAAGTGTTTCAGGGAGAGTTGAAGATGTGTTGCACAGCATGGCTGGTAGGGATGAGCACTTCACCAAGATGGGGTACCATTCAGGCCTGACGACAAGCTCGTCGTAGATGTCCTTTAGATGCATGGTCATTTAAACGAAATTGGTTATTGACGCAGTGACTGGTTCTGCGTTGCGGTCTTGCATGCGCGTCTTCCACAAGCTATGCATTCCCATAAGAAAGAACATATCAAATGGCACTTCATCCAGGGATGTTAGCATAAGGTAACGTATAGTATGCGAATTATAGGTGAAATCTTTCTTTAGAGATCGCTAAAGGATATACCAGAACAGAATAGCGTCCTTGCAGTTAATAAAGCAGTGTTCTATTGTCTCTGGCACGTCACAAAGACGGCAGTCAACTGAAGAAACAAAAATACCTTTCTTGTCTAGCCATGCCTTTACAGGCACTGTTTTTGAAGGAAGTTTATAAAAGAAGGTTTTTCAATTGGGAGAAACGTACATTATGCGAACGCGCTTGAGGACATCGTGGCCTGGAAGGCTGACATACAAAGAACGGTAAAATGGAGGTAGAATAAGCATGGATAATAATTCCTTATACAGCTTTTTGCGCGACACTGTGTACAAGTACTCAATCGAAAAACGTGCTTAAGGGAACAGGACTCCAAAGTGCACTTCTTGCATAAATCCCCACAAACACGGACGTACACAGAAATTTGACGAAACAACTAGATCAGGTAAAGCGTTAACAAGTGTGACCTGCAAGAATGATTGAATTATTGGATGAGAATTGTCATGAAAAAAGAATAAGCGCGAAACGATTTGCCATAAGTAGAGATACACAAGTCCCAACACGCTCTCTTTCACTGGTGTGAATATGTTGTCCCGTCGCATTGGTTCGAAAGTGGAACGCGAATTTCTTAGCGCACTGTAAGAAATACCATGTATGAAAAAAAGCAGGCGTGGCTCAGTGGTAGAATGCTCGACCGCCACGCAGAGGTTGTGGGTTCGCATCCACGCAGAGGACGTGGTTTGAATCCTCCTCGGTCCTGGTTATTTTTTTTCTAAAATTTCCCGCGATAGCGCTTACGGACACCGGCGGCGGCGGACAACTACGGCGCAAAACCGGCCCTTGTTGTCATCTCATAACAGCTTACGCTGTAAAACAGGGGAAGCGGAAGAAGGAAGGGGAATGCGCATGTGTGTGTTTGTGTGTGTGTGTAAGTTCTCTGTCTCGTTAATATGTCTGCAGTTGAAAGTAAGCGCCGGTTTGCCGTCTCTCCTCTTCTTGTGTTTCGATTTTTGCTCTTTATTACCTCTACGCAAAGAAACAAAGGAAGAACATGAGTAGTTACGTATTGGTTCAACCTAATAACGCACATCTCAACGTTATTCTATAACTCTTGATTAGGTTGCTAGCCCAGACATGTTAGGACTAGGGAAGAAAACTAGAAGGACAGAAACGAAGAAAGGAAAGAAGAGAAAAGAACGGACGACATGTTTGGAACCAGCTTCTAGATGTAACTAACCCAGCTTCGCTGTTCGACCCTAATAAAGAAATCGAAAGGGGTGTGCTTTCTTGCAACGGTGCACTACAGCGCAACAAAAAAAATGTATACCTAAGCATTGCTTGCTGTGGCACCTTTTAATAGTGATGTTTTACGCAATGTACCCACACAGGAGCAGTGCTTGCAGTGCGAGGATGGTATATAAAACATTACAGACCGTACAGTCGTAGCGAGAAAATCATCATACCTTATTTTGTTTATACAAGCATATTTGCCTGATGCCGAATCAGCACTCCATTGCTGTCTGTCTCCATTGCATCGGTCAGGTCGGCGTGACCTGAATAATTGTGGGCGGTGGCAAATTTTTATTGAGCTAAGCAGCAAAATAACAGGTCCCCATTATGGACTGTTAATGGGTAACTACAACAGAAAATAATTTAATTGGTTAGGCTACAGTGTTCCTCAGGGGTACAATTTCTGGTGATTTGTGATCTCTAGCCCTTCTGCACTGCGACATTCCGCCGAGCACCATGGCAGATTAAGCTTAAGGATATCTCTCACGTATAATATTCTTAGGAGTTCAGGTGCATATTAGCGGATGACTAGAGTAATACCGTAGATACACGCTTGTGCCGATAAGTACATGGGAACAAGTTGCACACTTTTCATGTGCAAACACTCATATATTGTATAGGTAGATGAAATCTTGCCTTGATAATTATGCCTGAACTATATTTTATATCTCTCGACATAACAATTGCCAATAGAAGTTTTTTTATTAACTGAAGCTTAGAAATATTAAATAACACTGTTGAGACAACGTTCCACGAGTCTTCGACCGAGTTGCTTATACACGTGAATAAAGGTACACCCAAGTGTCCACCCCCATTCACCAGGTTGTTTATGCAGTACAATCAGCTAACAAAGCCAGAGCGATTGAAGTGTGTTTTATGCGAAACACGCCCCGATATGTGACGATTATTCATGTGCAATGCAATCTCTACATCAATCTTTACATGTGACATATCGAACGTTGTGCTCGCTGTCGATACAACGACATACGGGACTTCCAGAGCCGGACACCTCGACACTGCACAGGGTCCTTGACAGCTATCCACAAGCACACGTTCTCCAACGACACGTTACTTCGGAGACGCTCCTTTGCACGCCCCGAAGCCCTGTACAAATCTGTACCCTGCAGGTGGCGCAGGCCTCAGGTGGCCACAGTGGCTCGGGTCCTAAACCCGATAGCCCAGTAGCGTGACCAGTCTACACCTCTGCTCTTTCCCCCCCTCGCCAGCTCCCTTGGAGCTTGGAGCCATATACATCGTGGGACTTAATAATTGGGGCTCTTCTACTCTCGTTTTAGCTCCTGATTGTACTGAGCTATATTCGGGGTCTTCTCGGATTGATCCTTCTTTTCTTGATTATTTTGTTTTTTCTAGCGCCCGTGCCAACATCGCCTTCGTCTTCCTTCACATTATTATGGCGCGGACATTTAAATACGCGAACTTCAGTCATCACAGCTGCCTGTTCTGTGGTGGGAAGCTTTGGTGTTACACCGTTGCAATTTCAGAGTTGAAAATTTTACTTGGCAACAGTTGGCTTAAGTAATCCGAGTTTGATACCCACTAAGAAAGAAAACAGATTATTTATAGAGAAAACCACGAAATGATTTTCAGTACTACGCATTTGTATTATCTGGAAAAATTCGCTCTATGATCATTACCACATGCGTAAACTGATTATCAATGGAAGGAAACAACTATATAAGAGAGATGTGCGCACAACCTGTGAGAGTTGTGACTGCGGGGTGCATGCATACTTGCTTAATGCTTGACCTTCATCACAGTCTGTTTCCTGATGCATTTGTTGCCAAGGCAATTTCGCCGTCAAATGAAACTCTAGGTAAACTGACTATCTCTCTTTGTTTTGCTTGAAGCACTAACGAAGAAGCACATTCATGCAGCAAATTACTCAATCCTAACCACGTTACAGTTATTCCTGCCATGCTACCTGTTGCTCAGCCTTTGTACTGAGCTTTCCCAAATAACCTGTTTGGTTCTCAGGACTGTGTTTTCCAAGTGGGCATTCACATCGAATAAACCTCTTGAATCACACTAAATCCATAGGAAATTAATAAATAACTGCTTGCAGAAACTCGACGCGTCATGTTGCTTTTAAAACAATAAATGGGGATATGACCACCGCCAAGGTGCTCCTGTGTATACCAAAACAAAAGGGAGAAATTGCAATTATATAGAGAATAAATGAGAGGTAACGGATTGTCCTTTAATTCGGAGGGATGTTATACCGCGGTAAAGAGATGGTTCTCCAGGCGTGGACCTGTGGTGCTATGATCGTGGCCACTGCACTCCACAGTGACGGCTGCAGAAAACTTTTGTGAAACGGTATCAGGGGCAGAAACTGCTCGTCGTAGCACGCGCGCTGTCTCTGTGCGCCTACTGCGGAGGTCACGTTAGCTAGAATAGGGAGACAATGCAATTCCCCTGATTGATCTCCTTCTGTTCGCTCACTTCATCACGCCAGCCTAACGCGAGCTAGGCGGGCGTGACGTGTGCAGAACAGTGTCGCTGTTGCCAACTCCACAAGACGCTGCTTAATCTGGTAACACTGGTCACACAAACAAAGGTAGCTGCGATATTCAGGCTCAAGGCGATACTTTCGTTTAGCACTGTGCAGAAATTGCTGAATTTCGATATTAAATGGTGGTGTGTTGTCGAAGACGAAAAAGGACGTGCTGTAGGTCATCTCTTTATAAATCGGTCTGAAGGATTTCTGTGACGGAACGACGAAATTATTGTTGCTCTTCGCGTGCGAACATCCAGCTTATTTGGCGAACTGAAATCAGGAACCGTCGAAACGCTACAGTCTGTATGCGGGAGGCCTCTCAGAGGGATGCGTTTCTTGGAGATGGACCTATTGTCAAGGAATTTAGTTGCGGTGCGCACGGCGTTGGAAAGCGATGTAACAGCACGGAATACGCCGAATGCCCCAAAACCTAGAACAAGCGCAATTTGCAGTTCTTCCCAGATGCATTGCTAACAGATGAACTGCTAACGAGCCACGTTAAGCGACAACACGTCGCCTAGCGTGCTCAGAGAGGACATATACATCGCCTGAAGAGAGCAGGTATAAGGTACGTGTGTCCATCATATAATGCTTGCCGTTTCACTACTATGTTGCATTAATCAAAAAGTATGTCAGCTAGTATATTTCCGCCCTTTTATTTCAGCATCAATAACGCGATCTCTGACGCAGCAAACCAGCTTTGTCCAATTTCGCGTACATCTAAAAAACATCAAAGCGATTCCTTTACCAACAGTGTACACGTGCTATTTAGGGGCCCCTGTGATATTAAAATAACACAAGTCAATCTTGTTCTACTCAACTACCAGAAATAAGTCGTCGTCAACGAAGGGTTCAGAACCAACCAGCATAGCATCTGTAAATTTTTTGCCGGTGGGCGAGTCTATAATTCACGCTGCCCATGGTAGCGCGTCGTGCGCTTCTCTACGGGGACGGCGCGTTCATTTGCGTCTTTTCGACAGCCATGACGTAAATCTACGTGCACAACAATAGTCTTTTTACGTAACATTTATCTTATCTTTTTCCCGGATAATGCGAGGCCGCCTGGCGGTGAATAAACAAGTATACAGCTGTTCCTTACAGCGCGTTAATGGAATAACACCTTGCCTTCGTAGGCCGACTTTGAATCGCCTGTGCTGAGACACGCCTGCTAGGGTGCGAGGGTTTAGTTGGACTCGCGGATGACCTTAGTAAAAGTGCATACCGCTTTTTCTTGTGCGATGGTGATGTCCGTGTACACAACGATGCAATGATTCATATTTATGTGCTCGTAGAAACGATCATTTCTACATTTGTTTACGAACTCAATACTGCACGAGTACCTTTAATATTAAGTGTGCCTCCTTGTGAATATTTTCTGCACAGGTCAGTTCCGCTTCATCTGAAAGTTTTCGCACAAGCTCCTGTTTCAGGTGGGCGGCCTCTTTCACGCATTACTGCACTTTGGAATTTTGCACTGTGCGAGAAAAAAATGAGTTGAATATATTCAGCACTGCGCTCTGTTGAGTGAAATGAAAACATGGAACTTTTTTTTTTCTATAGTAGTGTTATGCATTAAGATTCAAAAAAATGTTTCGCCTGTTTCGTCAAACAACGTTCCATTGTGTTGCTTCCGGACCTCATCTTTGCCTGAAACGAATATATAAGATAACAAAAGAATTCCAAAACTGACAGAGACAGTGCGGCAAAAATTCAACGCCGCAGCACCGACAGATTAACTGACATATACAACACATTAATCATCTGCTTACCACCCCGAAGGTGAAGCGGTCTCTCGTCTACATGCATGCTCTTTGCCAGATAAATGACCTTTATTTGGCTAAGGCCAGAACGCATTAATATCAAGAGCATAATCTATAGCGCCTGAAAATATATATAGCAGAACCTACGAAGCTAAAAATCACAGCGTAATTTCTTAATTTTTTTCCGAAATGTGGCACCTGTCTCACCTGAATGGCGAACACCAGGCGCCGAGGATCTGTTTGGATACACTAATCTCCTTCAGAAGCACTGCTGCAGCACACTTCCGTGAATACCGAAGTGGATTCCAGCCAACTGCTTCGACACAGACAGAAAGAATGACGACACACCACTAAAAGAGGAACTGGACGTTCAATGAGAGTCCTTTTTCATGTTTATACCAATTAATAGCAGTGGCTCCGCACTGGTTACCAGATTGCCCTTTCTTGTGATTATTCCCTTCTATCGTTCATTTCTGCGCATTAAACATTTTCTTTCGGTTAAAACACAGAAAAAAGCGACAAAAATTTTTCATGCGCAGGAATGGATGATAGAAGAGAATAATCAAAAGAAAGGGAAACCTCGTAACCAGTGAGAAGGCATTGCTATTAATTGGTACAAATATGAAAAAAACTTTCATTAAACGTTTAGCGGCTAGAAAAGCGGTGTGTCTTCATTGTTTTTGTCGGTGTCGTGGTAGTTGGCGCGAACCCTCTTCGATATGTGCAACAACCCAGGTCAGACAAGCACAATCCTTAATTATAGTTCTGTGGCACACGCACGACAGTAAGCTGTAATTTCGTAGAATAAAGATGTATCCAATACCTCTTAATAAGAAAGACCCTACAATGCTCGTGGTAGGAAAATCGCGCCTATCCGGGCTAGGGGTTTGACGGCTGCATTTCGATGGTGGCGAAATGTTGAGGCCCTTGTTCTTTGCGATGTCAGTGCACGTTAAAGAGCCCCAGGTGGTCGACATTTCCGGAGCGCTCTACTACACCGTCTCTCATAATTAGATTTGGTTTTGGGACGTTAAGCACCACAAATCAGTCAGTGCTAGAGGTTCCTCCGAACATGTTAGCCAAATGAGGTTGCACCACAAGCACCAGGGAATTGACTATTTGCAAAATAGTGAGCGCCCCCTGGACTTTCCCAGCCAAAAACTCTCGTGCACAGGTTGCTTTCGTGTTCTACGCGCGTGCACATATCCACAATTGTCGCGCCATTCATCCCGTTCAGCGTCCGTCCGCGCCTTTCCTTTCTTTCGCTTCTGCCCCTGTCTCTCTAAATCGCTGAACTGTCTTTGAGTCGGCTCAGTCCCCGCAAAATTACTGAGAAGCTTTTGTGGTGCTTGTGCATGCCGGATGGAGTGTGCAGACGTCAATGCGCCTAGAGCAGGACAGCAATCTGTACACGAGAGTTTTTGACTGGGAATCATCCTTGCGGGAAAGCCAACTTACAGATTTTTGCAAATGGTCAATTTGCTATTTCCTTTCAAACACAGCTGTAACTTCCCCACTCTTCATTAACCAAATGACGTCACGGGGCACGGACTACGTCACCTGTCCTTTTTCCCTGCTCTTTCAGAGGGATACGCGCATTTGCTATATTTGTTGAATTCAAAAAGAATAAATAAAGCATCGCGGGTTAACTTTGCATGCTAAATAAGTGAGCCAATGCTATTTTTTTTGCCTCGAACAACGTGCTCCGTGCTATCAGATACATCAGCTGTTCAAAGAGTAGCGGGTGCTTTTCAGCTGTGTTTGAAGCGCATCTCAGAATTTTCTGGGAGCCTATCCCGTAGAACAGAATACGGAGTACCATTCCGTCTTGCTCCTTCCTGATTGGTCAGTTCTGCTTCTCAAGCCAGGACCAGCCAATCAGAAAATTCAGATTGTTCAGGGACTGGTGGATTCTGCCTTTCAAGGCAGAATGAACAAATCACCATAAAGGATCAGCACGGAATCAGGGGGCCTACCCCGTTTTACGGTATGGGACCCCTGATTCACGCAGTGCAATAACATTTGGCTGACATGGTCACTGGTCACAGGAGGGTCCAAGAGTGATAGAAACATTTCTTTAAGTTTGCTTAAAAAGTGCTGCAGCGTCCCTTAAAAACAGCCGGAACATATATTTGAGCGGTGTAAGACATGTTTCGCGCCTATAAACGAGAGAGCACAATGAGCTGACTCTATGATATTGCCTTATTCAATTTACTTCTGCGTAAATACATTTTTAATTATCTGCAAAAGCCATACGTCGCTTCTTCCTGTTTTCTCCTTGTCCCATTTTGCGCCACCGTCTTATATTTTAACTTATGGCATCACCTGGGCGGTTCTCGGTTGTCGATGCATCCTGCGCAGCCAGTAGCGTCTCCCTTAGCATAAAATAGCATGCAATAGATGGCGCTGTCCCATAGAGATGCATGCAAACTGCGATTGGGTGACGATACACTAGATGGCGCTGTACGCATTCTGTGTCGTCATCTCCATTTCTCGTCTCATTTCCGAGAGGGCGCTGTCCCATAGACATGCGTACAATATGGCGCTTGGGTGAAGGTACGCTAGATGGCGTTGGCGGTGCACCTGCTCTCCGATTGGCTGCTGCGCGGGGAGCGCTCCTCTCATTCTCCTGGATCGTCCTGGAGCGCGTTACGGCCCGTGTAAGAAGCTGGTGTAAGACGCTGTGGCCTCTCCGCCTTATACTCTCTCAGCAGTCATGTGATGGCGTCGGCAAACGCAGTGCGCGTTCCGGCCTGTGTAAGGGGCTGCGTAAGACGTCTTTACATGGTGATCGACTGGGCGAATTACACGGAAGGTTCACGGTCTACCGATGATTCGCTCCGTAGCTTCGCCCATTCATCATCATCCACCCCGTGGATATGCTGTTTTTTTTTTTCTCTTACAATGTGTTCACGACTTAGCGATATTGAAGCAGGAAGCAATGTTACTTTTTATCACGCTTTGGCGCACAATGACACCAGTGACGCAATATCAAAACGTCTCATCGCATTCTATTGGCAATACAGAGTCGCTGACGTTCGGTTTACAGACTCAAGGCAGAAGTGACAGCACTTTGGAGAACAAGCTCTCGTTTCCACTGTGTTTCCGACGGCGGCCGGCGCGTATCGCCGATAGGTGGGTTTGAAGCTGTTTGCCACGCGTTAGTGGGTTCGCTTACATCTTGTTCATGATAGTAAACTGAACCACAAAACTGTATGGGCCACCCGATTGAGTGGTCTACAGATTCTTCGCTACACTTCCGCCCTGCCATTTGCAATCGATAGAAGCGCTACGATCTAAACACACATCCTCTTTATCTCTGTGGGAGCACTATAATGGTAAAGGTAACTGTGAGTTCACGGTCAAGGGATGGCAAAATGTAAAGGATGCGAGAGTTAAGTGTCAAGTAATGGTAAAAGGATGGTCAGGCACACAAGTGTACAAGTTTCCCATTCCCGCATATTAACGTCAGAAGAAATGCACGTAACTTTTTTCTCCAAAGACTCTTCCCTCTTTGACGTTCCTTCATTTACTCCCTGTGGGATATTAGCGCCTCATTTGTAGTGTAGGGACGCTCAAAGGCGCTTTTGAAGTATAGACCATGCTGCTTCACTTCTGAAAGGTTTCTTAAAGGTCTTTTAAATGTTCAACGCAGCAACTACCACGCTGGTGCATTTTTAGGGGCGAAGCTCCTTAGGGCGTGGGTCTGTACATCCCATGGCGTTCGTTGTTGGTGATGTACGTAGCCACGTCTACTTTTATAAAAAAAAAGATATGTCCTCTGCCTGGATTCGAACCCAGGCTCTCGGCGTGGCAGTCGAGCGTTCTACCACTGAGCTACGCCTTTTTTTTTTCTTTATTACCTGTCTTTGGTACATAAGAAATGATACAGTAACCCAAACAAAAATGCCAATACAACTACACAATACTCATTGTACATGACACTCAACAAATGATACAATAACCAAAACCAAATTGTCAATACAACTACACAATGCACATTGTACATGAGGACACCTGTTACCCACCAGCAAGTGCTGGTTTCATGACATTAAAATTCACGCAATGCTGTGAGCGGCTCTAATCGAGAGAGCCACTCGGGAGGTTCAGCGGAGGCTTTTTGGATCTCTATAAACCAATGTACACTTTCACGGAAATACATTCGCGCAGGCCGAGCATCTTTATCCACATGATACCCTGCCATCCTAGATCGCCAAATAGAGTGGAGGCCCAAGAGCATGATTAAATCAAACGGCACCCCCTGCTGCCTATCAACATTTAAAAACCTGATTCCATGCGGGTCCAGTGGGAGGTCTTTCTTCATGGTTCGCTGTAACACATCCCAAAAATAAACGCCCTCCCAGCAATGTAAGAAAACATGGTCTACAGTTTCTGGTACTTTGCAAATTAAGCAATGCGATCCCCACGGTAAGAAGAATCCTTTTTGCTCCAAAAACGTCTTAACTGGCAATGTGCCAGTGTGCAGTTTAAAGAAAAAGGTCTTTGCTGCCGGCGGCACCTGCATTTTCTTGACCCTCTTTAAGACGTTGCCACCTGAGCCTCCACTGTACAGTGACCTGAACCAAGGCACTGGGAAAACAACGTCACACATGGCAAAATACAATTCTTTACGCTTCACAGAACAGAGGTACTCTCTTGTGAAACGTACAGTAAGAAATCTTACACTGAAGACTATTTCTCTGTAGAAACCACCCAACGACCCCGCACACTCTTCAGTTGACACAATATATTCGGGCAGTCGTCTGGCCAGCCTCATTTGGCACACGGTTCGCAAAAAAGGATCTGTTACATCACGAAAAAACAGAAACCGGTTAACGAGCTGCCGCAGAAAAAGGTGACCAAGACCCAACCCCCCCATCTTTTACCCGTCTGAACAAGTTGCTACGGCTGCAGCGCTCCCACCCAGAAGCCCAGACAAATGTGGCGAATATTCTATGAATCTTCTGTACATGCACACGCGAACAGTGCAGAACCTGCATAACGTACCAGAGCTTACTCATAAAAAAGAGATTGCAAACAGTAGCTCTGGCAAAAATCGACAAGTTGGCCCCTTTCCATTTCTCGGCTTTCTCCCTCGTTTCATGCACCTGCCCCTTCCAATACTGATCGCTGTCGCGATAAGCGTTCAGTGGAACGCCTAAGTACTTGCCTGGAGTAGACGTCCAAGGCACATTAGCGAAAAGAGCAGGCAGCTCCAGCCACGATCCATGCCAGGTACCGAGACACTTGGACCAGTTAACCCCGCTACCAGTGACTTGGCTAAATTTTCGCACAGTTTCAACAGCCTGAGATATGCTTGCTTGATCACTTGCAAAAAGGGCGATATCGTCTGCATATGCTAGCAGCTTCACTTCAGCTGCCTGAAACCGAAAACCATAGATACTATTGTAATTAATTATTTTCATGCACAAAGTTTCAATGTAAAGGCACAATAAAAGAGGGCTTAGGGGGCAGCCCTGACGCACCGAACGTTGCACGTTAATGGGGGCCCCCAAACTCTTGTTTACAATCAATCTCGTCGTACAGTTCTGGTATGCCAGAGCCACTCCCTCTCTAATAACTGAACCAACCTTAACATGGTCTAAAATAGCCAATAAAATACCATGGTCCACACAATCAAAAGCCTTTTCTAGGTCTATTTGTAGCATGGCAACCCGAGCATTTGAGCAATCACAACATTCCAGTACACTACGCGCCTTGTGAATGTTTGTAAAAATAGAACGCCCTTTTATCCCGCATGTCTGGTGGGGCCCAACGATGTCGTGTATCACTGCCTGCAGCCTTCGCGCCAACACTTTCATAAAAATTTTATATTCAACGTTGGTGAGCGCTATCGGACGGTACGCCGAAACACATCTTAATTTACCGATATCATCAGTTTTAGGGACAAGAACTGTGTGGGAGGACTTGTAGGATGGAGGCAATGTGTTTAACTTGTAGGCTTCGTTAAAGATTACTGTCAAAACAGGGCTTATTTCATGCTTGAATTCTTTATAGAATGCGGCTGTGAATCCATCTGGTCCAGGCGATTTCCCTGGGTTTAAGTTATGGATGGCCTTTTCTACTTCGGTAACAGTAATTTCTTGTTCCAATCTCTCTCTCCTTTCATCATCCAGTCGAGGGATAGGGCGCAAGAAAACATTCTTAAATTTGTTCACGTCAACGGCATGCAACGAGAATAGCGCCTGATAATGCTCCGTGAAAGCTGTTTTGATATCGTCTGTGTCCGTTGATAAGTGCCCACCCCATTCTATTTCGTTTATGTGGTTCCTTTCTGCACGTGATTTCTCAAACCACAGCGCCCGCTTCGTCGGCGCTTCGCCTGCGGCTGTATCTTCCGCCCTTGCCCTCACGAGCGCACCACGATAGCGTTGTACTTGGTACTGCTCTAATTTTTGTTTGACTTTCCTTATGTCGTCTATCCATTTCCCCGGTGCACGACATTCGTGCACAAGCAGTTTATTTAGCAGTGCGTTTAACTCCGCCTCCTCCTTCTTTTCCTCATAACGAATGCGAGTGGCCCTGTCAATTGCTTTTAATTTTAAAGTTTCCTTACATAATTCCCACTGTTGCCATAAGTGAAGGGCTTTGCAGGGTTCCAGTTTGCTGATTTCCTCCCTTACAAATTTGTTATAGTGTTCGTCCTGAACAACTCTATTATTTAACTTCCATGTGTCCCAGGAGAAATTTGCGCAGCGCTTTACATTTCCTATGCTACACTGTACTAAACAATGGTCTGAGAACGACACGGACAATACATCATAACCGGAACACTGTGGCACGATATCAACTGATGCGTAAATACGGTCGAGCCGGGCATGACTCGAGCCTTCAAATCGCGTGTACATTACTGCACGTGCTCTATCAAAACATTCTGCCACATCCTCTAGATCCCACTTTTCAACAATTCGCCACAGAACTTCTGTACTCTGGTCTCTAAAGCCAAGGGTGCTTGTTTTATCGCGGGCACTGAGGACGCAATTAAAATCGCCCATAATTAAAAGCTGTCTGTCTGCGCATAGGCGTTCTTCGATGCCGTGAAAAAACTGTGCCCTTTCATCAACCTTGTTGGGCGCATAGAGGCACACGATACGCCACTCTGTGTTGTTCAACGAAAAGTCGAGTGCTGCACACCGACCGGAAGTACATGAATAGTGACCTCGCAGTTCAAGCCCCCGGCAACTTCGTTACAAATAACAGACAGCCAGCAGACGTGCCCACCGCATGGCTAACTACAACAAAGAACCTAGGCTCGAAACGCCGCACCATGCTACAGGTCTCTTCTTCGCCATCGACCTTCGTTTCTTGCACCGCCAACACATCTATGTCCCGCTCCGTTACAAGCCGGTACAGCTCGCCTTGTTTTCGTTTCCCGGCTAGTCCCCTAACATTTAGGGTTGCGAGTTTCAGCGAGCAAGCAGGAGCCATTTTAACTCAAATGAAGAGACCGGCAACATGGTGCTTACCTTTCGCGCCTAGCGCGCGGCTAGACGCCACCCTCGCCGCCAGAGCCATCCGGCGCGAGGATTTGACCATCAAGGGACTCCGTCTGTCCGGCACGCTTGTCGGCCGAGATGTTCGGACGCGGGCGAAGAGAGGACCGCCGGCCATGAGGTGCCTTTGCAGGGGGTTCTTCGACTCCAGGAACCGAAGCTGACTCACTGTCAGTGCTGGTCTTGGGGAGGGGGCGCTTCCCAGCTGCGGAGACGCCGGTCTGCGTCCGAACGCCACTCTTCTCCTGGTTGAGAGCGTTCGATCCCTTAGGATCGACGATCTTGGACGCTGACGAGCTCCCCGGCGCTGTTGCCGTCGGCCCGGTCGGGTCACACGCCACTGCTGGGCTCACCGGTGGGTCACGCCGGAGGGTAGCACCGCCGTCAGAAGCAGTGAAATCTGGCGCACTAGCCTGATTCTCCGTAGAACCAGACGTGTTTCCCGCCGTTTTCTGGTCCACCAGCTCGTCGCCTTTCGGGGTGACGCCTGTTGAAGCCGTCGAAGACACCAGCATCTCCGTCCGCTTCGCTATCACTTCGGTACCCCTCGCTGCGTCCTCTGTTTCAGCAACATCCATGAGTTCGTCGCAATCGACTGCTTTAGCGAGTCCAGTAGCCGACGCGTAAGTCCGAACGCAGTCAGCGTCTGCGTGTCCGTAACGCCTACACTTAGAGCATCTGGGCACCTTGCAATCCCTGCGGACGTGTCCCGTGCCGTGGCAACGAAGACATTGCATCGCTCGCCCGGGCACTACCACGAGGGCCAGCTCACCAGCCACTCGTACTTGATGGGGGAGGTCGTCCACCTTCAATCCGGGCTTCATCTTGAGCAGTACGGTTCTCGTGGTTGAGCCCTTCTCCCGCATACCTTGGACGCGCCAACGTTCTCGAGTCACTTCGGTCACTTTGCCGAACGCTGCGAAAGCCGTCCGGATGTCTTCGTCTTGGACGCCGTGTAGCATCCAGTGTAGGCGGAGTTTCACCTGCTGGTCCTCAGGGTCGAAAACTAGGCACCGGCGGCCTTTCACTAGCAACTCCTTCATAGCAGCCAAATTCTTCACAGCTTCAGCGGTGTTGAAGGTCACCGCCCAGACATGGTTGATTTGGTATGCCCCCAACGCCACGACGTCAGGGAGTACACCAGCTTGGGATAGGGCGTCTCTGAAGTCTTCCACCCTGTAGGGCCTCTCACGCACGTCGCCGTGCAAAAATAACGTGTTGTGAACAACACGACCAGTAGGCAGAGTAGGCAGCACGATCTCGTATTCCTTATCGTCGTCGACGGTCATCCTGTTACCGCGGCCGGCACGAGCCGCAAACGCCGCTCCATCGGAGCCAAGCATCCTGCGTCCGTTCGCTGGCGCGTCCGGAAGTAGAATGAGCTACGCCTGTGGTTGAAAATTATCGCTAAAAGACCTAAACAGGTATAATGTCTCCCGCGGAATCGCATTAACAAACGTAATGTTACGTTGAAAAATAGTAATACACCGCTACACGACGCGAAAATGGGTTGTATAACGAGGTCGAGGCATCATTTGAAAGAACACAGAGCTGCGTGCTTTGTAGCTTTGAACCCATTACGGAGGCACTGGTAATTATGGCGTAGTGGGTACTTCCCTACTTGGCAAAATGATAAGTTATGGCGCAGGAGATACCTACCACTTCTACTTGCACTAGTTTCCTCAAGCGTTTAAAGTGGCCTCTAAGAAAGTAGCTCCTCCTGCTTACGCTGTCACTGTCCTGCAGTTCCGCGCAGGCCTGCCTCTAGCACAGCATATCCCCCTTAAACGCGAGATCCCAGCGTACGAATACAGTGTTTCTCACACCTTTACATGATGATCGACTGGGCGATTTACGCGAAAGATTCACGGTTTACCGATGATTCCCTCCGGAGCTTCGCCCACTCATCATCATTCACCCCGTGGATATGCTGTTATTCTTTTTAAACGTTTCTATCTGAAGACACGAGTGTACGGATAGTTATGTGTGAAAACTCCGTTGAAAAATACCTTATCCCGCCAATTAAATTAACTGCCTTACCGTATAGCACGCACTAGTAAGCAAAAGGGAAATAATCAGTTGCAGAATTTTGCTTCCAAAAAATCTCAGCGCGCTTTTTGTTAACACAGAACGTGTGAAGTCTTCTATTCGATTCTGACTTGGCAGCCCACAACTACATGATTTCCGGACAGTCGTCTCCGTTTTATATGGCAGTGCCCTCTACCGCTATGAAATTATGAATTTATACAGAATGTAACACGACCCTACTCAAAACGTTCCGTTCCACATTACAATAATTCCATGTGTTTCCATACGATGTCCATTTATATTACATATATTGTCGTGTATCTATTATATAATTCCATATGAATTTTACAGAGCCATATTTAATTATAGCAATGGATGTAGGTGTAATTTCAGTAGTGAAAAAAAAGAAGCCTCGACTTCGGCACCAGCTGGCACACTGACTGCTGATTACCAGAGATAATCGGATGAAGTTAAAAAAAGTTAGGGTAGGCTACACAGATGTTAGCCACTTTTCTTGCAAAATGAAAAGAACAAATGTTTCACCATTTCTCCGAAATGCACCATAGTATATCTCAACGTATGATTCTGCAGCTAAGGCACACATCCAAAATAAATCCCAGTTGCAGCCGCAGTAATTTTCGTGGTCCCCGTTAGAAGCTGTCAGTGCTACACTGTCCAAACTGACCTTTCCTCCAACTATTGCCTTAGAGAACGTCGCGATGTGTGCGAGGCTAGTGTAGATAGAAACCTAGCAGTACAATGGCACCGGTAGGTTTTCAATGGAATGTTTTACAGAAGCAGGGTACCAAAGCATCCATAGCTTGCACACGCATTTCGATCGTGGCCAAATATACATGTGCGCGTGAGTGAGCCGTTGACACTTCTCCATACTATATAATTCATTTCTAGAGCACTTAAAATGTCGTAGAGGCAGTTACTTCTATTTTTTATTCGTGTGTTCCCCTCTTACTATCAGCAATTTCTTGTACATGGTCCTTCTCACACGCCGGTAAACATAATTTATGTGTGCGCAGTCAAACTGTTCACAGCGCCTCGATTTGTTAGTACGTTTTTGAGATCCTTGCGTGTTTTCTCGCTTTTCAAATTAATCTTATGCCAATAGGCCAGGGTCCCCTTTGTTCTAATTTCACGCGTTATCATCAGCTTGTTAGCGTAGACTCCTCATAACAGTCGCCCCCGTGGGGCTCCCAGGCTTTCCAAAAATCTTGGTACCACTAACCACTTCTCCTTCGCATGATTTGAGTGATAAAGCCAGCGAAATTTCCCAGTGACGCCGGGACCTAGACATTGCTTTAGTGTTTGTCCAGTCTGTCAGTGTATACATGAACGATAAACGCACCTGCGTCAAGCCATCAAATTAAACTGAGCTTTTTGAGAACAATGCTTCCCATATCATCTTTAACATTCTAAATTGACATATCGTTCCTTGGCATAACATTAAACATTCCAAAACAGGCACACATGGAGATTGCACGTAGGATATATTTGCGCTGTTGTGCCTAGGAGAACAAAAGAATGATGCGGGATATAGAAAGGCTGATCAACTCGCATATGACATATGACCTTTCATATGACAGTCGGCACTAAGATGTTCACTAGTTATTCTACTCTTGGCTTTACTTCGCCTCCAGGGTAAGAACATGGTAGCACTGTGTTGATCATTGCTGTACACCATGCGGACACCCACTAGGGCCAGAGCATCAATACAAGGAGGAGCATTACTAAGTGCTACCAGTCGAATGCGTTCATGACACTGCATAAAGCTAGCAATAAGCGCGAATTCGCTTATGCTTTGCTTTTTTGAATTTGCTTTCCTTATGCAGGCTGCTATACACTAGTAGCCTGCATAAGCAAAGCCATCAGCGCATATCTCGTGCTATCATTCAAAACATACAAAACAAGGATCGTGCACCAACTGTCCGTTTAATTAAACCAGCCAGATACGGGGTCAGCACATTATGCTCTTTTTTTTTGCCACATTCCTGAATATTACCACAATTAGGCATTTCCATTCAAAAACAAAGTTTCACACGTCGAAGAAAAAGAAACTATTACAATTGTAGTTACATTAACATAGCTAAGACGATTACCCAGATTACAAAGGCAGCCTCCCCTCACCCTCTTCCCTTCAGGCTTTTTTTCCTTTGTATGCAGCTCGGACACCGCACTGCTTATGCTAACCTATCAACAACCCGGCGTCTTCTCTCTTTCCTTCGCCCTATATTCAGACACGTTTCTACGCCTCCTTATATGTTCCCGAAACTGAAGGACACTGAGCCAAGAGTACGAAACCTTACGCTAAGAAATGCTTCTATTACCCTGACGAAGAGAACTCCACTTTGTCGAAACGTTAGCTCAAGAGACAGTCTCCGTCTTTCGCCGTCTTCTACAATTTCTTCATCACTTAAAGCTACCAGCTTCTCTCTTCTTATTTAAGTTGTAAGTCAAACACGAATTTTAAAACAGTTACGAGTTAATGACTCGTGAAAAATAGTTATTATTTAGTAAGCCGTAGTCTCATGCTTTCATTTTGGTTTTCTTCAAATATAACGTGTGAAACACTCCAGACAGCTTCACGTGAAATCGACTCTAAACATGAGTTGATCGGCGGAACTGTTCTTTGTGTCTTCTTTAATGTCACAGGGTTTATATCAATTAATATCGACACCATTGGAGCAGCGCCCATATATAAAAAAGGCAGTCTCCCAATGTCGCGTATCGTACCAGGGACATCGCGACTATTGCTACGCTATTCATGTACTTCGTTAATTCGCGCAAGCTACGAGAGGCGCTCATAAACACCGGCATAGTTTCAACTGCGTACAACCTTGTTCATAACTGTAGCATAGGGCTGTCGTGCTTGTGCTGTTCCTGTGGTTTCCAAGTAGAGTACTGTCTGTACCACGTATTTGTACCGCGCAAGAAAAGTTCACCAATGTTACAAACATGAAGGCACGGACGGCGAACGAGTAGAAGAAAGTTCAAGATCTCTGGATGAAAACAGGAAAGCGAAATCATATGTAGATCGAATGGCTGAGCGACAATAAGGGTTACGTCGCATGATCTCACTAAGATAGTACAAACACAGGAGTATCAGGTTTGCCTGAAAAACATGCGTATCCTTAACGGTGCTCCGCTGGACGGCTGCTGGTAAAGCAACGCTCTTTTTTAAAACATAAGAAAAAAGTGTAAGTAATTACTGCCATCTTACACATATCCGATTCCAGGGACAAGAATAGTTCTTCTGTTTTTCGTCCCAAAACCCATGATATCTTTATCGATGAACAGATCGCTGAAAACGATTTGGAAGAGAATCTGGCAGGAGCCAATTGTTTCCACAAGTGGGCTTGTGTTCATCAGGGCGGCGACTGACGAATACAAGTCCACTTGTCGAAACGTTGGATCCGGCGACATTCGCTATTCTAAATCGTTTTCAGCGATCGGCTCATCCATTCAAGATCCATCTTCCCCTGAGCTTCCCTTCTAGTTTGGATGATATCTTCATGAGAGACGCTGTTGTGGAGATGTAAGAAAATTTCGACTGCCTGGGGTTCCTCAACGTGCACTGAAATTCGCACAGTAGACAGGCCTTAATATCTTGCCTTGATCGTAAAGCAGCCGCTACGGCCAGTATTCGATCCCGAAACCTTCGGATCGCACCTCTCTAGGCCTCAAGCTCTTTGGTCTGAAGCTTGAGGTCTTACACCTCAAGCTGTTTGGTCGGCGTGATCGGTCTAAGCGTGCAGCAATCCGCTGAAAACTAGCGCATACGAGTCCAGCTGTAAAAGAATGACACAACGAGACCCAAAAGCCAACGAAGTATCTTACTGCGAACTGCCCGAGGCTAGAGAAACATGGTGCATAAAGTTTCCATGCAGCAGACCGGCCATACAAGCAACCCGTAGCAAACAATGTACTGAGCTTCCTCTGGCAGGACCAGATAGATTTGTAGGGCTTATTGTTGCCATCTCAGCATTATTCGGTGCGCCATAAAGGCGTATTCTTCCTGCGGCAAACATACAACTGGGCTTATGTTGTGCGACTACTCTCATGTCAAATAGTCGGAGGCGTTCCGTTTGTGCCAACGAGCAAAATCGCCGTCAGTACTAAAGGACAAATGGAGACACAATTTTAATGAGCAGCAAAGCATATTAGCAACGACTAATAAGGTGGCAATAATGCCCAGAGATATATCCCTAGCTGTAATCTTTCCGCAAGCTCTCAGCAAACTCAGCTGACGCTCAGTTAAGTCAACTATTCATATGTACGATAGTTTGGTTAATTTGCTACGATATACTGTTTCTTTCTTTAACGTAACACATATAAATATTCATGCTAGGATTTTTTAATCAATGTGTATCTTTATATATGGCGCACTTGCATATTCTATCTCTTTGAGTATCGACTAAAGCAGCTGTAGAAACCTTGCCTTAGGTGTCAATCCTTTCATGTGCCTTTTCTGTGTTGACCACGAAAATGGGAATATGAAAATGGAAACACGTGTCAAGTTCTTCTTGCATATTTATTGCCAGGTCACGTTCGGTCAGTGTAGACCTTAGCGGACTGGGGAGCGCGTGTCAGATACGCATCGACCATGTTAATGCAAACGTGTCCGGCCTACCATGAATTCTCGAGCCTCGCATGAACTGCTCGGACATAATGAATAGGTGTGCTGCGTAGCTACATATCGTTCCATATCTAAAAACTTCATAGAAGAGTGCCCGAAGACGTTTGCATGTAAGCCGCTTGCTCGTAAATCAAATGATGAAAAGGTATTTCCATTTTTCTGCGCTTCTGCGTACTCGCCAGACAAATGTCCTGCGAAATTCATCAAGTGTCGTAAGAACGTCAAACAAGCCTCAAGACGATATCCCTTCCAGTCCAAACAAGAGTTGCGAGGCACGTGCATAGACATGAAAGATCGTATTGTGATACTCAACAGACCTGGGAACTATTGCCGAGTGAAGTTCTCGATGGATAATATCTTGCGTTTTCTTGTAGCGAGCCTAACTCTTCTAGACTTTCTGTTTCGGACAAAAGAAATGTGCGATATGCTTCTTGCTGATTACAAGGTAACACAAAGCACGCGCCTTATGACCGATCGCAATGATTAAAATTTCTTAATACTTGCAAAGGCCCTTGCCGATACGCAGAACGCAAAAAAAATATTTTACTTGAAGTTTGCGGCGCACTGCTTTATATGCAGAATAAGTACATTAAGGAAAATTACTTTTATTAAACATGGGGCGGGCGGCAAGTGGTCTGTTGGCATCGCAATTGGGCAACATCATGTAAATCAATGTTCGGCTACCTCAAGAGCGCTTAAATATCGCATGCAGTAGTCGACTCACAGTTTACTATGCACTTAGCCCTGCGAAAGCAAACAACTAAGCCGACTGGGGAGAATATTAGGCTGTGTTTGGTAGAGTGACAATCGCTCAAGGTTTTCACTCACCTGACGGGCTTCGATGGCTAAAGAGGGGTTCGGGAACATTGTGCTCAAAGTCGTCAAGGGCCCGGTGAGTCGCCTGTCATTAATGTTTGCGAAATGTTGAACCTACTGCTGCTTTGCGTAGGTCTCTATAGATATGCCCTGTAGCTTCTTGTGAACCTGTGCATCATTTCTTTATCTTTATTCACGCAATAGGCCACGCAGGTATCAGTTGAAGCACAATTGATAACGGTATTACTTCCTTCGCGAAGTTCAAATCGTGTACATTGCTTAATAATTTGATGAAGACCCTTCTTGGGGAGATTATTTGGTTATTATCAGTGAGTAAAAATCCTTTGCCATCTACAGTTGCAAACCATCGTGTACCATTACATCCGAAACCTTACGCATCAACCAAAGGTTGCAGTAAATGCGCCGATCTTAAGGCTGTACTGGCGCAAGTGTGTTCATAGACTGCACTATCCAACGATTCTCTTGTGTTGCCTGATTTATATACTCATACCGAATCAAAGCTTACCCCAACCCGTCAGCTTACGAGGGGCTGCCGTTAGCAGTGGGTAGCTGCTAATACTGTGGCCTAAATGAATGCTACCACAGAGTAGTCTCCGTTAAAATGGATAACATAAGCTTGTTTTTGAAAATGGGGGCCTAGTTTTGCTAAGAAATGTCAGTTAGTGTTGTCATAGACTGATTCAGTGTTATGTAAGGAATACTGCACGATATAACAAATGCCCCGTATGCAATCTCTGCAAGATGAAATGTCAGCTAGTGTTGTCATAGACTGATTCAGTGCTATGTAAGGAATACTGCACGACATAACAAATTCCCCGTATGCAATCTCTGCAAGATATATTTCACTGCGGAATACTAACTTCTCTGTGAAGCAAGTGGTAACAAGAAAAATCCGGCATATCCCACCAGTTGCGGAAATCGATGCAATGCGAAGCAGCCGACGAGGATACTGCCTATTCCGAGTTTTTCGGCATACAGGCAAGATTGTGGAAACTGATTAGTTGTGCGCGCAACGGCTTACCCGACACGTTTTGGTTTGGTTTGGTTTACTTTATTCAAGGCAAGATTTTTACAAATGTACCTTGCGGGACACGCCTAACGGCTGAGTGATCGCCTGACTTCTTCGGGCCACCCTGGCAGCAAAGCAGAAGCGCACCAGTAAGCACAATAAGCATAAAACAAAAGAGCACGTGTTATTCCACAGGGTTCAATGATCAAACAAATGTGCGAGTATAGTGCATACAAATATAAAAAAGGAGTTCTGATTCTGGTGGTCATGCTCGGTTTCAATCAAGTTAATCCAAGAAACACCTTGACTAGGGCATACTTATGTTCTACACGACAAATTAGATTACAGTAAAGAAAAGCAAGACAATCACACGCAAAATGTAAAACGCACTAAACGTTCATAAATACAAGATTTAAAAAAATTCACGAAAAGCATCGCTTTCTCCCGCTAGTAGTTCTCTCGTTATTTTTTAAAATAATATAGTTGAACTACCATTCTCCAGTAAGTGTAGTACGGTTGGGTGTTTGTTTAAGAAATGCGGCATTTGTAAACTTAATCATTCGTCACCATGGTTCGTGCGTGATCTGTGTTTGTAAATTAAGCTCCTTCGCAACTCGCATTGTGTTTGTTTCCCATATGTATCCAACAGTAGTGGTGTATTTAGCCTATACTGATGCAGTACCTCCGGGCGTAGCTTGTGTGTATATAAGTGTTTGAAAGGAAATACTTTGTAAACAATAAAACATACTCGAATGCTTTCGTAAAAGGGAGTGTCAGAGATGGAGCGTATTGCACGCTTTCGTAAGATAAGGAAAGAATGAATGTTTGTCGCAGTCGTTGTTAGCCACACCAGAGAGCAGTACGTTACCGTGAATGCACTAGAGCGTAGTAAACTTGTCGCTTGATATTTGTTGGAACGCAGTACCTCAGCGTATTTAAAATACCGATTCTTCTGGAAAGATCCTTCTTCATCGCGTCATCGTGATGGGACCAAAAATCTCGTTCTTGGAATAGAACTCCTGGGAATTTTATTGCTGTCGTTCGCTCAATCTCGCTGCCCTGGAAAGAAATTCGGATGTATGAAATGTAAATTACTCCTTTAGGCTTTCAAAACATGTACATTGATTTAGCGGCATTCAATTGAACTTTGTTTGCCTTTAACCATACTTAGCTTGTCCATCCAGACGCTAGTTTCTATATGTATTTCACATACGTCTGAACCCGCGAAAAATACTTTTGTGTCATCGGCCTACAATCTTATTTTCTTATGTCAATCAATATTTACTATGTAATTAATGAACATCGGGAGTAGGACAGGTTCAAGGATTGATCCTTTTGGACACCATACTTAATGAGTTCGACATGAGAGCGTATGTTGTGTACAGTAGTATATTGTTTTCGGGATGAAAGATAACTTTGTGTTGTACTGCCGTACCCCGAATGCCGTAATGCGGAAGTTTGAGTAAAACCTGATCATGTTTTATACTGTCGATTGCCTTCCTGAGATCCAAAATATTCTTAGTGCATAGATTTTGATTTCAATGTTGTCTAAAATGTATCATGTATTTCTTGATGTTGAGCAGAGCAGGTTCAGAAGATTTATTTTTGCAGAATCCACACTGTCCTTCTGCGATCATATCCTTTGTGGTTAGAAAGCGACAACAAGTCGACAGCACTGCAGCGCCTAAAGGGTAGCTGGTGGCACTACGTAACGTGGGCACCTACGTCATGTCACAGACGTCTCTTTTATTGCAATGAGATCTACGGTGTACTAGCTAGCAGTCTATAAGGGGCGTTTATGGGACCATTTCTGCGGTTTCGAATAATTTCTTGGGCTTTCACGTCCCAAAACCACGATATGATTGTGAGGGTCGGCCACCTGGGGATCTTCAGCGTACACTGAGAGTGCAGTCTATGGGGTCGAGCCAAAGTGAACAAAAGCATGTTGAGTGGTGGTAGTGCTTAGTGTGTTTTTGTTACATTGTTCAAGGAGCGGTGAACACGTAGTGGAATTGCAACTCGCGCAAGACAAGCATTATCACCGCAGCTGCTCACGCGATTGGTTTATCGCGTTAGGTGAGCAGCTGTGGACGAGTGTTAACGTGTTCACTTTGCATCTCGGTGGGCGGGATTTCATTTGTACCGCGTAGTAGTTCGCCTTCGGTGATTACAGCGCATTCATCTCCCTCGATCTTCCTGTGTTTTCACTTGCCAGTTGCAGCATTTGCAAGTGCATTTGTTTTTCTTGTTTATGGCAGTTTAATTCCTGCTCTCAGTTAAGTTTCCAATTTCCATTTTGGTTAGTCCTTGGCATAACAAAATTAAATCATCAATAGCGCATAACCGCATACCCCGCGCCGCGCATTGCAGATATGACACATGTCATGATGTCATCATTAATCGTCATGTACAGTGACTTGTATATCATGTTAGTGTTGTCACGATCAACCATTCATGTTCGTCATGTATTCATGACCTAGTATTATAATTTTGTTGTATACCAAATGACAAGTAGGGCAGATGAGGTAGGCGACAAGATACATAAAATAGGTAGATACTACCAAAGTGGCATAAGTTTACTAAGAAATGCTTCTCACTTAAAAACACATGAAGTCCTAGCGTCGCGTCGTTGTTTGTCCGCGTAATCAGGTCGGTCTAGGGAGCCTGTGAACCCTAGCGGACGTTTCTACCAATGTCTGATGTGATTGAAGGGGCGGTGGTGACCTTCTGGAGGTCGCGGTGAATCTTAAAGAATACTTCCCAGTTGTGAGGCGGAAAATGGTGAATATTTTTTTTGAAAGTGCGCAGGGACGACATGGAGAACCGTGGTGTAAATTACAGTATGCATTTCAACATTTGTAGGCTACCCTGTATTCTATTAAGGTCATCGAGGTACACTCCACGGGCGGAAGCAGCGACACTGCCAACGTCAATCCGTGCGCAGTCTCAATTCTGGTGATTTATAACTTTTTAAATAAAGGTAACGTTTTGTGAATGCAAAGCACGTACCTAAGGCCTAAGTTCAGTTACTGGTTATTTTCCATTTAGGCAAGGTCCACAATTTTGAAAGCAGAAGCAAAAGTATGTGAGGGACATAGCGAAACGAACATCGCATTTAGCCAGGAGTTCAAATTTCCTCCATAAATGCTACATTAAGCTGAAAAAGGGTGGCAAGAACCAAGTATGGTAAAGCATCGCACTGATCTGGATACCTAGGTCAATGTACCGCGATTGATGTAGCACAGGTTTAACTGTGACCGCTTGCCTATGCCTTCGTGAATATGTTACGCATTTATTGTACTTTTGGTGATGTTCTGTCCTTGCAGCTGGAGATCGGTAGTGGCTTATCCTGTGGCTCATAATGGTTCTATAGGATGGCGCGGACAACATATTGTACGCTATAAACCGTATGTGCATAAATATGTACGTGTTGTGTCAACACATCTCTCTCATCCAGTTTGGGAGTGGGTGAGAGAGAAGTAAGCCCCGTACTGTACCGTTCGCCTCGCCTGTCTAATGCTCTTGGTACTCCACTGCGGATCCAAAAAAGGCGGGATTGATCCCGGCCTCTGTGGTCCCATTTTCGATGGAGGCGAAAGTGTCGGAGGGCCGTGTTCTGCACGATGCCAGCCTACGTTAAAGACACCCAGGTGGTCGAAATTTTCGAAGACTTTATCTTAGGCGTTTCTCTCCTTTCTACTCTTTAATTCACTTTCTCACACCCCCACGGGCGCCATACCATACTTCCGCAAGGGGCTGCAGAAAATTGCGTCGTTTCCTCAAGTGAAGCAATTATGACTACGCCTTACTTTATTCTAGTTCGACTACTTCCCCTATACAATGGGCATAACGAAAAACGGCAAGAGGGAAGTGTATGGCCTCACTGGCTCTCTCTTTGCGAACATTACAGCGGCTCTCAATATAAGGTAAGCACTGCCGCACTTTTTCCAACATACCTTAATATAGGATTAGAAATTTCTCTTTCGTAAAGATAAAAGTAAAAGTACCACTCACTTGAATTTAAGGATCTTGAACTGAGTCAGCAAACCTTATAATAACAGAGTACTAATGCCACCGGTGTTTCCTGCCTGGATGTCGCTATAGTGTGATTCCTCGGACAGACCACCGAACCTTTCAATTTGTAGGTGGAACTGTGTTGTTTTGCTGTCGCTGGAACAGTCTTTTATGTACGCGGTTGTTCGTTTCAGAGCCCTCATATTGCATAATCACGCTTGATTGCCATCACCTTGATATTATGCATGAGATGGTGGTCGTGGCATTAAAATTATAGACATTCATGGCAAAATATTGACACACTAGGCGGCTTTTTATTGGAGTCTGTAGGGATCATATTCACACTCTTCAAAACATGCGTTCCACGAGATGATATTATCGCGATAGTGCAAAGCTGCCCCTGTGACAAAGATCTGGCACCGGTGTAGGCGCAAGAAATAGTCATTTCGAAGTACCATCGTTTACCGGACTACCCGGCCACGCAAAACCCTCGGCCATGGCCCAGGTTCCTTAGTGAAGAAAATTGAGCTTCTCCAAGTCCGACAGAAAAATTGTAAATAGTAACTTAACTAAAACCTAGACGCACTACAACTGAGGCTGTAATAAAGTAATTATTTGGAAAAAATCTATAATTACAGTATTTTAAAGGGAGCCGCTAATTTCAACGAATGTCACAAGAGAAGGCGTTGCGAACGGCGTCCGACGGCTGAAAGGCGAAGCTTAAGTATATCCTGCAACTTTTTGTTTTACGGAAACGTCTACTAAGCCACAGCAAGGAAACAATTCGCAATACCACCACCTGTATCTCGCGGAAGTGTTACCTATATTGTTTACAACAGTTTGCTTTAAAATCATAGAGTAGCTCGTTAAATCATCTTTAAGCGGCGCTACAACACTTCTTGAATATAGCCAGCAAAGGCTGCCAATGATTTGTGGAAGCTCCTGTGGAAACCCAGCTCGTGGAAGACAAATATTATTACACTGAACGTACAAGGGACTTCACAATTTTGTTCTAAAATAAATAAGGGAAGTACCTGACCATCTCTCAACAAATCGAATCCGTGGGTGAAGAAGGAAGAACTAATTCGGGTACTCAGTTACGCAATCGCTGCACGACGCCGCCACATTCCTGCAGTGGCTCTCTCGGCACGTGCGCCATCACAGTGGAAGCGCAAACAGACCCAAAGAAAAAAATAAGGTCACGGTTATGACACTCGCTGTCGTAGCTTGTTTCTTTGCACTTCCTTATACGTAGCTTCCAGCGTGCTCGTAGGGATAAAAAGAAGGAGAACGCGCTTAGGCCGCGGAACTACCCTGAAAACGTGACGCTGTAACTCTAATGCCTAACGAATTTAGGAAAATTTTTCCAGCAGGCAATTTTTTAGATAATGACCTGCATTGATGATGTCGTTGGAGGATTACTTCAATAATTGGTGCAAATAACATTGAATGATTCCATGTCGCTCTAACCTTTAAAATCCGCAGCAATCACATAATCGTTGTCATGACTGGCAACCATGAAAGGAGCCTTTACAGCGTTATATAAGTCAGGGTACTGCGAAGCCGAGCCTTGTGATCTCATCACACTACCACCACTGGTAGCTGGCAATACCGATTTAACCAAGAGTTTTGAATTGTGGGCCACGAAGCCGGTCGGCACGTGAACCAAGCCATGTTCAGAGATATTGTATATACTGCATATGGTAAAATGAGCGACGACAGTCAAAATTATTGGAAATACTTATGAACTGCGTTCAATATGCAACATCAGCAACAGCAAGAGCAACAAAAAACGAGTTAGACCCATTCCCATCAGACGTAGTTTTACCGTATTTGTGAAAATGTCATTTACTGGAACAGCAGTGAGCAGATCAATGTTGTAGTAGTAAGCTCACGAAATGCCTTCGATAGCTGACCTATTGTCGACTCTTGTATGTGGTCCTATAGCAGCTTTTGGTTGTGGGTGTACGAATACTGGCAAAGTAGCCATACCTTAGCGTCTACGACATGTTGCTTTCACGAACATTTTATTGCGTCTACTGAGTGCAGGACACGCTTTTGTGAGAGTCCATTGAGTAGTGTGGCTTACACTGCAGGATAAGAGGAGCACTAATAAAGACATGATACACATGCGCTAACTCTCAACATACCTTGTTGACAGAAAACCTGTATATATACACAATTCTTTCGCGCACATCATCATACAGGGCTGTTTACAAAAAAAAAACTTACATACCATTACGAAGGTAGGGTAACTGCTTGAGGGAAAGAGAAATTTATGGTTTTCAAGCACAGTTAGCTACAAGCCTATCAGTAATTTCGGCTCCGATAATTCCACAAGTCAATCCCCTCGAGCTCTGCCCACGATGCAGCACTCCCTGTATGCTAGGGCAAAACTCGCGTGGTCAACATCATCCGCACAGGCAACAGCTCTCTCGCAATTCTTGCAGTGCATGTGGAAGAAGCCACCCACTTTTGCTGTATATCAGTGTTCCGTCAGACGACCGTACGACCGTTGAAGCACCTTCCACTGTGTCCCGCATAATTTTTACCACACTTTAAAGAAAAGTCGTAAACATCTGCTGTTTCACACTCAACAAACCGGTTCTGGTGTTTCTATTGGCACATGTGCTTGCCAGACAGGCCTTCCTCGCTAGTCTGCACAGACATTGTAGTTTTGTAGACGACGTAAAAGAGAACCTTAACGTTGGAACGGTGATATACATTCCTTAAATGGTGCGATAGGCCGTCGGCAGATGGGATGACAGCAAGTCTATGGGAGTTCTTAATCGTAAAAAGGTTGTTGCACGTTAGCGCCTTTGTGTGTCACGTCTTCCTTCGTCTTCTTTCATGCGTTGTGGGCATCATAATGTCATACGAACAAGCCCAAATCGCTGTATTACCATTCTGTAATACTTTGACAGAAATTTTCAGGTGAACTTTTCAGAATTCAGAGAATATTGCGATTTTCACGTGCCATACGTGTAAGGCGGCTGCTTCTGATCGCGTCTATTTTACTGAGTGAATGTTGCTTATCATACTTCTGGTTTTGCACAGCTACGACCTCTTGGACAGTGTGGACGAGTACTGGGGAAACCTCCTGGATGATGGTAATTTCACCGGTCCCCTTGGAATGCTTCAAAGAAACGTACGTGTCTTGGTTCTGTCACATAAAAGTGCACTCCTTTTTTTTAAAGTATCGATATAATGTTCTGCGGCGGCCGTTGCAATCAAGCAATAAGAAAGTCAAATAAGGTTTCGTGCGGAAAGGGCCCCATGGGCACAAGGTTGGTGTGAAGAGTGATTCATGTTGAGAGAAGGTAACAAACTTATGGATGTATATCATAAGCACGGCCGCTCTTGCTGCCATGGGAGTGTGTGTGCACACCCGTAAAATACAGCCGTAATGCATCACTTGGTCACAGTCAATGATAATGGCATGCCACAATAAATCGTAACTCTCCAACACGGAAAGCGTTTGCTGTGTATTGTTAAAGCTATACGAAAATAATTATAAGCATGGCTATATCATACACCGTTTGCAGCGACACCACCCAATAGGCCCAATTAAATACCTGCATTTGATAGCAATTAATACTAGCAGTCTTGTCCGGTTATCACGCGAAATAGTAGAGCGTCAGGTCTTTCCTACTTGGAATAAATCATTATGTCATGGAACGTCTTAGTGCTGGGCCCAATGTGGTAGAGCTTATACGCGTCTGTAACAGAATTTGCAGAGTGTGTTGCGATTGGTCTGGAAGGTGTGCAAACGCATTTTGGCGATGCCGAAAAGCAAATAGGCTGAGTAGCTCAACAGACATCAAGATTTCGTGACATAAAGAGGTACGATCACCGAAGAAGCTGGCAGACGACGTGCTCATAATTTCCACATACACATGTAGAGATAAATTGATTCGACGGATGCGAGAATATTCACATTGACACCTGGAGATGGGACTGTTGACGTAGCCTTTAAATATGAGGTCCTAATGCTATATATGTACAGTGCCACCCAGAGATTCACCGTGGCATTAATCGGCACAGGAGAGGGCAATTTATATACAAATGGCCTATTGCAGGCTACATTTTGATAAGAAAAGTGACAGTTTCACCAGATGACCAAAGCAACGAATGCGATTGAAACACATACAATTCAGCCAGCAAACTGCGTGATGAAGTGCGACGTTCAGCTGCAGCGTGCCTAAAGTGGAGCTGCACTTTGTTCCTCCTTGCTGATCGTGGATATGCATGCGAGCGGGCTTTTCGTTAAGCGCGACTAGCGCGTCGCCAAAGCGGCAGAACCCCTTCATGACGTGCGAGCGCTGGAAGGTGGTGCGCGAGCTCTTAGAGTCCACAGAGGCGACCGATATGTCCTTGCATTGCGACACATTGTGCCTTTAGAAAAATCGGTCAAGAAATAGTAATCAGACCTTTTAAAACCCATCTGCTTTTTTCCACTACATTTCTAACCCCTGCTCAGGGCGTCTGTATTGCGATAGGTGTTTGTTAGGCTGCACTAGTTGGCCCCTTATATCGAACTGTCGCCCACATCATTTTTAAGCCGCTTCTTTACATTTACGTAAAACTCCAGAAATCAGTCAATCTTCAAAACCACGTAGTTTTTTATTAACAAGTGTCACGAACGAACGCTTTCCTTAGTACTGTACCTTTCTTTCTGCGACAGAAAGGAGTAGTGAAAAGGTACTGCAGTGAGTAGCTCGACGAGGCAGCCGAAGCTTTAGAATAGCACAAAGGGGCCATCCTAAAAGAACAGTATAGACCCAAATGTTTACAAAAATTCTGATGTTTAAAGTGCAGTTGGGCAACATAGGGACGTTTGGCTCTGGCGGAAAATTTGTGTCGTTGAAAGGCGACAGCATACAGAAAGAAATGCAGACACATCAGGCTGCCAATAATAGAATATCAACAAAACAGAAAAAAAGGAAATAGATTATGCTGGCCGCGCCAGCATTGGCAAAGCCCGATGCGTGATGACGTGTCGTGATAGCAATCTTTCAACAAAACGCATTTCCTTATAGTGAAGAGCTACTGTCAGTTACGCACATAGATCTTTTTCTGTGTAGAAAGATTCTCACATTCATCTCGCAGTTTTCCGGCTGAATTTGTGTTAACGTATAATTGCGCAATGACCTATGTGTCCAATGAGCAGTTTCAGGGAAATGAAATAATTTCAACAGATGGACATATTGTGACACATAGCGTGATTGCATCGGAACGATGGAACAACTCCGGCCCGCCACGGTGGTCTAGTGGCTATGGTACTCGGCTGCTGATCCGAGGGTCGCGGGATCGAATCCCGGCCGCGGCGGCTGCATTTCGATGGAGGCGAAATGTTGAGGCCCGTGTGCTTTGGTCAAAATTTCCGGAGCCCTCCACTACGGCGTCTCTCATATTCAGAGCTCGTTTTGGGACGTTAAACTCCACATAACAACAACAATGGAACAACTCGGACTGTTTTACAATGTTCACCTATCTATTTGAAATTTGCCGTGTATGTTGGCCTTGAGACTGTGGTATTATATGGCAAACTGTGCTGTTGTAGGTCTGTCAGTTTTCTTGAAAATGGCTTTTATTATTTCCTAGAGTGTTTCCATCTCTAAGAATGCGGGGAAAACAGTTTCGTGTTTTTCACGTCATTGGCCACGTCGCTGCCTACCCTAGCAGGCAGGCGGTTGATACAAAACGAAGAGAATCAGCGCTTTAATCGTCGCTGTCAAGTACGTAATAGCCAGCACAGCTCAGTCCATTTTGCCTGGCGTCTCCAGTTTCATTTTTCTGGCACCAACACCGTAAATCTGACAGCGGAGAGGCTCTAACTTCGTCGCAGACGCTGTGCAAAGAGGGAAGCGTTTCGGTGTGAACACGTCATTGTTTTGGGTATTTGACGTTGTTGGCGAGTTTCTAGTTAAACTGAGCCACACTGCGTGGTACAGCACTGACAACGGCATTTTACGAGAGCGATATCAGAACAGGCGGAACAAACTGCGGAGTTCCTTTCTAGCAACCGTTAGAATTGAAGAAAGAAAGTGATAGAAAGTTGCATTGCCTTTGCCCAGGAAGCGGACGTAGCCGTGGGACCTTTCTCCTTGAAAGTGGACTACCTGCGGTATGTGTATGCGGCCGAGGCACACATCTATGAGGACGTTCCGATCCTGAGTGGCATGGAGAGACCGTTCTTGCCTGGTGCCTTTTCGTCCACTGACTCCTTCCCACCAAAGGTTATGCAGAACTCGGTTGTGTCGAGACGCGTTCAAGGGTGCATGAATTGATGGTCACTCGGCAAATCTGCAGCATTTCTTATTATTCTTTTAGATAGTCACTGCACGAAAAAGCCTTGGCTCTCGCTTAGTCCAAAACATGTTGTCCAAAGAAGTGTAGAGAACATGCCGGTAGCCAGGTGGGGTGGGGGGGGGGTGGTGCCCTAGAAGCCAGGCCCTCTCCCGAAATTTTGGTTAGGAATTGGTGTTGACAACATGGTGCAGTGATAAGAACATAAAACTGAACCCTATTAGTAACTGTCATCTATGTAACCTTTTATTGCATATACTGCGATTTTTACAGAAAAAGGATACTGAAAATAGATGTTTTTCTCAATTAGTCAGGACCTTCATCAAGTGGGCCCCTCCCGAAATGTATTCCTGCCTACGGGCCTGGTAGGAAATCAACCTGAAACATTCAACCCATTGCTACGGACATTTTAGGGAGTGTTTTCATATAATCACAGTAAGGTTTATGACGATTGTAGTGCGTTTCATTTGAACTACTATGGCCTTCGTTGTACACTCAAGGCGTCTAAACGCTAGATTTAAAGAAATATCCTCGCCAGTTCACTCCGTTATTACTGCTATACATCGCGCACTTGAGAAGTGCAAAGAGGGGATATTCATGATGCATTGTCCGCTGGGAACAGTGAGCGTTTCCGCCATGTCCTTCGAGGTGCAGCTGCTAGATCGTCTGATAGCCTAGCATTAGGAGACTCTAAGTGCCAGTCTTAGGCGGTGTTCTCGAGCTAAGAAAAGGCGGCAGTTTCTTGCTACATCCAGCGGCGAAAAGTCAGCGATGCTTACTGTGCTCCCAAGAGTCGACTAGAACACGATAACGAAAACTTGCACTCAGAAACACCCACCCGGACGGCAGCTACTACAGGCGTAGTCCAAAACGAAATTATTTCACCGGTATTTCTTCTTTTGCGACGTGCGCTTCACATCCCTGGTAAGCGTGCGCGCTAGTTCTTGATTGTCGAGGCGGTCCGAGCGTAAAACATCTTTATCTTGTTTATTCCTCTCTACCACTTTCATTAATGGCAATAAATTTTCTTCTTCGTCCCAGATAAGCACGCATTACAATACAATGTACCACGTCATTTTACCATTGCGATTAAAAACGCGCGCCAGATATTGAAACCGCATTGCTTCTGAAGGACGCTGCCCTGCTTCCCATCTCACATTTCTCAAGCCGCAGGCAGGTGTACGCTTCGCTGTTGAGTATTTGATGTTTTCATGAAAGAAGCATTGCGCGGACGGCCTGGAGGCATGAGAGGTGCACCAAGAAAGTCTCGCAGAAACTAGACTAGCGTGTTTCGGGGTTTGCACCTAGCGCTCGTGTTATTTACCCGATTCTACGCTAGCGCAATCTAGAACGCCTATGTCTGTTGGTTTGGGCAGGCGGTCTCCTGAGAGGATTAGTGTATGTAGCACGTACGTGTACGAAAACGTATGCGGCTAGGTCCTCCGCCCCTGTTATCCTTAGTAAAGAGTGCATGGCCTCAGTAATCCCACCTGCATAATTAGTAATGCGGCTACTGACACGGTTCGTGAGAAAAATGAGTCTTTTGACACTCGACAAGCTCTCAACAGCTGCCTCTCTTAAAAGATTTCTTTTGAGAGGAGTAGCAGTGCAGACGAAATTGAAACATAGGAGGAACGATAGGGACGTCCCTTGGCAGATGTGTTGTATATCGGATTTCCAAGCGCTGTCTTTCCAAGCGATGTCTTTGCTGTAATGTTCTGGCCACTCAGCAGCTGGTGACTGACGGAGAGGATCAAGTTCAGGGCTGGAATAAAATGCTGCCATAGTTTGCAGCGGCGCCCTGCTACAGCTAGCAGTCAGCGTGCCGATGAGCAGCCAACGCACGGCCGCATATATTTAGAGATATCTTTCCATAATGTGCATATTGAAAACAAGCAATAAAAAAAACGGCTGGAAGAAATGAACGGAGCGTACAGCACCCTAAGTTATTCAATCTGTGTAGCGCACTATACTGACGCTTGCATTACGTACGTGAAGTCTTCGATGGCGTACACAGAATCTAGTTTTCTTAAGTTCACGGTGCAGCGTCACGAAACTAGCAACTTCCGTGGCCAGTTTGTTCGGCTAATAACCTGGTCCTCTTAGAACTGCATGTCGCAAGTTTTTTCGATAGATTCGCAGCATACGAGAACGCTTCGTGAAAAAAGAAAATCAGATAATGTGTGCTCTCAACCCACGCCATTATAGGCATGCTTGTTCTCACGAGCACTTCCTTTCTTCCGTCCTAAGCAACGGCACAAGTAAAAAGCGATCGATCATGCTCTTTCTAGCGTGCGTGGACGCTGTATCCGTCCGTTAAGAGAAAGCGTGTCTTAAATGTGACAGAGCTTTCCACTGTCGCAGGGAAAGAAACTCATACACACGGGACGGGACGGGGAGAAGGTGGGTGCGGACGAGGCTAAATATCGATTGTACGCACTAGAACGATTGTATGAGCTAGAACACACGTTTTTCCCGTATCGCTGATAAGAGCATTCGCGGGGCGGTGGCGGTATTGTTTTTTTTTTATTGTTCCAATAATCATGGTATCTTGTTCCATATGGGCTTATGGATTACGTCATTCGCGGACTCGTTACTGATTGCCGCTGCACGTGCAGCAGCACGTACCAGTGCGAAAATACTGCAAAGTGACGAAAACAAAACACACCAAAAGGCAGCCGATACATATTGAGATGCCAGAAGTTTCGGTTTCGGGCACCCCGAAGAACATGGCATAGGCCGCTTACGAGGACGTAGAGACATAGCGCTCTGTATTGAAGCGATAGTGTTAAAGAACTCGTTTCGCAGAAATTGCGGTGTCGATGTCATTGGTTGTGAGTGAAAAATCAGCGTTGTCCGTGAACCAAAATTCAAGGTAGATGCAAGGAAATAATAAGAAAAATATTTCGGTAGCCTGGGAATCGAACCAAGGACCTCTCGCTACGAAGTGCAAAGCGCTGCGTGCTCGCCAATACCGCATGTAACGTCCTGCCTTCTTCGTATTGAGGTGGATGCAGCGCTACACGACACACAGACAAAGAAGAGTATGGACGTTTCCTGTGCGCATTCTTCTTTGTCCGTAGGCCTTCTTTATATTGAGGTGGATGCAGCGTTACAGAAGACACGGACAAACAAGGGTGCGTCTTCTTCTTTGTCCGGTGCCATTACCTACAAGCTCAACTGTCAATTCTAATGATGCATTTCTCAATGGGCGAGTTCTGATGGCGCATCTATGTCAAATGGCGACAGAAGACAAGGGAGGCTACGCAAGATTTATGCAGGGAAGGCAGACACCAAAGCTCTCAGTTACGTGGCTAGGCGACTGAATAGCATGGCATGCGAAAGGAAGAGCAATGACAGTGGGGTCAGGCATCGCTATTGCGTTCAATTCTCTTAAGGCGATGCTCAAGGGTCCCATAATTTCTTTGAATATCCGCAATTTATTTTAAAACATTCAATCGCTGCTGCTCATCTACTAAAAGGCTCTTGGATAAATAAAGGTCTTTTGGATCAACATATGTCAAACGGAAATCCAACCATCACTTTCTTTAGGCAAGCACAGAGCAGTGATTGGCTGATTATAAAGATGAAGAAAAAAAGAGACAGAAGCCATTTTTCTACTAACCTTGTCAATAAAAACAAGGGGCAAGCTTTGTTGTGACTGGTAGAACAACAATGACTAGTAATATTCACATTAATTTTGCAATGTTGCATACTTCTACTACATTTTGCACTTAGGAGCACAGGACTTATTGTGCGAACTATCTCACATGTGCATATGAAGTGGAAGTGCTGTATTGCAATACGTCACTTAAACTTTAGATATCAGCATCATAAGGAACAATTCGAATTACGATATGAAAAGCGTTCGGCATAGTCTAGGTTATATTAATACACATCTACAAAAGTGCTTAAGTGGAGTGAAAAAACATGCGTATGTACGAATGCGCGTAATATAAAAAGAAGGATTCGAAGGCCTGTGGAACCAAAACTGCTCTAATGGCGTCGGTCATAGAGCATGATGTTTTGTGGGAGAAGGGTACAAAAGGATGCCAAACCTGTCGTTTGTTCTTAAGTGAAAACGTGCGAATAACGTTAGCATAATTTTCGCAAATGAGCAACCTGTAGTTTCCATATCACTTTGAATTACCAGTCTGTCGTTTTCTTCTTTTCAGACAATGGTGCTTTTATTCGCTACCATGGTCATTCTTGTCCTGCTTACTGCCTGTGCACTGCACAATGGGAGGTCTCGCTGGACGACTACGCTGCAGCCAATCTTTTGGGCCTATGCTGAGTCACTATTGCTCAAATGTAAGTAACCTTCTGTGTAAGGGGCATTATGGCTATTTCTTCAGCGCTGAGCCACGGCAACAGCAATACCAAAGCGCAAGAAAAACGTTTTTATGTTTCGGCGCGCTGTAGGAATTCATTGATTACATACACTTCCGGTAGGTCACCTTTTGTAGAATTATCGTGTTCGCTGCAGTTCTTACAGAGAATTGTTTAAGGACCAGGTAGCCTGATGTTTTCTACTATTCGATGATGCAGGGCGATTTCGGTTGGTGCCATTTCATATAAAGCTTTACTCGAAAGCCTATATTCAATGGAATACACTCAAAATGGTCGGTGTATGACTCTGTTGTGCATAGTGATAGAAAATTGGGCTTCATTAGCAGTTTCTTTTTAGCCTCACAGTATTTTCAACGGCAGTAGCAGCCTGAGAAGGTTTTAAATGTTCACCACGCAGTTAACATGCGGGTGACCGTTAAGTGCGTCATATTGACTCTCAGGTTACATTTATGTGGGATAACGTAACTGCGTTCTGTACGTGCCACACATTCCTTGGACGCCATCATATGTAGTTGATTAGTCTTCGTATGTAATTCAATGTCCCCGGGCCATTTCGAGTCGTGGGCAATGTCACACCTTTGTGTTACGGGAAAAGAAATGAAAGTCGCGTTCTTAAATTATATTTTATATCTGATGTGGTATTTCAAATAATTCACCTTGCACATTACGTCCAATCAAAATGTACTGAGCAGCTGGCGCCTTATTTTTGTTCCAACGTCTTAAAATATATAGCAAATGCGCGCTGACTGATTTGAGATGCCTATTGCTACGTGTTGCTAAGCTTTGATGTACGCAATTTTCTTTCGCTGCTACATTGAATTGGTTCCTCTCACATACCTGTTAAGAGCCCCAGATTTTATTCCCCTTTTATATTGTGATACCACTGCCAAAGCATTGCTTTTTTTTCTCAAACCTCAATCAGCAACCAGCACCAGGTATCTGCGGTCGACGGCTTCTCGGATCCTTCTAGGATCGTGGATGATAGGTACATTGGTCATCGGCCAATATCTGATGGGTCAGGTGAGACCTGAAACTAGCCCTTGTAATATATTGCGTCACATAGACCTACCACATAAATACGATTGCGGAACCTGGAGTACCATGTCAGGCCGATTGCAACGCAAACACCTCGAGCACTTAATTAGAGGTTTTCTCTCTCTGTCTCTCTTTCTCTGTCTATGTTGCTAAACGGCGTTACTATACCTTCAGTCAGTTAATGCACGTATGGTCGTAAAGCTTCTGAAATAAATAATTATGATTTCAATTTACGTAAAAGTTGACGCTTAGATTTGAAATTTATTTTTCTATTCCGAAATTTCCTACGCACTTTGCCTTTTTTACTGGTCGTTTTCGATAAATAGAGTACTTGAAAAGCCGTTTTTGCTTTCTCAAGTAGACATTTAATAACTTAATAATAACTCTAATAGAGACTACAAAAAGTATCATGCGTCATATTCCCCTTCACTGAAATTATCTGTTTTAAAATTTAAGAAACTGACCTTTGTTCCTTGAATGGCATTCCTTGCAACGTGAATGATACTGCACGTGCACATAATAATAATACTGCACATTCCGTGTTTTAAATCGTACCTTACGATTTGTTCATCGATGCACGTGCAGCCGTCACACAAGGGCCTATTGTTAGCTCCAAGTCGACGAGACGTTTCCTACCCGTCCAGGATGGCGAGGTAGCTCACTTTTCTTTCTTTGCAATCCCACTGGAATAAGTTGAGGGGTCATGGTACAGAACGGCGCGAATCAAGGGCGCAAAGCATGCTGAAAACAGTGATGCGACATTTATTCGTTTTATCTCTTAACGTTCTAAACAAACATTATTAGATAAATTCTACACGTTTTATCTGTTATAGATCTACACGTACCATGCTCCCAAGAACAACGGGACCCCTAGGTCTTACGCGACAATTGTTGCGCAACGTGCTTCACTTTGGTTTACAGGACCCTACCGAAAAATCTGCAGTTTGGTTTCATCTACATATGGGGCTCGCTTGTTGTTCTTCCCCGCCACAATGGTCTAGTGGTTGTGACACTCGGCTGCTGATCCGAGGGTTGCGGGATCGTAACCCGGCCGAGGCTCTGCATTACGATCGAAGTGTTGAGGACCGTGTGCTGTGCAATGCCAGTGCTAAAGAACTCCAGGTGGTCGAAATTTCCGGATACCTTCACTGCTGCGTCTCTCGTAAGCATAGCTGGTTCTGGGATGTGAAACCCCAGAAATCAATCAATCGCTCACTCCCCTTTCTACAAAATATGGCAGAGGGTGCACCGACTACATCACTTTAATATTCTTCGCTGATCTTTAATACAGTAACGCATGCGTCCTTGCTTTGCAGAATTTGAAAGAAACGAATAACGCATTGTCGAGTATGTCTCCCGGACAGTGCAATCCACCTATGGTACTTCTGCCACAAGCGACGTAGTTGGTTGCCGCGTGTGGCGTAATTCGCTCAAAGAAGAGCCGACTATACCTAGCTGATCATGACGAATCTAGCTATATCTAGATGAATATCTAACCAAATCACAGATTTTCTTCTGCGTGCAGCGCAATAAAATTTTGCTGACGTGATCTCAAGCGCCACCACCGCTTTCGGTTCAAAAGTGTTGTAGGGCCCCGCTAATGTATCTTTTTCTTTCCGTTATTGGGAGCAGGTCAAGGCGGCGCTGTTGATCCGATCTCCGGTTGACCGCATTGACACTCTCGAGGACATGCTGGCACGGCGGCCAACCATACGCCCCGTGACGCTCAAGGCCACTCCGCTTATCAACATGCTTCAGGTGAGAATGAATATTTTAAGCTCTTGTATTCAAGCACAAGTGAAGTGCCTCCCAATATGGCTCTAATTCTTTGCAAGTCTATCACAACCGGTAATATTAATTGGAGGTGCTTCATACGTGCCTAAACCGCGATAAGATTGCGGGACACATCCTGCGGTGGAGGGCTTCGGAGATTTGAGCACCGTGGCTCTGTAATATGCAGTGACATCGCACAGCTTACGGCCATTTTTAAGCTTCCATTGAAAGTGCGACCTGCTCTGGCCATGATTCAGCATGTCTTCCCCGTGTACGCAGTGAAGCACCATATTCCGGCGGGTCACTTCCCAGAACTTGCGCTCTCGAAAACATCCCCGACGGAGTTGTTCGCAAGAGAATTTCTTTGCCCGAAGTCGATGCGCTCTCAAGATGTTTGGAAACGCTTGGTTTTCGAGGTCGGCTTTACATATGGATCGCAGGCTATCTTCAAGGAAGCTAACTATTAATGTGTATCAAAACGGTCACACGGCGCTTTATACTGTCAAAAAGTACCACAAGGAGCTGTCTTGAACAGAGTACTGTGCAAGTTAGTCATCATCCATCTGCGAAGAATACTGCCCCGTGGAGTAAGCATCAAGGTGCATGCGGATGATATCTGCACTGCGAGCTCTCGCATTATCATGCAAAAACGCCTCCATACAGCACTAACAAATATGTTGGCCTGCCTAAACTTCAGTGGTCTGAAACCGTCATCCGACAGTAGTGTTGCTATGGCATTCTCGTGGAGGCATATGGATAAAGACCCACTAATATTCAGTGGTCGCTTTCTTCGATACGTCGTCACAAATGCCTTTTGGAGTGACGATGGACAGCAAGCAAATATGATTGTCTCAAGAGGAGAAAACTCGCCGGGAGGATTTCTTTGGCGTCGCATGCATTTTGAATTTTGTCCATATTATAGTGCTGCAATCACTGCCTGTCAATGGTGCGCCTCTATAAGGCCTACGTCAGCCGAACACTGTGCTATTACCTCCAGATCGCACACAGTATATCTGTCAGAAGCAAAAGAAAACTTGAGGCAGCCCGAAACAACTGTATTCACATATACCTAGACCTTACGAAGGGGTTGTCCCGTATAGGTACTGTAGCAGAAGATGGCTGGCTGCATTTAGATGCGCTATCATAGCAGGAGACAATGCTGATTCTCCTCTAGCACGTCCTCCACACGAATACCCACTTTTGAAGATTCTTTCTAGAGCGAGTGCTATATCTAGCTTCGGGGAGGCTGTCGAAAGCACATCTATGAGTAATTGGAATCCTGCTTAGACATTACATATTGTAACGTGTCATAGCTGGGACAAAAGTAGAAAGGTAGAAGAGGGGGATGACGTGTCCTGCGTTGTACGTGTAGTACTGAACAAAGCCAGGCAATGGATTCTTTTCCTGGGCTCTCATCGATCACCTGTAAATAGAACCATTTCTTCACACTCTTTGCGACAGTTGTGGTTGAGGCGCTCGGTAACCAACACCTGAAGACGGAGGCTCGACCGCAAGTTCTAATTCTTAGACCTCATTATTCTGCCACACATGCCCCCCTTGACCCTGTCACAACTAGAAATCGTGCTGTACATCCCTTGGATCAGTGCTGAGCGAAAAATGCCACATGGAGCCTTTCATCAGATAATCTTTGTATATATGTACAGAGAGTACACAGCTGGTACCACACATGTTCACAGATGGTTATTCAACATAGCATCACTCATCGCGCGGAATTTTCATTCCTTCTAGAAAGCAGCGATTCTCCTTTCGTCCTTAGCGACCAGCATCGTCTACGTCAGCTGAACTATATGGCATTAAGCAGCCCATTATGTATGTATTGGACAGCAGCCGTCTAAGGCAAGGGCGACATTCACAGACTCCAAAGGAGCCCTGCAAAGTAACGGGAACAGGCACAAGAGATCTAATAAACAGCCTGCAGTGGTTGGCACTACCTGCCTTCGCAACAAGGCTAATACCCCTGTCACACTGGACGTTTTAATGTCATTCGAACGCAATGACATTCGCATCGAATGACATTATTCCGCTGCTACACGGCGACATTTAACATCATTCGAATCGAATGACTTCTGAAATCGAATGAGTTCGAGCAACTCATTCGCATTCGCACTGGGACCGAATGTGTACTCTCTACCCCAGAGACAACGTAAACGTGCGGCACTGAGCATTCCTAATTTGTGAAACGTCATGTGAAAATGGTATTACTTTAGCGCGCTTGCCGATATTCATCATTTTAAAAAGAAAACAGCCAGGCAAGGCGTAACAAAATGTGTTTACTCTCGACATCAGCGGCGTCTGACAGGCTTCGGTGTTTCGCCACAGGATGCAATCGCGAACGCTGTTTGCTTGAGCGCAGCGCTTATTACACTGCGTCTTAATTTACGTCTGTGTTTCTCATTAACGCGCTTTGCTTGCAAAAACAGTAAGTGAATGGTTCGCCTGCTGCAAGTCAGCGCCCCCTTTGGGCGCTGCCGTATCAGCTGCAAATTATTCTGTTGGTGTAATTCAGTGAAGCAAAGCCCTGCGTTTATTTTAAATAAAACAGGACGACTTTTCAGCCACTCTGCACTTACGCTCTGCAGCTTTTATTAGGTCCAGTTCCTTTGGAACTATCGTCACTGATATCGTAAACGAATGACATTACTTCTTCGTGTGTAGCACAACCGCGGGTCGAATGACATTCGCTGCACCGAATGTCATTCGAATCGAATGACGTTAAAACGTCTAGTGTGACAGGGGTATAAGATTGGTGGGTATTTCATTTCATCAGTTTCGATGGATACCACGTCACGATGATATTTCGGAAAGAAAAAAGCGGTTTAAGCTGCCCGAATTGGACTTCGACACCAAAATTCCAGAAGAATAATTTTTACCAAATCCGGCGCTTCAAGCCCAAGAAAGAATTTGCTGATCAAGACAAAGATTCCCTGTGGATATTGCAGACTGAAGAAGATAACTTCTTAGTTGAAGTGACTTAAAAATAAGATCCAGAATACTTATGACAATTCCTTGATTTAACGTGACATGAATAACAACTATCCACACCACATAGTGTGCATCCCGATCCCGTCTGTGATTACTGTGGTAGCTTAGAGACAGTAGAGCTTATATTCCTGAAATGCCCCGCGTACCGCGACGGAAGGCCACTTTCTGAGCAACAAATGCATATGATTAACCAGGAACTTTTAAGGTAGCACGCTCTATTGCGTTCAAAGCCTGTCCCATCAGAAGAGCGACGTGTTTTAGATATATTTTTCGGTAACCCGTCAGAAATTGGCCTAATAAAACCTTTGTCTTCACAATCTTTATTAAAAAAAAACCTATCCTTAACTCCCAGCTCACCTGTATGTGCTTGGTTCAAGTTCACTTGGCTGTTTTATATTTATTTTTATTCCAGTTTTTTCTTCCCTCTCCACTTGAATCTTCATATCCTGTCCCCCATTCCTATACAGAGTAGCATGCCAGCGGTTATTATCCAGACACCGGCAAAAATCTGTGTTTTCCCCACAAAAAGACTCTCTCTCTCTCTGTCTCTCTCTCTCTCTCTCTCTGCATTTCATCGTTGCGTACTGGGAACTAGTGCATCGCAAAAGCGTTTCTAATCAAGTAAGAAGCAAAAAGAAAGTAAAACTCAGAACTGTGCAGAGTTAGGGCTGTGCTACTGACCCCAAGCTACTTTAACAGCGGAGGTCTTGAAGCTTGAATTCGGTCTCCGCTCCAACCGCCCTAGTTAGGGGACAACCCACTCTAGCCCTTGCCCTGCTATCCCCACTGCTACATGATAGCGTTATGCGAAGAACAACTTTGAAAGAAAGAAAGAAAAGAGGAAAGAAAGAAAGAAAGCGTATTCACAACCTGCAAATGATAAATGCAGGTGCTCGTCCCACTACCCACACTCTTAGTTTCAGCCCACTGCTACATGACAGAGGTAGTAATGGCGAGAGTACGTGATAGTGATAGTGAAGAAAAGGAAAAAATGTAAGTAAATTTCTGGAGTTGTGCAGAAATGAAAAGCTCTTCCCTCCATCCCCTACGAACACCTTGCCCTCAGCCCACTGCTGTATGATACTGATACAGATAAAAATAGCGCAATATGATAGCGACTGGGAACGACACACCCTGGCCCTAATTGCACTGTTTACCGAGATTTTACATGCGTGACACTCGCTTTTTTTTCTTTTTGGTTCAGTAGGCTTCCGTTATCTTTCATGTATGAGTTAGGACATCACGAGGAAATGAAAAAGTGCGAAACTTACATTAAAGGCTTTTCTGAAACTGTTACCTCTCCTGATGAGTCCTTTCTATGTGGAGGGTATCTGTTCATTCTAGTTGGTAAAATGCGCCTTTCCAGCCTCTAGGGTCTTCCGGCGTAATTATTGCTCCAGTGTTCTATAGCACGTTAGCAGCATCCACAAGTGCCGGTTTCTTTTCCCGCAGCTTTCCGGCCTGGACACCTATCGAGCACTGCACGGACGCATCTTAACTATGAACGGTGAACTGCCACAGACCGAGGTGTATTCGATGCGTACTCTACGCCAGGTGGTAGCGGGTGAGACGGTCATCATCATGGACGCCACGGGCAACCGCGTGTTCATCGCCCCCCACTGTGACACGCTACAGCCGGCGTACTTTCACGTCTCCCGACAGCGCATCGAGACAGCCGACTTCCGGTGGTACATGAACAAGCGGCTGGATCACCGACTAGTCGCAGCAATGGACCGCAGGTTTGTCCCCTTCCACGGGGCGCCCGTGATCCAACGTTGGAATGGAAAGTTACGAAACAACATAACTGCATCTGGTCAAGGCGCTTTCGCCCTGCATAATTACAAAGCGTGACACCAGAATCACGTTTCTTCTTGAGGGCGGAAGTAGCAACCTTACGTTTTTCCTGCACGAAAGGAAAATAAGTGATGCGTTGTTATATAATGAGTTGTTTAAATGAGCGATAGCACAGGCAGGGGACTGCACACACAAAAGGAAAAGGGGGATCGCTTATTTCACGGAAACTTGTGGAAGCGCTCCCTACTACAGTGTTCGTTAGGTACCACAAGAACTAAGCGCCCAAAGTAAGCGTTCAGTGATGCATAAGGAAACACACAGAAAAGGTGGGAGATAAGGCATGAACACAGAGACAAAGCACACAAAATGAGCGTGCGTCATTTCTTGTGTGCTCTTAGCAAGACACCCAATATAGAACAATAAGAACTGTGTTCAGGATAAAAAAGTACCCTGTTTCTTAAGTATACATGCCTTTATAATACTAGTAGTTCTTGAACAATCAGTTTCTCCTTCAGCGGCGACCCTGATTTAACATCCATGTTCAGTTAATCACGCTGGCGAGGTTATGCACCTCTAGAACAAGGCTACGCTGTATACGTCTACAATTATTTATTACAGGATTCGATGGTTGCTGGAAGGAGCCGTACCTTTTATGCACCACCACGAAATATTCCGGAAACCAGCCACCTGCTTTCTGAAGGACCATGGCGGCAGTGAAGCTTCTACCGGGCAGTACGAAGTCTTACACTTAGAGGACGTCCAAGCTGCCTTCATTATTCTACTGTGCATGCTCGCGTTTGCCACTGGAGTGCTTCTTCTGGAATGTCTATTTCACAAGTGTTGCATTCGTGGAATGTGGTGAAGCATTTCGAAATGACAAGCAGCTCCACCGCTTACAATGCATAACTGGTGCGAATTCACACCTGCATCTTTAGCTAATATGCGCTGGCGAGCAGAGCAGGTATCAAAACTGAACACGTGAGAAGCACGCTTGCTGTGCATACTCCTCTGCACAGAAGGCTCCCTTGCCGCCGCGATAGCGCCCGTGGGTCTGTGCTTATTATGTGTGACTCCCCGACAAAGCACTGCTTAGTGTTTGTAGTAGAGCTTTTGGTGAATTTGTAGGTCTTCATTATCAAATAGCGCACACACATGAAAACAGAGGGAACGAAAAGAGCCTTTTAATGCCGTGTAGAGCCCTACATTATGAGGCTCCATGCCTTCACTGAAAAACGTCTACAGCTCTTCAATTATGTCCAGATGTTTGCGTTTGTAGATATCAGACACGAATGTGCTAGATACGCGGTTCACCTAAGAATTCACCGATTAATTTTCTGAGATGTTCCTAATTTAGGCCAGGATATTATCACGAAAGGGACGTCTCTCCCCTTTGTATGTCAGTTTCCTCTCCCGGTGCGTCGATTCACTTCGGCTTCCTCTCCAGCCTCTTCAGTCATTACGGCTTACAACTTTCATCTCTAAGTTGACTTCCTGTTCCCCTTGCTAAATCACACTAGGTCAGGTTCCGTCAGAACGTACATTATTGGTGAGCTTCCGTCAGTAGTAGTAGTAGTAGTAGTGGTGTTGTGGCTACAGGCGGTGTTAGCCTGGCAGACCTGGCCGGCAATTGCTCCGTCCGAGCGTCTCGGTCCATGTCGCATTATTCACCATGTGTCACTCAATCCTGTTTCTTGAAGAAACGCTACAAGCAGAGCTGACACCTTCTTGCGAACCGACCGTGTCCCTTCCGGATATATAATTTCGTCAGTGCTCCCATGCGGAAACCCTCTTTTTTGCATGTTGTCCATGAATGCTTTTCTCTCGGTGCAAAAGCTCTTGCAGGTGGTCAGTGTAGTGGTCAATGTCTCCCAGTTCATTGCACTCTGTGCACAATGGCGAAGCAGCGCCCCTAACTTTAAAAGACCATGCGGGAGTGCATGCTGACCTCGTTCGAACTCGGTACACTAAAGTTGATTCGCTGCGGCTAAGTCCTTTTGTCACACAAGGCTGGTGTGGTGGCTTCCACAAAGAATGGAAATGATCACGAATTGATTGTTTTGCTGATATCTGATTAATAGGAGCTCTTATCGTCGGTTGTCGTGAAAGCGCTGCGTTGGCCAGGGCATCTGCTTTTTCGTTGCCGTTGATACCAACATGCGAAGGTATCCACTGGAAAGTTATCCTAATTCCTCTTTCTGCCGCTTTTTTCAGTGAGACCAATGATTCTAGGCAGAACTTGTTTCGAGGAGTTCCACGAGAGACCTGTTGAATAGCCGACTTTGAGTCTGAGAGAATGACGGCTTGATTTGTGGGTCCATTCTTCAGTTTGCGTAGTGCAGCACCAATAGCAGCACACTCTGCAACCGTTGAAGAGACTGCGTTCTCCAAACGTTCAGACCATGCATAACAAACAGATGGAATCCAATATGCCGCAGAGCAGCTGTTTGTGTCCATACAAACAGATCCATCCGTGTATACATGTAGATAGCCGTTGTATTTATCATACAAATACTCTTGCACCCGGTAGCATGTTTCAGAAGGAGGGGTTGATCGCTTGGATTTCAGCCCAGGAATGCACAGTTCGTAGGAGACGTCTTCGAACATCCAAGGAGGGTCACTTCGTTGCCTTCGTTTGGGACCCTTGGCACTAAGCACATCCAGAGTACTGAGAGCGGCATAGAAGTGAGACTTGTGCCTATTTCTGAGTCTTCTGATTAGGGTTTTCCCAGGTGAGGACTCACTCAGTCTTAGGAGTTGTATCAGAAGCGCTTGAGAGGCCAAAAGGCGTAATGGTAGCGATTGAATCTCGAATAACACTTTCTTGTTTGAGGCAGCTTGTGGAACTCCTAAGGCCAAGCGAATACCTTTCCGATTTAGCACCTCTAGGCGTTCATATTGTGTTTCTGGTGGACGTATCAACGGCAGCAGGTAAAGTATCCGACTGGTCGCAAGGGCGGAGTGTGGAGCGAGCATAGACCTTGGGTGACTACCCCAGTGCATGCCGGCGACTCGCTTGAGGGCATGAAGACGCTGCAGTGATGTGTCAAAGACATAGTCTACAGCCTTTCGCCATGACAGCTTGCTGTTCAATATCACATCCAGGAAACGAACGCTTGCAGCCTCTCGTATTGGCTGGCTTCCCAAGTTGAGATGCAACCGCGTGGCTTTTCGCTGTCGTCCCGGAAAAAGAATAAAGCATGACTTCTCCGTTGAGATTGACAGGCCGAGCGTTAACAGGTGCGTCTGTATGGAAGAAGTCGCTCCTTGTGCTATACGTGCCAGTCGTTTGTGGCTGTATCCCGACACCCAAATGCAGATGTCGTCCGCATATATTGACATTTTGACGGAAGCGCGCTGATAGCTAACTGAGTTCGGGAGAGCTGCCAGAGCAATATTGAAGAGCAGAGGAGAGAGAACGCATCCCTGTGGTACCCCACGAGAAATGAGTCTTTCCTCGCTAACAGTGTCTCTAAGGCGAACACGAATAACACGGTCACTGAGAAAGGCGTGTATAAAGCGCAGAGTGTTGCCTGTAACTCCCATGGATTGCAATTGGGTGATGATGGCTCCTCTCAAGACGCAGTCATAGGCCTTAGAAATATCTATGAACACTGCAAGTGTTGAGAGGCCGTCTTCTCGGTGGTGTTCAATATGGCTTACCAGATCTAAAACACTGTCTTGAGCGCACAGTCGCTGTCGAAATCCAGTCATGTATGATGGAAGTTTCCTATTCTGTTCCACAAACCAATTCAGCCTGTTCTGGACTAGTTTTTCCATGACTTTCGCTACACAGGACGTCAGTGACACCGGGCGATACGAGCCTGAGACAGGAGCATCTTTCTTCGGTTTTAGAATGGGCACCACCGATGCAACTTTCCCGCTTTCCGGAATATCTCTTTTGCTCTACACAGCATTGAAGATGGTAAGGAGTTCTTGTTTCCGTGGTTTCGGCAGGTTTGCGATCATCTGATTGCTGATAAGATCAGGGCCGACCGCACAATGTCTGCGCAAACCGCTGAGCACTGACTCCAATTCGCGGAACGTAAAAGGGCGTCCATCAAGGAACGGGAAAGAGGTGGCACGGGATCTATGGGTTGTGACGAAGTGTGGGTGGAATAGGCATCCGCAGTCTTCCGCTAATGTTGCAAGTGTTTTCCCGAGCTTCCGTCAATCCTCTGCATTGATGGGAAATATATTATTGTTATTATTATTATTATTATTATTATTACATTCCTCCAGACAGACTAGGCGGCATGAGGAAATGGCGTCTAGCGTGAACCGCAGTATAATGCGCCTGGCGCGAGAGATGTCAAAGCGAGGAAGCTATGGCGAGAGCATAGGTTTTAAAAAGCGTGTTGGATGCGCTGCCATTTTTTCGGCAGATGGCCCCCGGAAATATCGGTACGTTCTTGCTTCTTAAAGTGGAATAAAGATAACGCTATTCTTTGTAGAGTCAGTTCACTTTTGCCTACAAAATTTGGGAGATCCTGCTTAGTGTATTTTATTTTTCTGTTAGAGAGCTCAACTGAGTATGCAATGAAGTCAACAGAGGTTCGCGTAGAACCCATTTTCGCTCACAATGCCCAAGGGACGTAAATGTATATATAGCCTTGTGTTTTGTGGCAAATGGTGACTCAACAAGAAATCGCAATAAAAGCCTTTCTTCGCATTCAATTTCATTCGTCTACTTAATACCCGTCTCCTTGACTAACACTATGGTTGCTAATATTCTGCACAAAATGGACATCAGAGGTAAGTCTATACTCTTGTGTTCTGTGCAAAAATTTTAGTGGGTGAGAAATCGCAATCAAAGCGCTGTCCTGCATCGTATGTCATTCCTCTACTTATTAAGCGTGTTCTTGCCCACTTATATGGTTGCTAATAATTCTGCGCAAAATCTCTATCGGAGGTAATTCTACAGCCTCGTGTCTTGTGCCAAAATTTGACACGACAGAAATCATGACGAAATCGGTTTCCTCCATCGTATATAAATTCTCCACTTATTACGCGTGTTTCTCACTAATCTTATTGATGCTAATAATTTTCCCCGAAATGGACTTCGGAGGTAAGTCTATAGTCTTGTAGTTTGTGAGAATATTTGACTCGATCAGAAATCGCAGTTAGAGCATGTTCATCCCTCGTATATCATTGTTCTATTCGTTACGCGTGTTCCTAATAATGTTTCCCAATAATTTTCCCGAAATGATCATCGGAGGTAAGTCTATAGCCTTGTGTTCGGCGGCAAAATTTAACTCGACCGAAAATCGCCATAAGAGCATTTTCTTACCTTGTATATCATTGATCTATACATAACGCGTCGTCCCCATTAATATTACGATTGTTAATAACTTTGACAGAATGGTCCATCGGATGTAAGCGTATAGACTTCATATTTTTGAGAAAAATGCCACCCCGTTAAAACCGAACGAAACTGGCTGAAGTAGAATGATGTATTTTTCTCGAATTTAATTATTTTTTCAAGGCCATTTTTGAGAAAAATGGGACCCTGTTCAAATTGAACGAAACTGGCCGAAATACAATGAATCGTATATTTCTAGATTTAACTAATTTCCGAAGGCTATAGACGCCATTTTTGTCAAAAATGGAACCCCGTTCAAATCGAACGAAACTGCCCGAAATACAATACTATCGCATTTTGCTCGAAATTAATTAATTTACCAAGCCTATATACTTGCATTTTTCAGAAAAATGCGTCCACGTCCACATTGCACGAAACAGGCCGAAATACAATGAATCGTATATTCCTCGATTTTAACTAATTTCCCAAGGCTATAGACATTCAGTTTATGAAAAAAATGCGACCCCCTTCGAATCGAACGAAACTGGCAGAAATACAACGACGTCGTGTTTTACTCGATTTTAATTTCCCAAGGCGAAAGACTTGCCTATTTGAGAAACATCCGACCCTCTTCAAATCGAAAGAAACAGGCCGAAATACAACGACGTCGTATTTTACTCGATTCTAATTCATTTCCCAAGGCTATACACATGCCATTTTTGAAAAAAATACGACCCCGTTGAAGTCGAACGAAACTGGCCGAAATGCAACGATACACACGCGCCCGCCACGTTGGCCAAGGGGTTAGGTACTCGGCTGCTGATCCGAGGGTCGCGGGATCGAATCCCGGCCGCGGCGGCTGCATTTCGAGGCGAATTGACGTCGTATTTTACTCGATTTTAATTTCCCAAGGCTATAGACTTGCCATTTCTGTGAAAAATGCGAACCCATTCAAGTCGAACGAAACTGGCTTAAATACAACGACGTCGTATTTTACTCGATTTTAATTAATTTCCCAATGCTATAGACTTGCCATTCTCGATTTTAATTAATTTCCCAAGGCTATAGACTTGCCGTTTCTGAGAAAAATGCGTGCCCGTTCAAATCGAATAAAACTGCCTTGAATACAACGACGTCGTATTTTACTCGATTTTAATTAATTTCCCAATGCTATAGACTTGCCATTTCTGAGAAAAATGCGAACCCATTCAAGTCGAACGAAACTGGCCTAAATACAACCATGTCATATTTTACTCGATTTTAATTAATTTCCCAAGGCTATAGACTTGCTATTTCTGACAAAATGCGTCCCCGTTCAAACCGAACGAAATTGGCTCAAATACAACGACGTCGTATTTTACTCGATTTTAATTAATTTCCCAAGGCTATAGGCTTGCCATTTCTGAGAAAAATGCGACCCCGTTCAAATCGAATGAAACTGGCTTGAATACAACGACGTCGTATTTTACTCGATTTTAATTAATTTCCCAAGGCTATAGACTTGCCGTTTCTGAGAAAAATGCGACCCCGTTCAAGTCGAACGAAACTGGCCGAAATACAACCATGTCATATTTTACTCGATTTTAATTAATTTCCCAAGTCTATAGACTTGCTATTTCTGACAAAATGCGTCCCCGTTCAAACCGAACGAAATTGGCTCAAATACAACGACGTCGTATTTTACTCGATTTTAATTAATTTCCCAAGGCTATAGACTTGCCATTTCTGAGAAAAATGCGTGCCCGTTCAAATCGAATAAAACTGGCTTGAATACAACGACGTCGTATTTTACTCGATTTTAATTATTTCCCAAGGCTATAGACTTGCCATTTCTGAGAAAAATGCGACCCCGTTCAAGTCGAACGAAACTGGCCGAAATACAACCATGTCGTATTTTACTCGATTTTAATTAATTTCCCAAGGCTATAGACTTGCCATTTCTGAGAAAAATGCGTGCCCGTTCAAATCGAATAAAACTGGCTTGAATACAACGACGTCGTATTTTACTCGATTTTAATTAATTTCCCAAGGCTATAGACTTGCCATTTCTGAGAAAAATGCGACCCCGTTCAAGTCGAACGAAACTGGCCGAAATACAACGACGTCGTATTTACTCGATTTTAATTAATTTCCCAAGGCTATAGACTTGCCATTTCTGAGAAAAATGCGACCCCGTTCAAGTCGAACGAAACTGGCCGAAATACAACCATGTCGTATTTTACTCGATTTTAATTAATTTCCCAAGGCTATAGACTTGCCATTTCTGAGAAAAATGCGTGCCCGTTCAAATCGAACGAAATTGGCTCAAATACAACGACGTCGTATTTTACTCGATTTTAATTAATTTCCCAAGGCTATAGACTTGCCATTTCTGAGAAAAATGCGTGCCCGTTCAAATCGAATAAAACTGGCTTGAATACAACGACGTCGTATTTACTCGTTTAATTAAGTTCCAAGGCTATAGACTTGCCATTTCTTGAAAAATGCGACCCCGTTCAAGTCGAACGAAACTGCCGAAATACAACGACGTCTATTTGACTCGATTTTAATTAATTTCCCTAAGGCTAAGACTTGCCATTTCTGAGAAAAAATGCTACCCGTTCAAGTCGAACGAACTGGCCGAAATACACCATGGTCGTATTTTACTCGATTTTAATTAATTTCCCAAGGCTATAGACTTGCAATTTCTGAGAAAAATGCGACCCCGTTCAAGTCGAACGAAACTGCCGAAATACAACGACGTCGTATTTTACTCGATTTAATTAATTTCCCAAGCTATAGACTTGCCATTTCTGAAAAAATGCGACCGTTCAAAGTCGAACGAAACCGGGCCGAAATACAACGACGTCGTATTTTACTCGATTTTAATTAATTTCCCAAGGCGAATGACTTGCCATTTCTGCGAAAAATGCGAACACCATTCAGGTCCGAAAAGAAACTGGCCTAAATACACCATGTCTATTTTACTCGATTTTAATTAATTTCCCAAGGCTATAGACTTGCCGTTTCTGAGAAACATGCTGCCCGTTCCATCGAATAAAAACTGCCCGGCCTTGAAGCAACGACTCGTATTTTACTCGATTTTAATTAATTTCCAATGCTATAACTTGCCATTTCTGAGAAAATGCGAACCCATTCAATTCGAACGAAACTACTGGCCTAAATACAACCATGTCATATTTACTACGATTTTAAATTAATTTCCCAGGCTTATACTTGCTATTCTGACGAAAATGCGTACCCCGTTCAAAGTCCGGAACGAAATTGGCTCAAATACAACCACGTCCGTATTTACTCGATTTAATTAATTTCCCAAGGCTATAGACTCTGCCAGTTTCTGAGAAAATGGTGCCCCGTTAAAATCGAAATAAACTGCCTTGAATACAACGACGGTCGTATTTTACTCGATTTTAATTAATTTCCCAAGGCTATAGACTTGCCATTTCTGAGAAAAATGCGAGCCCGTTCAAAGTCGAACGAAACTGGCCGAAATACAACGACGTCGTATTTTACTCGATTTTAATTAATTTCCCAAGGCTATAGACTTGCATTTCTGAGAAAAATGCGAACCCGTTCAAATCGAATAAAACTGGCTGAATACAACGACGTCGTATTTTACTCGATTTTAATTAATTTCCCAAGGCTATAGACTTGCCATTTCTGAGAAAAATGCGAACCCGTTCAAGTCGAACGAAACTGGCCGAAATACAACGACGTCGTATTTTACTCGATTTTAATTAATTTCCCAAGGCTATAGACTTGCCATTTCTGAGAAAAATGCGAACCCGTTCAAAGTCGAACGAAACTGGCCGAAATACAACGACGTCGTATTTTACTCGATTTTAATTAATTTCCCAAGGCTATAGACTTGCCATTTCTGAGAAAAATGCGACCCGTTCAAGTCGAACGAAACTGGCCGAAATACAACGACTGTCGTATTTACTCGATTTTAATGAATTTCCCAAGGCTATAGACTTGCCATTTCTGAGAAAAATGCGAACCCGTTCAAATCGAACGAAACTGCCGAAATACAACGACGTCGTATTTTACTCGATTTTAATTAATTTCCAATGCTATAGACTTGCCATTCTGTGAAAAATGCGACCCCGTTCAAGTCGAACGAAAACTGCCGAAATACAACGATGTCGTATTTTACTCGATTTTAATTAATTTCCCAGGCTATAGACTTGCCATTTCTGAGAAAAATGCGTGCCCGTACAAATCGAATAAAACTGGCTTGAATGCAACGACGTCGTAATTTACTCGATTTTAATTAATTTCCCAATGCTATAGACTGACCATTTCTGAGAAAAATGTGACCCCGTTCAAGTCGAACGAAACTGGCCGAAATTACAACGACGTCGTATTTTACTCGATTTTAATTAATTTCCCAAGGCTATAGACTTGCCATTTCTGAGAAAAATGCGACCCCGTTCAAGTCGAACGAAACTGGCCGAAATACAACGACGTCGTATTTTACTCGATTTTAATTAATTTCCCAAGGCTATAGACTTGCCATTTCTGAGAAAAATGCGTGCCCGTTCAAATCGAATAAAACTGGCTTGAATACAACGACGTCGTATTTTACTCGATTTTAATTAATTCCCAAGGCTATAGACTTGCCATTTCTGAGAAAAATGCGACCCCGTTCAATCGAACGAAAACTGGCCTGAAATACAACGACGTCGTATTTTACTCGATTTTAATTAATTTCCCAAGGCTATAGACTTGCCATTTCTGAGAAAAATGCGAACCCGTTCAAGTCGAACGAAACTGGCCTAAATACAACCATGTCATATTTTACTCGATTTTAATTAATTTCCCAAGGCTATAGACTTGCCATTTCTGAGAAAAATGCGACCCCGTTCAAGTCGAACGAAACTGGCCGAAATACAACGACGTCGTATTTTACTCGATTTTAATTAATTTCCCAAGGCTATAGACTTGCCATTTCTGAGAAAAATGCGTGCCCGTTCAAATCGAATAAACTGCCTTGAATACAACGACGTCGTATTTTACTCGATTTTAATTAATTTCCCAAGGCTATAGACTTGACATTTCTGAGAAAAATGCGTGCCCGTTCAAATCGACTAAACTGGCTCGAAATACAACGACGTCGTATTTTTACTCGATTTAATTAATTTCCCAAGGCTATAGACTTGCCATTTCTGAGAAAAATGCGACCCGTTCAAGTCGAACGAAACTGGCCGAAATACAACGACGTCGTATTTTACTCGATTTTAATTAATTTCCCAAGGCTATAGACTTGCCATTTCTGAGAAAAATGCGACCCGTTCAAAGTCGAACGAAACTGGCCGAAATACAACCATGTCGTATTTTACTCGATTTTAATTAATTTCCCAAGGCTATAGACTTGCCATTTCTGAGAAAAATGCGTGCCCGTTCAAATCGAATAAAACTGGCTTGAATACAACGACGTCGTATTTTACTCGATTTTAATTAATTTCCCAAGGCTATAGACTTGCCATTTCTGAGAAAAATGCGAACCCGTTCAAGTCGAACGAAACTGGCCGAAATACAACCATGTCGTATTTTACTCGATTTTAATTAATTTCCCAAGGCTATAGACTTGCCATTTCTGAGAAAATGCGAACCCGTTCAAGTCGAACGAAACTGGCCGAAATACAACGACGTCGTATTTACTCGATTTAATTAATTTCCAAGGCTATAGACTTGCCATTTCTGAGAAAATGCGTGACCCGTTCAAAGTCGAACTAAACTGGCCTGAATACAACGACGTCGTATTTTACTCGATTTTAATTATTTCCAAGGCTATAGACTTGCCATTTCTGTGAAAATGCGAACCCCGTTCAAGTCCGAACGAACTGGCCGAAATACAACGACGTCGTATTTTACTCGATTTTAATTAATTCCCAAGGCTATAGACTGTGCAATTTCTGAGAAAAATGCGTGCCCGTTCAAAGTCGAATAAAACTGGCTGAATACAACGACGTCGTATTTTACTCGATTTTAATTAATTTCCCAAGGCTATAGACTTGCCATTTCTGTGAAAAATGCGACCCCGTTCAAGTCGAACGAAACTGGCCGAAATACAACGACGTCGTATTTTACTCGATTTTAATTAATTCCCAAGGCTATAGACTTGCCATTTCTGAGAAAAATGCGTGCCCGTTCAAATCGAACGAAACTGGCTTGAATACAACGACGTCGTATTTTACTCGATTTTAATTAATTTCCCAAGGCTATAGACTTGCCATTTCTGTGAAAAATGCGACCCCGTTCAAATCGAACGAAACTGGCCGAAATACAACCATGTCGTATTTTACTCGATTTTAATTAATTTCCCAAGGCTATAGACTTGCCATTTCTGAGAAAAATGCGAACCCGTTCAAGTCGAACGAAACTGGCCGAAATACAACCATGTCATATTTTACTCGATTTTAATTAATTCCCAAGGCTATAGACTTGCTATTTCTGACAAAATGCGTCCCCGTTCAAACCGAACGAAATTGGCTCAAATACAACGACGTCGTATTTTACTCGATTTTAATTAATTTCCCAAGCTATAGACTTGCCATTTCTGAGAAAAATGCGAACCCGTTCAAGTCGAACGAAAACTGGCCGAATACAACGACGTCGTATTTTACTCGATTTTAATTAATTTCCCAAGGCTATAGACTTGCCATTTCTGAGAAAAATGCGAAGCCGTTAAAGTCGAACGAAACTGGCCGAAATACAACGACGTCGTATTTTACTCGATTTTAATTAATTTCCCAAGGCTATAGACTTGCCATTTCTGAGAAAAATGCGGAACCCGCTTCAAAGTCGAACTAACACTGGCCTTGAATACAACGACGTCGATTATTTACTCGATTTCAATTATTTCCCAAGGCTCTAGACTTGCCCTTTCTGAGAAAAATGCGACCCCGTTGAAGTCGAACGAAACTGGCCGAAATACAACCGCCGTCGTATATTTACTCGATTTTAATTAATTTCCCAAGGCTATAGACTTTGCCATATTTCTTGAGAAAATGCGATGCCCGTTCAAAGTCGAACTAAACTGGCCTTGAATTACAACGGACGTCGTATTTTACTCGATTTTAATTAATTTCCCAAGGCTATAGACTTGCCATTTCTGAGAAAAATGCGACCCCGTTCAAGTCGAACGAAACTGGCCGAAATACAACGACGTCGTATTTTACTCGATTTTAATTAATTTCCAAGGCTATAGACTTGCCATTTCTGAGAAAAATGCGACCCCGTTCAAATCGAACGAAACTGGCCGAAATACAACGACGTCGTATTTTACTCGATTTTAATTAATTTCCAAGGCTATAGACTTGCCATTTCTGAGAAAAATGCGTGCCCGTTCAAATCGAATAAAACTGGCTTGAATACAACGACGTCGTATTTTACTCGATTTTAATTAATTTCCCAAGGCTATAGACTTGCCATTTCTGAGAAAAATGCGACCCCGTTCAAGTCGAACGAAACTGGCCGAAATACAACGACGTCGTATTTTACTCGATTTTATTAATTTCCCAAGGCTATAGACTTGCCATTTCTGAGAAAAATGCGTGCCCGTTGCCATTCAGGGCGAAATTTTTAAAAGTCGTATCATTAGTTAGCACAAAGCATTATAAGTAGAGGAATGATATACGATGCAGGAAAGCGCTTTCATTGCGATTTATGGTACAGGCAGATTTTTCCACTACACACAAGGCTACTCCAATGTCATTTTGGACGAACCTATTAACAGCCATATAATTGATGATTTGTGGGTTTTAACCGACCAAAGACAGTTCCGATTATGAGAGACGCCGTAGTGGAGGGCTCTTGAAATTTCGACCACCTGTTGTCCTTTAACGTGCACGGCCATCGCACAGTACACGGCCCTCAACATTTCGCCTCCATCGAAATGCAGCCGCCGCAGCCGGGATTCGATCCCGCGACCCTCGGATCAGCAGTCGAGTACCATAGCCAGTAGACCACCGAGGCGGGGCAACGACCATATAATTAAGCAGGAACACGCGTAATAAGTAGAATAATATTACACTAGGCAGAAAAATGCTTTCATTGCGATTTCTGGACAAGATAAAATTTTGCCGCAAAACACGACGCTATAGACTTACCTCTGATGGTCATTTTGGGAAAATTATTAAGGATGTAATTAGCAGAAGCCAGTGTTATAATTAGAGGAATGATATTCGACTCAGGAAAACGATCTTGCTGCGATTTCAGCTCCACTCAAATATTGCCGCTAAACACAAAGCTCCGACGGCCGTTTAGAAAAAAATTATTAACCATCGAATTACAAGTCAGCAACACGCATAATAAGTAGAGAAATGATATAAGGTACAGAAAAACGCTCTTAGTGCGATTTTTGGTCGGGCCAAATTTTCCCACAAAGCACGATGCTATAGACTTACCTCCGATGGACATTTCCGGCAGGGCTATTGGCAACCTATTGGCAATCAGTCAGTCGCAAGCGTAATAAATGGAGGAATGCTATCAGAAGCAGAGAAATGCTTTTATTGCAATTTCCGGTCGAGTTAAATTCTGCCACAAAGCACAAGACTGTAGACTCACCTCCGATGGACATTTTGGGCAAAATTATTAACAACCATATAACTAGTCATGAACACGTGTAATAAGTCGAGGAATGATAACAGATGTAAAAAAACGTTATTATTGTAATTTACGGTCGAGTCAAATTTTGCCACTAAACACAATACTATAGACTCACTTCCGATGGCCATTTCAGATAAAATTGTCAAGAACCATATAATAAAGCAAGAACACAATTAATAAATACTGGAATGATATACGATGCAGGAAAACGCTTTTATTATCATTTCTGGTCGGGTCAAATTTTGCCACCAAACACAAGGGTATAGACTTACCTATGATGGTCCTTTCGGGTAAAAATATTAGCAACCATATAATCATGCAAGAAGACATATAATAAACAGAGGAATGATATACGATGCTGAAAAACGCTTTTATTGTGATTTTTTTACGACTGATTGATTGATTGATTTGTGGGGTTTAACGTCCCAAAACCAGTTCTGATTATGCCACAATTAATAAGGGAAGATACCGAAAAACGCTTTTTGCGATTTATCAGGTCAAACTTGCCACGAAACACAAGGATGATACCTACGATCCTTCGGGTAAAATTTTTAGCAACCATATAATTAGGCAAGAACACAATTAATAAATAGGGGAATGACATACGATGCTGAAAAATGCTTTTATTGTGATTTCTGCTCGAGTAGACTTACCTATGATGGCCCTTTCGAGAAAAATTTTTAGCAACCATATAATTAGGGAAGAACACAATAATAGGGGAATATATACGATGCAGAAAAACGCTTTTATTGTGATTTCTGCGCGAGTCAAATTTCGCCACCAAACACAACGGCATAGACTTACTGCGATGGCCTTTCGGGTAAAATTTTTACAACAATATAATGAGCCAGAAACACAATTATTAAATAGGGGAATGATATACGATGCTCAAAGCACTTTTATTGTTATTTCGCTCGAGTCGGAATTTTGCCAATAACACAAGGGTATAGACTTACCATGATGTCCTTTCGGGGAAATTTTTAGCAACCATATAATTAGGCAAGAAGACAATTAATAATAGGGGAATAATATACGATGCAGAAAAACGCTTTTATTGTGATTTCTGCGCGAGTCAAATTTTGCCACCAAACACAACGGCATAGACTTACCTGCGATTGCCATGTCGGGTAAAATTTTTAGCAACCATATAATTAGGCAAGAACACAATTAATAAAAAGGGGAATGATATACGATGCTCAAAAGCACTTTTATTGTGATTTCTGCTCGAGTCTAATTTTGCCATAAACACAAGGGTATAGACTTCCCTATGATTTCCCTTTCGGGTAAAATTTTTAGCAACCATATAATTAGGCAAGAACACAATTAATCAATAGGGGAATAATATACGATACTGAAAAACGCTTTTATTGTGATTTCTGGTCGAGTCAAACTTTGCCAAGAAACACAAGGGTATATATTTGCCTGCAATGGCCATTTCGGGTAAAATTTTTAGCAACCGTATATAATTAGGCAAGAACACAATTAATAAATAGGGGAATGATATACGATACAGAAAAACGCTTTTACTGTGATTTCTGCTCGAGTCGAATTTTGCCACGAACCCATGGGTATAGACTTACCGATGATGGCCCTTTCGGGTAAAATTTTTACCAACCATATAATTAGGCAAGAATACAATCAATAAATATGGGAATGATATACGGTGCATAAAAACGCTTTTATTGCGCTTTCCGGTCGAGTCATATTTTGGTAAAAACACAAGGCTAAAGACTCAGCTACGATGGCCATTTTGGGGAAAATTAATAGCATGTTATTAGCTATGTACACGTGGAATAATTAGAGGAATGATATACGACGCAAATAAATGCTCTTTTTGCGATTTCTGGCCGAGTCAAATTTTGCCACAATCTATAAGACTACGGACTTGCCTCCGAAATCCATTTCGGGGAAAATTACTGTCAACGATATAATTATTCAGGATCGCGCGTAATAAGGGGAGGAATGATATCAGATACAGAAAAACGATCTTGCAATTTTTTGTGGAGTCAGATTTTGCCAAAGAACACAAGACTTGCCTCCGATGGACATTTTGGGCAAAATTATTAACCATGTAACTAGTCAAGAAAACGTGTAATAAGTAGAGGAATGATATACGAGGCAGGAAAATGCTCTTGTGCGATTTGTGGTCGGGTCAAATTTTGTGACATAGCATAGGCCTATAGACTCATCTCCAATGGCCATTTTTGTGCAAAGTTATTGACTACCGTATCATTAGTCAGGGACACTCTTAATAAGTAGTGGAATGATATTGGATGCAGGGAGCGTTTGTATTGCCATTTGTGGTCGGGAGGAAATTTTTCCACAAAACTGAAGACTATAAACTTACCTCCGACGTAAATTTCCTGTAGAATTATTGATCGTAATATTAGTCAGGGCCACGTGTAATGAGTAGTTCAATGATGCACGATGCAGGAAAATGCTCTTATTGGATTTCTGGTCGCATCAAAGTTTACCAGAAGGCACGAGACTTTAGACTTACGTCCTATTTCCACTTTCAGCCTAAGCAGCTTGCACCGACACGCACAACCCATGAGTAGAAATTTTTATGTCGCCGGAAAACGCGGCACATCCCTTTGTAACGCAAGGTCAAGTCATCCCTTCGTCGCAGTGTCCTCTCTCAAAGATCTGCTGTCCTCGCCACGCACACCTTACGACAACACCGCCAGTCGTAGGCAAAATGGTGCCGCGGCTTTACGACGCCCGCCTGTTTAGCCGTCGTCTGTTACCTGAACCTTTCGTGCATTCAGAAAAAATTCAGCTGCACAGATGTGTAGTTCTCAGCTACACCAGACGTATAAAAGATGGCTTCGTGTATGTGGGTGCTGCTACACATTCTCTGCACGTAATAAAAACATGGCAACTTTCTACGCCAACGTAGGGAAAGAAATTACACCATCTCCCGCTAAAGGGAAAAATATTTAGGATGCGAAGCAGCGGGGAGATGGTTAGCTCGAGGGGGAGATTGTGTAATTTTTCGCGACAGCGGCCCGAGCGCTCACCGCGGCGCTGCACAGGAGAGAGAATGAGGCGCGCGCGCTCCCTCATTTTCATACCGCGGAACTACCGTGGCGCCCCCAGCGGAGTATGCAGCTTTCGTACCACCTGTCGTGTACGCCGCTCCATAGAATAGAGGATTCCTAGAGGACAGGGAGGGGAGCGTAGGAGAGGAGAGAGAGGGGAGGGGACGCGCATGCGCTGTGAGGGTGTGGCACGCGGGCGCCTATCCGTAGTGTAGAGAGGATTCCTAGAGGACAGAAAGGGGGAGCGTAGGAGAGGAAGGAGTGGGGGTGTGGGACGCGGGACGCGGGAAGGAGAGACGGACAAAGCCCGCGCCATAAGCTGCTTGGCATCTAAAGAAAAAATTATTCCTCCTGTACACACTACGGCACTGTGCAGAATTTCAGTAAGACAAGATGGAGTTATTTAGAAGCCAATTAAATGGACACTTGAGGAGGAGGGGGTGGGGTGCAGAACGGATGTTAAGGAGCACGTATGGAGTGCAGCACAAATAAGCATTGGTACTGGATTAGTTACTGCTAGCACAAACAAATAAATTATCTGTCTGTTCAGCCAATAATGTCCAATGAAAATTGGGCAATTTGTATGTCATTGAAGCAGGAGGCAGGGCGCCCATAATTCTGTGCGTTTTCTTACGTTTAATGTTGTGTGTATTGCTCGGAAGTTACTGTTAAATTGAAATGAAATACGTCACTTACCTTTTCTATTCCTAGCGCAAACATTTTCCGCACATAATCTACTTCTTTGCAGCTCTCACCTTCGAAATCCCGCAGGAACTCTATCGTTGATAAAAGGGAGGACAGCTGTGCATCACTATTGAAAACATTTCCAGGAAATAGAGTGCTGCTGCATGGATTACGGCTTCCTGTAGCAGAAGAACAGTGTATCTCTTCTTTTGATACACCGAAAAATGGTGCTATGTTTTTCAGCCATCTGTGTGTAAATTTGCACCCTGTGAAAACGTTTTTAAACTCATCTGCCGGTGTCACGTGAGCACCAGCCAATACGCAGAGGTATTCCGATCCAACTGCGATGAAGGCGAATTTCCTTGGTTGCGATGGCGGGTGCAGGAAGAGGTTTCCTCTCTTCTGCTTTTTCTTTGCAAAAAAGGATAGTGTGAGCAACTGCTTATATTGTAGCCAAGCCGTGTGAATTGGTGTGAGCTAAACATACGACTCGCTCTCCATCTTGGTCGCCATAGCTCGAGGCTCGGCTAAAACAAAAGCAGTTGCTCTCAACATCTTGTCCTCCCTGTTTTTCTTGATGACAACTGCTCTTTCCACACAGCAAAAGTTGCATCATATCCTGTTCAATAGAGAGAGGGGGGGAAAAGCATCAAAAGACATGGGGGTTACCAAGACGGTTCGCTACTCTGAAGAACAAAGAAACTGTCACCGTGAACAATAAATACATCGAGTCAATGATGTTTCAAGCCGTTGCGAAAGATAGCCGCTCAACCTCTCACGTCCGCCATTGTGGCTGACCACTAGGGTTCATGAATGAAACCATCATCGCTGTGCCAGCGACCTCAACAGTTGACCTTCTCTTCTACCCCTGAAAGAAAAATATTGAGCACATCTCTTTTCCCTAATAGGACTCTGCGCATAAAGGTAGTGCGCATAAATTTTTATCGGTTGTCACAAGGCTTGAAATGCCTATTCAGGAACATCCCCTGCGCAAATGTAAATCAGTTCACATACAAGTTGCCTGTTCAAACCTGGCAGCAGAGGCTGCTTCTATAGCGAAGCAGGTCTACGGTTCTCGTGGACTCGCAACGTTCGTCCACGTTAAAGAACCGCAGATGATGTAAGATAATGCCAGAGTCTACCACAGCAGTGCAGCTCCAAATCACACTGTGCTTTCGGCGCTTAGAAGCGTCATTCCCTTATTCGATCAGTAAGCAGTAACTGGTTCCAGCTGGGTTCTTCCACGGCTGAGGATTCGTCGTAGCTTCTTAGCACTCGATCGACCAGTGGGCGTTTTCTTGCGAACAGCAAGCTACAGAATATTCTCATTATAACGATGTCACCGGATAAGAGCGAGAAAGAAAGCGATGAGAAGGAACGCATAAAGGTTAACCAGAAGCTGGCATCCGGTTTGCTACCCTATATTGGGGTGGGTGAGATCTGGGGAATAGTGTAGACAGAGATCTAGCGAAAAAAGTTGCAAAGTTACACGCAAAGAGAAAAAAATGAACATACATGAGAAATAAAAAAGTAAGCCAAAGAAAACGGGCATGACACATACGACAAACGTTCTATTTGCAGTAGTCCAGATAGTCGGCAAGCAGAAGATCGCGGGTCAAGGACCTTTTGGGCATGAACGTTTGAGTGTGGTCGTGTCGTGCGTGGACCCAGAGGACCTACGAGGTCCTGAAAACTCTGAAAATAAAGTTTTTCCTCCTCCTCTTCCTCCTAGGTCGCTCGCAAGAGGAGCAGTAGTGGTTGGACAGCCTTTTTATGAGGCGTTGCAGTCTTGCCTATCTTGCAGAACTCTACATTCCTATAGATTGCGGTCTTCCAGCTGGTTGAACGCGTCGCTAAGTGATTGTCTCTGTGCACTGTGCTGCTGGCACACGCACAAGGTGTGTTCGACCGATTCCTCAGCACCGCAGTTCTGCTGGCAGGCTGCACTGTCGACTATCCCTGTGCACATGGATTGGTACACGTGACTCCCCACCTTAGCCGGCACATAAAGCATCAATTAAGGCATCAACGTTGGCAATCAGGACACAGTTTAGCTTGCGGATAAGTGAGGTACGCTGCTAAAAAGTGTGGTACGAGGGGTTTCGCTCTCCTAATGACGTCTTTTGTTTACATAGTATCGCTAAAGCTGGCGTATACTAAACAAATTCTTGACGTTTGTGGACGTATCGCTTGCAGCACGATGGTATATATAACAAGAATTTCGTCCTCGCTGACGCCCTTACATCACGATGCTGCATGTGAGCTGACATAAACACGGTAGCGCAAAAAGAACACGGAAGAAGAAGGAACACAGGACAGGCGCCTTTCCTGCGTTCCTTCTTTTTTTCGTCCGTGTTCCTTTTGCGCTACCGTGTTTATGTCAAGAATGCACCAACTGGCCCAAACAAGAGGGTTACTGCTGTGTGAACTGATGCGGTCCGTGGAAAATAACATGGGCCCAGCGGCACTCCTGTGACTTAGCTCGATTTGGACAATTATAGAGTGTGCTCTATACAGTTGAGTTACAGCGCTTCGTGGCAAAAATTGTAACCCTAGAAGAACGAAAAGCTAAGCACGACACATCAGACTATTTCACTATCTCATTCTTTACCATGATGAAGGTTGTACTGCACTTTTCCAACAGATGAACGAAAAGGACGAAGCAGGACGGCCACAAGCCTCGGTCTTTTTTTTTCCTTAGTGTCCGATAATATGTCATATTGGTCGTGATTGAATACCAGCATCTTATATTAATCAAAAATAAAAAGTGGACCTGGGCAGGGCATGTCATGCGGAGGACAGATGGAAACAGAGATGGAAACAGGCAACAGGGGTGATGGAGCGATGAAATTAGGAAGTTGGCGGGCGTAAAGTGGAACCTACTCGCTCAAGTTAGGGCAAACTGGAAGTCGCTGGGACAGTATTTCTTACTGCAGTTGACCTAAGATATGATGATGATGATGATCACTCGCATTTTTACTGCCTATTGTTTCCGCGGGTATCGGAAAGTGGTATCACGTAGGACTATTACCCGCAGTGCCGCTGTACATTGATTGACCATCAATGCCAGTAATAAACCTTCAAATTAGTGGTGAGTCCATGTCAGCATTTACGTGTGCAGACCGTGTGATCCATAGTGACGTAGCAGTCGAGATAAATTTTACGGCTAACCTCATTCCGTGAAGGTGGTCAGACCAGGGAACTGTTTTTGTTACACCGTGTGTTACAAGTGCATGTCAAACTTCGCAAGCACTGTTTTACATGCAGGAAAGAAAAAAAAAGCTAATAGAGCGTGTCACGCGAAAATCTTGAAGCCTACTCATAAAAGTTTAAAGGAATGAATCATTGCGCATGGGCCTCGATCACGTGATAGGCAAGTGGTACAGTAATCTAGGGCGAAGAGAAATAAAGGGTGCCACGTCCAAACCTCCAGCGATCATATAAATATGTGGTCCTAATGTTACCCGAGAAGCACAGCGCACAACTCGTCAGTGCAGATTGGCTTGCCGTTGCTAGAGGGATCGCGTGACTCCGTCTCCGAGTTTTTACTCTTCCATGCTATTATAGGCGTCTTTTGCCACCATTGCGAGACCACGCGCTGCCCTACTATAGTCTTTTTGGAACCGTCGATCCGGTGGGGCGAAAGCGAGAGTGCGAGGCACCGGGGCTCCGCAAATGGCATTTCAATGGACAACTTCAACTACAGCCTAAGTTAGGCAAATACAAATTCGCTGTGAAACTTTTTTTTGTAGTCGCCCAAAAAAACATCCCCCTAGCAGTATACTAATATTAATTCCAGAAGATTTATCGCAACAAAATGGCCATATTATTATGACGCACGCGTAGCGAAAGGCTCAGCTAATTTTGACCGCCTTTCATTGACAATACAACCACCATGACCGGCGTAATTCATGAGTATCGAAACAGAAAATTTAATCTTGCGCATTTTAGCTTTCCTGAAAGCGCAAACAAGTGCTCTTTGGACGCGTAGCTTACCTACAATGCTCATTGTTTATTCGCGTGTCCGTTAATGTCGTGCGGCGTTGAACACGAACTGCAATTTAGAAGGCAGTTTAAGCGCACTCTGAGGTGAGAGGAGAGGCTTCTGCCCAAACATGAAGCTTTCTTTACGGAGAGAAACATTTGCCCAATTCCAGCCACGTACTACCCCGCATGTAGAAATCGGATGCGTCGTACGGCTATCCGACGCATCGCCAACATTTCTCTTGCCGGACATCGAAAAGTGTGTCCATCGGTTAATGTGCTTGGTATGCCGCCGCATATAACCGTACCCAAACACTTTAAGGGAGCACCATGGTATAGACATTCATTCTCCTCCCACCTCTAGTTTACATGCTGCCTCGTCGGACCGTATCTTATCGGAATGCGATTACATGTGCTAGTTCATGAACCGATCACGACGTCCAACATCAGCAATCACTGCTGCCCTAAACTTACAGCGTTGGCTTGGTCGAAATAGGAATAAATAGAACTTAAGCGCACACGACATGCCTTCAAGTGTAGCGTGCAATTATTCTTATTAATATTCAGTATATGGTGCTCTGTCTTGCTTTCTTTTCCTTTTTACCGGCCCTTCTGCGTTGTGTCGTGAATGTACGCCCACTTTTTGGCAGTAGGGGCACGATGGTTCAAATTTCGTTGTTTTTGTAATTTGTACCATCACGCAGACCTTTCTTCTTTTTCTTTCATTTGCTCGCCAAATCGTTCGAACCGTGATGTACGAATATGCCACGAAGAACTTTACGAGGCGCTTGCCTTATCAGGTCGTGTATCGGCTTCAGGAACATGGCCTTTTATGCCTGGTTGTTCCTTACGGATTTTTTTTAAAAACGCACAGCGTCGCAGCGGTGCAGTTGTAACCCATATATCGAGCGCACAAGCACGCTTCCGACAGGGCTGCTTGATTTCATTGGTGCAAGATGTACGAGGGTCATTATCAAGCGCAAACGTTCAATATGCGAGTCCGACATCTCTTCGAATTGATGGTTGGGTGATTTGTGTGGCTGTCCTCCATTTCGTGAAGGGCTTCAACGTTGCGCATCGCCGGCTGCCGTATTACTTCCGTCGGCGGTCACATGTTAATGACGACATCTGTCTTTCATAGTATCCGCATCGATATGAACTGATGGCGGCAACACTGCCACTGAAGAATATACGGCACGCAAGCGCACACCATTATATCTTTCATCGTATTTTGTACGGCCCAAGTTCAAGTGCGATGCACGTGCGGTCTTAATGATAGCTTCACAGAAGAACACCGATTTCGGACGGCAGTGATAGATAGCATCTCGGCTTTCGACTTATTGCATATCTGCAACATGAAAGTGTTCCCTCTTAAAGTTTCGTACTTCAAAAGGTACCCCATGTACTGCAACTCGTCCGATTGTACAGACGATTGTTCTTGCGGTGACGATTTCAACTTTAGAGTCTTCTATTTTTGAAACAATTTTCAGAGCACCTTAGTGCCTTCAGCGATAACATCGTCTCATGAGGCGCAAGTGTTCCAATACAGAAAGGTAAACTGCTTAGCTTTGGCATTTGAACAAACAATTACTTGGATCAACGAAATGGCCTTGCCTGAGATCACGGGTTCTGGGTCGGGTATAAACGCTTTGCTTTGAGCAGCATAGGAAATGTCTCTGCTTTGGAGTATATAAGTGTGGTCAATAAAACCCGCCACGACACAGCCATCTCTCAGAAAGCAGCGACCCAGAGTTCCTTGGCAGTAGGCATCACGCTTCTGTCAAACCACGATGACTGAAAGTTACATCGAGGGTCTTGTCCTCAAAGTTGTCAAGGGCCCAGTAAGTAAATGGGACAGTAACTGCATAAGGCATTATTCTGGAGCTTTGTGCATCTAGAATCTTGCACCTAACCGTAGGACTATAATGGAGTGCAACAAGTGCGGTGAAAGGACTTTCATACAAAAATATTCCAGCCTATTCCTTGCCGTGGAAACTACCGGGGCAGCGAAGCTATTCCTTTACCAGCAATCGTCAAGGCTGTTAAGGTGGCACGTTGGCCTTTGCATTATCGCTATTACGTGCCAATCGGCTGGGGGCAAGAGTGAGTCGAGCGCGGATGTTTCTAGTGGGTTGAGGGAAAAAGCGGCCCCGTTTTTCTTTTCTGCGTGGCAACGAACGAAATCCGACGCAGAGTGGAGACCCTAGGATAGATATCTGCGCGTTTAAATAACAATTTTTAAAAGACAATTAGCACTTTTTTATTACCGCCCCGGTGAGCAGCCATTCGGTGCCGCTAAACGAGTTCATGTTCGAGAGTGTCAGAATTCGAGCTGGATCATCTGTGAAGATTGATTTCAATCCTGTGAGCAAGTACCAAAACAATGCCAAATGTTATTCAGATGGATTTGATTTATTTGTGCGGTTTAACGTCCCAAAACCACCTCTGATTATGAGAGACGTCGTAGTGAAGGTCTCCAGAAATTTCGACCACCTGTGGTTCTTTATTGTCCACTGACGTCGCACACCAAACGGGCCTCAACGTTTCGCCTCCATCGAAATGCAGCCGTCGCGGCCGGGATTCAATCCCACGACCTTTGGATCAGCAGCCGAGTGCCATAACCACTAGACCGCAGTGGCGGGAGGCAGTTATTCAGAATTAAATGAATACTCGTAGCCCTTTTTTCCGTATCTGTGTTGAAGCTGAGAGGTGCTTCTTGAACACGGCTGTTGTACTTATAAAAATGCTATCGTAGAGCAAAGGGCTGATCGCTCTGTCAACGTGATGGATGGCTCTAGGGTATTTTCCTGATCTACGAACTTGCATGTGTTGCACAAGTATCCTGTTGCATTTTACAAACTCTTTGGAAAAAGGGATTCGAGTAAAGCGAGACGCTTAAGAAGACAGTTGTCTACAATTCCGCGCTTCTTTTGGAATTGACGCTGGCACACACTCCGCTTTCCATGCAGTTTTGGCCTGCGGTGAAAGAATGACGTTTTGTGTCACAGGAACCGTTTCGATCTGAACCATATTCCAGTCAGAAATATATCACTTTTGTACGTTTTCATAAGTGTGGAAAGCACGGCACTCTGTAGAACGGGTGGTGAAACATGAATATGTCATGACAGCGCCAGTTTTATCGCAATGTAAGTGTACTATTACTGAGAAGGACGTTATTCTCATAAGGACTTTCCTAAAAGCGGAGAAAAAGGGTGAGAACTTTTCTGAATCTTCTAATATTTTGTAATGCATTTTTTCATTCCTCCGAATTTTTAAGCGCTCTCCATAGTGATCGGCACTGCAATAAAGTAAAAGATATGATTTCTTGAATTGATTGGGTCGCACTCCTGACAAAATTACTCTTTTGATAGCCTAGACTTATTTACGTAATTTTCATTTTTGTCCAAAAGCAGGTGACCAAGTATTGTATAAGTGGGATAAGAGCTCCGTATTTCTTCCAAGGGAACAGCGATTGTTCTCATGAGAACGGCGCCTTTGCGTCGTCTAAAGCACACACAGAACCCTCTGGAAAGATACCCAAATATACTGAATAGCATTTTTGCTGCTTTGGTCTTTGTGCAGCCATTGGCTGTACGTTCAGTACGTTCAGAAGATGCTTTACATTGTCCGCGCCACAACATTGCAGAGTAGTTACTTCTGCCGCACAAGAGCTGCATGGTTTTGCATTATAACTCTAGGTGCAGGTATCCAAAAGTAGAGTGCTGTGCATGATTGATCTATACAGTTCGAGAACCGTACTTGAACGGATTTGAAATACAATTTTCACCTGTTAGCGTGAAAACGTAAAAAAGACTAGATGTACTCCACCGAGCAATCAATCCTGGACATGTGCAGTGCGTCACTGAGCTATGCACTATAAATTGCTAACGTTCTCTAATGGCTTCCCTTTTGCTGCAGTTCGAGTACTTTCCCTACACCATGACTGTAGTGAGAGACGGAAAAAGACAAGTGTATGGAATAACAGGTTCCCTCTTCGGAAACATCACGGCGTCGCTTAACATCAGGTAGTGTTTCCATTACAAATCGGGTTTCTAATGCAAGCCTCCATTTCGTATCTATTTTGTGTAAAAACCGAAAAATACCTAAATATTTGAGCAGCAGTAGTGCTCCGAAAGAAAAAAAAAGTATCCTGGGAAAAAATCCAACTTTTCCTGAAAAATTGCTCACAAACATTCCGATTGTATGTGAAATCACACTTTTATCCCCTCCAAGTTGAATACATATTCAAAATATACAGACATTCTGTCAATAATAAATTCTGAAAATATACGAACTGTGGATAATAACGAAAGAAATGAACAGCGAGTTGTTTTCTTCATTGGGTCTGCGCTATTTCAGGTTCATTCTAAAGTGCGGGTTGCTATTTGCGAAAAAATTGCGCGTATGCCTCGCAATTTCCATGGTCCCATAAGGACTTAAATTGTTCTCATTCGGCAAAATGTGCAATTTAAGCAAACGTCGTAGGTTTACCAATGTTTCAAAACGTACTCAGATAGTTATAACATAATACTAGTATGACTGCGAGCTCATTTTATATAAATATATTATTGTGCGCTATACCCGCAGAGCGCATATATTGCCAGAATTTATCTATCCTAATGGAAGATGCACTGAGGTCATTTTGCCATTCTACGTTAATATTGCTGGGTGACGCCTGCCTCTAGCCGAGAGATGTATGACGGAGCCACGATAAGGAGTACGCAAAGCGCAAGCTGCCGTAGTCGTGGTTTGAGTATATTCATCTGCGTATAAACAGCTAAAAACTAAGGCAATGGATTGCCCTTTATCCATTTACTACAAAGGCAGAGCTCTATCGTATTCCTCATCGTCAGAATGGTTACCGTAGTTTCTCTACTCGTTTAATATTGGACTCCGCTTGAGAGTTTTGCTGTTTAGCAAGCCCAACATGACAATGAAGTGCTCTACAAACAATTTCAGTCGTGAAATCGACATAGCCTCATTTAATGCGGTGCTCACTTCGCATATATTTGATCAAGCTGCCTAAAATATATGTTTTAATGATCACATATTGACAGAAGAACCCTGCGTAAATCTAGCCATTCCCACTAACTGCCACGAAATTATTGAACTATGTCAAACTGAATTTGGTTATAAAAAGTTATAACGTGGTAAATAACCGCGTCTGTTCAGCTACGAACTTCTAGACACTGTGGACACGCAATGGGGAAACCTACTGGACGATGGAAACTTTACCGGAGCTCTTGGAATGCTGCAACGAAACGTAAGCTACTTCGAAATCAGCCTCCATTTTTTTTTCACTGCGAAGCTGTGCATGCCGGCCGTAAAAGCTTTCGTGTGCGCAGGAAACCGCCAATCGATCACCTTCGTTGCCTATCAACCGCGAATGCCACTTTTGATTATAATAACGGCGCGAACATTCTTGGCCAACAGCCAGATACACAGAACAAGACAGTGCTTGTCTTCGTCTGTGTATGTGTCTGTTGTGAAAGAAAGTTTGTGCTGTTATTATCATCAAAATGGCGTACCAGCTAGCCCTTACTCTCAGCTTTCTAATGGCAAAACTGTGTCGCGCGAGCGCCGCGAGACCTAGACACGACTCCGCAAAACTGCCGCCAGTTGCGCAGTCGCAGTGCTGTCGCTTCATTGCACCTTCGCTTAGCTCCGCCCACTCCATGCAACGTGGAGCATCTTATACAGTATACAGCTTATATTATATTGCAGCAAGGACTGGGGGAGGGGATTAAGGATGAGGAGCAGGGTTGGGAAATGTAGGTGATGGCGAGAAAGGATGACGTGAGCGTGGAGGTCAGGAAAAGGAGAAGGAGCTGTGAGGAGCACGGCATAGTATCGGGCAGTATTGTTTAGCAAGGAGTGCGTAAGAGAGGGGAAGACGAGGAATAAGGAAAGGAGGAGGGAAGAATGGAGAACATAACACAGTATTGTACAGCATAGGGAACGGGCTGCCCTGCTGCGCCTGCGGACTGGCTGCGTCTGGACCGCAGCCCGCCGCCACGCCAAAGGACGCTGCACCGCCTCGGCCTGCAGCCGTTGCGGCGATCCCGAGATCCTCGCGCATCTCCTGTGTGAGTGCCCTGGACTGGCAGAGGAACGCTCAACGGTCCTCGTAGCCTACAGGAGACATGGTCTCCCTGCCACCACACTGCAACACCTCCTCTTCCCATCTTGCCCCCATCTACCAGCACTCCGGGGCCTGGTGGAGTTCCTGGACGAGACGTGTATTGAAGCCTACCACTGAGTACGGGACCCTCGCCGCCTCTACCCCTGCCGATAGGCTGCTGACCGCAATGCGACGTCCGGGCCTCTGCCCTTGTTAAATCTTCTATCTTCTCTTTTCCTCCCACTTCTCCCTTCCCCTAAAGCGCTTAGCCGTGTCCCTAGTATGGGAGACAGAAATTAGCGTCTCTTCCTTCCTAACGAACCACCACCCCATAGTCAGGAGAACAGGCGTGCAAGACATGGACACAAGGGGAAGAACGGAACAAGGAAGGGCTGGGAAATAGAAGTGAGGTTGCGGGGGATGTAAAGGATGAGAGGGCGCCACCAGCTACGCTGTGTCCTCCACCTTGCGCTGTATCTTGAACCTCAAAATAATTTTGCGCGCCACTCCAGGTGCCTTCCAAATCAATGACGTCCCAGCTTGGTGGCGCGGAAGTGTCTAGGCGGCGTCGGCACCGGTATTTTTTTATTATTCCGCGTTTTTTCGCTGGCTACGTGCTCTCTAGGAGAAAGATCAATGATGATTGATTTCTGGGCTTTTGCGTCCCCAAACCACGATATGATTATGAGAAGCGCCGCAATGGAGCGCTGCGGAAATTTAGACCACCTGGTGTTCCTTACCATGCACTAAAATTGCACGGTAAACGGGCTTCAATATTCGACCTTCAGATCAGCAGCTGTGTTCCGCTTAAATAGCGACGGCGAGCGGTGAAAGGTTGGTGGTATTGTACTGTGAAACGGTAATTTACTAGCCCAAAAGAAATCAGGGGGTACGACGTCATCCCTCACCTGTACAGCCAGGTTTTGTGGAGCGTGTCGCGGCCGCGCACATCATCGCGCAGAATAGCGGCTGTGTTCCAATTCTGGACAGCATCGTAGACAGCCTACCTTGGCAGCCTCAAAGACAGCTCCGCGTCCTTGTCGTCCGAGTAATGGAACGCGCCCGCATGACGTTTGCGCGACGAGGCGTCATCTCGCGTCGACAAAAGAAAGCTAAAAAAACGCTCACAATTTTCGTCAATTTTGCTTATTTCGTGTTCTAATCTATGAAAAACTCAATGCAGCTCACATAAATTGCGTAAGAAAGCGCCTATTTGCGAGCAGACGACCGCTCCGGCAAGGTTCGTGGATATTCAAGCATTCCTCGCAGCCGCCATCTTGTTTGGACAGCAAAGTAGCCTGCATCGTTTTTGTCTTCGTATGCCCTCTTCGCGAAGCTGTCTATTTTACCGTCTACGTGAGAAATGGAATGGGACTTAAGATGGCCGCTGTTACGTAGCCGTCTATTTAGCCGTCTACCGTGAGTATTGGAACACACCCAGCGAAAGCGAGGTGGAGAAGAGGAGTGAAGCATACTGTAGTGGGACGCGTGGATCTCATGATGATGATGATCTCCTGCCGACGCCCGCCGCGTTTCCCTGCGTTCGCACCGAAAGCGCCTAGTGCCCGTGCCTCTGCCGGCGTCATGGGCCGGCGGCTTGCCAAGTTGCTAGATCAAAGACCGGTCTAATAACTCATTCACTTAATTCCAGACACCACGGCTAGATTGCAGAAAGTATTGACGCCAGAAGCAAAAGGTAGTGGTTCAGTCACTTCGCTTCTACCTGGTAACTTTTTGCAGCTTTTTAAGTGCATGAAGTAGCGGCGCAAGCAAGCCGCAGGCCGTTAAAGTGCATGTGGAATTCAAGCAACGTCGCTCTGTGTAATCGTTGCGGGTGTAATTTACAGGTTTGCTGTCAAACCATTTTCACCGCGTGGATTGCAGCCATATATTTTATGGAGGAGAAATTCAACAAGATGCTTTAAAATTTTTGAAAAGTGCCCTTTCGCGGCCCATTTCGACCTGGCCCGTGGTGTTCCTACTTATTCCGCTTCCCCGACGTACCGGCTGTACATGGCTCTTGTTGACTAAAGGCGTGCCAAAGTCGTGCGAAGTGGCCCACAAAACGTCGCAGTCACCTGGATGACTAAGGATGCCTGCTCATTTCAGCGTGTAAGGTGCCTTGCCGGCCTCCGACGGAGTTTTATACAGCGAAGCAGGAGCGCACAAAAGCATGATGAAGTGGCCTGATATTAAGTTAATTTGAACAAATGAAGTTCAGACCCAAGCACTACGAGTGTTATTGACACAGAAGGTTCCCCAATATATTGAAGTGTTGGGAAATTATTTCATAAAGACGAGCATCTATATCCCGAAGTGTAGGTCGCAGCGTCATTTCGTTTTGAACTGTTTCACTTGCTGTACGCAGGAGGCCGACGTCGCTGTGGGCCCGTTCTCGCTCAAGGTAGACTACCTGCGTTACTTGTACGCCGCCGAAGCACACGTCTATGTGGACGTGCCGATCTTATCGGCTCTGCGCAGGCCATATCTCCCCGGCGCATTTTCGTCCACTGACTCCTTCGAACCTAGGGTACTTCCTTTTCTACTTCTAGCGCAACATCGGAACAGCCATCTCTCACATAATATGGTTGTGACGCTTTAAGGCTCCAGAAAGATTGAAGAGATGCGGTACCCTAGCTTGAATTAAATGTTCATTATTTCATTGTTTTCGTTTTGGCTGCCAGTGGTACCTTGGGACAGCCACCGTGCCTACGATGAACCACCCATGCTGCAAAACTAAGCCTTCTAGTTCCATAATCGAACATAATGACCTAATGTGAAAAACTACGAGTTATGTCGGTACATCGCTGCGATTGTGATGCGCTCGTACCTGTGTCACGAGTTCTGCTTAATTTTCTTACCTGTCGCAGTGTTTATGAAGAACGCCGAATTCGCGATTATTGAACAAGCTCGAAGGCAACAAATTCTCATTCAGCAGATTTCTGAAACGCCCTAAAAGTTTTTCACTGGCAGTCTCGCCGCTTGTGTTCTATGATATACTCTCATGATAAAAGGTCTTTAGGTAAGTATTCGATTAGTAAAATCCAGGAAACAGTAACATACCTGCTCCATTCTGTGGCGAACAGCAACTGGTCCCTTCATATGGAGTAAGCGTGAATGAGAAGGTGCAACAGAGACATATATAACAGTTGCTTGGTGAATCGAGCTACGTTAACCCTAAGCGTAGGGAAGCACCAACGCTTGTGACGTTTCCCATTCTAAATCTTTCCCTCCCCTTCCCCTTCCTCACAGCAGGGTAGCCTACCGGGCTCAGCCCAGGTTAACCTCCCTTCCTTTCCTATTCCTTTCTCCTCCTCTTCCCTCGCATTCACCTTATCTTCGCCCACCGAACCGTTAACGATTGAATGAAACGTGTTCAAGACGAAGAAACCAGATTTGATTACAGGCAAAAAACATGCGTTTCGGTCTTTCCCATGTCCATTCTTGTCCTTAGCACACCCTTCAAAGAGAGGCTATACACAGCGCCGAACGAGTGTAATTCGATACTCTTTTTGCAATTTTTTCGCCAACCAATACAGACAATGACGATGCTGTTCGCGTGGATGATGATACTGGTGCTGCTGTCATCCTGGGCACTGCGTTCTGTACGACTCAGTTGGACTTCGAGGATGTACGCAGTGTTCTGGGTTTATGCCGAATCACTGTTTCTTAAATGTGAGTGCCTCACTTTGCTCGCACCTCCTATCGACAATCGTTATTTTCACAATATCAGTAAGCAAAGAGGAACAAATGTAGAGTGGTCATGTACTCACATGTTACCTCTTCAACGATACAGAGTGAATACTGTGATTGTATTCAAAGATTGCTGCGTAAATGTCCTGTTCTGTAGGCACGAGACGAAAGTACTTGCTGGGGGAGCAGAATGTTCCTCATATGTATTATTTCCTAGAAAAATACCGCCAATATTTCGCAAGCAGCTACGCTTACGTCCTTAGAGAGATAGAGGGAAATTTTTAGGAATGCCTTACGCCATATAAGCTGTGTTCTGTATTTCTTGCCTAAAATACCACGGCTTCCAGCCCAAGACGTGATATAGTCCGTTCACAAAATAAATATTGGTTATGTTTTGTGTGATAAGAAGATTCATAATGACTTGCTTCCTTCTTGCTTGTCGGTAGACCTTCCCATGAACTGTCTGCATGCGCTGTCGCTATAGGAACTAAATTTACAAGGGCTCTGATGCTTTACATCTACCATATGATGTCATTCTACTTTCTCGAATTGTTTTTTCTAAATGATACTTACTTTTGATCATTTTTACACGTACCAACGTCCAGCTACAAGCACAAGGCTCCTGAACACCACTGCGATTCGCATTCTCTTCGCATCATGGATGGTTGGCACTTTCATCATCGGTCAGTACATTACTGGTCAGGTGAGCAGCAACAGCGCAGAACTCTCGTATGTAGACTACTTCCGCCTCTGCTGTAGGTTTGTTACCATAAACATTAAATTGTAGAAAAAACTTTGATAGATTGCGCTAATTGCTGCCGTGTTTGCCTGCTGCTACCCATCGTCTGCTGATAATGAAGCCGAGATTGGGTAAAAAATAAGGCACCACAAAAATCAAAGCCAGCCAACGAAAAGAAGGAGCGTTCATAATGGCATTAAGCACATACATCATCACGCAGGCGGCCAACATATTGCTACGGTACGCGGTGGATGCTTAGAAGCAGAGGAAGAAGACGCTAGCAAGGACTGTGGTCCCTTCGGTCCCTAGGCCTCTCTCATTGATCGTCATCCCCGAATAAACACATCTCACCGTAACAGCATTGGTGGAAGTGCTGGGTACCGACGAAAGACCCAGTACCAACGATCACGGAATCTCAACACCTGGAACTGCGCCGAAGCCGCCGACTGGCCGGACTACCACCGCTTCCCATGGATGCCATCCCTGACGGCGACAACATGCGGTCTTCGCCTGTCGGTACGTGGCAACATCACATGACGCCGCGGACCTTCGCCGCAAAAGCCGGAGAAGACGTTGAAGAGTGGCTGAACCACTACAGTCGGGTGAGTCGGTACAACCGTTGGGACTCGGACAGCCGGCTCGCCAACGTGCCATTGTTTCTCGAAGGCACGGCGCTCGTGTGGTTTGAAAATCACGAACAAGCTATAACCACCTGGCAAGACTTCGAAAATGAGATAAAGAGCTGTTTTGGAGACCCGTCTCTGAAGAAGAAGCGCGCTGAGCAGACTTTGATGCAGCGCGCCCAGGTGCCAGGCGAGACATGCACAACGTACATCGAGGAAATTTTGAAATTGTGCAGATCTGTAGACCCTCGCATGAAAGAAGAAGACAAGGTCGGCCACCTTCTTAAAGGGATTGCCGAGGACGTCTACAACTTCCTGATTGGAAAAGACACCTTGGAGTCTGTCGCAGACGTGATCAAACACTGTCGCACGTTTGAGACTCTTAAAGCAAGGCGCATCACGCCCAAGTTCGGTAGACTCGCCAACGTCACCACCGTCGCCAGTGTTGAATGTGCTGACGTCAGCCCTGTAACATCCTGCGATCTTGCGGCGACCATCAGGCAAATAGTACGGGAAGAACTTGGTCGATGTGAAGCTGCCGCTGCGACAAGGGCGCGGGTGAGCGAAGCCTCTTTTCCCTACGACGCGACGTGTGCATCCGTTGATGCCAGGGGATACGGTCATGTGGGCGGTTCAAGATCCGCGGAGCGACCGATCTACGATTGGCATCGTCGTGATCGTCTGCAGGGTGCCTCCAACCAACCACATCCCATGGTGTCATCGTGGGAAGATCAATCCGAATATGTGGAGCAAAGTGGAAGGTTTGGTGATGTGCGTGATGCACCGCGGTGCTACCATTGCGGTGTCCGTGGGCATGTGGCTCGCTTCTGTTCTGAGCGTCGACTCGCACAATCACGGTATTATGAGCAACCGCCGGTGTCCCCTCGACGCAACAGCCGACGCGGTGGTGGTCGCTGGACACGGGACACGTACTTCGGGAGCGGCTTCCAGCAGAACTCCCGTAGCGACACGTCCATTGGCAACGGCTTCCGACAGACCACCCGCGGTGACTCGCCCTCCTCCGTACGAAGCCTGACGCCCCCAACTGCACGCCAGCGCCGTTCTCCATCCCCTAGTCGCCGTGCCTTTTCCCCACCGCCGGGAAACTAGGTGGTGCGGCCGATGGAGGTGAGGTCGCCGAACATTTTTCACTACACCGAAGCATGCCTCTACCAGTGTCTATGATGCAAAATAAGGTCCATGTGCTCGTAGATGGACGTCCTACGATGGCTTTAATAGACACTGGAGCAACTGTGTCAGTTATGAGTTTGAATTTTAAATCACGGTTAGGACACAAAGTTATGTTTTGCTGGGACAACTGTGCTACGTTTCGTGCAGTGAGCGGGGAGTCATTGTGTCCTATCGGGGTGTGTGTTGTGAGTGTCGCATTAGGTCACAGAGTGTTCAAAGTTGAATTTGCTGTTCTGACCAGTTCCACACACGACGTAATTTTGGGGATCGATTTTCTACAAGAGTGTGGCGCAACTGTAGATTGCGGCGCTGGTGAAATTCTGTTATCTACGTTTTGTGAGGGGTCTCCAAGCTGTCAAGGAACCCTCACTGTCATCGACGATGTCCTCTTGCCGCCCCAGTCGATGAAACGGGTGCCAGTTGATAGCTCTGCTGCAGTCACTGGCGCGTTTGATGTCCTCGTGGAGCCGGTCCCTCTCAACTGCGCTAAGAAAAATGTGTTCGTGCCCCGTTGCGTGCTTTCTATCACCGATGGGCTATCTTCACTATGGGTGCTAAATTGTGCTAATGAGCCTGTGGTGCTGGCCCATGGGATGCGACTCGCTCTTTTCGAACTGGAAAGCGACTGACTGCTGTATTGCAGCCTTAGGCGACCAGTCAGTGAGTCATGTTCCTGTGACTCACCCTACGGAGGCGAAGTTCTTGAGCATGATCAACAAGTCCTTGTCGTCAGAAAAGCGCCAGGCCTTGGCTCACATCTTGGTCAAGCATGCCACCATCTTTGATTTTGCACAGAGCGATGAACCACATGGAGTACCAGAGTCACGTACCCGTCACGTGATCGACACAGGATCCGCGCATCCTATCCGGCAGAAACCATATAGAGTCTCATCTGCAGAGCGCAAAATTATCGCTGAACAGATCGAAGACATGCTTAAGAAGAACGTCATTCAAGAGTCGTGCAGCCCTTGGGCTGCACCTGTGATACTTGTAAAAAAGAAAGACGGTTCCTGGAGATTCTGCGTGGATTATCGGCGCCTCAATTCCATCACCAAAAAAGACGTATACCCGCTTCCCAGGATTGATGACGTCATTGACTGCTTGCATTGTGCCTCGTATTTTTCCTCCGTGGATCTAAGGTCTGGTTACTGGCAAATTCCCATGCATTCAGATGACAAGGAGAAGACAGCCTTTGTCACCCCGGATGGCTTGTTTGAATTCAATGTAATGCCGTTTGGTCTATGTAACGCCCCAGCAACGTTTGAGCGCTTTATGGACACTATTCTGCGAGGACTGAAGTGGGAAATTTGTCTATGTTACCTTGACGACATCGTCATTTTTGGCCGCACATTTGAAGAGCACAATCGCCGTCTTGACATAGTACTTACAGCGCTTGAGCGAGCTTCACTCACCTTGAATTCTAAGAAGTGCCACTTTGGAAACCGTGAGACTCTGGTTCTCGGTCATCTTGTTGACAAAGACGGCATTCGCCCTGACCCCCAGAAGGTTGCTGCAGTTAGTAGCTTCCAACAACCGCGGACACTACGAGAGCTACGAAGTTTTCTGGGCTTGTGCTCATATTTCCGCCGTTTCGTGCCTAAATTTGCCGACTTAGCTTACCCCCTGACGTGTCTACTCAACAAAGACGTGCCTTTCCAGTGGTCAGCAGATTGTGAGACATCGTTTTCACAGCTAAAGTTTCTCCTTACCTCTGGGCCCGTACTTCGCCACTATGATCCAGCTGCTCCCACTGAAGTACACACCGACGCCAGTGGTATAGGCCTCGGGGCTGTTTTGGTACAACGCCATGACGACCTAGAACACGTGGTTGCCTATGCCAGTCGCTGTCTGAGTAAGCCTGAACGCAACTACACTGTAACGGAGCAAGAATGCCTCGCGGTCGTGTTCGCCGTCCACAAGTTTCGTCCGTATCTGTATGGACGCCGATTCTCAATTGTCACCGACCATCATTCTTTATGCTGGCTCACCGGATTACGTGACCCATCCGGCCGTCTTGCTCGTTGGGCCCTACGATTGCAAGAATATGACTTTGAGATTTCTTACAAGAGTGGTCGCCGTCATGCCGATGCTGACTGCCTGTCAAGGTTTCCTCTACCGACGACCGACTGCGACGCAGACAATTTCGACGAATACTTGGCGGTTGTTGACCCTCCATTTCCCGACCTTGCCACTTTTCGCAGGGAGCAACGCAGCGACAGCAGCTTAGCTCATTACTTTCTATCGGAAGCGCATGGTCAACGTCGTTTCCTTGTAAAGGATGGCATTCTGTACAAGCGGAATTACTCTAGCAATGGCGCCCGCTTGCTTCTAGTTGTGCCAAGAACATTGCGACGTGACGTGCTCCAAGCAATGCACGACGACCCTACTTCTGGGCATATGGGTTTTGCCAGGACCTTTCAGCGCACACAGGAACGATTCTTCTGGCCGAAAATGCGCCAGAGTGTAACCGCGTACGTTGCCAGCTGCGAGCTATGCCAGCGCCACAAGCGTCCAACTAGCGGCCCTTCAGGACTTCTCCATCCCATCTCACCCCCTGCTTCACCGTTTGAAGTCGTCGGTATTGACCTGCTCGGCCCTTTTCCGCGATCAACGTCGGGCAACCGCTGGATTATAGTGTGCGTCGATCACCTAACCCGCTATGCCGAAAGTGCGGCGATTCCTGCTGCAACAGCCGCTGAGGTCTCCCGCTTCGTGCTGTCATCCATTATATTACGACACGGATCTCCTCGTGTCATTATCAGTGATCGTGGCCGGCAATTTGTTGCTGATGTGGTTGAAGAACTGCTGCGCCTTTCTATGTCCCGTTTTCGTCACGCCACCCCGTACCACCCGCAGACTAACGGTCTAACTGAACGCACCAACAGAACTCTCATTAACATGCTTTCAATGTATGTCGATTCAGCTCACAAAACTTGGGACACTGTTTTGCCTTTCATAACATTCGCCTACAATACTGCACGACATGAAACCACCGGATACAGCCCCTTCTATCTCCTATATGTACGAAAGCCTCGCACAGCTCTTGATTCGATTCTGCCATATTCTGAAACCGACGAGCCTTCACTGGCCGAAACGCTTTGCCGTGCAGAAGAGGCCCGACGCATCGCACGCCTTCGAACCTTCGCTTCTCAAGACCGCTCAAAGATCCGCTATGACAAGCGTCATCAGCCCGTGTCGTATGAGAAAGGCGACTTGGTGTGGCTATGGACACCACTTCGCAAGCGTGGCCTATACCAAAAGTTCCTGGCCCACTACACCGGCCCCTTCGTCGTCATCGCACGCCTCAGTGATGTCACTTACGTGATATCTCGACTCCTGTCTGCTGGCCGTCGCTCAAGCAAAACCGACGTCGTCCATGTCGCCCGCCTTAAACGTTTCCACCATCGGGACACGACGTGACTCGCCCGGTGGGCATCGTCTGCCAGGGGGGAAATGCTACGGTACGCGGTGGATGCTTAGAAGCAGAGGAAGAAGACGCTAGTAAGCACTGTGGTCCCTTCGGACCCTAGGCCTCTCTCATTTATCGTCATCCCCGAATAAACACATCTCACCGTAACAATATATAGCCGTGATAAAAAAGCCACCACTGATGAAGCCGCAGCTCAGCTGCGAGAATTCCAAACTGCGCCAGTCTTAAAACGAATACAAGGAAGGGCTCGCACCTTGACAAGTATGCAGTTGTTCATACACCATGTATTTGCGCAAGCAATATGTAGTTGCTGAAAAAAACGGCAGGCGAGATCTTTTTTTTCAACGACGTTCTTACGAAACCAGCCATTGTTGTGTGACGCGGCGGTACGAATACCAAAATCGCGAACGGCCGCATCTAAGACCCAGCTGTGACGTGCACTGTGCAGGGAACATATGAATGTGCAGCGTTTTGTGATACATGACAAAACGTAATCGGATGTCCGCACGTGTTCTACACGTGTATATTGCTTTATATGTACAAGAGCTGTGCCCTGTGTATGTGTTGTCGTTTATAGTATCAGGTAGGCTGTTCCATAGGCGCGTGCCATACGCCTATGGAACAGCTTGCCTGATACTATAGTCGCGGAAGCTAACTCAATGAAACTTTGGCAGTCGTTTAACACGCACATCACCAACAGACCATGGTTTCAGTACCTTATCTAATGTTATGAGCAGTGTTTTCAGGAGTCATCCAGTTGCTGGCGCAGTTACATGTGCAATGGCTTTGAAGTTGTAGTCCTGCCTTCACGACCCTCCCCTTTTTTTTCTTTCTTTTCTTCCTTCTTTTCATATCCCATGATATCCACAATATCACTTGTACTTTCTGTGTAATTTATTATGCACTACATTATACCATGTAACTTGTATTTCAATTTTTGATGTTAGCTTCTGTGCATCGTTCTTGTATAACTCACCTTTCTTAGCATATTTTGTTAATTGTTTGTTTAGCATGCTTCTCGCTTATCTTTTTTGCTTGGGCCATTTAACTTTGTCTACACCTTTCGTTTATACAAATTCTGTGAAGCCCCCCTTACTCAATGCCCATTTGGCCATGTAAGGTACTTTCAAATAAATAAATCAATGATCATAGCTGCTCTGGGTAACTGCTTGTCTCAGTAACATACTCGGTTTCACTTAGTGACCCTTTTATATTGTCTCCTTGGGCGCAGGTGAAAGCAGCGTTGCTTATCCGCTCCCCTGCCCCTCGCATCGACACTCTCGAGCAGATGTTGGCAAGGCGGCCGCCCATACGGCCAGTGACACTCACGTCCACACCCCTCATGAACATGCTCAGGGTGAGGGAAGATTACGAAACAATAGGCACTGCGCCTCTACAACGACGTGTTCCAAAACTATGCGTGCCTCGATGATAATGCTACTCTGACATTTTTGTGAGTCCGTAGAAGGAATTTACATTTGTGGGCGCTTGTTTACGGAAACTCGTCGGCATTAGTAGAGCTGGGAACGCCGTACTACAGTGTTTTGCTTTCTCGTCGAAACAAGATATGAAAATACTGAGAGTTAATCACTATACCTGCCTGCAAGTTCTTTACAAAAGAAAATAGCTAAAAAGTGCAGTATCAGCTTGTTGTGATTGTGGTTAGGATCTGAATCAAAAGCCGAAGAATCTTGATTCTCTGTTTATGAACGCAGCTCTCCGGGCTGGACTCTTACCGCGCACTACACGACCGCATCCTGCGCATGCGCAGCGAGGTACCGATCACAGAAATCTACTCGATCCGCAACCTACGCCAAGTGGTCGCCGGTGACGCAATCATCATCATGGACACCACCGGCAATCGGGTGTACGTGGCGCCTCACTGCGAAGCGTTGCAGCCGGCCTACTTCCACATGTCGCAGCAGCGGCTTGAAACGGCAGACTTCCGTTGGTACATGAACAAGCGCCTGGACCCCAAGCTAGTGACCGCTATGGACCGCAGGTGCGCACGCTAAGAATCCTAGTCCATGGGAGATATATATATTATTACCTGCTTGAGTTGGACGTACCAGATACAACGAGGCGATTATGAGGTACGTCATGCTGAAGTGTTTAAGCAATTAACGTCAAAAAGGGTTTACTGTACCAGCACTGGACTTGGTCAGTACACGGATCTCTAGCATTTCGAACCCATGGAAATGCAACAGCCCTTGCCGGGATCGGACTCGCGGCTCTCTGGTGCGTACCAAGCGCCCTAACCATTGGCGGAAGGTTACGGTAAGAAAATTACCCGCCGTTGTAACTAAGCGCCCAAAGTGAAGCGCTATAAAATAGTAAAGCTAGGGCTACATAATTGAGAGCTTGCCACATTGAACCAGAGAGGCATTAAATATGGCAAGTCGATCTTCCTTAAAAAAAGAAACCAATGAACCGCCGAGAACCGCCGAGGGTCACTTAGGAAACTGACAAATAAAAAGTGTCGTATCCCAGTTGATAGCACGAAGGCGCAGGGTACATTCTGTCGAAATAAACCGTCAGCCTTTGTCATTTCAGCTTCTTTCTAGACGGTAAAATGCGACTCTTTTCGTTTCTGTGAAGTTAATCTATTGCAAGAAAACAATGAAATTTGTTGATAATTAGAGGTACACTATAGGTAAAATAACACTGCTTAAGCGGCTAGAGTAGGCAATTATATCCCGAAGTATGCGTAAAGTTCAGTAAACGTGTGGGATGCTGATTCATGCATCATAAAAGAAAAATGAAGTCGTAGTTCTCAGGGGAATTATTGTCCCATTCCTGTTTTCTTTGAAGTCTATACGCTTTGAAGACAGCAGATAACACCCACCTTCTCTCATACTTATTTCATGAGTAGGTCATCTTCAATTATAGCTGTTTAAGAAGATACCGCGACGCTCAACACCTGGCCACACTGTGGCTTGGCATGCGATGACTGTGGCGTTCACATTTTTTGTCTGTCTTGTTTCCGTGAGAGCGGCTGGAAAGCAGGTAAGCAAAAACTGGCCAAGTCATTGCTTAAGTGAGATAATCGAAAAACTCAGGAAACGGAAATTCTGCGAGCGCTACGTAAGTGCCTTCTGATATAAACCTAGTCCATTAAGTTCAAGTGCCTACGTACTACCCCAGAGGCAGGCGACCGAAGTGTGAGGTCTGTTCTTGTTTTCCCCCATTTTTATGTGCTCTAGACGTTATACTGCAATGTTTCACAATGAGGTTCCTTGACACGCACAAGGCTTGCGACTGTAGCGTGTTTATTCGTGTGGCGGCCATTTCAAAATCCCTTCAGCACTTCTTCCTTCGGGTTGACGCGCATATCTTACGAAAAAAGGAGGAGCGTAAGAACGCGGCATGTGCTACGTGTATTTGAAGATTTCGTCCAAACTGCTATTTTGATGGACCATGCATGATAAATATAACAATACTAGTTTCGCACAAAAGGACCGCGTACGACGACAGTAACTGAAATTTAAATCAATTAAAAAGAGTTGTGTGGCAAAAAAAAAATCCCTGACGCGTAGCAGTTACCTTCCACATAAAGAATTTTTCGCTTCTTACAAGTTCTCCTTAGCAAGGTATCCCTTGAAGGCTTTCTGATTACGCGAAAACGTGACGTTACTGAGAGATACGAGCTAAAAGTTGGTTCCTTCTTTACAATGTCACAATGCTTTTTGAAAGGCTCGATTATGAACGAAGATGACTTGGCGACGCACAAAGAATTTAGAGGCACGCAAATAGTGCGATGGTGGCCCACCTAGCTCAATATATTGCCTAGCCTTGGTGTGTGTGTGTGTGTTAACTGGAAAAACTAAAAGGGCCCAAAGGCAGTTCTCTCACAGATAACCTTACTATACATATTGAAGTTAACAAGCGGTACAAAATACTGAAACAAATCTAGGAGGACAACTTGGGCAACTGAGCTGAGCGCGGCCAGAAAATGTTATACTTTGCGTTCACGTCCTGCACAGGATCCGGTGGCTTCTGGAAGGCAACGTGCCGTTCATGCATCACCACGAGATATACCGCAAGCCGGCCACCTGCTTCCTCGACCAGTTAGCGGCAGGCGGAAGTGGGGCCGTTGCCGGGAGCTACGAAGTGCTGCACCTTGAGGACGTGCAGGCCGCTTTCCTCGTACTCTTGTGCTCTCTGGCATTCAGCATGACCGTGTTCCTCGGGGAATCGCTCTTTCACTTTACCCAGCGTTCCTGGGAAGAGAAACAAAATGGCGTTGCGAGTGGAATGTATTTTGGCTGAAACAACCTGTTGTTTCCAAGGGACAAGAGTTATTATTGCACGAGTCATCTGTATAAACGTGGACAAACTGCGGATATAATGAGTAAATTTGGAATGTCGCCACTTGCTGAGCGGCTACCATGAACACGCCTTTTTATTGCGTCTCCGTCACAATATTATTCCCTCAATAACAACTCATCTGCTTTTGCATTTGTTATACCACCAGTTGGAGATAAAGGAAACGTCTGAAATATTTCGTGCGACATCCTCCAGTGTTGCAGAGCTTCTTGCAGCGTTGCGCTTCATAACAACAGTAAAAAAAGGCGTAAAAATGGCTTATTCTCAGAGACTCCCAAGCAGCGCTTGCGACGCTAAAAATCAACGAGAAAGGACCTGTCGATAGTATATTGTTGTACGAGACACGCAAAGAACAAACAAAAGGAAGTGCTATGAATCAAACAGTTAAGCTTCAGTGGATACCAGGACACCACAATATTCCTGGTAACACAGCGGCGGACGCACCAGCAGGTGTTACACACGGTAACCCACAGACAAGTGGTCTTCCCATTTCGCGCAGTGAAATGCGTCTTGTCCTGAGAAAAAAAAAATGTCCTTTCCGCACAGCAAAGCAGGTTGGTTTGAAGAAAATCAAAGGGTTGAGACGTATTCTTCATTGACCCAGGGACGCAACTGTCGATTGCAGCCAAGCAGCCAATATGAATGAAAATAGAAAGTTTGAAAACTTGGTGCACCGCCTCATGCTTGGTACAGCATTTACGAGGCACCTCCTCTACTGGATCAAACGGCTGTCTAGCCCGCAGCTTTTGTGGCCACTCAGACGAAGATGTACATCACCTTCTGCTCGAGAGCACAAAGTACGATTGGCCACGGAATGTGCTTCGAGACAATTTGTCGCTTTTAGATAGAAGACCATTTAACCTAAATAAAGATCCTTCATCCGTGGCCAACAGCGGGCTTCCAGAAAAGAGCTCTTACGCGCTCAAAAAGTTCTTAGATACAAATATTCTCTAGAATTATTAACTTTCCCTTTATTCTAGAGACCAAGCGAGTGACATAACACTTACATACTCAATAGTGTTTCTTGTTCTCATATGTTTTACGTTGTGCCTAATTACTTGTGGTGTGTGTGTTTGTCGCGCATAGTCGTCTATATGAACATTTCGAACTGTATATGCACACGCGTGCACCAACTCTTCCCACGCGAACACCGGCACGGAACTCTGCGGATGCACTGTCGAACTGTATATAGCGTCGGCTCTCGTAGTGTTTCGTGTGTGTATATATTGTGAAAATCTTATTTCTTCATTTTCTTTTTGATATGTGTATTCAACTTTGGTTGGCATTGCTAAGCGAGGAGTAGCCGGTGCCGTACTGAGAGCACCAACCTCTCCTATTCACCATTACAACAAAACCAAAAGGACAAGACCTACAATCCTTTAGGCAACTCTCTAAACAGAAAGCGTGAAACCACGTAGAACGCAATAGATTGTTTGTTTTGTTTTCTTTTTTTGGGGGGGGGCGGGGTATGGTTCTCGTATAAAAAGCAGAACAAAAAGGAGCCGTTAAGGCTGGTTTTCACAGAATCAAGCTTATTTCGTTCATGATTGACATTTCCATGCGTTTAAAATGGGTGGTACCAATTACTTTCATGGTGTGACTTATTGATTTATTACAGTACTGGCGCTGTGGACCTCGGACCTCAAACTAATGAAGTGACTGATTTTTTCTTTTATTTTTGCAATAAGTTGTTTTTCGATTTAGTGCAGTCCAACTGCAGCACACTCTCTTCCACCTAAACTTCTATGTTTTTTCATAAATTTCTATACATGCGAGGTTCTATTATCTGTACATGCTCCGAATATCTCATTCTGTGTCATCATTTTTGTAGGCTGTTTTTGTACGGGCATGTGGCATTTATGAACCGCTCAACGAGTAATGCATCCGTATGCCTTCCCGACCACGTCAATAAAATATTATGATGCTTCGTCTAAGAAATATCACTTAACCACTTACCCATATGTGCCTCTTTGTCGAGTGCTGCTGCCAAGAGAAATCTGTGGAAACTGGAAGAGGTGTCCACGGTTCAGCGCTGCCCACAAACCGCGCCAGCAGTGAAGTAACGCACACCTTATCACCGCACTGCTAGCCTAGTCCAGTTCTGATCCGCCATGTGGCGCAACTACTCCGCCCCCTCAAGTTACGGTTCCCGTAAATCGGGTTTTCGCAAAGGCTATATATCCGTGGTCAATCTAATGTCGCCTCTTGAAAACGCCCTCAACTGTACTGCTCCGGTGAAAATAAGGTTTGTAGTAATACTGCGATAACAGGGCGACTGCAACGACTTTGGTGTAATGGTAAGTGTATGATATGTTCGCTGCCATGTCATTCAAGACGCGCTTTTAAATGACGGCTTTCATTGCGCAATAACACAAATTCCTCACCAAAAAGAAATTGACAACCCAGCTAGCACACAAGACCTCAAAGACGTCTTATTGAGGTATTGGCGTCTCATTTCGCAAGGTTGACGTCTCAAAGACTTCCCGAGCGGGAGCGATATTAAACGGACGGTGAAGACGTCGCCGAAGTGTCTTTGCCATACCGAACGTACACGTTCTGTATGCACGAAGGTGCCGGAGCCCGGCGGCGCCGTTTCTAGCGGAATTTCCCGTCGGAACAACACTATAGCTGATACAGACGCCGGCGAGTGCGGTCTCCTGTGGCCACTTCAAAATCTTACGCCATTGCATCGCCCCCCCCCCCCCACCTCCACGTCTCGTAGTTGTACTCTGTTGAGGTGAACCAAGGATTTTGTCCCAGGAGCTGTGGAACCAGCAAGATATATGTCGCTGTGTGCATCCGCACGCGCGTGTGCACTTACAAGAATCGAAAGTATCGTGGAATTCAGGAATAACTAACGGCTCCACAATGTAGATGGCTTTTCAACTGCTGCAACTACTTGTGATCGTCACTTCACGGATAATCTACAAAGCGGGACATCCTCCCTCTGTCACACTTACTTGTGCGAAGGCCACTAACGACTGCCTAAAATCGTTATGAAAAAACATCTGACCTTATCGGCGAGTAGAGGAAGGAAACAGAAAAGCAGGGAGGTTAACCAGAGAACGTTCGGTTGGCTACACCGTGCTGGGCTTAACGGAATGGGAGCTACAACGAGAAAAGAGAAAAGAGGGAAAGAAAATGGAGCAGATAATTAGAGATAAAACGCTGACGCGTAGGGAATTGCAGTTTAAAGACGTTTGCACAAGCCCGTCGTTCTCAAGAAGGAAAAAAAGGTGCTTTCACCGTCTTGTCGGCCGGCGAACGATGGAGACGGTGTACCACTACCATCTGTCTAGAAAGCGGTCGATTGTGCTGTCCTTGGAATGTACGCGTTGATGCTTGACGCTGTACGTAAAACTGAGGGCACTGACAGCGAGAGTGGTCAATGGTGTCGTCGGTCGCACATACGTTGCTTGCTGCGCATCTACAAACGATCTGTGTGGTGCCGTGCCGAAGGATGACGGAATATAGCTGAGTGAGTATGAGCGATTTTAATTTATTTGGCGACTTTACGCTCAGCAACGCACAATTAGAATTCAACATCTTGAGCAAATATAGCCAAATGTAGTCGGTGTCACATAAAAACTGTAATTCAGGCATCATGAAATAAGATGGACGCATTACAGAAATGCCGTGAGCCCCGATTTTCATTTCTCGCTTTTTTCTTCGTGAAAGGGGACCCTTGCCAGAAGGGAGAATATTGACTCTCTTGCTATTGCGACGGCTGTCCTTTGTGATCGAGTATTTCTGTGGAAGAAAAGATACCTGGTGATTCTTTCTTTTAACGACGATGGCCCAACTACGCGACGCTGTACTTGCAGGGGCGTTCCTCAAGGCCGAGTTCTCAGCCCGACGCTACTCAACCTCTAGCTTATTGGGCTTACCTGAATACCTGCCAACTACTATCAAGATTTCGATATACGCAGACGATATCTGTGCCTGGACTTCGGCAGTCACGCGTCCTCAACTGCGTGCACGGCTTCAAAGAGCAGCAACGTTGACATCGAACGACTTGTGCAAACAAGCTCTCAACATATCACCAGAAAATTGCGAACTTGTGGCATTCACTCGCAAACTAAAGACGCCTTACATCATATCAATCAACGGGTGGACTTTCCTATCTCAGAACCCACCAGTTTCTGGGCATAATCATTGACAGAGATCTCTGCTGGAGCCCTCATGTGACGCATATGAAAAAAACGCCTCACCGCAATTGCCCAGATCTTCAAATTCTTGGCAGGAAAAACTTGGGGCAAGTAGTTAGGTGCCATGGTGGAACTGTACAGAGCACTTTTCCTCGGTTTCTTCAGATATGGGCTCCGTCCACTGACCAGAGGGCGCTACGTAGCTCTCGTCGGACGGCTCAGTGTCGCTGACATTGGCCGCTTGGGATGCACCTACGAGACGCGCGCGCGCGTTCGCCGCCCATAGCGCGCGCATGATGGAAGGCAAGGCAATAGCGACGCGCGCGTTCCTTCACAGCTTTTCGGGCGTACGAAGAAAACCACACGCACGCTCGCTTCGCTCTTGGAAGTTTGCTGAAGGTTTGGAGCGCGCGTATCAAAGGAAACAAAACAAAAAGGAAAGTGGGACGCGCGGTGTAGACCTGCTGCTTTAGAGTTGGGGGAGGGGGGTGGTTCGTTAGGAAGGAAGAGACGCTAATTTCTGTCTCCCATACTGGGGACACGGCTAAGCGCCTTAGGGGGAGGGAGAAGTGGGAGGAAAAGAGAAGATAGAAGTTTTAACAAGGGCAGAGGCCCGGACGTCGCATTGCTGTCAGCAGCCTGTCGGCAGGGGTAGAGGCGGCGAGGGTCCCGTACTCAGTAGTAGGCTTCAATATTCGTCTCGTCCAGGAACTCCGCAAGGCTCCGGAGTGCTGGTAGATGGGGACGAGACGGGAAGAGGAGGTGTTGCAGTGTGGTGGCAGGGAGACCCTGTCTTCTGTAGGCTGTGAGGACCCTTGAGCGTTCCTCGGCCAGTCCAGGGCACTCACACAGGAGATGCTCGAGGGTCTCGGGATCGCCGCAACGGCTGCAGGCCGGGGAGATGCAGCGTTGGAGACGCGCGCGTCGCGTTTGTGTATTGTCCGACCACGGTCTGCCCAGTTTTGCTTCTGTCCGCCAGGCCAGCGCCTCCTCAATAATAGAGGAGGCGCTGGCCAGGCTGTGCATTCTGGCGCTGATGTCGCACATGGAAAACTCGACTGCACGGAGCCTATAGCCTGCCCGTACTTTGCAACCCTTGTAAGGGAAATCTTCGCACTCTTCAGGTCGCACAAGCTCAGGCACTGAGAATTTGCCCTGGTTTGCCGCAATGTACATCATCAGAGGAAACTACAGCAATTGCTCAGGACCAACCAATATAAATGCACGTTGCGGTGGAAGTCTTGAGAACCCATATCAAGCATTTTGCCCATGCCTGCTGTCATCACCTCGCAACATTGCCGTCAGACAAGCGGCACGCGTTATTCTGCAAAATGGTCTCCAGTTACCCGGCCAACCTTCTGGCAGGCTTCACCGCCGCCGTCAAACCATTGATTACCCCCTTGGTGTCTCATTCGACCAACACTACACCTTAGTGTACCAAAAATCAGAAAAAAAGCTGAGCTGTCGTCAGCTGCGCTCACACAACTATACCTACTTCTTTACACGAGAAATACGCCGAAAAATTGCATATTTATACGGATCGGTCGTCGAACCTCTAGTTCTTGTCCTGAGAGGTGATTGTCCCAGCGAGAGCTTCAAGAATCAGTTTTAAGACAGACCACCCGACGACATCGAAAGCTGCGGAAGTTGCTGCTCTGCGTGCTGCACTCTGTGTAATCAACGAGGAACCACCTCGGCAATGGTCGATCTTTAGCGATTCAAATCTGCGAACGGCGCGCGTTGACTATGGAGACACTCTCTCTTCGATGAACGCTTTACCAGCTCGCAAGGAACGAGAACGCGCCTTCGCCCTGCGTGAGACGGCGCTGATGCGGGCAGCGTCTGCTAGTGTCAAACCGATGCAAACGCGACACCTATAGTCAAACCGATGCAAACGTGGTGTGCAGGCCCCGTGCTGCTTCGCACCGCCTCATGGTACCCTTTAGCGGGAGATGGTGTAATTTTTAAAGACGATAGTCTTTCTTGGGATACTTCAACGCAAAAATTTTGGTCTGTCTGTGTGTGTCTGTGTCTGTCCTGCTGAGAAAGGTGAACCCCTTCCTCAACGAGCACCCAGCTTGAACTGGTGGCTACCTTCATACTTCTGAACACAGACGGCCAAAAAGCAAATATTACGCATATCTGAGGCACAACATCAATACGTAAGTATTAGACGGAGTGTTCCTTTAGTAGAAAATACATAGATGCGCAATTCTAAAGACCCTAGTGCTTGTTACGATGCGAAAAAGCGGACGTTTCCTACGCAGTTGTGCGTACCAGGCAACCTTCTTGTGTTTCCCGAAACCATGGCCAGATGGCGCCCTTATCTCACGCTCGTGCCGAACGGAAGGCAGCGGAACGGCCGCCCGCCACTCCGGCCAGTCCCTTTCTCTCCTCGCGTCTCTTCGTTTTCCCTCTCGCTTGCGCAACTCCTCGGGGAAATAGAAACACGCGATACGGGACTCATGTAGTACGGCCGGTAGAAGGCTATCGTCTTTCGACGACATTTGCAGCGAAGCACGTAGATACGCGGCCAATTTTATTTTCCTCTTTTCTATCTCTTTCAGTACCATTTCACCTACCCCTACGGACGCTCAGCCGTACTCCCGACATAGGCTGCAAAATTAGCGTCCGTTCCTTAACTGGAAAACGATGAAGCGCGCGTCTTAGCCATTTTGATGCATGCGTGCGTTTCTGTTGCCTGCAACTCCCGAATGAAACGCTCGATATTTGGAACCTGGAACGCGAACATTATTGACGACGGTGCTTCAACGTGGCGACCCTACTGCAGGTCGTTGGTTGTGTCCATGAAGTGTGCTGCCGCAATACAAGTAGCACCGAGTCGCTGAAAAGGTGAGCTGCCTGCCTCTGAGTGTTTTGTCTTTACTGTCGCAGTAGCTAAGTGTATGCCTCGCCATGATATTCGTACGAACAGAGAACTTACGTAATTTTGCCTCCGATTGTGGTCTTGTTGCGTCTTAAAAAGCGGTAAACCGCTTTGATATTATTGTTAAACATATAAGAGGAGCTCGACCCCGTGAATATGCGCGCTGGATGAGAAAACTGCATTGCGTTGCATACATTAACCTTGCAGTGTTTTCGCGACTTGTTAACAGCCTTTGTCGCTACAAGTGCACCTGGAAGGAGAGCGCGAGCCTGCACGTGAGGCGTTGCGCTGGGCTAGCGATTAATTGAAGGGCACAAACAATGACACGTTACGCGGCATAGAACAGTGCATTCACAGCAGTATGAAGGACTTAATTATTCGTCATTCTTATAGCAGAGCTGCTTAAGCCTAGCGTTTGGTGTTGCGGTCCAGCGGAAAGCTATCTTCATGAATAAGGTGCGCGTGGCTTCTAAGGAATGTACGGCATTTTGCGCGCGCTCTTTTCTCGCACTCATGACTTCAGCCCTGTATGTGCTCCGTCCACTGACCAGAGGGCGCTACGTAGCTCTCGTCGGACGGCTCAGTGTCGCTGACATTGGCCGCTTGGGGTGCACACATGAGACATGCGCGCGTTGACCGCCCATAGCGCGCGCATGATGGAAGCCAAGGCGACAGCGACGCGCGCGTCCCTTCGCTACTTTTCTGGCGTGCTACGAAGAAAACCACACGCACGCTCACGTCTTCCTGTGGAACAGTTTGCTGCAGGTTTGGAACGCGCGTCTCAAAGGAAACAAAACAAAGTGGGACGCGCTGTGAAGACCTGCTGCTATAGAGTTGGAGACGCGCGCGTCGTGTTTGCGTATTGTCCGGCCACAGTCTGCCCAGTTTTGCTTCTTCTGTCCGCCAGGCTGTGCATTCTGGCGCTGATGTCGCACATGGAAAACTTGACTGCACGGAGCCTATACAGCATAAAAGCGAATGCGTGCGTCAGTCCGGCGCGGTGGTGTAGTGGTCATGAACTGCCACCCAAAAAACGCGGGTTCGGTCCTGCCCATGGCAGTCGCGTTTTCTATGGAGGTGAACACGGTAGAGACCCACGTATATTGGCTTAGCAGTGCACATTAAAGAAACGCCTGTGGCCAGAATTTCGGCGGCTATCCGGAACATCCTTCCTCATATTGTGGCCTTGGAAATTTAAGGGGCCGACAACTGAAATTGCGTTGAATGAAATGGGGCGTAGCCTGGCGGTGAAGCCCTGGTACTGCTATATGGATTCTACGAATTGCTGCACGTCGCCTGCTGCTGTTCATACGATAGTAACTCGGTCTTAAACTTGCGGTCAATGCATAAAAACGCATCCCAGTCTTATCATTCGCTTTCTATGCAGTAAAAGCAGTCGACGCTGACAAGCGTGGGTGCCCGCACGGCAACTGAAATCTTCTTTTATCCGCGGCGCATGCGGGCAGCGTCTCCCAGGCATTGCGCGCACGCGCTCTGTCGGGGCAGAACTCGATGCAAACACACACGACAGCTTGTTGTTATGTGTGGTTTAACGTCCCAAAACCAGCTCTGATTATGAGAGACGCCGCAGTGGAGGGCTCCGGAAGTTTTGACCACCTGGGGTTCTTTCGTTACGTGCACTGACATCGCACAGCACACGGGCCTCAACATTTCGCCTCCGTCCAAATGCAGCCGCCGCCGCCGGGATTCGATCCCGCAACCCTCGGATCAGCAGCCGAGTACCATAGCCTCTAGACCACCGTGGCGGGGCACACACTGACAGCTGTCAGCCACTGTTAGCGACATGTATTGCGTTAAGACTCCATAAGAAAGAACTCCTGAGAAAAAAATGATTGACAGCGATATCCTCGTTGTCATTGTGTGATTGGACAATATGATCTATAAACTTTCCGTTCAAATAAAGAAACCAGGTAACCTAGGTACTTTAAAAATTGGTTGTGGGACCCTTTAAAACCAACGGAGTTATTTTACTCAATTGGAGGATTCTGAAAAAGAAAAAGGCGATCAACGCGGTTAATGGGATAAATTATCGGCCGGCACTTTTTGGACGTAGCATAATGCATGTTTGTTGCCAGGCGCCCGTGATTGATAATTAAGAGGCGCTGTCTCTCTTTCACTTTGAAGGGGATCCAGAAGGAAGCAGACATGGTTCGTCGTCCGGGTCGCAAGAGCGTCAGCAGCAGTTCAAGCAGTGATCCCCACGAATCAGAGTCCCCAATTCTGCTGGAATCCCCACAGCCCTGGTACTCTGCGTCCGATGTTCGCCAAGCACCTACTCGTGTCTCGCTTCCTAAACGCTTCGCTTTGACCAGAGCCATGTCCGGAGCACCTCACCCCAGCTGCCTACCCATGCCGCCCATTGACTGGTTGATCGACTTAGCGGCGAGCCGAAAGCGGCGGACGAGATCGCTTTCGTGATCCATCGAAAAACAGCATTTGTCGACGCCTGTAGGCTGTCGCTGAGGTCTCTGCCTTTTGGTTGCGCAATAGAGCTTTCAAGAGCACGAAATGTATGCTGTGCCCTAAAGTTTTGTCTATGTTTGCTCCATCGAGTTCGGTGGTAAGGAAGAATTTTAATTGCGCGTTCTCACCTAAGAACTCATGGCAATACTTGGTTACCGACCGAGCCTTACCTATCAAAAGATAAATTACAATGAGAAGAATAATTTACGTAAGAACGGGTGAAACCAGTATCCGAGTGAGAAAAAGCTGACATTTCCACATGAGCACTGTAGGAACCACCCCTTCATGTATGAACCCACCCCTTGTGTAATACCCCTTCAATATGGTCTTTAAGGAATTTAAACGAAATGAAACGAAGTAGCTATGATGTTTTCACCAATAACGAAAGGGTTGTCACGCGCCTTGAGTTCTGACAAATTCGCCAAAAAAACTTCATGCCTCTAGCTACGCGTTGAAGCTTCGTGTAGAAGCTTTCAATTTTTCCTGCGGGCATGCGACTTCAAGCTACTCATTGCAGTACCCTTTTTTGCGACTGCTCCTTTATTGCTTTGAGAGACAAAAAAAATATTAAATTGAAAATACACAAAATTATTCTTTGCAAATTCATCACCAATATGCCATTAAACTTCATTTTTCTCTCTCTCTCTCTCGGTTTCGAAAGTCGCAGATCCGCGCTTTTCATTATCGGCCCCTTTTGTATTAGAAGGTAACTATGTTTTCAACTTTTTCTGTACACTCAATTACAAGTCGCCCCGCCACGGTGGTCTAGTGGCTAAGGTACTCGGCTGCTGATCCGAGGGTCGCGGGATCGAATCCCGGCCGCGGCGGCTGCATTTCGATGGAGGCGAAATGTTGAAGCCCGTGTGCTGTGCGATGTCAGTGCACGTTAAAGAACCCCAGGTGGTCGAAATTTCCGGAGCCCTCCACTACGGCGTCTCTCATAATCAGAACTGGTTTTGGGACGTTAAACCCTACAAAACAACAAAACAACAACAATTACAAGTCACAAAAATTAGCAGCGGTTAAGTGAAATTCATGAAACTAATATTTGCGGGCCGTTCGCTGAATCAACAACAACCGTGTGCAAGAGAGAGTTCGTAATAAATATCATTTTATCTCATTTCAATACACGCGTCTCCTTGAAAAAAAACGGTACCGCGCGTGACGTAACCTATGCAGGATTATATATCAAGTTTCTCCTCGCTAGGTATGGCTTGCGCTTACGCGTGAAGCCAGGCAGGTAGCTGGTATTAAGTGGCCCGAAGGAGGCTGCGGAATAGTGTTACGAAAGATGATACGAACGTTTCACCGTCATTTTCCACTACGAGGTATCATGGGAACACACTATAAGACAGAAACCAAAGTACGCACTTACATACATAAAGTTTATATCGAAGCAACAACAACAGAGAAATTGAACCCCGGTACGCAACTCCGCCACGGTGGTCTGATGGCTATGGTACTCGGCTGCTGATCCGAGGGCCACGGGATCGAATCCCGGCCGCTGTGGCTGTGTTTCGATGGAGGCGAAATATTAAGGCCAGTGTGCTGTGCGATGCCAGCGTACATTAAAGAACTCCGGGTGTTCAAAATTTCCGGAGCCTTCCACTACGGCGTCTTGCATAACGGGGTCGCGGTTTGGGACGTAAAACCTCAGAAATCGTCGAACGCCGGCACGCACGCACCGTAGGCCAACGTCTTACCGATAACTCTACAGTCCCAGCGCAGACCAGCATGCTTTTTGACAAGAGCATTTATGAACCAAGTGACTTTTTTTCGATCGTGCGGGGTGCTTGAAACTTCAAAGTTCATCCGCATGGGTTGGCCTCTGTGCTCGCTAAATACGGAGCTTCTAGGGAGCCGTGAAGGCCACTGTAAGCAGCCCTTGTTCGAACGTTTCGTCGGTTGGTGGTGCTGTGCACCAGGAAGGTCATAAATTGGTGCTTTCTCGAGTTTTGCTTCAGGCATCACGTGCGTATCTATCTCAAGAAGCACGCAGGTATCAGCGTACCTATGACGTCTCATGGTGCCAAACTGAGGCGTATGCCTTGTACGTGTGCTGTTCAGCAATATTGTGATTAAGTCGCGAGCTGCACGCGTCGTGATGCTGCCATGTGGGCCTAGCAGTTCGAGGACCATCTGCTTTTCGCGCACAAATTCAGATACAGACATATCAAATAGCCTATAACAGCCTACACACATTGAGCGAACGTGTAATCTCGGGAGCTACACGCAGTAGTGGCAGCCTATTCTGAGCGATTCGATGATCACCAATTTCCGCGATCATTAAGCGATGTGCCCTGTACATCGCTTAGCTTGCTCTCAAGGTCAGCGATATTAGCGCCAAAATGTGAGCTTAAAGTACATATAAATTTCTAAAGATTAGAAAAAAGGAGCTATGGTTAAAAGTGTTGCACACAAGCTTTTTTCAATAAACAGCCTGCCCTGGGCAGGAATGACACATCGCGGTCTTGACGCAAGAAAAGGCTAAACTGAGGTACCAGAACCGAAACAACAAAAAAAGCAAATTTGTTTTAAATGCACACGCGACCACATGATGGCACAACAACCAAAGCCTTTCGGGTAAGATTAATAACTAATGAGGGATTTAGCTGCCCAATTCATGATGTGAATAGGAAGCACGCCGTAGTGCAGAGGTTAGCCCATTTCGACCGCACCGGTGTTAAAATGCATGTAATTCTACATTAGGACCATTAGCAGGTCGCCTGCATTGCAATGCAACGACCGTAGCAGGTTTGAACCGGCGTGTGTGGCGTCAGCAGCCGAGCACCATAACCACTAGAGCACCGTGGCACCATTTTGCTTTATTTTATATCAGCCGAGAGCTTGCGTGTTGATTCAAACTTGATCAGAAGGAAATAAAATCGCACAAGATGCCATTATCAGTGCAAGCTTGCCTCCATGATTGACTGCAAGTGCAAAACCATCGTATGCGCTGCCAAACGCACATTCCTTCCCCGTCGATCGTTTCTAAATGCCGTTAATGCCTCTTGTTAACTCTTAATTTTTGCTACACACGATACGCTACGAAGCCTACACGTGCCTCAGCCAAGTACTATAGATCCCTCACTTACCATTCGTGTTGGGGACTTGGGCATCCTGCTTGGGTGTGTGCAGTGGCTCGCTCACTTCAGCCTTCATGGAAAAACCGTCGCGCTCGCAGTGCGGTATGCTGTAATGTCGTCTCAAGACACCTTTCACGTTCAGCAACGAGAACACAGTTCACGTGCAGCGTTGGCGGAATAAACAGAAGAAATGGCGAATGCCGAGACGGTTTGTGCTTCTGCCCTTCGATCATGCACAGCCACTGCGTAAACGACTGCGTCTATTGGCCCGTTTTCTTTCTTTTTTTTCCTCCCTCGGGTGCGCATGTGGCCACCTGTTGACACTCGGAGGCGCTCGCAGCATGCGTTACATGCGCACAGACATGATATTTTTCCCTTAAGTTTTGCAGAGCAAGGATCTTTGCCGTGAAGTTCAGGTTAGGCCACGTACAGGAAGTTCGCTACCCAGTGCTTGACTAAAGGTGTGAGGATATATCTAGGTTATCTGGCTTTTCTTTACACCCCCAGAAGATGTGCAGCACTGTTGTTCTTTCGCTGCACCGTGGACAATAGCTTCAGTACAGCATCATGTTTCTTTTCAGTTAATCTCGAAAGGGTCCCGAATACATTGTCTTGTATCGTTGTGAAATCTGTGGTATCGTCCCCGTGCTGACCAGGAGCATCGTATGCGCTTTGCCTACTGAATGGTAGCTCATGCTTGACGCTACCACGGAAGTTAGTGCGCAGACCTGTTTTGTTGAGGAAAAAGGCACGCTACGGTTCGCGGAAGTCCGTATCTTAATTGTAATTCGTTGATGTATTCCTACGGAATGAAACAAAGCTGGATAAAAGCACGCTGAGTGCTAGTATAGTGCGTATATATTTTCTATTACATTGATATTATAGCTGTCAACTTGCACCAGAAGCGCTGCAGACGTTGCATAAGCACCATCTTCAAAAATGCTGGCGCATTAGGTTCATTTGCTATAAGCACTGTATGGAAAGAGCCACCGTAGCCTAATGGTTGCGTGGCTGCTGGAGTTCGGGAGCCCGGGTCCGATTTCTGTTGGCCCAACGCTTGGAAGCTTGCGTCATAGATTAGAGCTGGTTCACCTGTGTCCGTGCGCTAGTTATGTGTACCCTTAAATAGAAAGCTACGCAAGCGGTATGCCTTTCTTGTTTTTAAGTGTGTTCTACTCATATGGTTAATGTTCATTTTAGTTGATCTTTAAGGGACATAGGCTGCATAAATTTCAAACATCTGTGGCGCATGCCAAGTACTCACAACTACATCCATGACCCACACATGATTACACTATTCTAATTGGTGACGTAGATGAGGAGGCCATCATGTTACTTCTCGGAAGATCAATCATTCAGGTTCAGCATACATTTACACCCTATGGCCCAAAGTTTTGCGTATATCTGGAGAACGGCATCACCGCGAGGGCACCGACATGTCGGCGGCATGACTGACGGGTATATAAGGTCAAAGTGACCTAACTTCGTGAAGAAATGCTTCGCATCTAGAACTTACGCTGCGCCTCAAGATTAGACTGTGTGTTAAAGTGGGCATGACAGCTCTGGGAGTAAAAACAAAAGTATATATCAGTGAACACTACAACGGAGGCTTTATAGAGAACAAAACCTCATTTTTGCAGTCGTGTCGGGGTTCTTATCAAATCGTCCAGCGGAACTAACGAACCACACTGACATTCATTTAGAATTTCCTTGCCCCAAACAGCACATGATCTACCATACCATGAACGTTTTTAGCAGCTAGGGTTCTTGGACCCTGACCATATGCTTCGACGGCTCTGAAGGCGACGAAGGCGTTGCTGGTGTACCTGAAGTCGACAGCACCCTGCGACCGCCTCTAGACAGTGTACTTGTGCAAGTGTGCGTGTAACTGGGCTTTTCTCTCTGTCTTCTGTTTTTCATTCCATTTCACCCCTTTATCCCTTTCCGCTGCGCAGCGTAGCAAGGCGCACGCGCGTTTGGTTAACCTCCGTACTTTCCTTCTCGCTTCTTCCCAAGGAACTCTTTAGCTTAAAGATATCCTTAAAACAAATAAAATTAAATTGTGTTTCAATGCTCCTCCGCCCCACATTATATTGCCACTGATCCCCCCCCCCCCCTTCGGTATTCTGTCTCAGAAATAATTTAAGGGGTGCGGTCAGCATAACCACCATAAGATTAAAAAGAGAGTCTATATTATTTTGGACAATTGGGGTTCTTTTACGTGTACCTGAATAGAGGCGCTCGGCAGCTGCATATCACTCCCATCTAAAACCAGCTAAAGTGGTCATGCAGCACGATAGTTCTATGTTCTGTTCACAGTGGTACGGTGGGATGAGTTAATTCGTGAACACTTCTTTCCCACTCTAACGCGTAGGTGCTGCATCTTTTACTTCTGTGACGCAAACAAAGATATAGCAGAGATAATAATGAAGAAAAGAAAGTGCCCTTGAACTTAGTAGTGACACCTCGTCAGCTGCCACCGCGCGTCTGCTCTCATAACAACGTAATGACTGTTCAATATGCATCATATACCCCTCATAGTCTGGCAGTGAAGGCTGCATATGAACAACAAACGGAGTTTACGATACGCATTAGCACATCAATTCGTGCATCTCCCTAGAGTGATACTAAAATCGGCGATCCATAACAAGTATCGACACTATGCCACACTGTAAGCTGCGATTTCATTCGGGCGTCGGGGCGCAAACGACGTCCCTCATGAATCAGCGTCACACATAACTGTTCCTTTGAGCATAAAGCTCGAACTGCATAGAATTTGTTCCGCCACGGTGGTCTAGTCGCTATGGTATTCGGCTGCTGATCCGCGGGTATCGGGATCGAATCCCGGCCGCAGTGGCTTGCATTTCGATGAAGGCGAAGTGTTGAGGTCCATGTCAACTATGTTGTTGTTATGTGTTATGTAGGTTTAAAGTCCCAAAACCAGCTCTGATTATGAGAGACGCCGTAGTGGAGGGCTCCGGAAATTTCGGCCACCTGAGGTTCTTTAACGTGCACTGCCATCGCACAGCACACGGGCCTCAACATTTCGCCTCCATCGAAATGCAGCAGCCGCAGCCGGGATTCGATCCCGCGACCCTCGGATCAGCAGCCGAGTGCCATAGCCACTAGACCACCGTGGCGGGGATGTCAACTATGTCAGTGCCACGTTAAGGAACCCCAGGAGGTCAAAATTTCCGGAGCCTTCTACTACCGCGTCTCTGATAACCATAGCTGGTTTTTGGATGTAAAAACCCCAGGAATGAATCTGCTTGAAATTGAAGCTAGAACATAAGCTCAGGGGACGAAGGAGGCTTGAAATGATGAAGAGATTATTAAAAACGGTCAAGAACAGTGAATATCGCTGGAAGTAATGTTTCGACAAATGGATTTATCTTCGACGGGAATGGGAACTGCCCTCTGAAGCGTTTTTTTTTTTCTATAGTGTTTGCACACTCTCCCCGTCCTCAGAAGGCAAGTAGAAGGGGGGTACGTACGAACGAAAAAAAAGGACAGAAAAACAATAGTGGTAGAAAAGAGTTGCATGTGATTGCGTGTGTTAGCGTGACCAATACATTTTGGCACCGTGGCACCACCGTAGTTTTCGTCAGACCGGCTGTTTGGCCAATACTTGAAAAGACACTTTTCTGAAGAATTTTCGTTCCACAACTCGGTTCGAAGTGTCAGATTGCGCCGAAGCCACATTGTTGTTGAATGCTTCGCGTAACATCTACTCCTACAATAAACTGATTCTGTCCTGTTTTTCCTGCTTCGATTCCACTTTGTTTTCTTCATTATTATCTCTGTTATGTCTTTGTTTGCGTCACAGAAGTAAAAGATGCAGCACCTACGCGTTAGAGTGGGAAAGAAGTGTTCACGAATTAACTCATCCCACCGTACCACTGTGAACAGAACATAGACCTGTCGTGCTGCATGACTGAAGTAATAGCTCGCAACCGAGCCGGAAAGACCGTGCCGATGCTAGGTCGAACAGGCTACGGTTTTGCGATTAAGGCACAGTTGGCGTGCCTGATGAGCTAGCGTCATACGCATAGCTATTCAGGGAACTAACTTAAACTGCATCGCAACATGTGGTTACCAATCAAACAGGGCTCCATTGGCGCGGTGCCGATTTTTTCTTTCCCGTAACACAGAATACGAGAAAACGTGAGTTTTGCCAGTATTCTTCTCTCTTTAGACCGCATTTCGTTTCCTTTATTATTGTGTTTCCCGCAGTTTGTTCTGCGTGAGTGATGGAATAAAAAGTTTCTGGTTAGTGTGGCGCAGAGGCGCTTGCGTATCAAAGATGTCATTGAAGCGTTCTGAACAGGACGTTGAATGGTTGAGAACTGTTTTAACAGGTTTTCCTAAAATCTCTTGGTTAAAGTGTCATCCTTGAAATGATATATTTATTTCAGTGAAATGTAACGACATAAGCGGTGATATGGTATATCCAAAATGGTCTTCGCTCACCAACAGGCCATGTAAATTAAGTTTTGTCGCCAGTGACACTATTTCACAAGAATCAGCAGTCAGCACAATAGCGAAACGTTTACCTTTAGTCATATCATAAAGGGATCGTATACGCTTCTTTTAATAGGCTTTCTGCTAGTAAAAACGACACTGCCAAACTTCATCTTGGCGCTCGGGTTGCTTAAAGATATTCTCAATCTTATCGTTTAGTTTTCGCTGTCTTGACAGAATATGTGGTACCGTACCTTCAGAACGAATTGAGCTCCAGTTGTAGAGTGTGCGCTTTGGCGAAATGAATTTCCAAATAACAGACTTGTTTTATTTTTATTTTCAGTGATTTACGTTTAGGCTACTTCATGGAGTTTTGTGCAATGTCGCTGGCACATCTGCGTGAGGTTTTCATGTCAATCGAGAACCTAGTCCCAAACTGCGGTTGCTTTTCTTCACTTGTGGAGTACAGGATAACTGCTACTCTCCGTGCTGAAATGAAAATGACAAAAATTAGCACAGTTAAGAGTGCCATGTTGAACGCAGTGTAAGTTTTTCATAGTAAAAAAGCTTCAATACATCTTGAGGCCGCCCTCATAATAACGCCAGCCAGATTGCATGTATCGTGTTCTAGTATGCATGAAAAAAATGGTCTGAATGTACAGTGTCGCGAGCGGCTAAGCCATCAGACATAGAACCTTACAAGACAGTTATGTAAGAGATCACTACCTCTGGCTTTAATAGTCGGGTTTTCAAATATCCTCCTCATTATGCGACACGAGACATCCAGCGCTGCACTTGAGCGGCAGTATAAAACTAATTCTGCTAGTACCATTATAGTTTTCGTTTCTGCGCTAATCATTTGAATAAGTGTAGTTTACCAACGTTTCTGCACGAAACTTATTTGCGACGACCAGCTTTCCAATGTTTCATTTCAATGTTTCGTTGCTTAGAGTCTATGCGTCCGATTACATGACAGCCTAATGGATAGCGATATGTCCACACAAGGGCTACGCCTTTCTCCTTGTAACTGACGATTCATAAAACACCGTTACGTAATACCCTGCACTACGATTTGCTATCGTGTACAAACCGGTGAGGTCCTGTTGAGTACCGTCGTCGTACTCTTGAAGCACTCTACCGGATTTCATAGGCAAAAATCATACAGGAGACGCCAAGGCCGGCCACCAAAATGATGAAGGAAAGCAGGCATTCATCCAGCTGCAACGGATTCCAGGGGCTTTCGCCAGGACTGCTGACTGGTGTCCCTAAAATACGTTTCCAGTAACGATCTCTGGATTCCTCCAAAAGTCCTGTCTCGATCAGTCTCATGACCCTGTGGTAGGCACATGAGAAAAATCAATTGCGTATCCTCATAGCCTGCAAAAATATATACTCTAGCGATGGCATATGGTGAATGCAAATATTCGGATTATGTGTGCTTTCGGAGATTATTCCAATAGACACCCTCACTGGCTTCATAAATATTCACGTTTCGAAGATGAATTCTTAAGTTTATGTTGATCGCGGAATATCCGAAACACCGCTCTTCGGCTAACGAACCCGTTCAGCTGTCCTTAAAAAGGGCCTCATCCTTGTGCACGCTGAATGTTCTTTAAAGCTCCTTTAGTTTATCTTACCCTTACGCCTTGAATACCGCCATTTGACCATTTTGAAATTACTCCAGCAACACATGGCCTCCCCACACCGTTGAAAGAGTTCAATGGCTTTTACTCATGCGAAAGTTCAGCGGATTAGGACCCACGTGTCCGAGCGCACAAGAGCAGAGCCCCTACTAAATGCTGCAGCTACCAGGAATATGCCCCAATGTGCTAGTGGCACCTCAAGGTTTCAAGTAGCGTGCAGTGGCCGCTTTGCTCCAGAAAGATTTCCATTTTAGACGTGTCTGCGTGCTACTGAGATTATATGTTTTTTTTTTTATTTGACTACTCCCAAAAAAGTTGCGGTTGATGGGCGGCGGTGGTTTGTGGCGCTACGAAAAATCGTGGTCATGCGACGTTGTTTCGCGCATGTGGAAGGAATTGGAGACACCTCGTTTGGCGGAGGGCATTGTTTTGTTCTCTGCATCGGAAGCATCGATTTCACGGCTGTGCTGTCTGACATCCTGCCCGGCGTGCTATTTCAATAGCCATAATACTCCATCGCTTATTGGCCGTTATCTTTATATTAACTCTTCAAAACTATTTTCTACTTATGTCGACCTGAACCTATGTTGCAGTTGCTTCGTCCTAAAATCAGCGCAGCCCAATTGTAATTCTTCAGTTTCGCTCTGCCCTCGTTGGAATTGTCAGTGCGCGTTCATTCGCTGATTGCGCCGTTTTTTTTTCCATAGCATAATGCTATTGGCAACTTCCTGCTGTCTGGCGCAAATAGTGCTGTGTTTAATAGGCAAAGCGCGGTCAAATTTGGGAGTCCGGAATTGTCTTTATTCGCTTAGATGATGAAAAAGGAGCAAAACAACGCAGTTTCCTATGATGCAGCTACGAGCACAAAGTTATGATAGCTCCACAAACCTGGGGAGGTGCGAAGCATGCGCTGATGCGCCGGTGCTTACACTGGAACACGGGAATCGCAGCTAATGTACTTGCTTTGGCCATGACGACAGCGACGTTAGAAACCGGCTGCCCGGGCTCATGAAGAGAAATTTCTTAATGTAGCTTCGGACACCACAACACTACGCAAAGACTAACTGCACTGCCTTCAGGATCGGCCAACACATGTACACACACTGCCTGACTGCACTGCCTCTAGTATAGCCCAAGGCGACAGGCGACAAGAGAGGCCGACAACCCGAGCGCGTAATTGCACCGCCCCCAGTTGCCGGTCGACTACTAGCACCTAAGTCGACCGGCGAGGCTGGAGTCGTCACCTTGGTCGAGTGGTATCGGGTCACAGCTGGGCGTTCGGTACATTTACCGGGAAGCAGCTCCATCAGACTTCACCATCAGACTTCGACCATCAGACTGCGACCATCAGACTTCACCATCAGATGGTCGCGACATCTGGTTGTCATGTTCGTGACCATGAAGGACATACAACACTGGCTGCTAAAAGTCGAATTCTTTTATAGGGGGAAAATGTGTTCATAAAAAAACACAGGTTTCTTTTCAGACTAACAGAGGTGAAGGTGATCGTCGGTTGTCAATAAAAGTAACATAGAAGCGGGACATAGAAGCCGGCTTTTAATCACGCCACCCACCACATTCTGGTATTATCACTGATGTTCGCATGTAACGGGAAGGAACTCTAACATACACTTGGGGCGCGTAGTTTGCAGTATGGTGGACGTCATTCGTGAACCAAGCATAAGGCAAGGCAGGCGCGCCCTGTGCCGAGCTATAACGTGCGTTAGAAGAAAGTGACGAAGGCAATCCCAGCGAAACGTTAAATTATTTGGTTGACGTCCCAAAACCAGGGTGTGATTACTAGAGCCGCTGTAGTGGAGCGCTCCGAAATTTTGACCACCCAGGATCTTTAACGGGCACTGACATCATACAATACACGAACATCCATATTTCACTGAGCCTGCACTAGCCTGCACCCGCCGAGGCTGGGAAAATAACCATATACCCATCTACCAATCTGCATGTCATTGCGATAGCTGGATACGTCGCGCATAATCACACAAGTAATGTTCTGCGCCATGCTGAACGCCTAAACAACCACAATGTATGCTTGCCGAAGGTTCACCATGTACACTGTAGTAGCTCCGAAGTAGGTGTCGCTAGATGTACGAAATTCAAAAGCCTTTTCCATTACAAAAAATAATAAGAAATGGGGAAACCGAAGCTTCGCGAATTCATGCCTGACCTACTATATTTCCTTCTTTCGATCTTTCGCTCTTTTCAGGTGTTGTTTTTTGTTGCTGTTCGAATGTCTTAAGCGCAGTGGCGGAATATCCAAGGGGTTCACACCATTCAGATATGTTCGCATCTCCATCTCGCCTGCGTGGGGGTCCACTCTAGTGGTTAAGCTACTTGACTTCAGGAGATGGGGGACCAGGTTCAAACAACCCACCGGTAACGAGATTATTCACTACAATGCATTAGTTTCTTCAGCAAATTTTTATGGGACTCCAGGGGCGGCTGCATTCTGGTAGCAAATATTTTTGGCACAAGTACGCCGAATACAAACGCCGAAAAGGCTAGGCAATACAATCTTCGCTGAAAAAAAGGCACAACTAAATTTTGGGGATGCCTTTGTACACCCACTCACAGAGCTCCCATACGAACAATTATTACACAAACCCCAAAAAAAGCAATGGCTGCTGCAATTCCGAAAGAAATGTTTGTATTTAAAACCGTAGCTTTGCCCCGCCACGGTGGCCTTGTGGTTATGGCACTCGGCTGCTGATCCGAAGGTCGGCGGATCGAATCCCGGCCGCGGCGGCTGCATTTCGATGGAGGCGGAGTTTTGAGGACCGTGTGCTGCTCGATGTCAGTGCACGTTAAAGAACCCCAGGTGGTCGAAATTTCTGGAGCCCTCCACTACGGCGTCTCTCATAATCAGAGCTCGTTTTGGGACGTTAAACCCGACAAATCAATCAAAAGCGTAGCTTTGCATTTTTCTAAAGATATAGACTGAGCGGTAGCTCTGCAAGAAAGCCATGTTCGTGCAGCTGGTGTGAGAATACGGGAATGTGTGCTTACAAATTATCCAGCACCTCCTTGTAGGGCGAGGCCTTTGGGACAATCAGAGACGCTGGCGAAATCAAGTCCTCAGAGTGCGCTCGGGAGACTTCTACTTGGCCCTGAAAAGAAGCGGCGAATCTCTCTAGCACCCAGAGCTGGCCCAAGTAAACAGCATGTCTTTGTCTGGCCCGCTCCGCGCATTCCGCCATGGTGTGTTCTGCGAACTGCGTCCAGTTTCGCACAGCAACTGCGTCCAGTTTCGCACAGCACGTTTCAGCAACATCATCGATGGATGCTCCAATGTCTGCAAAAGGTCAGGACGTGCAAAGATTCCACATTACTGCATTGATGCTCCCTAGAGGGCCATGAACGCCATAGACTTAAGTGCGTGAGTGCTCACTCGACAATAATACAAATAGAAACGAATAAGTACAAAGTAATTTTAGCTGAGAACACGCAAGGACGTGCTAGGAAAAAAATTGACGTGTCTCTACGAAGTGAACCATGACAAGTGGGCGAAGCACTAGGTATCATTCGGTGTTACCGTAAGTCACCTGTGACATTGCCCACTCATGCAGGTAAATGAGCGACCACGTGTGTGTACATTTACACACGCGTTGTCATTTATCATCCTGTTCTTTATGAGGTTCCTGCGCTCCCACATCGTAGATCGTGCCGAGTTCCGGATTACTTTTAATTAATGCGCAAGCTGCGAATCCTCACGGTTGAACTATGCACAAGAGAAATCTCCCACCGGCACTACATTGCAGGTCAAGATACAGTGACTATATATACGGGGCGGCCGGTGAACGGTTGTGCAGCAAGAGCAGTCGGTTTTTCCAATCAAGAAAGTCGCTAGCAGACGCTGCCTGCGTCTACGTTGTCTCTCGCGGGCGGGGGCGCGTTCTCGTTCCTTGCCACATTGGGCCAGCTGTTGCGCATGCGCAGTGGGGTGTGAACGGCGAAGGGGCGAAACAGGCTCGACCATAAGCTGCTTAGGATCTAAAACAATAGCGCTACGTGTAGAGAAAGCCGAGGGAATGATCCAGCCAAAGTGAAAAAGAGGACAATTAGTGAATAAAATCTGCATATGTTGTACTGTTAATCGTCTTTTTCGTCTACGTTGCGAAGAGATGACCAAGAAAATCTACAAGAACGTGAAACTATGTCACACTAACCGTCATAAAGACATGTTCCAGCGAGTGCTCCAACACGCAAGGCGGCAAACGGCCGTCGCGAATAAAGGCCAGCAGCTTGTCTTTAGTATCCGGTACCTCCTCCATTATTGGCTTGTTGAGAAAGCTGATGTAGGCGCCCATGAAGGATTGCTCGATCATAAAGATCAGCAGATAATATCCCAGTAGTATGGTACGTACGCCCGATTTCTCGCTTTTGGCGGCTGCTGCGGAAGAAAAGTCGAAAAGAAAATTAGTGAAGCTTGCACTAATAGTGCAAGGCTAGCAGAACAGCGAAGGTGATGGGCACATGGCTGGTCCGGGTTTGTCTCCGCCACACCTGCATTCCGTCGTGGCCAGGGGCTTCACGAAACACCTCCCTAAGCACTGCGGGACCTAGCGAACACTTCTCAAAGTTTCCCACCAAGTTCATTTTAAAGATGTTCGAGTCCCACCACAGACGGTGGCAGACGCGACACATGCGACCTCGGCTTGGCGCCGTTCCACGCCTTTGCTATACTACGCCGTACACCAACGCGCTGCTTTGCAAGGCGATCTGCACCGGACATGATGATAATGCTGATAATGATGAGCCTCTTTTATGGCGCTCACCCACTTAGGGGGATAGGCCAAGAATTGGGCGACAGTAGTCAGTAAAATTGTGTCAAGAGGGGCTGAACCAAGAAGGAGAAGAAGAATTGGACATATCGACATTAAATTGCAACAATAGGATCCCTAGGGTTGTCGGGAGTATTGCGTGTTCCACGCTGTCATACGCTTTAGCTAAGCCTAGCGTGGCTTAAGATATTCTTCTGTATATGTTTTGGCGACTCATCTGTCAGGTTTGAATGGTTAACATGCCCAATTACACTAATTAAATTCCCTCTAAAATATCCTTTCTTTCTCTCGCTGTCTGTTCCTTCCAATCATTTAAAATCAAAACGTAATCATCAAATAACTCTTGGCCAATCCCTCCTGGTGGGTAAGTGCCGTACTTCTACAGGTCCATCATCATCCTCATCATCATCATCATCATCATCGACGCACACCACACTATTTTTGTTTTCTTCTGCTTGAATACGCTTACCCGCAAGGCGCAGTTTTGCCAGTGCATTAGTGGGCTGAGGTCCTGTACACATTAGAAGAAAGAAGCGCATGCGATGATTTTGGATCGCTCTATCCGGATATTGTGTATGATCACATATTTCCAAATTATGCGAAATTATTACTGTACCGTATCGTAAACCGATTATTACAAGATCATCTATGTCTCGTACCGACAAAAATGGTTGCTGCAACACATGCATCGCAAAGCAAAGAACGCGCTGGAATAGGAGTATCCTGCCCAGAGCAGGACTGGTCTTTCTCATTACGGTTACCTGATTTCATTCCTATATTTCTCGCCGAATTAATGGCCGTAATGTTCGCTTTACGCAAATTAAATCCTACAATTAGAGTGGTTGCTATTCTTACTGATTATTTATCGATATGCTCTTCTTTTTGTGCCCCTGGGGAGTGACTTGCATTAAAGTTATTTTGTTTTCTAGTTCCTGATCGCCTAAAATATATTGTCACGTGGTCGTGATGCACGCGGAACTCAAGACGATGTCAAGCGGACTGTGTATTGCGCGAACCTGTGCCCAGCAAAACAAAGCCAATGACAATGCACAGCAATAGCGGCGCGGACAGTCGTCCGTCGACGGAAAGACTAACAAGCGGCGAAGTTCACCGGCTTTTATACGCACGTCATAATGCGTTCTCGAATTATGTCTGGAATTCTAGAAGCCACTTAAATGCGTGTGTCAGGCATGCAAACTATTAAGAACGGTCAACACGCTTCCCGAAGCGACATGCAAAATCAACGCGGCCTGCGCTGCGCGTAACAAAAAGTGATAACGGCACTCGCCGCAAACAACAAGCGCGCGTGCCACAGTAAACTGATAACGGTTTTCCACTTAAACAAAGCAAGATAACCGTGCCAGTCATAATTCACTTAATCTAGGTACCTGGCCACAAAGGCTTATATTTAGGCGAAATTGCTGATTCATTAGCAAAGGGCCTCGCTTCAAACTGGAATTTTCGCCTCCAACAAAAACGCGACCGCCGCGGCCGGCATTGAACGCCATTTTTTTGGTGGCAGCCGAGCACCGCAGCCGCACACCACCGCGGCAGACGCCGCACATCGGGCGTTGCATAAAAAGTGCACGCGCACTCTTCGGGACATGAACTAATTACGACGATAGCATTGTGATACTGTGGACCAAGTACGAGATCATGAAATGGTCGGCGTTTAAAAGAAAAGCGCAGGTTCTTACCGCAGTAATTATTTCATCAACGAAATTATCAACAACTAGCCCAAAACTACAAAATTGAGCAAAGCGCTACATATGTTGTTTTCCTGAGAACCAGCAGGGCTAAAATCAGTTAGGCTAAAAACGTTCTAATTTAATGTAGTGGCTGTTCCACCACCAGCACTGTCGTAGAAGAATTACGGCGGCAACATTAGTGGGTTCCTATATATTTTTTGAAAGATAACCAAATATACTAGCTTGGAGTGCGTAAACAACGTACACAGAAGTAGCACAAAATCAATTTCGTCAAAATACACCCATGAGTTTACTGAAATAATGTGGCACGTATGTGTCCCATTAATCCATGAAGTGCTTTCTGAAAACTGGGACAACACTGTCCCATTGCCTCATGAGGGCACCAACTTGCGATTGTTTTTATGAGCGATTGTTTTTATGAGACCTGCTGAATTGGCATTAGGAGGAAGGTCAGTAGGTGACGCACTTTCGACTCACAAACTAGTGGCAGCAACGTGCTACGATCGCGTTTGGTCATTGAAGGACGTAATCCGCATGGTCGGCTGCGCCATAATTGTGTAGCGATCCTGGGATGAATAGTTACTGCAACCGCATACCTTAAGAAAACGGGCATTGTCTGTCATTTATTCTTACACTATAGCCCTTCCCCCGAACCTCCTCATCACCTCTTCTCTTTCATTCTTCTTATTTCAGGCATTGGATCGTTTAAGAACGCTAACAAATTATCTTTTTTTTTTGCCTGTCTAAGACAGACATGACCTTTCTTATTTTTCAAGATACCTTGAGTAGCCGATCTCTCTTACGAAATCGGTGCTGCAATGCTCGTACTACACTATACTAGCGCTTCTGTGGAATGTCCGTGTGTTGTACTGTAAGAATTATTACAATTTGTAAAATAAAGATGGCGGGTGCTTCCCAGACATTATGTTCTCTCTCCTACAATATTCTTCATGTTGTATGAGCACAGAATGTTCTACAACGCACTTCCAGCGCCGTAAACACACTTATCACATCGACAGCATTCGAGATTCGCTTCTCCTCAATAATTGTAGTAAGCTTCGGTTTGAAAAGTGCGAAATAAAAGCAGACTCGTTGTAACCGTCACCTATGGATTACATTAAGCGTGAGTATCACTGTTTCCTGTCGGGGTTATGCACTGCAGATTGCCATAGCGTCAAAGCACGCCTACCTCGTGCCTCCTCACTAGTAACGACAATCTAAGAGACAAACCGCCAAGTGGTGGCCTTCCCTCCTTGATGCACACATACGCGAACGTTAGCGGTAGTGTGAGCGCCTGTTCATACGCGCCAAAAAAAGTTTGGTTGCTGTTCAGCGGGGGAGCAGCGGTTCACTCACGCATATAGAGGTGCTGGAATGTTCAACTTAGCCTTCGGAGATTTCCACGACGTACGGATTCATCGTGCGCCAAATTTACCACAAAATGAATCAAGGTTCTACAAACGCCTCCTGGACCATCCAGAACAAGATAGTCTCGTGTAAAATTGAATTGAAATAAACATGTTTATTCTCTATCTCTCTCTATTTCTACAAACGGGTCATTGCCGACAATACATACTAGTAGTATATATATATTGACTTCGTTTTCACTAAGGATCTGCCCCTAGGTAACTGATGAATAGATCGTTGGCACTGTTAAGAAATTCTCTATGTGAGGGTCTATCTTCATCAATGAAATAAACCGTGGTGTCTTTCCTCAAAACATTAAATCACGAATTAGGTCGATCGGATATATTCATAACTTGCTCTTTAGTGCGCTCCCAATTTATTTGTTTTTTTTTCGTAAGTTTTCTCGGCCTGAGCACGGAACCGGAGTTCTCTTGGATAATGTGTCTACAGTGCTACGGACACACAATACTAAATTGCAACTTATTACATACATCATCAAAGGATGCTCTATTTCGTGTAACGTTGCTATGTTTACAAAACGAACAAAGCACGCTTACCTGTATTTGGAGATGATGAAACGGTGGCATCAACGGGACTGCACCACAGAGATCGACGTCCGATGTAGCTGACGACTCGAAGTACAAAAGGAATGAGCCCGAAGAACATTCCCCAGAAACACCACGTCTGAAATTCGTTTTTATGAGCTTGCATGTCCCATGATAAACAGTATTGGTACTACAACACTATATTCTCACTGCCATATTGATTATATGTAGAACTGTCGAATAACTGGCCCCGCAAGAATATCTATCAGAATAACTTCCATAATATTCAACTCCATTTATAAGTGATCTCGCGTAGCGACACATGCAGTTTACAAAATGTGGCACAGAATATGGTTTAATCTGACGAATAAATCGGCATATAGAAACAAATTTTAAAGGCGTCCTGAAGCACCCCTCGGGGTTTGTGCAGGTCACATTGTGCGGATTGCGCACCCTGCGGCCAGCACATTAGCCACATTGTGTTGTACATGTCCCGCAGCGTTCAGAAGCGCAACACATGTTCGCAACTTGCTCAGGAACCCTCATTTCCAAGAGACGCTATTCTACACTTTCATCTGTCAAAATATCGCAGTAAATTATGCAATAATGAAAGAGAGCTGACGTTGGTCTGATACTGATGAGGACTTGAAGGTTCAGCGCAGTGAATTTGTACGCAACCAGCAAAACTATTTTAGAGCCCCTTCAAGCACCGCTCGATAAAGAGAGGAATATGTGATGCACGAGTTAGACGACCATAACAAGCTGATAAACAAGGATGGCTCACCGTGAGTGAAAATATCTTAAGTACAGTAAAAGTGCTTCTCAGTGTCTTCGGTGATGGATACAGGTGACCGATCTTGTAGAAGTCCAGCGTAACTCCAAAGTCGATGCTGAACCCACGGTGTCCATTCATTACAAAATAGAAGAAAGCTATATCTGCATACTAAAGAAGATAAAGAAAGGTAATCAAGACAACTGCCACATATGCTAAATTAAAAGAGCAATACTTTTGCGCACATTTCTTCATGCGACGAAATATGATTAGTGCTAATAAAGCGTCTAAGCTGAAGTGAAGGCACCATGTGGTTAAATTTCGCGTTCACAGTTGATATCAAGCTTCGCTGTCGGCGCAGAATGGTCCCCAACCTGCTATTTATATTTACTCGGGTTCTTTGGGCGCCGCAGCGGGCGTGCTAACGACACTTGATTTAAAAAGACTCTTCACGCCTTGTTCGTAAGGTCCTCACCAGGGTACAAAGATTTAGCACGCATAAAAATTACTAAATAACTCATACCTATAATAATCACCTGCGTTCTGCAAGCACCGTGAAACTATCGCAGGCACGACCGAAGTAATTAACTAAAAAGCGAAATAAAAGAAATAAAAAAGCATAAACAGATAGTGTCCTGCCACCACGAAGTGTACGACGAACCGAAACAACCGGGCATCTGCTTGTATTTTCAGACAGAACAGAAAAGTCTCATGAATCTTATGCTGCTCACAGCACCTCGCCAGGATCAACTGGTTTTGCGTCGCCGCAAACCTAGGTGTTCCAGGGTAAATGTGGCCGTCACCAGGCAAAGTACAGCTTAAAAGCGTCTTCGAGACGTAGAACCTCTCTCACCAATCTCCCGACCGTGCGTTTCTCTATGAGATTAGGGGGGGCGCCACTGTCTCGGCATTCGAGTAGGTCGTGCTCCACTTGGGCTCCGTACGTTTTCAGGCGCATCCTCGGAAATTCTTATCTTAGCTAATTTGCAGCAATACCAGCGGATTCCTGACGTCTCCAGGAATCTCGGGGCACCTTCCTCGATGTAAGTCGACCGATTTCAAGTCTTTTTCGGCAAGTTTTCCGTCCCGCCACGCCCCCGGTCAGATAAGCCTAACGCGCCATATCGCGCTCGTAATATTTCGACGCGCCTCGCCGCCCGCTTCGCTTGGCGTCGAGCGCGCTCGCGCGCTGCCGGTGTGCCATGAAGGAGACCGTCGCAGGCACGGAAATTACCCCGAAGAAGTTGAAGCCAGCGAATGGCTCACGCAAGTCAACAAGAGCCATGAAGCCCGCACATCGAAAGGGACCACCGCCCCCCGGCTTCCGGCACCCAGGACTGACGATCTTCGTCCCTTATGACCTCAAATGCCTCGAATGATGATACCGCAGCGACCGATCGTTCGCTCACACCACGCCAACGTGGGCGGCGACTAGCCCTCAATTCGGTGGCTTCAAAGCAGCCTCGACTGCCAAGTGATGCTTTCAAGCTCATCGTCCGCCCCAGGGGAGGTCTTCTACTCTCCAAGATTACCAACTTTCAACTATTCGAAGCGGTTAGCACTGCAGCAAACTTCTCCAAGGCCTCAATTCGCGGCAAAGACCTCATTCAAGTCAACCCCAAACAGAACAAGTTCACCTATTGCACCCCGGCCGTCCAACGAGCCGAACGGGTACTCCCACTTAAGGAATTGGTGATTGAAGCCCACACGTACGAAATTTCGGTGTACTGCGCACGAGATGAAAGTCAAAGACGCGGTGTGATCCGGGGCGTTGACCTCCGCCTATACCACCAAGGTATCCAAGAAGAATTACAAGATCCTCGAAACCCTCCCGTCGTTGACTTTCGCCGTCTGGGGAACACCACCGCCGTGCTGTTCACCTTCAAGGAGCCTCGCGTTCCCATGTGGATCTACCTCTGCAATGCCCGTCAACGTTGCAACCTGTACAAGAAGTTCGAAGTGTGTTACCGGTGCAGTGAACTTGGCCACAGAGCTGACGTGTGTTCCAGTACAGTGATCAGGTGTCGGGGCTGTGCCATCCCCGACCCACCCAGTGATCACGTGTGCATCCCGACGTGCCGCCTTTGGATATCATAGTGGAAGACTTCAACGCTCCTCATCCATCGTGGGGTTACCACTACGACTCTCCCAAAGGCCCTTCTCTATGGGACCAGTGGCACTCGCTACACCTAGATCTTCTCACCGACCCAGCACATCCCACATGTAGAGGGGTAGGAGTGGCCCGTGACACCACACCGGATCTCACCTTCGTGGGGCCTGGAGTAAATGCCACCTCGTGCAATGCACTAGAAACTTTCGGCACTGATCATTATGTTCTGGAAATCGTCATCCAGGAGCCCACGCGTGAACGTCTTCGTTCGGTCAGACTGACCGACTCGGACCGCTTTCGTACCCAACGACAAGCATCGGAGACCTCTCAGCGTATTACTGATATTTCCACCTGGTCGGCTACCCTCCTCCAGCATGTCGCGGACGCCACAACGGAAGTCGAAGTCGAGAAGTTGGTGCCTGGCTGTGACCGACACTAGGCGTAGCTTTGGGCGAGAAAACGCAAACTTGAGACTCTTCTGCAGACCCGAAAATGGGATAAAGACATCCCCCGCCGGTCGGCCCGAGTCCACACACATATTGAAATCTGTGCCGTAGACGTCACCCGTCAGAACTGGAATGACATCTGTTCCCACATGGATGAGGCTCCTAACTCCAAGAACACATGGCAACTGCTCCGTCACTTGCTGGATCCTGATAGTGGCAAACTGCAAGCTAAATATCAACTTGAACGTATCTTTCGCGAATTTTGCGGCTCGTCCGCTTCCCTACGTCAAGAGCTCATTAACACCTACATCCGTCCTGGATCTGTCATCCCTCTTCCTGCGTACCATGGGGTTGGTAACCCGCTCCTTGATGCCCCCATAACCGTAGCAGAAGTGCAGGCGGAACTAAATCGTCTCAAGACAAATTCTGCAGCTGGTCCAGATCGAGTGACCAATCGTATGCTCCGAAACCTGGACGATTCTTCTATCCAAGCCCTCACGGACTATATGCAGCAATGTTGGGAGCAAGGCGCCATTCCCCAGAGCTGGAAACTTGTCAACCTCATTCTAATTCCCAAACCGGGAAACAGCCCCACGCTAGCCAATTTGGGTCCCATCTCCCTCACATCATGTGTGGGCAAACTGATGGAACATGTTGTTAAGACCCGTCTTATCCGCTACTTGGAGGATCATTATCTACTTCCAGATACCATGTTCGGTTTCCGACCACATCTGGCGGCACCAGATATTATGCTCCTACTCAAACACCAGGTGCTCTACAACCGCACTCTAGACAACCAAGTCATTGTTGGTCTTGATGTTTCCAAAGCCTTTGATAATGTACAGCACACTGCCATCCTGCAGAATTTACAGGCTTTGGGAGTGGGGAACAGGAGGAGGAGGAAACAACTTTAGTGACACTAGGTCAAGTGAGGGTGGGATAGGGAGGGTAACGGGAAAAGGAAAACGGTGGGCCCTCAGGCCGCCCTAGGTGGCCGAAAGTCCTTGAGCCTCGGTGACCTCTATGGCCTAGCGCACAATCCGGAGTTGGTCATCCGGACGTGAGCTGCGCAGAGCAGCCTCCCATCGCTCCTGTCGCTCAGCCCCTTCAAAAGGAGGAGTTGTTTTGTTGGGACAATTTCGATAAGTGTGGTCAAAATCAGCTCGCGGACTTGGGCAGAGATGGCAGTTTGGCGAGGTGTCGCCAGGATGAATTTTGGCGTTGATTAAATGAGACTGCAAAGTGGTAGTTTGCAGTCGGCGCCAAACTACTTCCTCGGTCTTGTTCACACGTTTATGAGGCGACGGGTATTGCAGGCGGGAATTGCGATAATGTAGGGTAATTTCATGATAGGTTAGCAGGCGTTCCCGCGCACTGCGAAAGGAAGGTAGGCCGTCCACTGCCCCGTTGACGAGTGCTCGGGCTTGTTCGCGAGCGGCCGCATTCCCTGGGTGTCCACAGTGCGCTGGAACCCATAGGAGGGCCATTAAACGTTGAGGAGAAGGAATTGATTGCAGGATACGGTAAGCGGGTGCGTGAATGCGGCGCATAGCGAAGTTGCGAATTGCCGTTTTTGAATCTGAAAATATATATATTGAGCCTGAGTCTGAGCAATTGCAAGGGCAATGGCGGCTTCTTCAGCCTCAATAGGTTGAGCCACACGGTCAAATGTGGCGCAACTAAGGAGTTTATGGGCATTCTCTGTGACTGCCACTACGAAGGCAGGACGATGGGAGTACTCTGCCGCATCTACATAAACTGCTGGGAGCGAAGGTGGGAATCCCTTATGCAATGCCCCGGCCCTGGCTACCCTCCGATCATGATTGTAAACGGGATGGGTATTTTTTTGGTAGAGGAGGTATGTAGAGACTGTCGCTTACGCTACCGGGTGGAGAAGTCACGGAGGAGGTGCGTCCTAGGACGTATACATATTTGAGGGATTTCCTTACCAATCGCCAAGTGCAACTTGACATCGGCGAAGGAGAGCTTTCCACCATCACCCCCGGCAGCCGAGGAACACCTCAAGGCTCCGTGCTATCCCCACTCCTCTTCAATGTTGCACTGTTAGGACTTCCGAAACTTCTGGCTGACATCCTAAATCTGCATCACACACTCTATGCAGCTGACCTCGCTCTGTGGGTTACACGAGGTAGCGATGGCCAAATCGAAGAAGCCCTACAAACAGCTATCGACCGCGTGGGCAGCTATCTCTACGGTTGGCCTGTCCTGCTCTGCAACCAAAAGCGAGTGCATTGTTATTACAACACAGGGACGCAAACCTAAACAGGTCTCTTTCCATCTCCAAGTACAGGGGATGCAAATCCCTCAAACAGATCACATCCGCATCCTAGGACTGCACCTACAGGCCAATGGTGGCAAGTCCACCGCTCTTCAGCGGATCGGTCAATCTGCCACCCAAGTTGCTCGCCTTCTCAAGCGAGTTGCCAACAAGCACGCAGGCATGCGCGAATCCAACCTTCTTCGGCTGGTTCGGGCATTTGTCTGCACACGCATCACCTACGTGGCTCCCTACCTACCTCCAGCTTACGCTCGCTGATCTCGATCGCCTCGACGCTTCGCTTCACAAGGCATACAAAACCGCCTTAGGAGTCCCAATGTCCACTTCCACCTACAAACTTGTGGCCCTTGGGGTATCGAACACGGTCAACGAGCTTATCGAAGCTACCCTTACGTCCCAGTACCAGCGACTCTCAGTCACGCATGCGGGACTCGCTGTAATGCACCATATTGGACTCATCCCCACGCGGGTGGCCACCACTTACCAAGACATACCGACAGCTCAACGACTCAGCCTCCGTATTCCTCCACTCCCCAAACACATGCACCCCGAACATTACGCGGAACGCAGGGCCGACCGTGCACGCCAACTACAGAAACGTTTCGCAAGTCGCGCCGATGCCACCTACACAGACGCCTCTCGGCACCCGCATCGATCAACCATGGGGGCTGTCGCCCTGGCCTCACACCGTGGTTGGAGCACGGCATGCAGTGTAATTCACTCTGACGATATAACAGTTGCTGAAGAGGTTGCCATTGCTTTGGCAATGACTGACCCTACAACCAAGGTTATCGTAAGTGATTCCCAACTCGCCATCCGAAATTCCGACGCGGGTGGTACCTCTACACAGGCATACCCAATCATAAAGGATCACACCCCGCCCACCTTACCTCGCCTTCTTATCTGGGCCCCCAGCCCATGAATCTCTTAGTGGAAATGTGCAAGCACACACTCTCACCCGAGATCTCAGCTGCCGGACGGAGTTCTTTACGCCTCACCCTTCCCATTCTTCGCCCTCCCAGGCCTGCGAAAAACTAACTCCTTTGGTTGCTTACACAGACATTCTACAGCACTACAGACTAGGCCGTCTCCACTACCCTCCAGCTCATAAAGACCTCCCCCGACGTGATGCCGTCCTGTGACGCAAGCTTCAGACGAGTGTCTTTCCCAACCCCTGGCTTTATAGCAAGGTATACCCACACCTCGTGACACCACACTGCAGATACTGCTCACAGTCAGCCACCCTCATACACATGGCGTGGACGTGCCCACAGCACGCTGACGCTTCACACACAGAAGATACGTGGGAGTCCCTTCTGCGTACCACCGACCCGGCACAGCAACGCCGGGTAATCTCACGCGCATTGGAGGCCGCGGCGTCCCAAGGGGTTCCTGCTGACCTCCTCTAGCAGCGTAACAGGTCTCTGGGTCGGTCCCCTCTTTTGGGAGAAATAAAGTTTTGATCATCATCATCTATGAGATTATTCAAAATCCGGATCATTAGTGACACATGTGAAAACGTTTGCTGTCAAATAAAAAAAGACAATAACCATGAGCTATTCCATGCCGTGATCATGGTGAATCAGTAAAGCTAGACGTTACACGTGGCTCCGAAACGCGTCATACGTCAGGAGATTCCACAATGCCTCGTGAGAGCCTACGCGACTGAACGGCATCGTTTTCTTCCTTTGTCCAAAAATGCTGCAAGGCCTCTTTGGGGCATTGTAGCGTAGAAGAGCACTACGTGAGGGCGCGTAAATCAGCCACCTCATCATCTCTGATATGCGTAGTTAAGGAGATAGCTAGCGAGACCGGAATAGCGGCCACTGCGCCGACGAGCGCCAAGGAAATCAAAAGACTTCCCGGTGGTGGTAGGTTTGTAGTAAATGCCGCAACGCCGAGCAAGAGCAGAAAATACAGACAAGTGACGGCGGACGACGTCGGGAACTATTCAGCTCAACGGAGCCTCATAAGATGACACGTGTGGTGGTTAGTATTAAACGCTTCTTTTTCGTCGTTTACACAAACATAAACTGTTCTTACGTGTGGATATTCTATGCAGTGCTGTGCAACAGTTTGAACCAACTCACGCCACGTATCAGGTAGTCAGAACCGGTTCCTTGTGCGGGGAATTCGTCATCTGGGATCAAGGGAATCGGCAGGGTAACGTTGACGAAGTGCCTGAAATGTAGTTCAGTATCCTTTCCGAGCCTCCATTGGTCCTACTTAAAGGTTATAGAAAATTTACAGACTCCTTCAGGAATGTTTGTCATTAAGAATAAAACGATGCACTCAGGCATATATCGCAATTACACTGCAAGTAAAACAACGATTCCTGAATACAGATAAATGTTGAAACGTAGATACGGACGCTGCATTGTTGATAGAAACAACCCACTTTCTATCCGGTTGTTCTGCATGTTGACGTCACGATACCGAGTCTAAACTGTTGCGGGGCAATGGATATCTATTTTAAGGGGCATGCACTTCGTTACTGTTCTGATATTAGTCGTGGTGTCATAAGGCCTGCTAGGCATCATGGTGATATTGCATTCAACTATTTCTAAAACACTGTTGTAGTATGTAAACGCAATATGTGAACGATAAAATTTACGTGGCCGCATCAATGGTGGTCTGAAGTTGATGCGGCCACTGTGTTATTGACAATCCAGCGCACCATCTCCTCATAGTATAAGAAACTACCGTGAAGCCATCCTCTGCTGAATATTAGTAATATTGTGTCTAGTAACTGTTCCATGGGATCTAACTTATCTCTATACAATATCCAAAAAATTCATATGCAGCAACCTTCCTTCACATACTGTCAGGGCGTATGGAAGTCTGTGCGGCATACTGGTGGGGACTTTGCACTTTAGATGTAGCAATGTATGAAATACACCTGCGTTAAAAGACACTTACGTAACATTCAAGGGATTGGTGATTATACGCAGTGCCTGGTCCAGTTCAGGATGACAGCAGCAGGGCTAGAACACAGAAGAAATAAAAGGAGTATGTTATTTTGGTTAGAAGGAAGTAATATAAAGCAGCACAAGTTAATTTCCTTTTTGCCAATGCCGACGGACTATAGGAGGCACAACCCTCGAACCCAGATGGCGGTTAGGAAAGGGTCGACCCGTCTGTTAAGCGTCTCCTAGCATAGAGAAAAAGAGAACGCGTGGGCATGCGGCCCATGCCCCTTTGACCTGATGAAGTCACTGCCTGCACTGAAATGTATGTCATATCAGTATACAGCACAGCACATGATTAAATCGCAGAAAGTGTTAAATGCTGAATACCTCTTTGTTTGACGCGGTGTCAACAGTTCGAGCACCGCGATCTTGCAACAGGGATGCTTCATGATCAAGGTGTGAACTTGACGGCATTCAGAGGTGCGCGAAGAGCCTGGTCGACATGTTTTTCGCAGTAGCAGGCCGTGCTGCACGCACTGCACACATTGTCCTTCGTATAGCAGCACAATATCCCGCAGTAGACTGCGCCGAATTTGTAACGACACCGAGAGATAAGAAATCATTACGGTTGACATAAGTGTTTTTTCTGCCCTTTCCTTTAATTTGTCCTTCTCTATCTTACAATAACTAACAAAGCAAAGTATTGGCGATGCCTACGGACTACAGGGGGCGCCGTGAGCGATCCAAGATGGCGGCCCAGAGGAGTGTCGACCCGTCTGCCTTCTGCAGAGCGCCTGCTAGCCTAGAGATAAACCGAACTCGCGGGCTTGGGCCGAGTTCCGCCTTCACCGGATGAAGTCACTAGTTGCACTGTAATATATGTCATACAAATATGCCGCCCAAACCTTATAAAGTGCTCAATGCTCCACGCCTCCTTCTTTGTGGCGGTGTGATAAGTAATACTTCAGCTCCGTGATCATGCAACAACCATGCTTCGCGATTTCCTGTGCGCGCTACAGAAAACCGCATGAACTAGAGGTAAGGCATCAAACTGGACATCATTCGGAAGCACGTCACGATCCTGGTCGGCGTGTTTTCCGCAGTAGACGGCCGTACCTAGCGACGCAGTGACACTGCTTCACAGAACCTCATGCTCAATATGACAATGTTTATAGAGGCAAAATCAATGGCGATAGTTTCAAAACATGTTGTGATGGAGTGAACTGGCCGTGCGGGGCAAAGTGTACTGTGTTTGAAGTGCGCGCCACCGATCCCATCAACATAGAAGACGACAAGGCATTGCGTCATTGCGCGAGGTGGCACGAAACTGCCCGACGAATGAGAAGGCGCCACGGCAGTAGAGAAGGTACGGCCGAGGTCCACCATCATCATGCCTTTGCTTAAGCATTCGGAGAAGCCGATAATTTGCATGAAACCTGCCGGAGCAGATGAGCTGTATTCGTTTTCACATAAAGGACTCTACGCGCAACTCAAGCGAGTACCTAACTGTTGATCTTAATTACGCCAACGAATTTCGGCATGGTCGCATATAAGCAAGTGCTTCTCCATTTCATGAAAAGCATAAGTGTAGATTGTTGAGGTAGCTCATTGAAAATGTTAGAAAATGAGAACCGTCGTCATCATCATCAGCCTGTGTTCGCCCACAGCAGGGCAACGCCCTCTCCCATAGATCTGCAGTTATCCCGGTCCTGCGCGAAATGCGACCCCGCTACCCCAGCAAAGTTCCGTACCTCTTCTGCCCAGCTAACCTTCTGCCGCCCTCTACCACGGTTTCCTTATGCAGGGATTACTCTGTTACCCTTAATGACCAATAGTTTTCTTAACCTTGCATTACATGCCGCGTTTACATCCATTTGTTCTTAATTTCTACTAATATGTCGTTATCGCCACGTGTGTTCCTTGACCCACTCCGCTCTCTTCTTGTCCATAATCAAAAGAAGAGGCGTGCAGGACACGGACACAAGGAGAGCAGTGAACAACACGGCGTTCGGCGTTCGTGTTGTTCACTGTTCTCCTTGTGTCCGTGTCCTGCACGCCTCTTCTTTTGATTATGGACTGTTACCAACTCGCTCAACTTTCTGTCCTTTTGATCTTCTTGTCCCTTAAGGTTACACCTACCATTTTCCGATCTGTAGCTCGCTGCACCGTCCTCTATTTAAGCTGAACTCCTTTAGTGAGCCTTCATGTTTCTGCCCCGTACTGAAGTATCGGTACGATGCAGCTGTTACGCACTTTCCTCTTGATGGGCAATTGTAAGGTGGCATTCATAATCTCAGAATGCCCGCGAATTCGGTCCACCTCATTCTTATCCTTCTAATGACCTCAGCGTCGCATTTCGCAGCGGGGGTCACCTGACCTAAGTACACACCCTCGCCTACCACTTCCACGGCCTCGCCTCCTATTTCGAACCGCTGTGCTCGCCTGGCCACAGTGTTCTAGTGGCGATGACACTGGCACTCGGCTGCTGAACCGATGGTCGCGGTATCGAATCCCGGCCGCATCGGCTGCATTTCGATGGAGGCACAGTGCTGAGACCCCTGCGCTGTGCGATTTCAGTGTAGATTAAAAAACCCCAAGTGTTTGAAGTTCCGGAGCCATACACTACGGCTTCTTTCATAATCAAATCATAATTTTGGGACGTAAAACTCTAGAAATCAACAATAAAACCGCTGTGCTTGCCGAAGAACCTTACGGTAGATTTCTACATTATAATCTTCAGGCCCACTGTTCTGCTTTGCGTGTCTAGGTCACTAATCATGCTTTGCGATTCGCCTCCCGAGTTACTTAGCAGGGCACTGTCATCAGTAAGTCTATTACTGAGGCATTCATCAGTAGCCTCATATACACCTGCTGCCACTCCAATCTTCTAAATACGTCTTGTAAACTTCCTGTTAATAATATTGAAGAAATCATGTCCCCCTGTCTTACGCCCTTCCTTATAGGCGTTTACTGCTATCTTAATGGAGGCTATAGTGGCTGTGGATCCATAGTAGATATCTTTCATATTCTTACGCAGTGGTTCTATACGCCCTGATTTCGCTATGCCTGCATACTGCTGAGGTTTGGACAGGGTCAAATGGTTTCGCGTCATCTATGAAGGCAATATATAGTGTTGTTTACTCATCTCGTATGTACCCATTTCTCTATTACCCGACTGATGGAGTAAAGATTGCGTATTGTTGAGTAGCCATTCAGAAACCCTGCTTCTTCGTTATATTGACTGAAATCTAAGGTGGCGTTAGCGATTACCTTGTAAATACCTCGTAGACGATTGAGCGTAAGCTAACCAGCCTGCAAATTTTCAAGTCATTTGTGACGCCTTTCTGATAGATTAAGATGATGTTCGCATTCTTACAAGACTGTCGTATGCTCGCTGCCATAAGGAATTTTGTATACAGACTTGCCAGCTTTGCTATGTAACTTTCAGAACATTTTTAAAGAGATCTGCAATCGTCTAACCCTCGCTAAGTGTCCTTCCCGCTTGCGTTTCTTTAAAAGCGTTCCTTACCTCCTGTATAATTACTAGTGGGACGTCTACCCCTTTTCTACCTCATCGTTAAATTTTATCCAGGATACCACGGCTATCCTGTGCACATTTCAGTAGAGTTCCTCGGCTACTATACCCATCTCATCCCTATTTATGATAACGCTGCCCTGATTGTCTATAAGTGCATAAGTCTGAGTTTTGCCTATGCCTTGATGTTTCTTCATCGCTTTCAGGCTTTCTCCCTTCTTTACAGAATGCTCAATCTTCTTGCGTATGTCGGCTGTCTTACGCCTATGTATTAACTGCAGATGTTCCGCTAATTCTGTTGTCAGTTGGGTTATTTACTGTCATGCTTTGATGCCTTCTAATAAAGTCTTTCTTCTCCTGGGAAAGTTTACTAGTTATTCTACGTAGCTATCTTAACCCCTACTTCCCTTGTACACTCCGTGAAAATGCATGAAAGATTATCCCTGACTTGCTGTACTCAAATGTCTTCCTGGGTTAGAGCTGAATGCCTGTTCCGCAGTACGATGATGAATTCATCTACAGCTGGCTTCTCTTTAGTTGTTCGAGCGGTTCCTTTGGCACTAGGTTACTAGGCTTCCTCCTCAAGTCTAGCCCAACTGGACATTTCAACACCCTGTGGTCCTTCCAGCTGGCATCTTCGTCGGCTTCCACCTCCTTCACGACACCAGGGTCATCGAATAGTATCAAGTCTATTTCATGTTTATGCTCGCCATTCAAGTTTCCCCACATCCACTCCCAATTCTCCCGTTTGCGGAAGAAGGTATTCATAATGCGCAGATTATTCCGCTCTGCGCATTCTACTAAGTTAACCCTCTCATTCCTACAATGCACACCGTAATTACTAGCTGTGTTTTCTCTAGCCTGCTTCTTGCCTACTCTAGCATTGAAGCCGCTTATAATAACGGTATACTGCGCCACTACTTTAGCCATTACCAATTCCGCATCTTGTAGATCTTTTCAGCTAGCTAGTAGTCATGGCTAGTTGGTAGTCATGGCTAGCAGGCACATGACGCTGTATCACATGGAATTTGTAACTCTTATTAAGCCAAATTACATGTCCGGCTACCCTCTCATTATTTCTCTAGTATTCATGTATGTTGCCTGCAATATTTTGTTGATCGAAAATCCCATTCATCGTTCTGTTTTTGTCCACTCGACCGTGGTAAACTAGGACGTGTCCGTTTCGCAGCACTGTGGCCTCCTTACCTCAATAATACCTGTTACGTTCCATTTAATGCCTGCAAATTTTTCACACAATACTTTCACACTTGCGTCGCAAGATAAAGTTCTCACGTAAAACGTTGCCAGGATCACTTTTTAATGACAGCTTCTCCGGATCCAATGATTCTTAGCACCCTCTGCTGCTTTATAGGTCTCACCGCCGCCGTGAGTGATCAGTTGATATTCAGCCCCTGGGAATTGAGGGCCCAGCGTTAGTTGGCGTGTTCATGGGATGTTGCGGCCGTTACTACACCACGGTGGCCATATCTGCTCTGGTGTGTGGGTGCGTTAGTGCCTGTGGTCTCTGGCCTCAGGCCCCACACAAGGCAGCATTCGAAAGGAGCAGCACCAGAAGAGAATAAGCAGAGGCCAAAACTGCACACAGGAGTAGCGCTAGTTCTGTGCCTGTATTTTACTCTCGTGATTAATCATTGTTGGCAATATTTTTCACTTTACTATGCGTTCTGTCATGTTGGAGCGTTATGTCGCTCCATTATGACTCTTCTTGAAATGATCTTAATGGTATAGAACGATTCATACAGTGTTTGGTGTGGTTGCATCGCAAGCGAGCATGCAAGGATAAAAAAAACGGAACGACTGAAAAGTTAGTAGAGTGGCCAGAAGTAAAATAGTCATGACGCAAGGCGTGATACACTGTCATATTCAATTTAGCCGCAGACTTCGTTAAACTGAGGTCACAAGAATATATCCCCCAGTGACGATATAAATATGCTACAGAGGGCATCCATCGGAATGACATCCTTGATAACATCTTCGCTGCATCACGAAAGCCGCCCCAAGCTTCGGCCAGTATGGAATCGTTACCGTGCACCACCTCTCCGGCGAAGTTTCCTGGGTGCAGTGTAATTGAACGGCTTGGACATTCAATCAAAAAACCAGATGAAAGCACAAAACTTCATTTCAGAGAAATCTTCCTATGCTGTTTCACATCCTACAAAGGATAGATCTATATAGGCGCCATTTCGGCCACATCCCTTGCCCATTATCATTCTCTTGTTCATCTGCCAAACTATAGAGATATTAAGGGTATTGCCATCACTCTTTTCACCCCAATTCTGATGTGATGCTTCGTTTCTATGGAGTGCAGCGAGTAAATTATTCAAACAAAACTGATTCAGGTTTTCTTACCCCTGTCATGCCATGAGCTCCTTCAGGACCGCAGGCAAGCGTGAGCACGTTGGAAGGCTTTTCCTTTGCCGGTGAGGTCTCCATTATGTGTGTTACTCCGCCGTGACTTCGTGCAATGGTCAATACCCCTGAGCAGTTGTTTCGCTTCGCGATACTCGGACCAAGCAGGGCATATCCCTAGATGAAATTGTCCCGATTAGTAGAATGATTTACGAGATATTTACCGATATTGATGAAAAAAAATCCGAGCGACCCTTCCTTCAGCAGGAACATGTTTGCACGCAAAGCTTTTCCAAATCTTTGAAGCCGTAAACCTGTTCCTACCTTCCGCTTTCTTTGGTAGGAACTCCAATCGGCTGAGGGATATCAGCTATGTTGCGTTCTTCATTTCTAAAAAGGTGGACTGAAGACGTTGCATTTATTATGCTTGTCTACTTTTTCATACATATAAAACCTCCCCGTTGAAGAGCGCGAATGGTGAATCGATACTGACTGAATAGGTTAGAGTTACCATGGAACCTGGGGATGCAACCTCAACCTTTTCATTTCAGTCTACCTCTTTACTTGAATAGAAAATTGTGCTGCGTGTCTTTGCTCTTAGGATGATGATCATTTCCTCGTATAATGCCAAGAACAATATGGATGGGTGCACGTGTTATGCAATGGAAGCGTGGCTTGAAAAGAATATTTGGTATAGAAACGTAAAGTTAATACCATATACCTTAATACTAACTTAAGCAATAAGTCAAAGCGGTGCGAAGAGTGTGGAATGCTTCTTAATGCTAGTAAATGCATGTATCTCCCCATAACGCACACAAAAGTCCCCCTAGGCACACATACATTTTAGCTGATGCCCCTTTACTAAAAGTAGCCCGATATAAATATTTAGGCGTAACAGAGTAACTTATCTTGGAACCTGGAATAAGTAACACCTTCTCTGCCGCCTTTCGGATATTTTGTCTTCTCCGCCACAAGCTCAAGACTGTCCCGCCTTCAGTTAAACTTCTTTCCTACTTTTCCTTAATTAAGCCAAAACTTGAGTACGCTTCCATAGTTCGGGATCCCCACACAAAAATTAACATTAAAAACCAAGAAAGGGTTCAAAGAAAAGCAGTTCATTTTATTTGTAGTAGATTTAGGCCCGTCGACGCGTTATTAAATGGAAACGGTATTGAATTATCGCACATTCAAAGAAAGAAAATGCGACTAGGGTTTCTGTCAGACAGAGCTAACCATAGGCTAGCCCTACACACTGCAGCATACGTTTTCCTCCTGTTAAATAGACCCACTCGGCCTCACTACCCTCATTCTGCAACACCAATAATCGCAAGGATTGATACCTTTCGGTACTGTCTTTTTTCCACAAACAATAGCCGACTGGAATAAACTAATCGAAGCACCTCCCAAACACCCGGATCTGTACACCCTCCCATTTGTGTTAGTACTGTTTTAGGGGCCAAGCTCCTCTTAGTCTAACCTTGTCCCTCGGCAGGCGTCAGCCATCAGGCGTAACCCGCGTGCAGGGAGGCACGCGCTCGCCCTCGGCGCGTGCCTCTGCTGTCTTGTGTGAGAGAGAGAGAGAGACAGAGAGGGAGCGAAAGGCAAGCGTTGGCTATATATATATATATATATATATATATATATATATATATATATATATATATACACACATATGGGTGGCCGGTGAACGGTTCTCCAGCGCGCGCAGTCGGTATTTTCCAATCAAGAAACTCGCTAGAAGACACTGCCTGCGTCAAGCTTGTCTCTCGCGGGTGAGGGCGCGTTCTCCTTCTTTGCGAGCTGGTAGCGAATTCATCGAAGAAAGAGCGTTTCCATAGTCAGCGCGCACTTTTGGCTCTCTCTGTCTCTCTCTCTCTCTCACAAGACAGCAGATGGAAGAGAGATAGCTCGCGCGCCGGGAGGCACGCGCCAAGGGCGCGCCTCCCACACGTAGTATCACTCATTCCTTTGAAGGTAACGCGCTACTAGGAACAACGGACGGACAGACCCAAACCTTAAGGAGCTTCGCCCCTAAAAGTTCGGGGTTCGCCGTCCGCAGTGCACCTTGATTCTGATTGTAACTAAAGGTCAGGTGCCCCAGTTTCCGCGTTATACCACAACGTCGTCATGGCGTAACAACTGTGGGGATTGCCAGCAGAGGAACGCCGGAAAGGGCCGACGACGAAGTGCGTGAGTGGGTGCGAGCCGTGTGCTCGTAGCTGGAAGTAGCCCTGGCCGGAGCACGGCTGGACGCTGCTGGGCGTATCGACCATGCACTAGCAGGTCGCCCGAGTCTGAGTGCTGCGGGCAGAGAAGCGGCCATCACCCTCACTGGCACTGCAACGTAGCGCACCGACTGAGTATCAGGATGGACCACTCCCTCAGGAGAAGCCGGGTCGCCCGTTCAGCAATTCGCAGGCTCTGCGTGACCGTCGCCCACGCTGCGTGACCTTCAAGCGTGCGAACTCGCGCTGGTGAGATCGCATGTTCGAAGACGAGTCAAAGAGTCAAAGCAAGTAATTGTAGTAATTTAGGCCCCGTCGACGCGTTATTAAATGGAAACGGTATTGAATATCGCACATTCAAAGAAAGAAAATGCGACTAGGGTTTCTGTCAGACAGAGCTAACCATATGCTAGCCCTACCACACTGCAGCATACGTTTTCCTCCTGTTAAATAGACCCACTCGGCCTCACTACCCTCATTCTGCAACACCAATAATCGCAAGGATTGATACCTTTCGGTACTGTCTTTTTTCCACAAACAATAGCCGACTGGAATAAACTAATCGAAGCACCTCCCAAACACCCGGATCTGTACACCCTCCCATTTGTGTTAGTACTGTTTTAGGGGCCAAGCTCCTCTTAGTCTAACCTTGTCCCTCGGCAGGCGTCAGCCATCAGGCGTAACCCGCGTGCAGGGAGGCACGCGCTCACCCTCGGCGCGTGCCTCTGCTGTCTTGTGTGTGATAGAGAGAGACAGAGAGGGAGCGAAAGGCAAGCGTTGGCTATATATATATATATATATATATATATATATATATATATATATATATATATATATATATATACACACATATGGGTGGCCGGTGAACGGTTCTCCAGCGCGCGCAGTCGGTATTTTCCAATCAAGAAACTCGCTAGAAGACGCTGCCTGCGTCAAGCTTGTCTCTCGCGGGTGAGGGCGCGTTCTCCTTCTTTGCGAGCTGGTAGCGCATTCATCGAAGAAAGAGCGTTTCCATAGTCAGCGCGCACTTTTGGCTCTCTCTGTCTCTCTCTATCTCACAAGACAGCAGATGGAAGAGAGATAGCTCGCGCGCCGGGAGGCACGCGCCAAGGGCGCGCCTCCCACACGTAGTATCACTCATTCCTTTGAAGGTAACGCGCTACTAGGAACAACGGACGGACAGACCCAAACCTTAAGGAGCTTCGCCCATAAATGTTCGGCGTTCGCCGTCCGAAGTGCACCTTGATTCTGATTGTAACTAAAGGTCAGGTGCGCCAGTTTCCGCGTTATACCACAACGTCGTCATGGCGTAACAACTGTGGGGATTGCCAGCAGAGGAACGCCGGAAAGGGCCGACGACGAAGTGCGTGAGTGGGTGCGAGCCGTGTGCTCGCAGCTGGAAGTAGCCCTGGCCGGAGCACGGCTGGACGCTGCTGGGCGTATCGACCATGCACTAGCAGGTCGCCCGAGACTGAGTGCTGCGGGCAGAGAAGCGGCCATCACCCTCACTGGCACTGCAACGTAGCGCACCGACTGAGTATCAGGATGGACCACTCGCTCAAGAGAAGCCGGGTCGCCCATTCAGCAATTCACAGGCTCTGCGTGACCGTCGCCCAGGCTGCGTGACCTTCAAACGTGTGAACTCGCGCTGGTGAGATCGCATGTTCGAAGACGAGTCAAAGCGAGTGGCTCCGTTGACATTCCTACGATTTGCACACTTAAAGCCGTGAGCTCCACTGACAAGCATGCCAATGTCTCTGCGCAGCAGGCCCACCAGGTATTCTCGGCGCCGATGAAAGATCCCGGCGACTCCAAGATAAAATGTCCACGGAGGCAGATATCAACCAAGGATTACTCAGGTGACGACGCGAAGAGGAGGATTCGTGAGACAGACGCCAATGGCAAGGAAGAGAATGAAGAAAATACATGACAAGAAGGCGGTGCTCGTTACAACGAAGGATGTCCTGGTAGTGGTGACAGGTTTCCGCCAAGATCGCGTAGTCAAGTGTTACGTGACGTGTTCTTGCCGAAAACACGTAACGCAACGTCACGTGACATATTCCCCAAAATAACGTAACGAAATACCACTTGACATGTTCTTGCTCTAATCATTTAAGGCAATGTCACGTGACATGTTTCAGCCAAAATCACGTAACGAAATATCACGCGCTTTTGCAGGCTGCCTGACAAATTTTGGTTAGCATAAACAGCCTAACTTTTAGAACGTGCGCCTAATGAATTACTGCTGTAGCAGTTTCACTCCTAAAAAATGCAGCTTTTCTCCGCAAATCACCCCGCTCCCTCCATCCGATGGTGGCGCTGTCAACGCGACGTGGCAACAAAGCCGCCTGAACACTGCCGTCGCGAGTGAAAGAAAGCGGGGCGTACTTCGACACTCTCCGTCCTTTTCTAATATGGCTGTCGCCGCCATTCACTTGTCTATTGCTCTTCATGCTGAGAAGTTCCCAGTACCAAGTTTCTGCGTAGTGCCCGATGTTCACACGCTCATTCTTCCTCAGAAGATTTAATCGTCACTCTAGAGAAAGACGATCTTCGGAACTAATATCTTCTTGGGTTTTACTTTCGAAAACCGCAGCATGGTCATGTGAGAGGTTTCTGTAGATTTTGACGACCCAGTGTTCCATAAGTCCCAGTGACATCCCACAGTGCACGTTCTCCAGCCTTTCGCCACTATCTAACTGCAGTCGCCGTGGCAGAAATTCCGTCACGCCACCTAAGCTCAGCAGCCGAGTGCCATAATCGAGAGGCCATCCCTGCGGCGTCACCATTGGGATCTATCGATGATTGCTCCCACCCACACTGTACATAGAGTAGATAGCCTACTGCACCCGTAGCCGTATTGTTCAATGTGAATAGGTATTCTAATATGTGATAAGCACTATCATATCAGTACACATGTTCTGCTACCATTCGGTATGTTTTTGTGCAACGTTGCTCGATTCCATCGGAATAATTCGAATGAACGCTGATAGCACATCAACGTACCGTATTGTTCACTTTTATACAATAGAGAAGACGCCTGTGCTTTTCACTAATGTAAGTGCCAACGTTACGTCGTACCAGAGCTACCACACAGTCGCCACGGTGGTGCTCAAGTTCTTCATTAGCATAAGTTAAGCACACTCATATATTGATATTCATGCGCATTCCGCAAAGACCTTGATCCTACTCGTCACGTTTGCTCCATTGCTATCGGCAATGATTGGATGATTGCTTCGTATGACAACAGTCCCCAAAATGTGTGTGACCTGCAGGATTTTTATCGTTCTAAATCAACGCACACGAAGCATTGCGATAGTTTATGTCTTATATTGGACGGACAAGAATCCGATTTTACACACCGTATAGAAATTAGGGAAAACGTTTCACGACCCCTTTGGAAATGAGTATTAGCTCTATTCGCAGCATTTCAGCGTACCTGGAGTGCCTCGAACATATGCAACACATCATTACCGTTCACTGTTAGGCGCAGCTACACAAATAATACTGTATCACTCTTCCTTGGAGGACGACTGGCGCCTTTAGATACGTAGAGAAGCTGCAATTAGGAATTCAACACCCTGATGCATTTTACATGCACGTAAACTGTGCGTGAATATTTCAAAATGCACGTGACCATTTCACTGGCAATATTGTTCTAGAAATATGCGTGGATGTCTAATAAAATCAAATGAACTAAAACGAGGTCAGTTCAAACAAGCAATTAATGAGCACATATTAGTTAAATCAATATCGATGTGGGTGGGGTAATTTTTTTTGCTTACCTGCTTCGTGGTAGTCAATGAATAAAATGTGCATGGTTTCTGCTGCAGTATGAAGCCCGAGAAGGCACCCCGACTGCCGATTACAATCCAACTTGAGTACACCAGGTGGGTCCACACGGCATTGACCTGGTGAGCATAAATTCAGTTAAGTGTTTGAAGAAAAGCAGTGACGCTGATGAATGAAGCATTTCGCACACATAGCTCCGCCGCGCTAAATGTTCTGATTAAGCAAGCAAAGTACTTGCCTACACCTTGCTACCGGCCGCGCAACGCAACTTCATCTGTCCTCTTACGACAAGATATATTATGGGAGTGTGTGATAACACATAACTTGTATCAAAATACATCTGACTTTGAAATGTTGTCAGAATTGGGGATGATTCTCTTACACTGGATTAGCCAAATTTTCTACACGTGCCCAAAGCCGAGTAAACAAATTATCAGAGAAAAGTGCAACAGGGTGTGTGTGTGTGTGTGTGTGTGTGTGTGTGTGTGTGTGTGTGTGTGTGTGTGTGTGTGTGTTTGTGTGTGTGTGTGCGTGCGTGCGTGTGTGCTCCACCCTATGCTATTAACGCAGCTTACTCATCACGCCGCATAATGCGGCAAAGACACCCAAAAGACAAAGTCTACGGTTAGTTGACAAGAACGTTTAATCGTCACTTGTAATGAATACCCCAAGACGGGGTGCAAAGGAAAGCATACAGTGAATTCTAGAGAAATCCAGTCACTGTATCTTCGGCTTCATGCCAGTCATTTATTAGGGCTGCTGCGACGAGTACCTAGGCATGACTGTCCAACCGCTTTAACGAGGGCGAATGAGAGTGGCCAATTTATTCCGAAAACAGATATGGAAACGAAAGGAGCACGCACGTTTACAGCTGGTTTTGCTTTCAATTCCAGTCACGCTATACAGGGCTGAAAGACAGGCCTTTAGAGCTCATCGATGCCTTTCAGATCACACAATATGGATTCGAAAGCGATAATGCCTGTCGCTTCACAAAGAAACGGCGATTTGGGGCGGCCATTCGGCACACGATGCACACACGTTGTTGATCTTCATAATCATCCATATTGCACGCCACTTACAGGGGCACGACAGTGGTTTTACTGGCCTCTCTGACGATATTTATTTGCTTTGTTAACAGTATTTATTCATGTTTTGTAACGAATAAAAACACCAGGCCTGCGTGGAAACGCAGGACAGCAACAGCGTAAGCTGCAGTAGCGACCTTCTTAAGAAGCTATTTCAAACGCCTGGGAATCTGGCCAAGTGATCGGAACATCAGGTATATTGAAGAGCCAAGTCAGGGCGCTGTCGGGGCTGCGCAAGTCGCCTTTCGCGTGACGCATGGCACGATATGACAAAACTGCTGCACGAGGCAGCGCTTTGTAATAATGATGACGGAAAAGTTTAAGATCGTTTCATAATGCTGATGATGATGCCGCTGTAATGGATGCAGAGCTACAAAGCATGCACCCCTGTGTTCCTTCAAATGATTCCTCGCACTCGTTATGAAATACTGTTTCCGTGACGCGTAGTGGTATATTGGTGTTTTGTCACGTCACATTACATTTGTTAATGCATTTCCCCGGCAAGCTTTATACAAGTTTAGGTCTTCTAGCTATGATTCCTCAACCAAAGGCGTAGCCCAGCGGTAGAATGCTCGAGTGCCAAGCAGAGGAACGCGGGTTGGAATCCTCCTGAGTGCGGGTAATTTTCTTCTGAAATTGGCGCGATAGTGGTTGCAGAAACCGGCGGCGGCGCCGGACAACTATGGCGCCAAGGGCGCCCCTAGTCGTGATCTCATAACAGCATACGCTGCAAAATGACAGGCATGTGACGCATGTTCCCTTCTGCGATATCTACTCCTTCTTGTTGATTTGATCGCTTCAGTTATCTAACTGTCTCAGGCACTAGGAACACTTATGATGACTTACCTCTGGAGCTATATATCCCAGGTACTCTTGTTGCGACAGAAGACAGACGACGTAGAAGTGAGTTTTTGTAGGCATCCCATTGTACACACGCTTGACAAAATTCCGTGCAGTCATCCTTGATCTCACATGAACTGTAGAGGTTACAATTGAATGCATGTGTAGTTTCGAGATAAATTTGTTGGTCGTGTGAACTGGAAAAGAGCAACACACAGATGTTACCTCACATGCAATTTACGCTTCCTCTCCTATCGAATTAAAGCCGCATTCCGAGCGCAGCAGAATCGATTACTACATTAAGAGTGCTAGCCTTTTATCATTTTAATTGAGTACGTATTTCTCTGCTGAATGAACGACAAATGTCATCGTCATTTGACGCGAACCGCTATTGGTAAAACTATAATCTGCTGCGTCATCTCTAACTTAGTTCAGGTAAACAAAGATAGGTACCGTGACAAGGGTCACGAGGCACCATCACTTAGCCACATGCAGAATTTTCTCTACCATGGCACTGAATGGTAGTTTTCTGTCGTAAGGGAAAAGTTGCGTGCTGCCGACCACTTCATGCGAAACCGGTCTAAGGGGTTGCAATGCCGAAACAACCTGAAATGTGTTTTTGCATGCAAATGTCCAGCCTGTCCGGCAAGCCGCTTCCCGGTGGTTCAGGCAAGCTGCTGTTTGTGCGAGGCAAGCCTGTCACTAAGATGCTTCCCTTGTAACCACATCCATTGCTGTAGACTTTGGGTTACGAATGTTAAGTAGCAGTACGACGCCTAGATCGGTTGCCACATAAGCGGGAACGAACGCTACTTTCTGGTGCCTCTGCATTGGTAACGTGTGGCGTTGAACGTTAACACACCATCATCGATATCCATCGAACAAAGAAAGCATGCATAGCGTATGTCTGTCCATCGCAGGTCGACTTAGGGCGCGTCTATCAGGCTTCGTGCGTGGAAAACTTCGCCAGAGCGTCTCTTTTACGTCATTTCAGCACCAGTAGCAGTATGGCAGGCTCGCTAAACGAACATCGGCTAAACGATATATATGACAGCGTCGCCTAAGCATCGCTGCACATTTACTCATTCAGAAACCCGCATGGTGTTATGAATAACGCACATGTAAAATAATGGCCTACACAAGGGGGATAAATTTGTTGCAAGTGAGGTGCCAGAACAAACCAACATAGCGTCCGCCGCCTCCTTTTCGATGTGCAAGTTTCTTATACACGTTGTCCTTCATAGCACGCCGTCTGCTTCTCTAAGTGAAAATTGTATGTAGCCTTTTTCCCACGAAGACAAACATTTAGCTACATAAAGAAAGCCTTTTGACATGGCGTTCTTCTTTTCCATTTTGCGGGCGGGTGTGGGGCAGAACAAGAACCAAGAATTGAACGCCAGCTTCTAAGGACGCAGAAAAAGGAGATCACACTTTCTCCATTAAGTGAAGCGTGACTACGTTGTCCTTAAACTGTTCCCTGATGTTGGCATTTAAACGGGATAACGTTTCTCCGTTCACGATAGAGAAACGTTGTTCCCATGGCGTTTCTCCACAATTCAAGCCAACATGGCTACCACCAGGCAAGTGAGGCGAGCTGTACGGTAAGCCTGCCGGCTGCATCGATTGTCTAATACAAAAACGGTGTGCGTTCTATAAGTGAACCGCGCTACTGGCAATCATTAAATCTATCCCGATTAGCTAACAATAACACCATACTCCAGTAAAAAAAAAGCATACAAGTCGCTGGTAGTGGCCATCACTCAGTACGAAACTTGCGTACCGCTCAAATAGCAAAGCGGCACCCACGTTTTAGACTGAGCCGTCACCCAAAGGCCGCAAGTGAAGCTCGCAGTCATTATTTATCAAACTCTCCTCGGAGAACTACGTAACTCACGCGTTAAGGGAGCACACAACGCTGGCATTGTATTCACAAAGCGCTGGCACACGGTTGGTTCAGTCCTGTCTCCCCTGGGCCGGCTAATTTGTGCATCGCTTAGCATCCTGTGCAAATGTGCACTTCGCTAGCCAGCCGCACAACATGCCGTGGTTTCTTTCACGCCTTTTCTTCCAAATTGACGCTCGTTCGCAGAAGAAAGACAAGGTCCCCCGTCGCAACAAAACATGAACCCCGCAGAGAACTTCTCGCGCCACAGGGATGCAGGAATAAAAGATGCAGGAGCGGGAAAAAAATTGAAGCTCTTGGCTGCACAAGCAGGGAGCTATCCCTGCGTTTGAACGAATTCTAAAAAATCTCGTATCTATACAGTGCTATAGACAAGATGTGGGAAACCACGGGGGAAATTCTTCCCGTGATAAGTCGAACCGTCCTGAATGTTTCTGTAGAATCTTCGTCACCTCTTGACGTTGGCTAGTACCAAGCGATTTGTCTATCACAGTTGAGAAGACGGAGTCCATGGGGTACACAGAGGTCCCCCGTTGCAGCAAAACATGAACGCCGCAGAGAACATCTCGCGTCGCGTGGAGGCAAAGAGTAACAGATACAGCAGCGGGAAAGAATGGAAGCTGTTGCCTGCACAGGCAGGGAGCTGGCCCTACGTTTGAACGACTTCTAAAGAATGTCGTATCAATGCAATGCTATAGACGAGATGAGGGAAACCTAGGGGGGACTTCCCGTGATAAGTCAAACAGTCCTGAATGTTTCTGTAGAATCTTCGCCACCTCTTGACGTTAGCTAGTAGCAAGTGATTTGTTTATCATCCCTAAGAAGACGAAGTCCACGGTGTACACATACTCAGAATTACGTTCGTCTAGGCCGTCACGATCCCTTGAGAGAATGGCGAGAGACAAAACTAGGTTTTGCCAAACTGCCGCAGGCTTCAGGCCCGGTAGTAGCGTCGGTTCATCGGAGCAGTTGGTTGCCCATAAGCTAGCATTCCCGCGAACAAATGCCAGTGTTTATTAGGATATCAGAACGTTCTTTTTGATGCAATTGAAATAAACGGGCTCTAGGACAGCATGCGATGTTTTATCAGCAGCGCGCAAACATCCAGATTAGACGCACTTGGCAGACAGGCGCGGGAAAACTGTATCCCCGGACACACAGGTGACTCCCATTAAATGGCCAGAATTCCATAAATTCGATTGGCAGGCTCAAATAAACAGTAATTTCATGCATCTGGCAGCCGACATTCGCTGAACACAGGTTCAGGGAGTCAAGGCCAAGAATCACGTCAAGTGTAGCTTGACGCAGTACGATGAACTCTTCCTCACATATCTGGCCCCCCTAGCTAAATTCAGGGCTTCTCACGCCCATCGCATACAATGGCTCTCCACTCACCCCGCGAAACATATTGGCATGGTCCCAACAAAACATCACTTTTCTTCCAAGGAGGCGCTTGAACCAAGGCTCATGGCTGAAACGGTTGCTCCTGTATCCACTAATACCATCATGGAAACACCATCCACAAGGACGAACACCCTATTCCTAAAATATACAAATTGGCGGAGGTGTTTCTGTCATAAGGGAAGATCATCCAGCGACCTCAGCACCGGCGGTCGCACCGGCTAGTTCTTCAGAGTAGGCGATAAATAGCGACGCCGGGAAGACGGCGATCCGCTTGCGCGAGGCACAGTTGGTTATGTCAGGCTGCGACATGTAGCTCGGGAACGGCTTGGCAGCGTGATCCAGAACTGGTTGGACGTACCCTCAGGGAAAGTGCAAGCACGCGAAGCCGGAGTCCGGCCAGGTATCGTCTATTGGTCGTACTTCCGCGGCTGGTGACGACTGTAGTGCCTGGCAATGTAGCCCTCTGCCCACAGTGATAGCGCACGGGCAAGGAACGCTCCACAAAATACTGTTCGAAGTGCCCAGCAGATAGCGGTCTTCAAGGCGGCTATAGCGAATCAGCAGGCCGAACAAGATATCTCGGTTTTGGTCTACCACCACGGCTAGTCTGGATGCGCTGCCTCTACTGCTGTCCAGACGCATAGGCGTCACGACGTGGCTACGTCGTTTCCACTTCATTAATTTCCGTGACACACACCTAAGTTGACAAAGGAGCGTAAGGTGAGGCGTGTGCCAAACAAGGAGGGGATGCGTGGCTGGCCGCAGCAATGTGTTGCACGTCTATTCACCATGTCACCGCAGTTCTCCATGCACAATTCGTCGGAGAGTCCAAGAAAGTTCAGCAGGAGGTGTTGCATCGACGCTGGCGATAGTTGTGACGTTTGCCTGTCGTCCTGATTTATGCGTAATGCGGCGTGTCTTCAAGATCTCAAAGTACGAGCGTGGTGTAACACATATAATATGGACGTGAGGTCATCTTTGCATATAAGGAAATTGTAGACGTGTGCTGCAATGCGCTTAAGAAAAATGACCGACGCTATCTTCCTAAGAAATCAGCAAGTTTATTATCTTGCACAGCTTAAATATTTCCTCGATGTAGGTGGTGCAGATCTCTCCAGGTGTTTAGGCTGTCGAGGCAAGCGTCCTCTCCGCACGTACCCGATTTATGGGCGAAGAAGCTTAGGGTCTCGGGCTGTCGGCAGCTTTTGTGTCCTGTTGTCACGGTAAATCAAGTTATGGAATAATGGTAAAAAAACAAGTCTATAATGTATCAAACCAGTTATAAATGAACTCTCATAATTTAAACTTACTTAAAATAAATAAATAGCAAGGGTTTGAATGCATTAATAACGGCAGTTTGTTAAATTCGGTTGTGAAAATTTTGTGGGCCTACCCTGCAGGATGTGCAGTCAGACGTGTTTGCATGTGTACGCCGATCCTGAAGGCAGTGCACCCGGGCAGTATGTGTAGGGTCGTCGCATCAGCAGAGATTCTCTCGAGTGTGTCCTAATATTCCCGGGCTGTCGGCGTCTAACGTCATTGTTGTAACAGCGGTAAAGCAAGCCCATTAACAAGCATTGACACTTCCTGTGGAAAACTCTGGCGCATCAACGCATGCTTCGCACCGTCCCAGGTTTCACGTTAATGCACCTGTCATATTTTTTCGTCAATCTCCAAAGGATTTACTCATTCCTTCGAGAAATCGTCCCTTTAAAGTCTATTCGTGGTTCTCATACCACATCAGCATGGTTTCCGTCAGAAACAACACGACGTTGTGGCACTTGGTGATGGAGTCCCAACGGATCACCCGATTACAGTGCGTCAGCCACTCGTCCACATCTTCTCATGGACTTCCTGCGAACGATCATAGCTCAATATAGCCCTACGTAGAGGCGACCGTTGTTGACCTTTGTGTTGTTGCAACAGGCGCTGAGTCGTGTCTTTCTTTCTGCGGCATGGTTAGCGAGAGACGTGCCAGAAGGCGGTTCCGGCGAAGCTTTACAGATTGTGCTTCCGTGGCATTTGTGCGTCGTGTACCCAGCGAGTCCAGCGTCCTATTACTTCCACGACAGGGTTTATTGAGGCGCGTCGTGGAAGTGGCCTCAACGGTCCTCATCGCCTACCAAGGTTTTTCCCGTATTGATGACAACGATGTTTCTGAGCACATGCGGCACTCATCCACCAGAGGGGATATGCCAAGAGTTATTTGATAGCTCGTAGTTCGATTAAAGTCTTCATCTGCTTCTCCAATGACCCTTGTCGCCACTAATACAATGAATGACACGCACCGAATACGCGCACAACTGTACTCTTAACACTTATAGAACACTTCCTTACAGACCAATATACCAGTCACAGGTCTGAAATCGCGACACACGTTTGTAGAAATATTGATAACTGTACCTCACAAAAAAGGTAATTATTCTTTCCAAGCCCTCTATTCTTAATCATGGATCAAGCCATGAATCAGGAGGCCAATACACGCACATGTTTCACGTGTATGAATGAAGAACACTTCCCTTGATACGACAACCCACTGAGCACCTTCGTCATAGTTAAAAAAGCAAATGCACTATTTCCTGTCAAAAAAAAAAGACATCACATCCACTAACGACCCGAGTGGCGTCAATTCTTCATGCAAGAGCGAGCGCATTCCAGCAGTGTTCGAAAAGAAATTTTTAACTGCTTACCTGCGCAGTGGAATAGTATTTCACTCATATGTCCACAGTCGCCACAACGACTGACTGGCGCCTTTTTCTAAATATGTTCGAAAAGCGTTGCAAGGCGCCGTGAGTGTCCTGCACGAAATACTTCGGGCAAGAACAGCGCGCACTACACAACGAAAAAGAAAGAAGGCAGGACTCCACACATACGCTAACAACTGACGTTTTATTCCTCTTACACAATCCGCATAGATCGCGTGTTAAAGCACCCGTATATATTAAGCTGTCGTAATGAACTAACCCACTTGAAATGTGTCACTGACGAAACATTTACACCGTTACTTTTTCAGCGGACGTTTAAGTAAGTTCGAAACCAGGAAGTACAGGAAAGTGGATACTTACTGTATTCTGAAGCCACCACTACTTCCACGCGAGTAGCGTTGAATACGTTCTCCATCACTTCAGCGATGAAGCTGGCTACGTCATCGGTAACTGTAAGAAAAAAGGTTACTGTGTTTTCGACACTTGCATAGAAATGAGCGCTGTAACCAGCGTTTAAAGACGAGAAAGATGTGCGACGAGGAATAGGTGCTATAATCTGACACACATGTCTAATGACGAAAATATCTAAATCAATATCTGTGGAGAAGAGTAGATTACATAAAGCCTGGCAGAAGATTCCAACTTTTCCTGTTACAAGCAGGTCATACCGCAAAATGTACGTTGATATATTAATTTTGCAATGCAACACATTGTAAGACCGCTTGCGAGTACTCGATATGCAGGTCTAAACTTTTGTAAAAAGGTTAATGCGAGGATTTGTTGCGTTTAATAAGACAAACTCTCATTGATGCCGCGGTGAAACATGCTTTTGGAAATGGGAAACGCAATTCAATGTTTAAAAGGGTACAACCTTACACTATGTTTTGTACAATCCTTGAAGTCTATTGTACTCTTCCTAAAATTTCACAACTTAGGAAACCGCTGGCAAACTAACGTTAAACACGCTGAAGGGGACAAGTTTCATATGTGGTCCGTGGTAGATGCTAGTGCCAGCGAAGGACAAGATTTTTATCCTTGGCCTTTGAATTTTCTCGTTCTATATATCATACCTGTAGTGTGGCCAATCCGGCTTGGGGGCATTTGCCAGTTGTAGAGGCCGCAACAACAACAGCAGCAACAACAAGGGCTTCTTTAAGGCTGGTGGGCGCTTCGAGCGCGGCTCGTGGCCTTGCCTTGAGTGAGGCCTCTATGCCATTACAACGCAGCTGCGACTGCCTCGCGCGAACGATATGCTTCCGTCAAAACAAGTCTTGTCTAATACCCTCAGAGAGTGAAACCTATGTAGAACAAGCACTACGGTCACAAAATTTACAGCCGAACATACTTTCTAGATATCCTGCTCCGACTGCTAATAGTTCCAATGTAAAATTATTTCACTTCTACGTTCTTAAGACTACCGTCCTTTTCAGAATAACGATCGCTTTCAGTTCCGCGTCACATTGTCAACGCTGCAGTACAGGAAACTCATACTCGGAAGAGCGAGAACACGTAGGTTGCAGTGGTTTCGTGACGGCTACTGGAGCGATGTTCTAGAAGACGACACAGCCAGCAGACGCCCAGCAACTGGCTCCGTATAAAACACAACACGGTGAGAAAGATAACCAAAAGCTGAAGAACGAGTGCTCTCTTGGTGCTGCTCTTGAAACGACGTAGCGCGCAGAGATTGTTGCAGACTAAGAAAAAGAAGAGGTGAAGGAGTGCAGATTAACGGTCTTACACACCAGCGCACAACTGCACCTCTTCGGAAGGGACTGCAGCACAGGGTTTTACAAGCGCAGACGGTGAAGAGCTGAGCACGACAGAACTTCGATTCCGAAGACCCGTGCGCCATCGAAGTTGATGCACTGGTTTTGCTCTCCCTTGTATTCTGCGAGTGCGCTTCCGTCGGAGTTGAACCAGCTTACGTAGTGCATTGGCTGGCATATTATTCTTTCTGTGAAGCTTTTGATCTCGCTGATGTAAGTGGCGTGGCACGTAGCACAGGGCAGTTCGTGAACTACTCCGGAGGACCTCTGCTTCGGCTCACGGGCTTTCGGACGCGAGATCAGCCGCCTTATTGTTGACGTTGATTTGTGTGCTACTCGGATACCCTACTTCACCAAAAGTCGAAACGCACTGGCGAATGCTCACATTTCAGCTTTAATCACGCCACTTTTCACAAAGTGTCGGTCGTCATCAGATTCCTGACACGTGCAAGACTCATGTAAAGCTCAGATAGGAGCTGCACGTAAATAGTGATGATTGTCGACATTTTCACTATAACGATCTTTTAGAATAACTATCAATTTGTTCCTGCCCGATTAAGTTCGTTATACTTAGATTTCACTGTATTCATTCTTCTTATGAGCCACACGACATTGTATTGACACAGAAGGATTGCTTCTCCGCCGTTGACCTTACTTTTACCGTGCACTTCATACCATGATAGACTTGTTCAGACCTGCCGCCTGTGATAACAGCCGGAGCGAAGTATCTTCTTGGTCCTGAATTTTCACGGCAACGCCTCTAGGCATCCCCCGTGGTACTGGACAGGGTCGCGGGTTGTTGCTGCTTTGGTCAATCGCACCTTGAAAGGAACCTTTGAGGAATTCGTGCCTAAGAACTCTATATCATGCACCGTGGCCACGGCGTTGGATGGAGAAGTAACCGCCAAAAAAGCGGAGGTCCCGGCTTGAAGGGTGGAAGGAAGGTACAAGGGAACAGTCGGCGCTCTGATTGCGTCAGTGTTTGTATGCATATCAATGTTTGTATTATTGTCAGTGTTTGTATTATTGTTTGTGTGCATATTATTGTATATTTTTTTCACACTGTCTTGCTGTACTGTGTTATTGCACATTTTTGCACACTGTCGTGCTGTACCTGCCCGGAGTGCCTCACGAAGAGCGGGCAAAGTCAGGAGACACACTGTCGGCTTCTTTAAGGCTGGTGGGCGCTTCGAGCGCGGCTCGTGGCCTTGCCTTGAGTGAGGCCTCTATGCCATTACAACGCAGCTGCGACTGCCTCGCGCGAACGATATGCTTCCGTCAAAACAAGTCTTGTCTAATACCCTCAGAGAGTGAAACCTATGTAGAACAAGCACTACGGTCACAAATTTACAGCCGAACATACTTTCTAGATATCCTGCTCCGACTGCTAATAGTTCCAATGTAAAATTATTTCACTTCTACGTTCTTAAGACTACCGTCCTTTTCAGAATAACGATCGCTTTCAGTTCCGCGTCACATTGTCAACGCTGCAGTACAGGAAACTCATACTCGGAAGAGCGAGAACACGTAGGTTGCAGTGGTTTCGTGACGGCTACTGGAGCGATGTTCTAGAAGACGACACAGCCAGCAGACGCCCAGCAACTGGCTCCGTATAAAACACAACACGGTGAGAAAGATAACCAAAAGCTGAAGAACGAGTGCTCTCTTGCTGCTGCTCTAGCAACGACGTAGCGCGCAGAGATCGTTGCGGAGTACGAAAAAGAAGAGGTGAAGGAGTGCAGATTAACGGTCTTACACACCAGCGCACAACTGCACCTCTTCGGAAGGGACTGCAGCACAGGGTTTTACAAGCGCAGACGGTGAAGAGCTGAGCACGACAGAACTTCGATTCCGAAGACCCGTGCGCCATCGAAGTTGATGCACTGGTTTTGCTCTCCCTTGTATTCTGCGAGTGCGCTTCCGTCGGAGTTGAACCAGCTTACGTAGTGCATTGGCTGGCATATTATTCTTTCTGTGAAGCTTTTGATCTCGCTGATGTAAGTGGCGTGGCACGTAGCACAGGGCAGTTCGTGAACTACTCCGGAGGACCTCTGCTTCGGCTCACGGGCTTTCGGACGCGAGATCAGCCGCCTTATTGTTGACGTTGATTTGTGTGCTACTCGGATACCCTACTTCACCAAAAGTCGAAACGCACTGGCGAATGCTCACATTTCAGCTTTAATCACGCCACTTTTCACAAAGTGTCGGTCGTCATCAGATTCCTGACACGTGCAAGACTCATGTAAAGCTCAGATAGGAGCTGCACGTAAATAGTGATGATTGTCGACATTTTCACTATAACGATCTTTTAGAATAACTATCAATTTGTTCCTGCCCGATTAAGTTCGTTATACTTAGATTTCACTGTATTCATTCTTCTTATGAGCCACACGACATTGTATTGACACAGAAGGATTGCTTCTCCGCCGTTGACCTTACTTTTACCGTGCACTTCATACCATGATAGACTTGTTCAGACCTGCCGCCTGTGATAACAGCCGGAGCGAAGTATCTTCTTGGTCCTGAATTTTCACGGCAACGCCTCTAGGCATCCCCCGTGGTACTGGACAGGGTCGCGGGTTGTTGCTGCTTTGGTCAATCGCACCTTGAAAGGAACCTTTGAGGAATTCGTGCCTAAGAACTCTATATCATGCACCGTGGCCACGGCGTTGGATGGAGAAGTAACCGCCAAAAAAGCGGAGGTCCCGGCTTGAAGGGTGGAAGGAAGGTACAAGGGAACAGTCGGCGCTCTGATTGCGTCAGTGTTTGTATGCATATCAATGTTTGTATTATTGTCAGTGTTTGTATTATTGTTTGTGTGCATATTATTGTATATTTTTTTCACACTGTCTTGCTGTACTGTGTTATTGCACATTTTTGCACACTGTCGTGCTGTACCTGCCCGGAGTGCCTCACGAAGAGCGGGCAAAGTCAGGAGACACACTGTCATTTCGCCCCCTTCGTGGGCATTTTTTGAAAATGTCCAAATAAATGAAATGAAAAATGAAATGAAAAGAAGCGATGTTAACAATTTCTGGTAATGAGTCTGGGCTGCCGTCGCTTAACTTCGTGGTCGTCGTGGATGCGGTAGAGCAAGTCCATTAGCACAGATTGGCGTGTTCCTGTGGGAAGCACCAGCGCATAACCGCATGCTTCGTACTTCCCCAGGTTTCACGTTAACGGAGCTGTTATGCACTTCTGTACCATATTTTTGCGGTAGAGTTTCCTGAAGGGTACCTTCGCATGAGACATATCAGTTTTCGCAGTAAATGTGTCATTCAATAAAGTATATTACATAGAAGGGCGTATGTAATGTAAATTAGAAGTGGTTAAAATTGTGAAATAATCGTTCCGCAGTAGAGAACAACGTAATTTCTCTTTGTAGGCAATGAGCTTCAGCCACGATGGCATATTTGCTCGGCTACTGACCATAATGACGCGGGCTCGATCCATGCTGAGCTAGGAGTATTTTCGATAGAGGCGTAAGTGCCACACGACTTTGTCAGCTATCTGTGCAGTTTGCGTTTGCAGAGCGAGTTAATTAACCTCTTGTTTCCGCATCCTTCAAACCTACCAGCCACGCGTCATAATCCGTGTCTTGGGCATCCAAAATCTCAGCAATTATTATTCTTATTATAAAAATAGACAATGACTTAGTCAAGTGGATCTTACCAACGAGATTTTCTGATTGCTGCTCTGCCACCGCCGCAGAAATCATCAGAGCCACAACGGTTGAAAACATGTTGATCATCGACGACTGGAGGCCGGAACAGTCCAATAAACTGCGTTTATGACGACGCACTCGGATGATTTATAACGGAGCCTGCTTGCATGGTGACGGCACTTGATCGATCCAGCTTTAGGAAAAACATTGCTCACTGTTCCACCAGAGATATTAGAGAAAGTTGAAGAGCAGGATGTGCGACTTCAGTAGCGTGCTGTCAGTGTTTTAAATGTATTCGTTATTTCAGTCATACCAGAAAAAAGAATAGAAGTAAAATGCTCCACACAACCAGTTTGGCTCTTTGAACATGATGTGCACATTGGAGGGCACTGTACGACAGCAACAATGTTTTTGTATGCACTGCATATAAATGCTACGGCACTGGCTGTTAACCTTCTTCCGTGGAAAAACGATTGGCAAACAAGAACGCGCCACAAGTGACCGCTTCTTGTTTCAGTTCCTCCGCTAAATACCGCAAAGCACTCTACGCCATTTGACCAGAACACGCAAGCTGCTTAAAGGTACACATACTTCTTAAACTGGGGAGAAGTTCATCATGGCGTTCAATGTCATCAGGGCTTGGAGTACATTGTAATTATCGAGCTTTGCACCCATTAGAAGTGGCAAAAAACCGCCAGAATTTTACCCGTGAGACCGCGTGACTGCGTACTGAGAACCGGCGCTAAAAGCACTGGTGTCAACAATGTTGATCGCGTGATTACCGTCCACTTCTCGAGCACCGGTGTAGCCAGGGCTCTCGCTTCAAAGTTCTCAGGTTAAGATGTATGAAGTGTGGTCGCAGAACGTCACATGTGTGCGATCAGAATATTGTAATGGAAAATTGCGTGCGCTTCTGCTCCGTGAAGACAGATGACCAGCAAAATTGTGGTGGTATGATTGGACAACCGCGTTAACGATCTCTGTCTAGGCGACTCGAATGACCGACTTCGTTTTGGTCAGAGCGTACATATGAAGTTAAGTAAAGTGAAGTTTATTTCCCTTCGTAAAAAAAGGAGGAAGCCGGGGCTAAAGGCTGGAACATCTGACGAAGGCCTGGGCACCCCTGTACAGTCTGGTATAAATATACATATAGATATAACTGAGAATATTACAATAAAGTAACAGTATAAATACAAAATCAGCTACACTTGCAGGTGTCACCTGTGACAAGTGAAAAACGGTTTTACGCATAACAAAAAAGAGAAGCTATTAAATCGATTTTCCTTCCACTTATAGTTCAAGTTCACAGCTGAAACGGTTTGGTTAGCTATCCATCAGCGTTATCCATGATTTATTAGCTTCATGTGCTGTTGATGCCATTTAACTCTTACTTCCTTGCTGCACTGCAAGCACGATAAGCCCACGATTCCGAATTTTTTGGCGTAAGCATCCACCTTGTGCGCGGACACTACGCTCAAGAACCTGCCCATTTACGGCTGCGCTGAAAGGTACTCACGAATCGATATTACAGACCGAATGACACGAAGCGCTGAAGGTGGTAAAAGAGTAGTCGTGAGCATTACCAAGGTAAAATGGCAAAGCCTCAGCAAAGAAATATCAATCCTCAAAAACCGATGGAATGGCTTCGGAAGAGAATTCGGAGTTCAGCAAAGACTAAAAGATTGCTGTCCAATCATAATCATGAACGTCACTCTTCTAAATGAAAATGACTCGGCAAAACACGATAAACACTCAAAAACCGAGAGAAGCTGTTAGGACGTCAGTACTAAGTGGAGGAAACACTATTGGATGGTAGAAGTCAGTCAGGAGCTCAGCCCAGGAAGACGTTTGATGACGCAGCATAAGCAGGTCAACATTTGTACATGTTAGTAGTGGGTTTGGGTGTTGGCGCTTTGAAGCGGTATTAGCCTTCCGCTAGGAGAAGAAGAAGCGCAAGATCCTAGGGGGGAAAGAAGACGACGTTGAAGTAGAGAGGCAATAAAAGATGGACGCCCGTTCCAATGCAGTGTATTCTACTGTGTCTTTGTAAATAGGAACGCTACATTATTTTGGCACAGCCGACAATCAACTACTACATGTGGGTGACCTTCTTCCTTGATGAGGCCTCCGCGGAGGATATCATCTTTTCGAAGTACCAAGCTCAAGATGAACCAGCGGCGGAACTACCTCGGGAACAACTGTGTTGAACTTGTAAATATGGTCTTGGAGAAATCTTCCATAGACACTGATGAACTACGTCGAAGAGGTGCTGTGAAAGTGAACTTGCGTCTGCAGACTATTGACGAGCTAGTCCTTCAGCGGGTGCGTCGAAAGGACTCTGGATCACGGTCTTCAACGGATGAGGTGAGCCTCATTCTGAAAGCTCTTCAGTTACAGCATGAGCAGGTTGTACAACAGAACCGTCTCGTAACGTCGCTGATCAGTTCCCTAAACGCTGAAAAGCCCGTCCCTAACTTTGTTGAGCCCGACGCATTTGACGGCTCGTCTTCAATCCCAGACAGTTGGATGGAATTTTACGAATATGCCGCCGTAAAGAACAAGTGGTATGCTGACGATGACAAGATTTCTAACATGCGCACTTACTCGAGAGGCGTTGCACGCAAGTGGTACGAGTTACGTGTTATTGAAGACGCTAACAACCCTTGGAATGACTCGAAGGAATCATTCTTGACAACATTCCGGACCAATCCAGTACAAAGATGGGACACTGCACTTAAATTCAAATCCACGCAGGGCTCCCTTCTGGAGTATTTTTTAGAAACGCCGCCTTTTACAGCTGGCCAAGCCTTTGCTGCCACCCTCTGCTGTACTAGCCCTAATAATGCATGGCCGGCACGCCGAAGTTCGGAAGCAAGCTTAGTACGGTCCCCTAAAACTGTAGACGGGCTTTTTGAGTGTCTTCAGGACATCCAATCTACTTCAGAGGAAAAACACCCTGCCACTATTAGCGGATGCTTCAGGTGGTCTGTCGCGCGCGGTTCAAGCTGTAATGAGCGAGAACCGAGCCGTCTTGTAAGCAGCGAAGAAACGTCGGGCTGGCGTGCCCCACAGGTCGGGTGTATAACATCGATACCGACTCTGAGGATCATTCGACGATAAAAAACTTATAAACGAAAGTGATCAGTCCGACTCGATGACCACATCTGAGACTGTTTATTTAGCTCGCTGTAGCCTACTTCACATTCCTGTTAAAATCGGCAACAGACACATGATGGTCCTGGTAGACAGCGGTGCTGTGTCGATATTAAATGCCAAGCTAGCAGATGTGAGTCATATCCATAGCGGAAGAGTGCTACGAGTGCAAGGTTATGACGGAAAGGTGGCATTGCACAATCAGTCGGCCTCAGTAACCATCGACTTTCAAGGTCACGAGATCAATAGTGAAGTATTGGTGATTGAGGGCGTGACATACGATTTTAGATCCAAAGAAACTGAAAATCAATGTATACTGGGATGATGCTGTTTTAGTTGCAAGATTACCAAGGAACGAGACACAGGAGGGTAAACAAGATGATCGGCGAGTTGTAAAATGTGCAGCAGATATTGAAAAGGCATTCCCTGAACTCGTATATGTAGGAAACTACCCACCAGCAATGACGTCACACAAGGTCCCTTTTGAACTAGCAAGACCATCATCCGCAAATCACCTTATAACATGTCAAGAGAGCGGAAGATGTGGTTGAAGAAAGAAGTACAGGAGATGCTGGATGCTCATATAATTCGACCGTCTGTATCACCCTTCGCCTCTCCTATAACAATAGCGCCAAAGGAAAATGGAGCTTTCAGACTCTGCACAGACTACAGGGCTCTCAATCGTCAAGCTGACCTTATACCATTCCCAATGCCAAAGACAGACACGATTATAGATGACACAGGTGGCTGCCAACATTTTTCTCGTATTGACTTCTGCAAAGGGTTCTGACAGATTCCGCTAACCGAAGAAACAAAAATGTACACTGCTTTTATAACGCCTTTTGACCTGTACGAGTATAACAGGCTTCCATTCGGCTGGAAGAACTCGCCGGCATGGTTCCAGAAGTTTATGAACGAAGTTCTGAAGCCTTTCCTAGGTGTATTTTGCAATGTGTACATAGACGATGTTGTCGTTTTCTCAAAAACAGAGGCTTGTCACTTGTCTCAGGTACTAAGATCACTTGTCTCAGGTACTAACTGCATTGAGCACGGCGCACCTGAAAGTCATTTTTAAGAAAAGCGCCTTCTTTCAGAAAAAAGTTCTTTTCCTTGGAAGAGACTTTGATGGAACAGCCAAAAGCACTAAACAAGAGTCCGTTGAGAGGATTTCCCAACTGGTTATACCATACGACGTACACTCATTGCGTGTGTTTTTTGGGATTAGCTGGGCATTTCAGGCCTTTGATAAAGGACTTGCCTTAAAAACAAGAGGCCTCACACGCCTTACACAAACGGAAGTTCCCTTTGAGTTGAACGATGAATGTGAGGAAGTTTACCGTGGTTTGGTGCACAAAATCTCTGCTGACCCTGTTCTACGGATACCTGACTTCAGTTTGCCCTTTGAGCAGAACACCGACGCTTCACACTACGGGACAGGTGCGGTTTTGTACCAGAAGTGTCGTGACTCATCTGGCCGTGAAAAGTGATGCGTCGTGGGGTATTACAGCTATACCCTCAAGCCACCTTAAGTTAACTACACCACTACTGAAAAGGAGGCACTCGCAGTCTTTAAAGCAATTCAGTACTTCCGCACTTACCTCGAAGGCACCAAGTTCTCTTTGTTCACGGATCACCAGGCCCTCACTCATCTCTTGAATATGATTCAACCAAAAGGACGTATTGCAAGATGGATGAACTACTTGCAGCAGTTTGATTTCACCATCTCCCACCGACCTGGATCTCTTTTAACTGACGCAGATGCCTTGTCGAGATTAATGATACAATCCAGCAGTGAACAACCGGACGTAATTAATGAAGTGAAATTGTGGGAAGGCAACAAACCTATGACGTTTATTGAAGATCGTTACCAAGTTCCGCCAACACTGGTTCCTAAGGTTCTTTATTTGTACCACAACACCCCAGAGTCAGGAGGACACGACGGATTTTGGCGCACTTACAACAAACTAGCCAGGCTATTTAAGTGGCCCCGCATGAAGGAAGATGCCAGTCAGTACTTTCGTTCATGCCACATTTGTCAAGTGAATAAGGTAAAATATAAGCAGTCTACGGATGCCATGATACTTCCTTGCCACTCAAAGGTGCCTTTTGAAGTCGTTCACCTGGACTTTGCCGAACTAAATAAGAAACGAAGAGTCAGAAAAACGCAAGCGTTTCTTCTGGCCATAGATGAATGCACACGGATGGTCGCAGCACGCGCAGGAAGAGAAGATGCAAATAGCGTCATCGCTATCCTCGAAAGGGATATCTTTAGGACAACGAGGACGATCGTGTGTGACAACGGACCAGCGCTCAGGAGCGAAAGACTGGCAAGATGGGCTCGGGAACATGATGTATCGATCAAGTTCTGCTCGCCGTACCACCCCGCGGCGAACGGACTTGCAGAGCGTGCGATACGGGATGGGAAACAGTTCATGAAGATGTACAAAAATTTCACTGGTAGTTGGAAATGCTCATTAGAAGCGGCCGTTAACCACCATAACCGCACCAGTGGCTTGGGAAGCAGTCCACAGGTCGCGTCATCAGGACAAGTCCCTATCTTGCAGGCGGATCGTGTGTTGGGTCTACTAGAAAATCTCAAGATCGTCGAGGAGCGGAAAGAAAAACCCCAGGGCGGGAGGTACCGTACACGAATGAAAAGAAATTTTGACAAGAGACATAACTCGGACATTCCGGAAATTCAGGTCACCGACCTCGTTCTAGTTAGGAAGGGAGCGAAAGATGCCCACCCAAAATTTTATGGTCCTCATTCTGTGACAAAGACAGCCTCTCAGCAAGGAATATTGAAGACGGCTTGGTACATCGCGAGCGCGGATCAGTTGAATGTGCTTCATTTGGAAGTGTTTTCAAGTATTCCCCGGAAGGAGATAGCAAAAGAAACCTGGAAGGGTGAAGCGGTATTAGTCTTCCGCTAGGAGGAGAAGAAGTGCGAGATCCTAGGGGGGAAAGAAGACGACGTTGAAGTAGAGAGGCAATAAATGATGGACGCCCGTTCCAATGCAGTGTATTCTATTGTGTCTTTGTAAATAGGAACGCTACACGCGTTCCTATAAAGGAGGAAATACAAACTATTGTGATGAAATCAGTAATGACAATATATCGCAAAAATAACAGTGACTCTGTGAGAAAGATTAGGACAAACAAGTCTGTCGAATTGTTTCCGACTTCGGCAATGACTGGAGGGCGCTAACGAATGGTAGCAGAAGACTCTGGTGAGGAGGACTCATCAAATAGCGCAAGAACTCTTCGGAGAATAGCGTTCCAAAGCCGCTGGAATAAGTTGGGAAGTGGATATTAAGTTGAGGAAACAGCAAACGGTGGTGGTATACTTATTGACAGGTTTCTTTTCCGAGGGAGGATAGCAGCGAGGATAATTCAATGCCATCTAACAGTTTTTGACAGTGCGACAGCGATTTCCCGGAAGCCTTATGGCACCATTCGCATCGTAACTTACCCAAAGCACCTAGTATAAGGGCAGCAGCGGGCACTTATATACTACCTTCCCTTCTCAAAACTGATTTCTCTCCAGAGCTATGCCGACTGGCCGTGTCAACGCCAGCGATAGTTGTGCCGCGTGCGGGATGCGCCGTCGCCGCCGCGTCTTCTCCCTTACGAAAATGCCATATATGGACTGATATTAAAAAATCCACATACGGTTATATTAAAAATTGGGCAGATATGGCGGAAACAATTCGACAGCTTAAAACAGCGTAAATCATCTGTGTATCTCGAAGACGACACTGGTAATGCTGTTCCCAATATCGCGGTCGCGGACACTCTAAATTCTATGTTTTGCTCCGTTTTTACCAAAGAAGTTCATAATCACCTTCCTCAATTTCCATTCCTGAATCACCCCATTATGCCCGAGATCACATTTTCACCTGAAGGTATTGTCAAAATAATTGACTCACTAAAGATAACTTCATCTGCTGGACCCGATGGTATCAACTCCAAAGTGTTAAAAAATACCAAGTGCATAACCAGTGTTATTTTGTCTCATATTTTTCAACAGTCATTGTCATGCAGCACCCTGCCTCATGAATGGAAGTTGGGTAAGATTGTTCCAGTCCCTAAGAAAGGCCCCTCTAGCTACCGCCCGATCTCTCTAACCAGTGTCTGCTCTAAAATCATGGAACATGTCATTTACTCTCATACCTTCAATTTCCTCAATTCCGTGAACTTCTTTAATCCTTGTCAACATGGCTTTCAAAAACTTTTTTCGTGCGAAACCCAACTTGTACTATTTCTCCACGATATTCATGTTAGCGTTGATCAAACCATACCCGTAGACGCCCTTTTCATCGATTTCGAAAAAGCTTTCGACAAAGTGCCACATAAACGCTTGATATTAAAACTTTCGCGACTTAACCTACATCCCCTTGTTTACGATTGGATTAAGGACTTCCTCACTAACCGACAGCAATTCGTGCATGCCAATCATTCATCATCGACTTCATCTCCTGTCTTATCCGGAGTGCCACAAGGCACTGTATTGGCTCCACTCCATTTCCTCATTTATATAAACGACCTGCCCAGTAATATTTCATCAAAAATACGCCTGTTCGCAGACGACTGCGTCATTTATCGCCCGATCAATAACGTCACCGATAACCTAGCGCTCCAAAGCGACTTACTAAAATTAGATAAATGGTGCAGTGATTGGTTAATGCCGGTGAATACTAACAAAACATCCTTGGTTTCATTTAATAGACGGCACGACTACCCGGCGTTCAAATATTCCCTTAACGGCAGCCTCATCTCCTCTGAACCTAATGCGAAGTACCTAGGTATTACTCTCTGTGACGACCTCACTTGCACCACTCACATAACCGATATTACTAATGCCGCTAACCGAACTTTAGGCTATCTTAAGCGAAATCTAAGGCATGCATCTCCTCTGGTGAAATTACTAGCTTATAAAACACTAACCCGACCCAAATTAGAGTATGCTTGTTCCATCTGGGATCCCCCTGAACGCTTTCTAACCGAACTAATAGAATCAATACAAAACCGCGCCGTTAGATTTATTTATTCTGATTATTCTTACACTACTAGTGTAACAAACCTAAAGAAAAAAGCAGGCCTGCCCAGTCTTCAGATGCGCCGCAAAATCGCAAGGCTTTCACTCTATCATAAGTTTTTTCATGTTCTGCGTAACTGTTCTCCCATCAACCCAGCTCATCGCATCTCTCAACGCACCAGCCATGTTAAAGCGGTGTACCCTCCCCGTGCCCGCACCGCCACGCATCTGCAATCATTTTTTGTCAAGACCGCCATCGACTGGAACAATCTTCCCTCGGACATCGTCCTTCACGTCAATCATACTCATTTCAAGAATTCCGTCGAGTCACACTTTGTAAATACGAACTAACTTGTTTGTTTATCCAACCCCTCATGTAAAACCCTGTGTACAGGGTCCTTGAGGTATTTTCAATAAATAAATAAATAAATAAATAAATAAATAAATAAATATATGGTATATACGGCCCTTATATGGCCATATCTGCCCAATTTTGAACATATCCGTATACTGGCCCGTATATGGCCATATCTTCCCAATATTTAATATAGCCCCGCCACGGTGGTCTAGTGGCTATGGTACTCGGCTGCTGATCCGAGGGTCGCGGGATCGAATCCCGGCCGCGGCGGCTGCATTTCGATGGAGGCGAAATGTTGAGGCCCGTTTGCTGTGTGATGTCAGTGCACGTTAAAGAACCCCAGGTGGTCGAAATTTCCGAAGACCTCCAATACGGCGTCTCTCATAATCAGAACTGGTTTTGGGACATTAAACCCCACAAAACAACAAACAAAACAACAACAATTTTTAATATATCCTTATATGGCGCCTTATATGGCCATATCTGCTCAATATTTAATATATTCATATATGGGCCCTTATTTGGCCATATCTGCCTAATTTGTAATATATCTGTATATGGCCCTTAAATGACAATAGCTGCTTGACACTATAGGCCATATGTGAGGGCTGAATACATATATAAACAAAAACAGAACATAAATGCGAGATGGACCTTTCACGTGTGTACTTTATTTTCAAGCTATGGTTTCATTCTTCGGTGTTGTCTTTTTACTTTTTGCTTCTCAGTTCGCTGAGCTTTGCGCCCATATGATTACGTTTTCCAGTGTACTCAAGTTGGCACTTGGCGGAGAAGTCTTTTGTGCGAGCTGTAAATGGCAAAACACAATTGGAGCATGAACGTAATGCTTATATATTCAGGGCCAATAAATAGCTCCAAAATATGTACAGCTTATGACACAATGACACAATGTTTTATATGTATACATGCGTGCATTCACGTAGGTGCCAAGTACAACAATCATAAAACATCGGAGCGGGCCCGTATCGTTAAACCATCCTGCATGACTGTGCATGACTACCCAATGTGCTGATCAATATGCAAAGCACCTTACAAACAGTGGCTCAATTATTACTTCAATTTACTTCCTTGCACTTTCGGCCGAAGGGAAGGGAGATGCTTGTCTCTGTTTTGTCAAAAACAATTCATGGCAATTAGCTGCAGCTGTCACGTATGAAAAAAAAACACTGTTTTTCTCAACGACGTAATTAGCTTGGTAATCAGGTAAGGTCGGTCCTCCGCAATGGCATCAATATATGCACATAAAGCACTGTCATTGATAGCTGAACCAGTAAACATGTTTATACACTATTGCAATAAAGCAACTGACCTTTGATGTGTAGGGACGACTGAGTGTATTTTAACCTCTCCGAACTAGTGTGTGGCATGCTCTATTTGGTAAACAAATAAAATAAATGCAGATAAGATCTAAAGTGCAGCCACACCATTTTTATAATCAATATAACACTTTCAGCTGCTTCTGAAGCATCGTGCGCTTCCAGCCTCATGGCTTCGTGGCAAACCCACCAGCACCTGTCTCAACAGCTGCACTGGTGCCAGATTCCGCGAATAAGCTTTAATAACGAGAATTTCACTAGTGAAAGGGCGGGGGAAGGGCACCCGTAAAACGAACGGAATTTCAACAGCAACCCTTCTAAGGCATCCGTCAGGAAAAAGCAGAAAAGTATAGCGTATCTAAGCGCGGTACATCTCTTGGATGATCTTCGATCTCTCCACAGGAAGAACATACTGCATTTGGGATCTTACAACGTCGCCAAAGGGTCGTCGCCAAAGCCGCAACTAAAAAAAAATCACGTGAGCTTTGCGATACTAGCCGTTTATCCGATATCTGATGGCGAAAACATAGCGCTTAACAGCTATGAAATTGTCCAATTGACGTTTCTGAACTGACAGACCGTATTAGAATTTGAGTAACAAGCATCAAAGCTTACCTTGTAGCAATCAGCCTGGCATGAAAGAAGCCTTTGTACTGCCACAAAACTTCCATTGTGACATCACTTCGTTAAGAATGTGCTCTTCTGTCACTCCCGACGCAGGTCATTTTAGAACATGGAAGGTTCTGCACATATTTGCGACGCGATGGAAGCATGCCGCTCAGTACCACAGCACCACCATTTTCGTAAATTAAAGCCAGGCAGCGGCACGCAGCAAAACGTTGGTGGAGAAAATGGCTCAACAGTTATGAGGACTATGCAAATATAGTCCGTAAGAAAACGAAAGGGAGAGGTGTATCGTTCTGAGAGGAAGCGACGAACGTAAAACAGAAACTCTGATATTTCTATTGTTTACCCGAAAATACGAACGTGTTTTGTCAAGCTGATGAGAAATGTGTTGTGACTTAAGGCTGCCAGTGAGACATGTATATTTTCTTGCTTATCACAAGCAGTGGACTACTTTTTGGTCGCGAAAGTACACAGCGGAAACACGAGGGCTAGCTTTGGCAGCGCTTCACCTGATGCATGAAATCTGTTCCACGTGCACGTGGAAAAAGTCAGGGGCCGTCTCCAAAGGTCCGGTGCACTGTTCCGAGAAAAGAATTACAGCATATCCACGGAGTGAATGATGATGAGTGTGCCAAGCTCCGGATGTTCATCGTAGATCGTGCCGAGTTCCGGATTACTTTAGTTGACGCGCACGCTACGAATCCTTATGGTTCAAGTATGTACAAGTAAAATCTCCCACCGGCACTTCATTGCAAGTCAAGATCCAGTGCCTATATATATATATATATATATATATATATATATATATATATATATATATATATACGGTGGCCGGTGAACGGTTCTCCAACGCGAGCAGTCGGTATTTCTCAATCAACAATCTCGTTAGCAGACGCTGCCTGCGCCAACATTGTCTCTCGCCAGTGAGGGCGCGTTCTCCTTCTTTGCGAGCTGGTAGAGCGTTCCTCTAAGAAAGAGCGTTTCCATAGTCAACGCGCGCCTTTCTCTCTCTCTCTCTCTCTCTGTCTCTCTCTCTCACACAAGACAGCTAATGGAAGAGTGAGAGAGAGAGAGGCATGCACCGGGAGGCACGCGCCGGGAGAGAGAGAGGCACGCGCAGGGAGGCACGCTGGTTACGCCTGACGCCTGACGTAGGACAGGGTTAGACTAAGAGGACTAAAAAAGCATGGCTCTTTGCCGAAGAAAACAACCGCGGGGGGGGGGGGCTATGGACCGCGGGGGGAATGGCCCTTTTTCTCATTTATTTTTTGGCTCGTCTTTTGCAGTCTTTTGAGCAATGGTGGGTCAGCTGTAGAAAGAGTAGAAGAGATAGCCCTCTTTCGCACTGCACTCGGACAGGGCGAGATAAAGAAAATAAAAATAAAAGTAAAGAACGTTGCGGACACATCCCATCTATCATTCATTTAGCTATAACTTACAGTGAAAATGCAATCTAGGCACTTGTGGTAAAGCTCGCACAAGTTTTGCATTAATGCACCACTATAATGCGCACGTATACACAAGTGCTTTCGGCTTTTGCAACTGCAACGTCCACCAAACAATAATAGTTCAGCTTGATACATCATTTTTGTGCAGATAATATTTAGCTCACGCTGTAGGTAAATTGCGTAGTAATTGAAATTACGATGCCACGAGAAAGCAGAACTCACCACCAACCCTCCCTTACTGCCTTTTACCATTTACCCTTAGTGTTTACTTTTTGCATTGATTTCTTTTGTAATTACTAATTGCTAGATAGGAGGAGATATGTGGTTCCATCGATTATTTGTGTGTATATAAATAACATTACTGGGTATTTATTGTTTCGCTTCGCGTGATATATTACCTACAGTCACCATGACGCGAGAAAATTAGAGCTATATATACATACATATAGCGTTAGGAACTGCCCCTTAATTGGATGTCGACACATAAATAATATAAATACACCTATATATATGACTGTTAACCTGCATCAATAGCTGGTATTATGTGACTTTTGATGCATACTCTTTATATCGAGTATATAAAGGCATATACGGGCCATGTTCGTCGTATATGAAAGTATACTGCTACCGTATATATCATATAAGGCGCAATATAAAGCCATATATGGCAGTATATAACTACTTTATATGGCACATAAAACGCCCTATACGTTCATATCTGGCTGTATATGACCGTATATTGACCCTTATATGGAAGTATCTGGCCATATATAAGACATATCTGGCCCATATATGACATTCCCGTAAGGGCTATCATGACATAGATGATACTATGGCGGCATGGGCTTCGAAATTTCCGCATGTCGCTAGCGTCGCGTATTCGCACCTGCACCGTCAGGTGCCACACAAATACCGGCTGCTCAGGCTGCTTGTGCTGCCAGTGGCTCCGCAAGGGAATTTGACTAGCCTGTCCAATGCATTTTCCGCATGGCGTTTCGTGCCCATAGCGCATCCGATGGTAAGGGGCACTTTACAGCTTTTTTGGTTTAGTCGCTTTTATCTGTTCTCATGTGCATAATTTGAAACAATAAAAATTGCGCACATGATTCCGCTCTCTTATTGCTCGCCAAATAATCAGAAGCAGTTGCACTACCAGCACAATGAGTTCCTATGAAATTAAAACCATTTCGGCTACCCTTGAAAAGGCCTTTCACTGGGCCCGGCATATCCTTGAGCTGAAAAGAACATTGACAACATTGGGCATTCACGATCATATCAACTAGAAACCGTATCCCCAACGCGCCGCGGAGAACCAAAAAATAAGATTTCCCAAATTTTGGTTTTCGCCTAAAGGCAAGCAGCTGAAATTAGGCCTGTTGAGAGGCCCATCAGGAGGAACACTTCGTCGCGTAGCCTTACTTGCAGGTGCATTATATGTTATATTTCGAAGACATTTAAGATTGTTTGCTTTAATATTATGACCAACAACCAATTCGCGAGGGGTGAGGAGGATGAACCCATATACCACAAAACATTAAAATAACGCATATTTATACTCTGAATGTATCAAGAAACGTACGTCTTCTGGCAACGTTGTCACATCGTTGATGAAATGCATCGCTTTTTTTGTTGTACTTCAATCGGGCGGGCGCGAAGACCTGCTTAAGGTGCAGGTCGTGGCAGCGACACTGTTATTACGTGCAGCTCAGAGCGCTGAGCCTCCTGCTCGCGAATGTGTTCGCTCGTCACTTCCCTGAAACAGTTGTTCAGTCCTGTGTTCCGAGAGGCCCGGGCGACGCACGGTTGCCGCCCTGTTTACGTCGGCAGGACACTGGTGGCGGTGGCGTTCGAAGCTTGTCATCTGGAAAATGCGCCGCGCTTTGCATGAGTTTGCTGGCACGGCAATGCTATTGAAAACTTAAAATTGGGCTTCATATATTTCAGCTCTTGTGTTGAACGAGCCAGCATACGGGATTCACGAGAATGTCCTGACGCTTAAGGGGGACACGAGATGTAGCGTTTAATTTCGTAAACACGTGTTAGTCCAAAGAAAGTGCTTGTTACGGAATATCCTAAGCTGGAACGTAAGTTGCCAACCCTGCGTGTGACGACCAAAGGACCATCCCACCTTGGTGCTAATGACGTTGCTAAACCCTTAGCCAAGTGGCTCAAGGTACGGGCACGGCGTGAGGCTAGGTCACCAGGCTCGTGCTCAATGTCAGAGCGATGTGCCTTATACTGACATGCCTCTTCGAGCCTCGCATTGTCCAATTGAACACGGGCAGCCCTGACAGCTTTGGTCAGGCGCTTGTGCTGTGTCTGAGCAAACGTATGGTTCTCAGAAGGTGACGATTGGGGTAGTACCAGTGTGCAACTTAGTGAGAATGAGAGTTCCCTGCCAAAGTTCAAAAATGTAGGTGTATAACCAGTAGACCTAGTTACAGTGGTACCCGTGGCAAACGCCATTTCGAAAAGGATGACGTCCAATTCCGTATGGTCCGCGGTGGGCGCTCTGAGCCTTGTCCTCAGGTTTCGGTTGATGCATTCGGTTCACAACAAATACATACTTCCTCTTCCGAGTGACAGTATACAAACAGACCCATGTCACCGCCATGGGCGCATCTGTATCGGTTACAACAGCCAATCTCACTATGGAATCACTAGGACCATGTTAGTCATGTTAGTCGCCACCACGGCCTCCAATAATCGAGCACTCTCGAAAGACACGGAAAAACAAACCGTGCTCTAGCCTTGCTGCCATAGTACGGCACCTACATAGGGTAAACCTATTTGTTTACTTTCTAGGTCTCATAAAAACATGTTAGCTTAGAGCGAACGGAAGTTAACCACGTGCTTACGTTCTTTGACGTCTTAAAATGACCCCACTGATTAGTGCCTATGACGCTCTGTAGTGTTGGATGGAAGTTTCAGGAGCTTGAGAAAGCTAGGATTAGAAACAGCCGTTATTAAATGTAGAGAATATTACGCCGAAATAACTCGGAGTCAGCATGTCGAAAGCCAATTCAAGCAGTGAAAATAACTACCGCGTAGCTCCATATCCTTTTCATGATCCCTTGTCACCAGCCATTCGATCGGTGTATGAATCGTTCAATGCTTCTTTCCTCAAGGACAGTTGTTATCTATTCATATTATACGCCTTGTCCTAAGAGCGTCGCGCACGTTTGCACGTAGGGGCAACCTCAATCAGAGAGGCTATTCAGAAAAGTCTGAGGCATTACTATTCAGTAACAACCACCAGCGCTTTCTCGTAAGAGCTAGCCACACTTTAACAAACATCTTTTGCTGCAAATCGCAAGCTGTGATGTATTTGTAGCAAATGCTACGTATTAATCCAGCTCTTTCGACAACTGAACGTAATGAGCCCGTAGGAAGGGGCAGCCCGGGTATTGCGTGAGCTGATGTGCGGCAATGTTTCCCGTGGGTCTTTACAATCCGAATGTCGCCGCGCTTCGTGAGCAAAGTGGAAGACGTGCAGGACTGGACAAGGCGTCACGAAAATGTTCCCTAGTAAATGCCGTCAGTTTTGAGAGCTGATTCAAGCATACAAAGCAATGTAAGGCACAATGTATTTACATTATTATCTGTTTGTATTTGTACACACTCCTGCATGGGCCTGGGGAAGACCTGCAGTATATGTAAACAAAAAGAATACGGGAAGCTTCTTCGACTAATGTGCAATCTGAGTAAACGGCGTAGCTGACAGGCAAGATCCATGACCTCCCGGACGCAGATGGATTTCTTTCTTGACACTTATTCATCCTCTCCTTTCTCTGATTTCTCTTTCTTCATCTCTTTCTACATGTCCTTCCTTCTATTTTCTGTCATAATCTTTTTCTGTACATGCTGAACTCTCTCGTCGTGTCCCTCAAGCTCATGATCATATCTGTTTTTCACCTCTTGCTCTATTCCCAGCACAAGGCTATGCTATGGTTTGCCCTCCCACCTATTTATTTTTTTGCGCCTTTTTTCCTCGTCCTTACATCAGTCCTCCTCCTTCTCACTTCCATTACGCATCCCATAGAGTCTTAACGTATGAAATCATACTGTGTAGTACACTACACAGTATGATTTGATACGTTAAGAGTACGTCCATGAAGAAGATATGATCTCCCAAATTGATATGTATGAACAAAAAGAATGATATCCTGAAACAGCCAGTTTCTACAATTTATGATTCTGTGGATTTAAAGTTAGGCAAGTTTCGCGGTATCAAACCGCGAAAGCGAATGACTTAAGGAACGCAAAAGAATACGAGTAGAGCTTAATGCAGTCCCTGAAAGCAAGTAGTCGTCGGTACGCAACTTCATGCAGGATTGCAGGTGAGATTTTTTTTGTTATTATTTCCGTAAAAGACCTGGAGAAAAAAGGCTATCGACATCTTGCTAATAGAGTCTTGCGATTGTTTCTTAGCAAACGTTAATGAAAGCATCAAAGTAACAACTATCAGTCTGAAAGTGCACATCGCCTTCATGTAAATGCCGGTATCTGCTAACGCTCGAAGGCGCTTGCTTAGACGTTATAAGACAAAACATTGAAAATGTTTCCGTCGTCACAAAACGCTCAGTCGCTCTCTTTGTTTGCAAAGGAAAACAGATTTTTGTTCTTGCCACACAAACATCAATCAAAGCAGGAGTGGAGCGGTAATGTCGCGATGGATTCGCTAACGGGATATTCGCGTTGTTGGTGCAGCCATTAGCAGCTTGAAAACACAAAGGAGAGTGCTCTACAGCACCACTCTCTGCCCTTCGGGCTTGTTTGTCGAGGTACTGCGCCGATGAAAGCCTTTCTTGTTTTTCGACCGCAGCCGCCATACATTTCTTGGCGATGAAACACCTTTTCTCGGCAATCGTCCGATAACCGATGAACAGAGTTGTACACGCAGTGCTGTACACGTTCCTCCAGACACGAAAGAAAGCTTGTTCCTCGTTCCTCGTTCCTTCCTAATTTTGTAACAATTTCCCGTTACAAGTTCATTTAGCCCGAGAGAAACATGTTCCAATTACAATTCAGAAAGGGGAACGTGTCGTTGAATTAAGGTTATATTTGAGTTTTAGAATTGAATATGTTGTATAATCCTAAGGCAAAGTGAAGCGAACAATTTAGAACTCTTGTGGAGCTACATATATTCTGGATTTGATAGAGCCGCCTTCCAACACGGTCAATGTGTCCAACAGGCTTGTCGTTGACTGTCCGTGCGTTGACACAGCTGGATTTCTGCGTACAGCCGTGGACGCTCCAATCATCCCAGCTCCGCTAAGCGGTGCCACCAAATCGGTGACGTCAAGCATTATCAGTTCAAAAGCTTGGTAGTTCGCACATCTTGGCAGTAGGCAATGCAGCAGCAGCAGCAGCAGCAGCAGCAGCAGCAGCAGCCTCAGCACGTTGCCTAAGTACATCTTGTTTTCACAGGTATGTTACCTGGGCAACTCACGCTCTATCCGGTCTGATCGATTCTTGCTGCTGCTGTGTTACCCACTTGGTTATTTGCGTATTGGTCTTTTGTACAGCTGTTCCCATGTCGTTGGTTGCCTCAGTCGCCTACTCCTGAGCGGAGACGTTGAGCTTAATTCAGCGCCAAGGAAAATGCCCCCTTCGAAATCCAGCAAACCTGATGAGTGCCATGAATCTTCCCTTGGCGCTCTTGTGTGAACTGGTAATGCCAAATTGTGATAACCCTTCCCTCGTGAAGGTTCTTTCCGGTTTAGTTGCTTGCCAAAAAAATTGTCGCAAAACATATCTGAAATAAAAGATACTCTGAAAACATGTTTCGACGCCTTGGAATTGCGTGTGACTAGTCTAGAAAATACATGTTCCAAAGCTCTGACTGAGCAAGATTCCGAGTAGCTTCGTTCCGAACAAGTTTGCTTAAAATGCAGAGTGTCTGCCGTAGCGGCTAAATTTGAAGATCTTGAAAAACGTTCACGAAGAAACCTCATTGTCCATGCTATACGAGAAAATAAGGATGAGAATTGTGACACTGCATACCAAGGTAGTGAATGCGTTCAGTTTCTTCATGTTCTTCTCATGTTATTTGCATCACGGAAACATGGCTTCACGACGAAATTCACGATTCTGAATTCACGCCCCCTGGTTACATTGATCGATCGCCAGAATACAGAAGGTGCCGGTGTCGTCTTGCTTTTACGCTCAGATTTTAGCTTTAAGGTTCTAACCGGTCCCCCTAACGTTCAGTCAGTTTGGTGCAAGCTAATAATGAATGAGCAGAATTTAACTATATGTGGTCTTTATCCTCCCTGATCGTCCTAGCGATTTCATGCTTGAGCACCCCCTTCTAGGGTGGTGCTCAAGCATGAAATCAAGCATGAAACCAATCCTTCTAGGGGATTTTAATGTTACCGGCATTTACGAGCCTTCACTTACGTATTCCGCCTTTAGTACCCCTTTCAACAGAAATTTAGTTACCTTTTCCTTGTCACATAATCTCATACATTTAGTTCATAAAATACTCGACAGAACTCCATTCTTGATTTAGTATTTATTAGTAGCAGTCTTGCTCCTTTAGGTTTCAGATACGAGGTCTTCGAAGTTATCTCTGATCACAACGCAGTGCTCGTGCACATTAACTGTTCCATTCCACATAAACGTTTCAGTTATACCACATATCACCATTTTAATAAGGTTGATCACGCGTCTATAACTGACACCCTGGCAGACAACAAGCACATCAACAGTGTCATGTTGATGTGCTTGTTGATTACTTTGAGTCGCAAGTCAAGTCACGCATCGCTCGTCACATTGCCTTGAAAACTAAAACGATAAAAAATAAACTTCCTTGGATTAACTGCAATATTTTCCACCTATCGTGACGTGTTAGCAGACTCCGTTAATCTAAACAATCAAATGCCGAGGCTCACGCCTCCTTTAACCAAGCTAAGGATGAACTCCGCAGTATTACTAAAAAGGCTAAAGACTTCTGTTTTTCATTGCAACTTCCTCAAATACTAAAACGAAATCCTCGCAAGTTCTAGACGTCAGTGTTGCCCAGCACGACTGTCTTTATCTGTTTTAAGGTTAATGATGCTATAACTAACAACCCCATTGTCATTTCGAATTCTTTCAACTCATACTTTCATACTGTTTTCACCCTCGATAACCATGTAGTTCTAAAGTTTAGTTTGATTGCTCATACTGATAAGCTAGAAAACATCGCAATAACTTTCGGTGGTGTCTTAAACCATATCTAGAAACTTGATAGTAAAAGTGTACCGGTTCCGGTGACATTCCTAATTCTTTCTTCGCGCGATACTCCTTATGGACGGCACAATACTTTACCTTAATTTTTCAGAAATTCTTCGACTCTGCTGTAGTATGCTACAGTGTACTAAGAGAAGGCAGTGGGCTTACTGCGCCGCTTGTCTGACGCAGTTGGGGTCGCATTGGAGAGGTGGCGCCACAGGCATCTTTGATGGAAGCTTGGCCTGCAGAAGTTGCCGGCTGCTGGCTGCTTGTAAGAGTTGCGGCGCTCGTTTCTTCGATATTTGTGATAAATTTTCATGTATTGACTGCCCGCTGACTACATTGAGAGCGTATGTTGCTTACGCTTCGCCGTTTCTTCTTTTCTTATTGCGACAGCGTTTGCCGAAAATGAGTCGATGGCAGCCTACACAGCGTATGCTTTCTCCGTTCTAGTTCAACGCAGTTAACGCTTTGTCTTTTTTTGGGGGGGGAGGGGGGGGGAGCTTGAGTTCCTTGCATATTTTTACAAACACCAAATTTTTTCAGTCCACATCATATTTTCCCGAATATGACACCTCGGCGAAAAGGACGATGTACCCCTCAAAATATACAGTTTCATACAGCGACCAAATATACGGTTGCATGCCGTGCAGACCTAACCTAAAATGATTTTGTAACAAGATTATGCTCTGCCTTCCACCAGATAATTATAAAACAGTGCACGCTCGCTTCCTATCCAAGCTATAACGTGCAGGCGTGCTGGCTGGGTTTGTGCCATTGCTGTGCTGAAATTGTAGCTCAAATATTTTTTTGTTCTACTTCGGTTGTTGCACATGGCACAGCAGTTTTTCTGCGGTTATTAATAACCATAATTATGCAGCTACAGGTTTGTTAGGCATATTTACAGTGACATAATGGAAAATGAAAGTGAGATACACACGAAGCTCATGTTGCTTACACAAAGCTCTTATTTGGCAGAAATGAAGTATAACATCCAGCCATTGATTCACACACTTTATTCACTTCATGTGCAATTGCTCAGCTTTTGGCCCTCTGCCGCTTTCCTGCTTTGTCATTGTTTAGTCCTTTCATATAAAAATGAACACGTAAAAACTAATTACTTTTGCTGTGATGGTAGCTGCATGTTCACTGCAACCAATTTCGATGGAAAGTCTGTGCTGAACAACTGCCAGCCGACCCACCCCATAGCCTCCGCCGGAGAGTAAGCCCATTGCCCACCTCACTTTAACGGTCCGTCTGAAGCTTCCGATCTCTTCTTCTTACGAGCGGTCCTCTGTTGCGTCGGCTTCTTACTAAGGTAAGCTGGCAGATTCGTAGCACTTCACTTAATGTCACACCTTCCCCAATAGCCAATATACATGCTGCTGCTTCGCATGAAACCTATTCCCATAGTTAGAGAGACCTGCAGGATGTTTTTTTGTTTCCTCGACCCGGTTCAGTGTGCCTTAGTAAAGCTTGATGCTGAATGGTAAAACACGGGTAAATTATATTTGGTAATTAAACACCAAACGTTGTCTTCATCTTCACCGTAACCCGCCACGGTGGTCTAGTGGTTATGGCACTCGGCTGCTGATTCGAAATTCGCGGGATCGAAACTCGGACGTGGCAGATGCATGTCGAAGGAGGCGAAATGTTGAGGTCCGTGTGCTGTGCGATGTCAGTGCACGTTATAGAACCCCAGGCGGTCGAAATTTCTGGGGACCTCCACCACGGCGTCTGTCATAATCAGAGCTGGTTTTGGGACGTTAAACAACACAAATCAATCAATCAATCGTTTTCACTGCATTCGGCAAAAAAGAGCCCGAGACACTGGAGATAAAAGATCGCATGGGCACCCCGAGCAGTGTTGTATATAGGCAGCATCGACACGTGAGGCCATCATGCGCACTTTGGCTGTCGGACGGAAGCAAAATCAACATTTCTGTTGATTGGTATTCATATGTGTAATGATTAAATGACCAATGCTCATCTCTTTGCGTAATTACCTCCGTAGCTCTGGAACAGGTGTTCAACAGAAATTATGTCCACCCCTCTTTTTATGAAAATATAAAACGAGTACGCCTGCATTTCTTTCTTATGCATCGTTTACGAATCACCTGCAGGTGCAATCCGAAATACGCACAGGGTGCAGCAAAGCTTGTCTAGGACTACTTTCAAGGAAAACCTTGCTCATTCCAAGTAGCCCTCAAATGTGCGTGAGTTCGGTGACGTTGAGATTCTGCTGCAGTTGCGGAGACGTTCTGGCAGATAAGGTCAAGCAACCACGCTATCGATCGCAAAGAGTTCTTGTTTGTGCTTTTCTCAGGATTTAAGTCGCATAATCAGGATATGATGGAAGGAGGTGCCATAGTGGGGGGCTCGCGAATTTTCAAGCACCCCGGGTTGTTTAACGTGCCCTAACATCGCACTGCACACAGGCCTGAACGTTTCACTTCTATCAAAATGCAGCAGCCGCTGTTGGCATAACCCGCAAAGCAATGTGCGCGGGAACAACTCAAGGCTGTAGCGTCCAGTGGCAATGCTCTAGTGTCAAGCGTTGAGCTCTTAAAATCAAAGCTAAGCGTCCAAATTTCCTCTCTTTCATTTCTATATCTTGTATAGGCTAATCAATCCCTATCGCTGGAACCTTTCTCGTTACAAAGCCATATTGCCGTACAAGAAAGCTGTACTTTACTACAGGTACAAACGTGTTTCTTCGATTGACCCTCAGAAGCCACCTCCGTGTAAGTTAATCGAAATAATTTCCACCCCCCACTCTTTCCGCCCAGCCAATGCAGAGCGACTCCTCACAACTCGAAACTTGGGGCTCCTTCAGGACATGACTCGGCGTGCGTAATGGTGGCGGTTGGGCTGATAAGCAGTTATCCATAAAATAGGCCGAGTAGCGCCTACAGCCACTGCAGACTTCGTGTAATTTCCCCAAAGGGACGACTGCTTTACCCCACTCAAGTTTCTCGCCGCGAAACTAGGGCCTCATTATTACGTGGTGGCAACAAACGCAAGACATATAATGAGTCTCCTCATTTATAATAAAACTCACTGCAGTACCCCATCACCGGTAACTTGTACGTTCAGAGAGCAAACTAGCTGGCGAGCAACATGCACGTCACCCACGCATTTCTGTTCCCACTCTATTGCCATTTTTATTTCGTAATGCCCACCGAGCCAAAGTCATGACAGCTAAAATTTAAAGTTTAAGTGCAAAGCAAACACAAGCCAGTTTCCTTTACAGAATGTTAGCTAATTCAGAACGAAGCAAATGATGATCAGTGATGACGGCAACAAATCCGGGAAAGTGGTTTTAGTCTAGGGACGTTCTGGGAACACATAAGTAACTGCTTGTTTGGCTAAACATGACATGAGAAAAACTGGTCAATCCTAGTCGATGGGTAATAAGGGGAAAAATAAGTGTGTCACGAAGAGTGGGAATATAATATATTTTCTGAGATAGACAAATGCAGTAAAGCGCATGACGAGAAGAGAGCGTACTTGCGCTTATTACCTTAGCTAGACCCGTAAGCGTGCTAATATCATACAACCACGTTCTGTCATAAATAAAGCTGTTCCTAGGCTACCTAGAAGGCGAAGCCTTCGTAATTGCGTACTCTGAACAATGCCACAGCTGTTTGTGTCACTGGCCTAGCGCACACACGACTTTTACATAATTTTTCGGGAGGTTGATAGATAATGCGCATGATTACTTTGGCACGTGCGAGGAATTGTTGCCTTTAGTATTCTTACGCTTTCTACTGATATCGGGCGCAGTAGAGAGATAGTCGTTACAGCACTTAACTTCCCGCGTCTACCGCGTGGGCGCCCTCTGAATATTCATTATGCAGCTCCTACAAGTGATTCATTGAATACTTGACTCATTGACTGGTTAAATCCTCTCAAAATATTCAAGAGGAGGTGAAGCAAAATCAAAATTCTCCACAGTTTCAGCGAGGATCTTTCTTTCAAATACAGCTCGGCACGCACACAATACCACTTACCGAACAGCGTATTTCACAAAGCCTTAAAATCTGCTTACCTTTCAGCAATCTCTGTAGTATTTGGAGATAAAACTTAGGATAAAATGAAATCCAGTGTAAGATCTGCTGACACAATGAATCTGCCGTTCTCCTACATTTATTTTACGATTATCTGTTATTTCCTGCAATTTTTCATCACCACCTACGACAAAGGCACAACTTTGGTCTTTTATTTCTTTCTTATTTATACATGTCCTCTATTTGCTACACGTAACACCTATTACATAGCAGTGAGCTGAGAGCCGGGTTGTATTGCCTGCGGTAGCGGGGGGGAGGGGGGGAGGTGGGGAAGGGGTTCAGGACATGTGACGCTCCGCGGAAAGTGTGACGAAGACAATGATGGCGGACATTGCCAGCCATGAACAGCTCCGTTCTTAACATTGCGGTAAACTGTGTTGTAATATAAAGCAACAATAACATAATATTTGCAACGAACGAAGCAATAGGGAACGAACTATGGCGATGCATACATTCGAAGGAGAAAAAAATGCATGGTCAAAGTGCTTGCAAATGCAAATGGAACACACCGCCACTGTTTGACGTGGAACTCTCAGGCACAGAGATACCACCATCATTCTTGTTTATTTCTTTTTTGCGCGAGGATTGTTGCGCGAGGACTAACTGCCTCCCTACTCCTGCGTGACTACATTCTGAACCTAAGCTTCGCAGCAGGACCAACTCCTACGCCAGAAGTACCTGCGCGCCAAAAAAAAAAAGTAGTTCTCGAACAGGACAAGATACCAAACAGCTGGAAAGGGTACCAAACAGTGACAGCGCGAGAACCTACGTAGTAGTTGTTTGGTATCCTTTCACCTACTCAACACAAATGGTCTCTATGTCTGTAGTCGACATTACTACGCCTAGATTCTCTTTGGGCTCGCGTCTTTTGACAGCGCATGTTGGAATTCCTCGCGAATTGGTGCTGGGACTTTACGTGTTAGGACATTACATTATTACCTCAAATACCCGCCTCTTTTGAGATCGCCTCCTCCTCCTCATGTCCTGTAGCAGGAAATCCATCTGCATTCCGGTACGAAAGCTCAAGCTCACGAAGGACAAGTTACCTGAGAAGGAGAGCTTCCCCGACTCTTTGTCACGTGGAGTAAGTCTCGACATATATTTGTCAGCGTTTAAATGAGATATCCTCGTTTCTAGTATAGCCAAGCCTGGTATCCTTCAAGGCATCGCCTACTGCAAGTGTACTGACTGCAGAATTCGCCATTCCTTAATGACAGTGTTTGTCTGCAAATGTATTAATAATAAATGCGTCTTCGTGAGAACGTCAAGAGCCTGTAGGCACAGGGCGCAACATAAATTTACAAACTTCTTATGAATATGTAAGCATTACTATTTTATTATAACCACTCGGGCATTCTTGTAGGCGCTCGTCTATTTCATCGACGATCACTTCTCACAAGTCCAACGATAAAAGCTACATTTAGGGGGAACATATGGATCAATCCAGCCAATATAAGAACTGCGTAATAAGAGTTCGGGAACGGCCAGCCGAGCAAACATATAACGAAAGGTGCGCAATGATTGTAGTGGTATCTCGTCGTTCTAACGTCTTTGAGCATCGGGAGGTATATGTATGGCCTGCAGGGCTGAAGGAAACTTCGTGTAAGAGTTTGAGAGCATATGCCATTAATTCTGAAAGCTCAAATTATTGTGCGGCAGGTTGTCAAAAAAGCTGGAAGATCCCACGTGCAGTGGGAGTCAATTGTTGATGTTTTGTGGGGTTTTACGTCCCAAAACCAGTTCTGATTATGAGAGACGCCGTAGTGGAGGGCTCCGGAAATTTCAACCACCTGGGGTTCTTTAACGTGCACTGACATCGCACAGCACACGGGCCTCAACATTCCGCCTCCATCGAAATGCAGCCGCCGCGGCCGGGATTCGATCTCGCAACCCTCGGATCAGCAGCCGAGTACCTTAGCCACTAGACCACCGTGGCGGGGCGCAGTGGGAGTCAAGGAAATGCGAAGCACGCATCAGGAACGTAAAATGGATTTGCATTGTCATCTCGCTATATCGAGTTTTGGTACATATGAAGTTAACGAAACGGCCGCAAGTAAATCATGACTATGGCATGTAAACCGTGCCGCTCAACACGCATGTCATGATTCTAATGTTATTACCTGTCATTTACGCTCGCCATGGAGTCGTGTTGTGCCACAGCAATTTTGGTTTACATCCCATTAACGAAACGAGTGGTATGTGGATCATGCCGCTGATGAGATGCATGTCATGATTTTCACCTTATGACCTGTCATTTATGATTGTCATGCAGTATTGTTGTGCCATACCAAGTTTCGTATACATCCCTTTAATTAAAAGGCACTATAGCGCCAGGAACGTGGCATGTAAATCATGCCGCTCATGACATGCATATCATGATTTTCATGTTATGACCTGTCCTTTACGATAGTCATGCAGTCGTGTTGTGCCATAGCAATTTTGATATACATCCCATTAACGAAACGAGTGGCATGTAGGTCATGCCGCTCATGACATGCATGTCACGATTTTCATCTTATGACCTGTCATTTATGATCATCATGGAGTCATGTTGTGGCAACCCAATTTTCGTATACATCCCATTAACTGGATTCGCAATGATTTATTGTCATATCACCTCGAAGTCTTCAGCCATGGATGTCATGACATTAGCCACGATTCGCTGAGAGTTGACCTTTAGAGTCTAGGAGACGGTACAGCTGAGACATATTACAAGTCGCAGATCACAACAATCGCCAAGGAGTAGTAGTGAAATAACGGAAAACGAAGACATAAAAAAGTACCAAATGCGGAAGAGGATTGCGCATTCAGGTAATCTTGATATGCGATAACGGAGCTGTTGGTTTTTGTGTTGCGTCTGGTACCTCACACAAAAAACCGCCCTCCACCCCCACCTCAAAAACAAAAAGAAAAGAAATATACCCAAAGGAGCCGCAAACGAACGGCCGCGAGAAGCACTGGACACCCACAAAAACTGACACAACCACATAAGCCACCTTTTAACATATGAAGGTTTCTCGTTCTTTATGTGTGTGCCTCCAAGTTATACCGCAATATGTAAGCCAATACAGCCAACGCAAAAGAGAGGATGGATGTTCCTTCGAAAATAGCGCATCTTTCTGGACTTTTTTTCCTCTCGTTTCTCGCCCCTTTTTTTGATGTTTGCTGCTTTTCATGTTCACTTTACGGCTACTTGTTCTTGCGTATTTCTTGGCGCTTTGTTAACATTTCAATGTTACTGGATGCTGTGTGATAATTATTGATTTTAGCTGCGTTCTCACTACACGTCTGACTGCCATCTTGTTGTGTCGCCGGCTTGTATAGGGGTCGGGACTCCGTCAATGGGCTCTCTCTATAGCTTTCAGACCCACACTCCTCCTCTCAAATGGAAGTAAATTTTATTTTGTTTATTTATTTATTCATAAAACCAAGTCACGCGGAACTGCCTCATAGCTACATTAAACTTCAACCGATCAATAACTGTGGTACAACGACGTACCACTCTCATGTTAAAATTCCCGCTGTTCAACCATTGATGACGTGACTGGACCCTTCTTGGCTAGCACTGTATTTAGTCCCATCACTAATAGGCAAAATGCTTTGCAAGTAAGAATGTCGCTTGGATAGTGTGACTGCGCGAAGAGCTTATATGAGAAGCCAATGCGGAAGCGTTAAGCGACGTTCAACATCCGCGCCAAAGAGAATCATATATTCTTAGTGCCATGAAAATAACAGAGGAATATCATGCACGAATATTATTAGATATGATGCCTAACAAGTGCACTATGTTTCTGTAGAACCGAGTTCGTTATGACATGCAGAACGAAATGTCAATGTTGTGCCAGTCAGCGGACAGACGAATATTCCATAGTTACGCGCGTTCCTTTCCACGGCAATCTGCTTCACAATTTTGGGACATGGATGCCGTTCATGAATTTCGTTTTAACGCGATAGCGTTAGATAGCTCGTTCCGCAGAAATACCGCCGTCGGTGTCAGCGTCTCCACGCGTCTCTTGTGAGCGAAAAATCGGCCGTGAGCGAAAAATAACAGCTCCAAAAATAGACAACTATGTCTATCTAGCAGAAGACATATCAAGCAATGTATCGACTACCATGGCCTCCGAGACGGCGAGCGCGCCCGCCATCTCGGAGGCCATGCGATTACAGCAGAGCCTATATGCGGTCTCGTCGGATGCTCTGCATCCACTCTTTTAGCATTTCATTCTCACGACACCATTAAAGAAGTGAAGTGCTGCAGTTGCCATTTCACCTACCATAAGGCAATGCTTCTTGCGGTCCGCCGGAAGAGGTCTCCAGAAGAACAAATCGAACAGCTGCCAGATATCGCACGAAGGACGACAGAATGTGAACATTTACGAATAAAAGTGCCACGCCTATGCGCAGTTCATAATACAGGACCATTTAACTACATCGCTGTACAAAATTTTCATGAAGTTGATATAAAAGTTTTGTTAAATAGATCGAAAATCTCTACCATTACTACAGATACGCCACGCGCGCGCGTGTGTGTCTGTGTCTGTGCGTGTGTGTGTGTGTGTGTAACAACACACATTAATAAGTATGCACTGAGTGGTTGAAGCGCACTCTGGGGGGCGGATTCCGCTATCGCGTTCAACTCTTAAAGGCGAGCTTAAGGGTCCCCCAATTTTTGTGGTATTCCCGCCACTTGTTATTGCTGGTGCATAATGTAGGCAGATGTAATAGCGCAAATCCTCTCATTTATTTTTCAACGGCACCTGATGGTGGCACGCGCGCTGCTTATCTTAGTTTGAAAAAAAAGCTGTCATCCAGGCGTTTCTCTTTCGTCATTACTCATAATGTCGGATGTTTTGGCATGGCTATATTTCCACTTTCACAGTACACAACTGGCGTTGCCTTGGTTATAGCTTAGCTCTTGCTGCTAGGCCATTCATTTAGTATGTGTCTCAACATGCACTTCTTTTGCTGAACATGTGATATTGTGCGGCTGAAAGCCTAATAGTTTTACCTAGGCCGACTAGGAAGAGAAATGACACTACATGCAAACTGAAAAGTATCCCTACTGACATGTTCTGTTTAATATTCCTGTAATTTTATATCTTTACGTCCAAGGTTCCGTTTGTTTTATAAATCTACCTGTGTAGAGACATACAGAATATTTTGTGTTTGTCACACATTTGCCTCATATTTCCATATGCACATTACGGAAGTTTATAAAAGTATTTGAAAGACAATACGAAACGTCTCAATGAGGATAGAACGAACGAAGACTCCCCCTTCGCCGAATGGGTCTTAAGAGCTCTAAAGAAACGCACTCGCGTGCTTTTCGGCCATTTACTTTGAAACCTAAAAAAAACGTTCACTCAGCCTACTACATGTGGTACCGTGCAGCATCGGTGCTCAGAAGGTGTTGTTGGCAAATATGACTACGACCGCTGAGGTCGGAGAGCTTAAAATGCTTGCATTAGCCCTCTAATGTTCTTCACACACAAGGTCAAAGGGCTGAAAGCATTGCTTTAGAACACCCTGCTTCGTGTTTTCAAGCTACTTATGGCTGCTCTAAAAACGTCAATATCTTATTAGCGCTCCACGCCGACACCGCCGCCCCACTCCCTTTTTGACTTACGTTTGGCCGGCAGCTGCAAAAGCCTCTGTTTTCCTATGATAACAAAGGGAGCGACTACGAGTGTTCTGAGCGTGGAAGCGCTTCCTATATTTTGTACTAGAACTTATACGCAAGAGCATTCGAGCGACAGAAGGCACAGGTAACATGAAGGCGATGTGCGCTGTCATTGTGATCGTTGTAGCTTTGGTGCTTCCATTCACGCTTGCCGAGAAACAATCGGAAGACTTCATTGGTAAGATGTCCATTTTTTGTTGCCAAGAGCATTACAGAAAGAAAAGAAAAAAATAAACCTTGAGATCCAGTCCTATATGAAGTTGCATGCCAACGATTGTAATTCTTGGCAACCGAATTTAGCACTCGCCCTATTGGTTTACCTTCTTTCAGTTGTTCTCTTTTGGGGTTTCAGTACCGCATAGGAGCCACAGCCGTTTCGCCCAAGTTGAGATCCTTTGAACCATAATATAGAGAAGCGGCGTGTTCCAGAATATCTCTCTCTTCTTGCTTATCGCAAACGATTCAGATGGTTATTTCTTCCAAATGAATGTACTCCTAAAGTATGAAATCATACAGTACAGTGTAATGATTGATTTAATGGGTATAGCGTCGCAAAACCGTCTCTGATGATGAGAGACGCCATAGTGGAGGTCTCCGGGAATTTCGACCACCTGGGGTTCTTTAACGTGCCCTGACATAGCCTAGCACACGGGCCTCAGTATTTCCCCTCCATCGAAATGCAGCCGCCGCGGCCGGTATTCCATCCGGCGACCCTCGGATCAGCAGCCGAGTACAATAGCCACTAGAGCACCGTGGAGGGGCTACAGTATAGTGTGGCATGTGGATGAGTAACGGAAGTCAAGGGGAGAGCAGATGTAAACGGGAGAGAAAATAGGGAAAAAAGGAATAGATGAGAGGGAAAACCGAAGCACAGCCATGTACTGTGTAGTACAGGAAGGCGTGAGAAAGAAAAGTGGTCACGAGGACGAGGGAAATTAGAAGAGAGTTCAAAAGGTCCGGAAATAAAGAAATAAGACGACAGTAAAAATAATGGAGGAGGATATCTAGAGAGATGTAAAGAAATAGAGATGAAAGAAACAAGAGTATGAAGAAGCGTGATGAAATAACTCTATGTGTGTTCGCAAGGTGGTGTCGCTTGCTTTATCAGCTACGCTCTGTACTCCGGCGGCAAAGGCATGGAACTTGCATCAAGTTTTAAATCCGAAGCATTTTAGGCTCGCAGAAAATGTGGTGCATATCACAAAATTATCATTGTCCTTAGTTCAGATCCCCAGAAGTGCGCGTTCAATAATACTACGCAATGCCCGATGTGCGGCATTACCGCATGTGTGTTTTATTTTTCAGAAAAGTGTTTTCTGAAATTTTTGTTCTGTTTGAACATGTTACTGAAACACTTCGAGTCGAATAAGGAAACTAGCTATTTCGGACCGTAATTTTCAAAAATTTATTGGGCCCTTAAAGTGTTCAGCGTTCGTGATAGCGATAACTTTTTAGCTGTGGAAGAAAAAGGGCGCACCACTATTTATTAATTTTGATTATTCCTTCTTATTCATAATGTTGCGGTGCTCGCACAATACGAACTAAAACTAAAACATATCAGGTCTTGGCCAATCCCTCGATAGGGGTATGCGTCATAAAGGAAGCATCATCATCATCATCATCATAATATTAATTATCATCATCATTTCTTGCAGTTACCGAAGGCTTAGCAAGCTTCATCGCTGAAGTGATGGCGAAGGTGTTCAACGCTACCCGAGTGGAAGTAGTGTCTGCGTCAAGTTACAGTAAGCACGTATTTTCCTGCAATCCCGTCCGCTTGTCACCTTGCTCCTGCGTGCGTGTCGAAAAATGACAGGGGAAATTTTTCATGCATGATCTGATCTGAGATCTATATGATGCTTAAGCTCTTGATACTAGCTATCTGGTCCGTATTCGTTTGGCCCTGTGTACAGGAGATTAGTGAGCTCTCTCTTTGCCAGTACCGTGGACAGTCATTTGAAACCTAAGCGTAAATGTAGGCTTCACCTGCAGCCATCGCACTCTAACTCAAACAGAATTTGCATATATGGGTTATGCAATAATACCTGTTTTCGTAACGTCACGTACTTTATTTGCGTTTCAAGTTATCCGTGTGATTATACACTTGGGTATATACAGCGTCGCTCGTTTTGGGTTAAAAAAGTCAACGTACACTAACACTTCGTCGTTACTTCTCAGCCAAACACATTTTCAGCAGAAACGGCTAAGTTTTAGTTGTCTATTTGCGTAGAGTCAACGTTCTCAAAAAAAAAAAGTAGGCACTTGAGCTCCTAGCGGAAGCCGCTTAGCACGTGTCTCTTGCAAAAATACGCTCCAGGTGCGTTGCGTTGCTTACAATGGAGTTTATACTAATTAGTGAAGGGGTCGCGAAGCGCTTGTTTTCGAGAACGGGTAGGTGTGTATTCAAAGCCTGTCAGGAAATCACAGCCGAATGAAGTTTTCAGAAATGACTACCTGGGAGGTGATGTAGAGCGATCGGGAAACGTCCGCCCGTTCTTTCTCAGCTCTACGCAATAGAGAGCATAGAACTCTTGCGGGACTCGTCGAAGGAGGCGCCTTGCCCACCGCGTTCCATTACCAAGCTTGCACTTCGTATTCGCTGACTGAAAGTGCAACTTGGCGCTACTGCCGGGAGCTGTTAAGCATGTACTTGGGTCGCTTCCCAGCTCCACGGCTCGACTCAGTCACATGAGCGCTTATTTTGTCAGTACGCTGCTTGTCTACTATGCTAAAAGGTAAAATCCATTCGGCAACAAATGTGGCTCCAGAGTATCCGAAGCCAACGCCGCACTTACGCTGGTTCAATGGTCGAAGCCGCAAATACGGCTTCTAGCCACTGTGTCGCGGGCGATGGCCACCGAAAATGGTTTCCGCAGAAGCGAACGCGCTTTCTCTAGGCGAGATCTAGGTCGGGGCTACGGCCCCTACGATCCACTACACACGCAAATACGGTTTAGGTGCTGTCAGCGTGCTCATGTGGCGTTGCGGCCACGTGGTTTCGCACATGTAGTTTCGTAGAGGCGCTCCTAAAGGTGTTCGCAGAGGCACCACTAGAGGTGTTCCTAAAGCTGCTAGAAGACGAGGCAGAGGCGAAGGGGCGGGGTTGGCGTTACTTTAGATTTTTTAGGGACTGTAGCATAACCATGTAAGACTCATAAAGCCAATTTAACCTTGCTATAACTAGTTAAGTCTGGTCTAATGAAGCTAAGTCTAATTCAGTCGAGCCTTAATAGGGCAAGCCTAACTAAACAAAGCCCAATTAGACTAAGAATGCTTAAGCCATACCTAATTAGTGTAAGCCAGGAAAGCTAGCATGATTAAGCTAATTAGGTCTACTGTAACAGTATATGACTACTTGGGCAAAGTATCGCTGAGATAACAGTAATTAAACCAAGCATAACTCGGCTACGACTATTTCAAGCGAAATAAGCCATGCCTTCATAGGCAAAATATAATTAAGCTAAGTGTAACTGAGCTAAGCATGATATAGCCAGACGTAATAAAGTTAGCACATGTCTAACTGAGCTAAGACAAATTCGCAAACGATATTTAAGCCAAACATGAGTAAGTCGGCAAGCATAGATAAATTATCACTAAGACTTCTCTAATTAGGCTGAGGCTACTTAAGCTAAGCCTAAGTGAGCTAATACAAAATTGGTTGCCCAAGTCTTGTCATAACCGTCGCATCGGTTGAGTATCAGCTGATTCGTGGCGCTGCTTGCGCTTGTTCGTCCAGGTTCTCTGTTAAGCCACGGGCGACTCAGCACAAGCTACGTAATTTTTATCCGAATCCACCTTAAGCCCATTTGATCCGCCCTTATCCATTCTCACCTCGTGTAATCCGTCATAATCTACTCTAGTATGCTTCGTACGCATTAATTCGTTAAACGGCACTAATGTGTCCTAATCTCTCTGAATTTCTCTGACTCAAACATAATCTGCCATAATGTGTCCTAATCTCCGTTAATCAGCCCTAATCATTCTTAATCACCCTAATCTGTCCTTATCCATATTAATCCACCTTAGTCTTCCGTATTACCAAATCCGCGGCTAGCTGCCTTAATCTGCCATTATCCACCTTAATGCACCTAAGGCTATCTTAACTGGACCTAATAAATCTTATTACACCTGAATGCACACTAATCCAGCTAAGTCAACCCTAATCTGCCGTGATTCTTCTTATTCCGCCGTCATCCGCCTTTATCTGTCATTATCCACCGTAATCTACCTTAATCTGCCCTTATGCACCCTGGTATGCGACAGCCTTCTTGGGCCTTAATGTGCCATATCACCCTATCCATCGTTCTTCTAGCAGTGAAGCTGCTTAATCTAACTGTGAGAACATTGTTGGGCACGTTTCAACAACGAAGCTGCTCAAGCTAGCCTTAATTTGTCAGGCATCATGCACAACCACATGACATTCAGCTACGTGATTTGGCAGAGAACATATTCGCGATGTTTCGTTACGTTATTTTGGCGGGAATATATCACTTGACATCGCGTGCGTTACCTGATTTTGGCGGAAACGTGTCACATGACATTGCACTACGTGATTTTGGAGGGAATCTGTCGCAGGAATCGGCGGCGCCTGATTTTTGGCGGAACTATGTCACGAGACATTGCGTTATGTGATTTCCGCAGGAACATGTGTCGTGACCCTACCTCACGTGACTTCCGTAATCACGTGACATGTTCCCGCCAACATAACGTAAAATGTAACGTGACATCTTTTCGCCGAGACCACTTAACACGATGTCGCATGACATGATCCCGCAAATTCACGTTATACAAAGTGACGTGACGTGTTACAGGCAAAACTTCACACGATTACCAAGTGAACTCTTTCAGTAAACGATCGGCAAGCTCCGGTCTTATCTGGCCTTGCGCTCTTATGTGGTCTAGCGGAAGGTGCATAGTCTTTTACAGCGTAATCTATGATAAGTTCAAAACATAGGCCGTTTTTCGCGTCGTAGTTGTCCGCCGCCGCCGGTGTCCGTAACCGGCGGCGGCGGCGGCCCGTCATCATAATTACAAAGCGCTACCTCGTGAAGCAGTTTTATCGTATTGTGCCATGCGTCACGCGATAGGGGGCGTGCCCAGCCCCGACAGCAGCGTGCATTGGCTCTTCGATATACCTGATGGCGCCCTTTCGCACGCTCCGGACTGGTGCTGAAGAAGTGAATCGCAGAGCTACGCGTGCGGCTCCGAAAAGGCAACGTTGGGCACAACGGACCGCTGTGCAAAGTGAAGCGCAAACCGCAGTGTCATGGCTCAGGGGATACCTACCATCTGTACTTGCACCACTTTCCTCAAGCGTTTACAATGGCCTCTAACAAGGTCGCTCCTCTAGCTTACGCCGTCACTGTCCTGCGCTTCCGCGCAAGCCTGGCTCTCGTTTTATGAAGTGACGTCCGTTTGCACTTTCAAAGCGGTTTCAGGTATTTGGCAAAATAATTTTTTTTGCAAATGCTGTATTTCCATAACAATAAGCAGGTTGAGCTCCACAGGTTAGAACAGCCTGTTGCAGGAAGGGTCCTGAGACCTCGCGCTTCATACTCAGACAAGAACTGAACCGGTAAGGGACTTCGATTTAGAAATTTTTAAAGAAGAACGACAGTAGCCAATGAATTACCGAATTTGCGCATATTTTATTATATTTTTACTGTCGATGCGCTTATACCAAAGGAAGAATAGTTACGCGCCTCTAGAGCATGAATATTAAATAATGGATTGAGACTGTACTGGCGTTCTTTGTGCTTAGGTGCCCTATCACCAAAAAATGTAATAATAATAATAATAAATTCGCCAGAAAAATGCCTACATAAAATTCCGAAAAATATCACTGGCAATGTAGCAGTCGAGTCTGTACCGCTTGGGATCAGGGGGCTTTAATTCTCCATTAAATATAACCTGCAGGAATTGTAATGTAGTATGACGATCTTTTTCAGTTCACACAACCGCCATGGTTAGCTCGAAACTACACATGCATTCAATCGTGACGACTACAGTAAAAGTTAAGTCCAGGAAGGCTGCAGAGAATTTTGTGAAGCGTGTGTATAACGGAATGCCCACGAACACCCAGTTCTACATCGTCTGCCTTCTGTCGCAACAGGAGTACATGGAATATATATTTCCAGAGGTAAGCCATCTTTAGTTATAAACGTGTCTGTTGAAAATTGTAGCATCAAAGAAGCACAGAAGAGAACATGGCCACCTACCATCTGATTTTGATAACCATGCAAATCTACATCAGCGAACCCAGCAAATGTGCAGTCATGCACATGACTACGATCAGCTCTGTGACACTTTAAAAAGAGAACACGTCCACGACGTGCGCAAATTGTCTCTAAATGGAATATTCAATGTGAAGGAAAAATCCGTTGCCTGATATGAAGGCCTTCGGTATGAAGGCCCAATACCTCTCGTTAATTCCTGTCTGACACATAAGCAAGAACGAAATCTCAGAAAGCAATAATAGTTCAATGCATGCACGGTAATTTTGATGTCATCTACGTTCTTCGCATTAGTTCGCCCTTCGCTCTCATTTAACGTGTTGAACAGTTAGATTTATGTACTGTTTGCACCAGCTGAAATAAATGACGTCCAATATGGCGGAGGCACATCCCGTTAACATTCTCTAGAACTTTCTGTAGTGCTTTCTTTGCGCACGCTCTTCTCTTCATTCTTTAACCAGGTGCAGATATGTAACCAACTCAAACATCCTGGGTAATACGAAGCTGATATGGTGCCTCCCGGCCATATTTTCTTTCGCGCTATGCGGCGCAGGAACATAAGCTACCTGCATGTTTCTTTAGGGTAGGTGGAGAATGTGGTCAACAGACACGTATCCTCTAGCGTTGCTTTTCTCTAATATTTTGCTGTCTTGGCAAATGGTAGGCGCAACAGTATAATTAATAAGTTTAATGTCACAGAAACACACAAACCTCTATCAATGTTCTGGGGCAACCACAGTAAGGTGCATTTTGATGGAACTTACATGTTCTCACGTACTGAGTTAATACAATATCTTCTGCTAATAGGGCACACGAAGTTCTGTTAACTTAGCGAGTATTCGGTTGCTAGTTAGTAACCTGTACACAGCTTGCCTTTCAGGAAATTTTCTGTGGCAGAGCTCAGATATGCAACGCAACCCTCGTTCATTCGATTGCTCCTTTTCTTTAAAGTCCTAACGGGATTTTTTGTCGTCAGGTGGACTCCGTCTGGACCCACATGGTTTACTCACGGTGGATTGTACTGGCCAGTGCCAGCACCTGCTCTCGCTTCATATTACACCAGAGACCATGCACATTTTATGTATTGACGACCACGAAAGATGTAAGTAGAAAAGAACAATAGCCGCATCGGTACTGATGTATATGTTGTGCTCTCATTTGATAATGGCTTGAACGAAGCCTGTTTTAGTTCATTTGATGTTTTTTTTTCAGTATCCACGCAAATATCCGCATAACACTGCGACGGAATAGGTCAAGTACACGTTGACATTTTCATCCAAAGTTTACGTGCATGTAAAGTGCGCCTGTGCGTTACATATTCCTAATTACCGCCTGTTGACATGAGTACGATATAACATTTCCTTTGTGCCTTTATTACCTTTAAGGGTTAAAGGAAATGGCCTACTGTGATGAATATCAAACAGATACTACATTCGGAACTTAAAGACTTCAAGCTCGTGGACATAAATTTAGCCTCTCCATCGGAAAATCACAATCCATTTTTAGCATACACCATTTATTGTTCAGTTATCGGCGCATTTTTTTATTTTATTCAATACGTCCGCCTTAGAATACACTTCGACACAATAAGCGGGTAAAGGGCGGGTGATAGTTTTCTCCTTGCATATATATAACGAAAGAGGTAAGGACAGGGGCTCGTTTTTATGGTTGCACACAACCTTATGAAGCTAACAGAGAAAGATGCCAAGGAAGACATAGGGCAAGTTATTTGTAGTTTTGAGATGTAGTGTAGTACTTGTGACAGAAATGAGAGGGAAATACGTGGACAAAAAGAACACCAGCTGTTGGGGGGACCGAACCCACAAGCTCCTCATAATGCGTCCGATGCTCTACCAGTTGAGCCACGGCGGCGGTCCAACCAATATATATATATATATATATATATATATATATATATATATATATATATATATATATATATTCCTGATGAAGGCCGATCTCCGGCTGAAACGTTGAATAAACGCTTTCCGCATTTTTATTGCCAATTGCGAGGGTCTACTACTCATGTCTGTCTTCACGCCTCCGGCCTATATATATATATATATATATATATATATATATATATATATATATATATATAATATTGTGGTGAAGAAGAGTTGCCCGTGCAACACCCGCAACGCCATCGGCATGAGCTCAGGACTTTCGCTGGGCCGACCGTTCCTTCCAACCGCTGCTCCTGTCTCTTCGTCTATATATATATATATATATATATATATATATATATATATATATATATATATATATATATATAAAAGACCAAAGTTATGCTCAATAGCTTAGCTAAGGAACAGGAATTTAAAATCAACTATGAACCCTTACAATGTGTAAACGAATATGTATATCTGGGACAGTTAATATCAGGAACTCCTACCCAGGAAAACGAAATTCTCCGTAGAATAAGGCTGGGCTGGAGCGCATTCGGAAGGCATTACGAAATCATTACCGGAAACTTACCGCTCTCATTAAAGCGAAAAGTATTCAATCACTGCATTCTCCCAGTACTAACGTACGGTGCAGAAACATGGAGAATAACGAAAAAACTAGAGATGGAACTAAGGAGCACGCAACGTGCAATGGAAAGAAAAATGATAGGGGTAACGCTAAGAGATAAAAAACGAGCGGAATGGATCAGAGAACAGACAGGAGTAGCCGATATTATCTTATCAATTAAAAGAAAGAAGTGGACCTGGGCAGGACATGTCATGAGGAGGAAGGATAATAGGTGGACAGTAAGAGCGACGGAATGGATAGCACGAGAGGGAAAACGCAACAGAGGTAGGCAAAAGGTTAGATGGAGCGATGAAATTAAAAAGTTTGCGGGCATAAAGTGGAACCAACTCGCTCAGGATAGGGTGGATTGGAAATCGTTGGGAGAGGCCTTCGTCCTGCAGTGGACCTAAACAGGCTCATGATATATATATATATATATATATATATATATATATATATATAATAAAACGGAGTTGGGGGCCTAAATTCCACTTCTGGTAGTATAATCCCCGACTCATCTCTTTACCTTAGGCTACCTTTCTCGCGAAATACGTAGGGCTGGCTTGGTCAACAGGGCTGGACATTCCCCCAGCCCCTCCACTAACCTGGTTCGTTCTGGGCACAATAGACGCACATGATCTCCGCTGGTTCGTGAGAAATGGAGCCAGGGAGAGATGAATCGGAACTTCGTCATCACGCGATATTTTCTCTGTTGAATGTAAGTCCATTGTCAGAACAGAGTGACAGGGACTTACCTGAGAACAGCGATTCACTTAAAGCATGCAAGGTGTACTGGCATATCCTGAGGTACGGCTTTTAATTGCGCAAGAAGCACAACGTAAACCTTGGCACACTAAAGTTGTCTCGCTGCATTTTTGCATGGTTTGGTTGCAGAATCAATTCCCACAGCTTGAAACCGGGTATGCATAGTGACATGTTCTGAATGTGGGCAGTGCTCCACATTGCCGAGATTTGTACAGAATCGCATGCAGAGGAAGCTGTTGATAGAATTTTTGTCTCATATGTGGAACTATCAAGAAACGCTGAAATGCTTCTTTTAATGTGGTGGGTAACAATTTTAAACATGTCCTTGATCCCGAGTATTCCGGAAGCCTGAGAAGCATAAAGCATCACTGGATTGGCTTTTTCGATCAGAAAATCTCATAACTTCGATTTCCGTCGAAACGAAGTCGTTTTTTCTCTTCTTTGTATACATGCAAAGTGCGTACATGTTGTGGATTATTCTACAATTGTGCATCTCTTGTGCATCAGCCACCTTGACGAAATGTTAGACCATCAATGGAATATCGTTATTTATTCTGGAACCCTTATCAAAGCACTTTTTGATAAAGTAGAGCGCGTACAAAAACTGGCATTCAGATTCATAGATTCAAGGCAGTCTAGTGTCTCTGAAATATTATCAAACGCCCATGTAGGACCACTTGCACAACGAAGACTAGTTTCGAAGATTAAGTTTATTTAGCTTTTGTATCATTGCCACTTGAAAATTGCGAGGTCACGTTGCTTACTCGACCACTTCTTACACTCATCAAGGACTAACCACAAGTAAGTAATTTGCGAACAATGAAGCTGCGTTAATAAACAAATATTTAGGATTCTCCTTGGCAATCTCTTACTGGAACAACTTGCTTAAGGGTGCTGTGTGTTGTAGTACTGCGGAATCGTTGGTAATCAAAGTTAAATCAATTTCTTTCTCTTCTTAACTGTTTTACCAATGTAACCACTCCTGCAAGGGCCGACAGAGCCACCAGTACGTTCAAATTAGAAAAAATCGCAATGACACGAAAATTTTGTTACCATTTGTGACCTTTCACATGGAAATTTCGCACATACATTCAATATGGTTTGTCTCAATGGGAGTATTTCTCCCAGGGACACACCCTGCTTGGTCCGAGCTATGCGAAGCGTAACAACTGCTCAGGTGTGCTGACCATCGCTCAGAGCCCGATGGAGTAACACACATAACGCGATCGCCACCGGAAAAAGAGAAACCATCCACTGGGCTCACACTTGGCTGTGGGCCTAAGGCAATACATGGCACGACAACGGTAAGCACAGCCGCAATTTCTTTTAGGGGCGAAGCCCCTCTTAGTCTAGCCTTGTCCTGCATCATGCGTCAGGCGTAACCGCCGTGCCGGGAGGCACGCGCTCGCCCTCGGCTCGTGCCTCCCGGCGTGTGCCTCTGTCCCTCTCACTCTTCCATCTGCTGTCTTATGAGAGAGACAGAGAGAAAGAGAGAGAGCGAAAGACGCGCGTTGACTATGGAAACGTTCTTAGATGAACGCTCTACCAGCTCGCAAAGAAGGAGAACGCGCCCTCACCCGCGAGAGACAACGTTGGCGCAGGCAGTGTCTCCTAGCGAGTTTCTTGATTGAGAAATACCGACTGCTCGCGTTGGAGAACCATTCATCGGCCACCCATATATATATATATATAGGCACTGGATCTTGACATGCAATGAAGTGCCGGTGGGAGATTTCACTTGTGCATAGTTGAACCATAAGGATTCGTAGCGTGCGCGTTAACTAAATTAATCCGCAACTCGGCACGATCTACGATGAACCCTCTGAGCTTCGACCACTCATCATCATTCACTCCGTGGATATGCTGTAATTTTTTTGTTTATTTGCTCTACATAATCCATAAAAACGAAGCGACACATGAGGGCAGAGGCATAAGTAGCAATGATTGTATTACTGTGAATGTCTTCATGAATACGCTACTCAACTGCAGAAAACGACGACACACTGGTGATCAGGCATACACTGCTACCTCTGAATGTGACAATTGACACTCACCCATTTGTGGCACAAATCTACGAGAAAATCCCAACCGATTTCTCAGCAATGAAAGCTTCCTAGTTAGTCCTGCTCCTGGTCCAGGGTTCGAACGCGGGCAGGAGTCGCTCTTGGAATCGCACGCCGGACGAGGACGAAGTTTACGTCAACTAGGAAGGTTATATTTCTGTAAAACACGCCAGGATTTTCCTTTAGCTTCGTGTTACAAATGGGAGAGGGGGAGCTAATTTTTGATCGCATAAATGTTAGTCACTCTTGTGCCACTCCCCAAAACTCATTACCACAGTGCTACTGACATTCCTACCTTGCTGTCCCCCACCGTAGTCTTGAAAGCAGGATTGGGTGGTTGCCCTTTAGAGGAAGCGCAATATTTTCAAGTGTCTTTATAAATAACTGTACAAGCCATTCAATCATGTCGTGCATGTCATTTCGCTGAAAATACGACGTACCGCGATGATACTGAATTGCCCGCGGCATTCCATAACCTTGGTTGTGGCTGCATTGTCTTTAAAGTTATCATTCCTGTGTTGTCGCAACGTAGTATAATTTTCTTGGGAAACACTTTTTCCGAAGGTGTAGCTAATGAATTCCGTAGCGTGAAGGTATACGCAGCTTGCATTTACAACCACTTCGAGGGCAGCACCCTGTAAACTTTCTAGCCACCTCACTACCCAATGTCCTTGCACGTTCGCTCTTTCGCTTATGACACCGCAACAGCGGCGCATGTATATGAACGCGCCTGTAGCATTGGTACAATTCAAAACAAGGTACGATTGGAGCTTCCGCCTTAGGTTACCATTGTTAAAAAACAGTGTTCTGCGGCGGTGGTGTTGCATATATGGGCCCTATGTCCGATCATGGTAACTTTAGGAATGTAGAGTGAGCTCTCTCACTCAGCAACCGGCGCTAGCAGAGCAGCTGCGAAACTGCGTTGCACGTTTCACTGATGATCATTATAGCCCATTTTTGACGAACTAATGCCAAGCTGAGGATGTCTCGCGGTAATGTTGCTCTGCGTTCTGCGCGATATCACGGATAAGCTACACGTTTCTCCCTCATTACTTGCTCGCACGAGGCGTAGAGACGAGGCGTAGAGAAGGAACGAGGCGTAGAGAAGGACAAAACATTTAGGACAGCACGGTGACAACTGCACATAAACAAGTACCAGTGGCGCGCCGGTCGCGTCTAAATTTTTCGTGGTGTACCGTTCCTCCGCGGCTCAATGCTCGCGCACCATGTTCGCGCACGCACGCCATTCACTCGGTTCACTCACAGCTCACTAGCTCACTGCCGAAAGCCTTGCCGTGTAGCGTCGATGTGGTGTCTCTACGGTGCCGCCATGGCCGCAGCGGCAACCCTGACTGTCGACCGGCCGCGCTGCCGTTGTCCTGGATTAATGGCCAGGACACGTAGGTGGCAACCGTACACGCCAGAAGGCCGGCTCGCCTTTGATTGGAGCCTCACCCCAAGGGGACCAGCGGACCAAATATCCGCCTGTTATCTCCAAGGTAGAGCCTGTGGTCACGAGCGTAGGCTCCGCTAGACGCCACCCGAACTCACCAAAGAACAGTGGGGCAGTCGCAACCGGCTGGTAGCCGTAACGGTTGCTCCCCGAGAACAGGATGTCTTGTCTCACAGCTTTCTTGGCCTCGCTCGTTCTTTCGCCTTCGCTGGATCTCCTGGTGACGGCGAGCGGCTACTTGGTTCTTTCAGCCGTCAAGTGCGCTTGTGGACGCAACCTGGTGCTGTTGTCTTAAGTGGCCCGACAGAGACTCCTTGTTTTGCAGGCTACTGTTCCCGAGACCACAGCTGGAAGCTTTAGACGAGTGGGACCTGCGTTCTTATGTATTCTACCAGCAGCCTTTACCAGGCTGCTGGTAGAATACATGAAGTGTGGGCGTTCTCGCCCACACTTCATGTGAAGTGTGGGCGTTCTCGCGAGGATTGCTAGACCGTCATCTCCGAGGCAACCGACACATGACACCCCGAAGAAAGCGTACGTCAGTGGAACAACGTCGTGTGTGGCGCGCAGATCCACATAGCGGGGAAGTTACTACATCACTAGGAAAATGTGTGTCAAGGACACTAACTGGTAGACACTTCCGGTTAATATCGTCCCTGCGTGTTGCGCGTAAGTGTCTTGTCCATGACTACACCTCGTTCCTCTGTTCTATGAGATCCTGGGCCCACCTAAAACAATTGATGACATCAGTAACGGAGGAACATCAATGACCTAGTAATAAATGCACACAGTAAATCAGTCTGCAGCATCTTTGCTTTTTAGAGATTGCAAAGGATAATGAGGTGCGTCGCACCCGTGTCGTCAAAATATCGCCGAGAAAAGGGCCTGTGTAGTGCCATAATTTTAGATTTTCCGTAACTAAGCCCTCCCTCCCCTGTAGTTTTGAGTAGGTTGGCCTCAAAAAGGGGGAGTGGTTAAAAATCGCGTAAATAAGGTATATAACTCTGTACTAGGCATAAACTAGATCTCAGCCTAGTGCATAAACTAGACTGGCTATGTGCATAAATATATTTGTTTATGATTGTGACCTGTGGGAGCAGTGTTCACATGAAAACCGAGCCATACCAAACCCTTTGAAAAATGAATTGTGTGTTGCAATTATTGCCTTCTAAGCAGCATAAGAATGCTCCCTTTTCTGGATTTCTTCTAGCCCTACTGCTGTCACCCAGAGCTCGAGGAGATGTTGCATATTATCACCAATTTCCTGAATATTACGTAAGTGACGCTTAATGCAGTCCTATATGAAACATTGCTGCTTTAAACGTGTGAGGTCATCACCAATATTTCGCACCAACGGCCCTCTTTCTTGAAAGTATGCGGAAAAGGATGCTGTAGATTATATTTATTTTAATACTTCCAGGTAAATCCTGGAAAATTGTGTTACTAGATAATTTACTGCAAATATCCTGCAGATCAAGGTTTAGCACTACATTCTGAGACTGAGTCATTGCCATGTGTTATTAAGAATAAGTAAAATAGTCGCATAAATTTCAGGCATACGCTTGCCAAAGCGTGTAAGCTTTTGTAGTCGTGTGTTTCGCCTAATCTACAACGAACAGTGTCTTCGAAAATATTTCAAGGTATATCCACGGGTTGCACGGCGTATGGCGACACACATGGCTCCATTGGCGCACCACAGGTTAGCGTCGGTCTCTTAACGTCAGCATGCAGCCTAAGCTGTTAACATGAGGGGTCATTTGTACCTCGAATGCTTCGTCGTATCAATTTTTTCAACGTATCCCTCATGTCGGGCATCACTGCTATAGCTTTAATACGCCTGAAATATAGTACTCTGCTCGTCGTTTCTGTTAGTAATAGCAGGTGTTTCCACTGATGGATCTAACATTGCGATTATGTGTGACCAGTGGAGGCGCAAAAACTAATTCAGTGTTATTTCAGGTACCTCGTCAATGTGACGGTACCGAATCCAGTCGTCGGAAATGACGTTTTCCCTGACGAAGGAACCTATTCCGACTACCTGACGCGTGGCGTGAGTTGGTTGAACCTTTGGCATAGCTCTCTAAGGAACATCCGCAAATATTAGAGAATTCTAGCGTGTCCGGTAAACCGGTATACGCGAAGGCGTAGCGGATACCGGAGAGCGTATAGCGTTGCTTGTCGCAGTCAAGTGGCTCCAGCTGTTGGTGATAAAGAACACCAGCAAACCCGCGCAATCCATGCCTTCCGACATTATGGAACACACTCATTAAGCCTGCAGCCTGGATAATTTCAGTGTGGCTCTCACAAACGGTGTCGATTTGTCCCACATACATCACTGCCAAAGCTTACTGATAGAAAGCTTCATGATAGACAACAGCCGCTTTGCGGATTTTTTTTCGATCTAACTAGCAGCGACCTTCCTACTACTTCCGCGTACAAGCGTAGAAGCTTTCCCGTACAAACTCGTGTGGTGTACGTTTAAGGAGAGGTGCTTTCCTCGACTACAATCCTCAATGGACGGCAGCCAGAGCCTAGCTGCCTCTGTCTTTTTTCCCGATCGAACGGTCGTACCAGTGCTAGTGAAACCCACCAGCCTACACGCCTCGGATTATTCGCTTACATGTGTGAGACGGAGAGGAATACACTTTCAGCGACACAGTAAGCTGTTGGGGTTGTGCCGACGGCTGGTTTCCGAAGGCTCACTGAATATATCTTGTACTCGTAAAGAAACAGGCTTCGCTACGCCTTCGGCATCGAGCCGTATGACGACCATGAGCACGTCGACGGTGAAAGTACCGTGACTGCGAGCCGTCCCGTTCCGAAGTCCGGTAAGTACATCATGGTACCCTATACACTCCTGATGACAGAGACCTATTCTTCATTTGTGTTCAGCATAACGAGGGGTACGTATTTTGTGATCGCCGCCGGTACCCTGTCAGGTGGAGAGTACCGGTACCCTTAGCGAGAGTACCGGTACCCTGTCAGGTGGAGTGCTAAGGTCATGCCTCAAGGGAGTTACTGTGCTCTGTGTAAAATGGGGTTGAGCTATTCTGGAAAAGACAATTAAATGTTGAACAAGAAAGTAGCGACCTTGTGTAAGGTGGAGCTTCTCTGGTCGTCCAGGTTCGTGGCGTAAAAGGACATTATTTCATTTTTATAAAGCAATACATGCTTTGCATGATGTCACTAATAAGCAGGCTTCGAAATGATTTCCTGAAGAAACGCGCGATGGAGGAACGCATGGCGATGTTGTCAAACTAGAGACGTCAAACTTGTTGCCGAGTCGAAATTGAAGACCCAGTTAAAAACCGCTCAATTCAATCTCTTTAACGAATAATGCCAATTCCTATCTCATCCAATAAAGTTTTAATTTATTCAAAGAAAAATGCTGTCTTCCTTGCATACAGCTTCAAGTGACCATATTTTTCTTCCTCCCTAGAACGTGCCTGTGGGCACTTTCTCACTGAATGAAAGATTTCGGCTCCTTTCACATCGCTTGTAACTTTTTTAAGTTTTTAGGAAGCGTACATTTTCGTAGTTGTAGCCTCAAAAGTGCATTAACGGGTAGAAACGAGTCGAATTTCATGGGAGTAGCCTTGCCAATTGCACACACACAATTTTGTACTCTTTTCATGGTTTTCTTACAGGAACGCGTATATATATATATATATATATATATATATATATATATATATATATATATATATATATATATATATATATATATATATATATATATACGTGACGCTAGAAAGGGAGCCGTGACGTGGTCAATGCGCCATGCTTTATTCCACTGCACGCATCACCTCTTCTTCATCGTCGCCTTCTCCTGCCATCGCCCGCTTGTTACGTCACATATATATATATATATATATATATATATATATATATATATATATATATATATATATATATATATATATATCTTAAGCTTTATGACTTTGTTGTGAAAATAAGAACAGCAGGGGACAGGCTAAGCTACGCGGTGGGCATACGGAAATTCTTACGTGCAAAAAGCAAATCAGACTGAGTAGTGTTAGCACACTGATGAACCATTCTGTGCGGACAGTGCAGCCTGCTAACAGTTCTGAACGTGATATTGGTCGATCACATAGTTATAATATATATCTATATATTTTTCAGATTACGGATATACGATTCTCCTTGGTTATTATGACTGAGCGTCGTTCGTTCAGCACTGACTTCGTATTTCCCATGGACTTCTACAGGCTTGGCTATCTGTATGCATCGCCGAAGACGCTTAAAAGCAGTTTTACTGTGCTGAAAATATTTTCATTCACGGTGAGCGATCCTCATTATATATATTTTCTTGTTCGAGTCTTAGTGTTCCACCGTGAAAATATCATTTTAACAAACCATGTATGGCCCATATTGTGAACTCCACCGTTTACAATATACAACACGCCTAGATAAATGCGTTAGAATATTTTGCAAGTGACCTTAATCGTGTTTCTTTCATATTCTGGTCTGAAAATTTCAGCGAAATTCTTAACTACGTGATCAGGTGCAAGCACTTTACAGAGTCCTCGTACAAGAAGTGTTTTCCATAGGAAATCTAAACGCACAGCATTGAATTTCAGACGTGGTGTTTCTGGGCAATATCCTTAGCACTTATTCTGCTTGCTCTTCGAGCGGCCAACTACATCAGACATCGATCTCTGCGGCTCTACCACTTCAATAACACCCTTGCATTGGTTGAAAATAAAGGTAAGCATGCATTATTGTTCTTGCAAACTTGTCACACAGCATGGCACATGTAATACTTTGCCATTTCCCATTGCGTGTGAACCACGTAGTAAACAGTATAAGAAAAACGTTACTGTTCGGGGCTTGTGAAGAAGCGTACAGAAAAATAAAACTAACTCATAAAAGCAACACAAATATGAGACTTGGCAATAAATATAATCGAGCTGTTTCATCTTTGATTGTGTCGAGGAAGAGTAATGTCAAACATTTTGTTGAGGAAGGCAAGTACTATTGTAGACAAGCCCACTTGTCAAACCGTTGGCTCCATTAACATTCGCATTTATTCGTCGTTTTTAGCGACCTGTTTATCCGCTTTAAACAGCTGATCAACAGGTCGCTGAAAATGGCGTAGCATACTTAGTGACAACAAAATGACAAGATAACTACGCCCTTGTCAGTAAGTCACAACGGCGTAGCACACTTAGTCACAACAAAATTCACTATAGACGCATGCCATGTCTTTTAGGCAATGCTGTGTTTGCGAAACCCTGATGTATTTTGTGGCTTGATTGGCGCCGAACGCGTCACCCATCTCGTTCCTCAGTGCCAACACACAGCAAGAAGTCGGCCGTACGTGTAATCAAACTGGCACGTTACTTGCTGCTCTTTGTGATTGAGCACTGCTTCATCGGCGCATACATCAGCTTTCTCAACAAGCCCATAATGGAAGAAGCACCGGATACGAAGGAGAGGTTGCTGGCGTTTCTTCAGGATGGCCGATTGCAGCCCTGCTTGGTGAAAAATTTGTTCGAGGAGATATTGATGACGGTTAGTACATTTACTGGTTTTCACGTACTAATAAAATTTATCGCGGAGCTCGACGAAACGTACGCGAAAAAGACGAGCAACGGACGAAGCCGTGCACATTTTCTTAACTAATTGGCTTTTATTGCTGCTTTTTGTAGCATAGGCCAGTAATAGTATTGAAACGGAACAGAATAAACGGTGGAATTATTTACAGCGTTTGTATTTCAGACCAACCAAGCTGGGAGTCACACCACGCTCACCCAAGATACATCATCGTCTTCTTTCTTGGGTGTCTCTCACATCCGTGTAACCGTACACCCCACTGCAGGTCAGCGTCATTAATCGCCACGTAACATAACCCTCCCGCGGCGGAAGCGCCGACCCGGCGCGTCTATGGAGACCCTGCCGAAGGCGGGTGGTAACGTTTGAGCCTCGAGACATGGACGACGTCACGTGGTAGCAGACCCGAAGAGGTAGCGGGATCGGCGGGTGCAATTTCATAAGTGACCTCTGTCACTTGTCGAAGGACACGGTAGGGGCCTGAGTATCGAGATAGCAGCTTCTCAGAAAGTCCGGGACGTCGTGTTGGGGACCAAAGAAGAACGAGAGAGTTCGTAGGAAAACGTTCGTCACGATGGCGCTGGTCGTAATGTCGCTTCTGGGTCTCTTGGGACGTCGTTAGTCTGCGACGGGCAAGCTGACGGGCATGATCAGCGCGGGCAATCGCGTCACGAGCGTAAGAAGTGTTCGAAGGTGGAACTGGTGGAAGGGACGTGTCCAACGGCAAAGTTGGTTCACGGCCGAACAGGAGGTAGAACGGGGAGTATCCAGCAGTGTCGTGGCGAGACGAATTATATGCAAAGGTAACGTATGGTAGTGCAACGTCCCAATCGAGATGGTCATCCGACACGTACTTAGAAAGCATGTCGGTCAGGGTCCTGTTCAGGCGCTCCGTGAGGCCGTTGGTCTGCAGGTGGTATGAAGTTGCCAGTTTGTGCTGTGTAGAGCAGGACCGCAGGATATCGTCAATTACTTGAGAAAGGAAGGTACGGCTGCGGTCGGTCAGCAATTGACGTGGAGCACCGTGGACTAAAATAACATCATGTAGTAGAAAGTCAGCCACGTCTGTGGCACAGCTGGTTCGGAGTGCTCGTGTGATGGCGTACCGCGTCGCATAGTCGGTAGCGACGGCAATCCATTTGTTTCCTGCAGCAGATGTTGGAAATGGGCCTAGGAGATCGAGGCCCACACGGAAAAAGGGCTCCGCAGGGACGTCGATGGGCTGAAGTTACCCTGCAGGGAGCCTTGATGGTTTCTTGCGGCGCTGGCAGACTTCGCAGGCATTGACATAACCCCGCACAGAGCGCGTTAGACCAGGCCAATAGAAGCGGTTGCGTACCCGGTCGTAGGTGCGGGCAACGCCTAAGTGGCCAGCCGTTGGGGCGTCGTGAAGTTCCCGGAGAATTGCGGAGCGCAAGTGTGCCGGAATGACAAGAAGGAGCTCAGGTCCGGTAGGTGCCATATTTCGTCGATATAAAGTTTCATTCTGCAGAGTGAACATGCGTACTGAGGTGTCACTTGGTGAGGACTGAAGCCGATGGATCAAGTTACTTAAGTATGGGTCCCGGCGTTGTTCATCGCTAATGTTGTGGAGCTCAGAAATCGAAAATATGCTATTGATGGATACAGTAGCTGTAGAGTCAGCGTCGGCCACTGGGTACCGAGACAAGCAATCCGCATCTTGGTGCAGTTTTCCCGACTTGTACACCACGGTGTAGGTATACTCCTGTAGACGGAGCGCCCAGCGAGCGAGACGACCAGTAGGATCTTTCAGAGAGGCCAGCCAACATAGGGCATGGTGGTCGGATACTACCGTAAATGGCCGGCCAAAGAGATAAGGGCGAAATTTTGCAACTGCCCACACGAGAGCGAGACATTCTCGCTCCGTAATAGAATAATTTCGCTCCGAGGTGGACAGCAGCCTGCTGGCATAAGCAATCACTCGAGTCTGTCCACGTTGTCTTTGGGCGAGCACGGCGCCTATACCGTAACCACTGGCGTCAGTGCGGATTTCGGTTGGTGCTTAAGGGTCGTAGTGGGCCAAAATTGGGGGCGTGGTGAGTAGTGTAGTGAGTTGAGAGAAAGCGGCAGCTTGCCGGGGACCCCAGTCAAAAGGCACGTCTTGTTTTAGAAGATCTGTCAGTGGTCGAGCAACCTCGGCGAAGTTTCGCACAAATCTACGAAAATAGGAACAGAGCCCCACAAAGCTGCGAACATCTTTGGCAGATTTCGGCACAGGGAAGTCTTTCACGGCGCGAATCTTCTCAGGGTCGGGCTGTACGCCGGCAGCGTCCACAATATGCCCAAGGATCGTAATGCGGCGGCGGCCGAAACGGCACTTGGACGAGTTCAGTTGAAGTCCGGCCAGACGAAACACCTCAAGGACCGCTGATAGGCGTGCAAGATGAGTTTCAAACGTGGCTGAGAAGACGATAACGTCGTCTAAATAACATAGACACGTAGACCACTTGAACCCCTGAAGAAGAGAGTCCATCATACGCTCGAAAGTGGCTGGGGCGTTACATAAGCCGAAAGGCATGACCTTAAACTGGTAAAGCCCGCCGGGGGTTATGAATGCCGTTTTCTCCCGGTCCATGGGATCCACAGCGATTTGCCAATATCCAGAGCGAAGATCGATAGAAGAGAAGTAAGTGGCACCATGCAAGCAATCCAGGGCATCATCGATTCGCGGCAGTGGGTAAGAGTCTTTCTTCGTGATGGTATTGAGATGGCGATAATCTACGCAGAAGCGCCACGATCCATCCTTCTTTTTTACTAGCACCACAGGGGATGCCCATGGACTGGAGGATGGCTCAATAATGCCCTTTGCAAGCATTTTGGATACTTCGTCTTGTATGACACTTCGCTCAGACGCGGACACTCGGTAAGGGCGACGGTGAATGGGACTAGCATCGCCGGTGTGTATGCGATGCCTGACAACTGACGTTTGTCCTAAAGGCTGATCACCGAAGTCAAAAACGTCCCGATAGGACCAGAGAATGCTGTGGAGGGCTTCAGATTGCTCAGGTGGAAGATCAGCGGCAATCATGCTGTGGATATCACGGCTTTCACAATTGGTCATCCTGGGTGCGCCTTGTTCGGGTACGACAGCACCGAGAGTGAAAGCTTCTGCCTGAAAATCTTGGAGTGGGTGAAGGAGAGCCACGGACATGCCTTGTGGGAACACTTGATTGGTGAGACCAAAGTTGAGGAGTGGCAGGTAGGCTCTACTATCTGTAACGCTGAGGACTGTATAGGGGACAGTGACACAACGCGTAAGGAGCACGTTTGTGAGAGGGGCAGCAAGATATTCGCCATCCGGGACAGCTGGCGAACATGACAGTTCGACGTACGTCACAGTTTTTGACGGCAAATGAACAAAGTAGCTGCAATGTAAACGGCACGGATGCTGGTCATCGGGTTCACAGTACTGTGGCAGTTCAAGACGGAGGACACCGGTGGAGCAATCGATGAGAGCGGAATTGGCACGAGAAAATCGAGGCCAAGGATGATGTCGTGGGGGCATTTCACCAGGACATTAAAAACGACAACTACGTCATGGCCAGCGATTGTAACGCGAGCTGTACACATGCCAACAACGGCGACTGTGCCACCATCTGCGATTCGTACGGCACAGGTCATAGGAGGCGTAAGAACCTTCTTCATACGACGACGAAATGTGGCACTCATAACAGAAACATGAGCCCCTGTATCAACCAAAGCTCTCACAGGGATAAGGTCGACATGTACTTCGAGAGTGTTCCGGTGAAGACGTAAGGGCAAAAGAGGATTTTCGGACAAAGTCGACAGTGCAGCTTCACCTCCAGAAGCTGCGCAACCTAGTTTTCCGGGGACAGGCGACGGCTATAAGAGGGCGATGGAGAGCGGCGGCGGGTCGGTGAACGCGATGAGCGGTTGTGAGGTGGCGACGACGGAATAAATCGGCCGTTGTCTTCAGGGGCGTTGAAAGCAGAGAATTCGTTGCGGGTCGGGTAACGGCGAGCAGGTCTACGGAAGGGACTGGAGTACGTGGCGAACTGGTTAGGCGACGTATACGGCCACTGGCTGCGACAATAAGCAGCGATGTGTCCTGCGCGGCAACAGCGGAAGCAGATGGGCTTATCGTCTGCTGTTCGCCACTCGGACGGATTCCTGGAACGAACAGGAGGGTACTGACGGCGTCGAGGAGCGTCTGACGAAACGAACGGGGTATCCGAATTGTTTACGGCGCAGACAGAAGGAAGCAGACCAAGGTTGGTGAATTCTTGCCGAACAACGGCCTGGATCAATGACACGGTTGGGGCCGGTGCGTCGGAAAACATATTCTTGTTCGCAGCAGGGCATGTGGCCTCGAGTTCGCGCCGGACGATTCGTGTGACATGTTCAGATGCAGACTGCTCGTAAGGAACTGTCTCGCAGCAAGACGTTGGAGCCGTGTTCGGAAGGCGCTCAAACTGGTGTGATATGCGCCGGCTTTTCGCTTGCTCTAAGCGGCGACACTCCTTAATCACAGCGTCGACGGTCGCTACGTTGTTAAATACAAGCAGATTGAATGCATCATCTGCAATGCCCTTCAGTATGTGAGAGACTTTTTCAGTCTCGGGCATTCTGTCATCGGCTTTTCGGCACAAGGCCAGTACGTCCTGGATATAGGACAAGTATGGCTCCGTTGACGTCTGGGTACGTACCGCCAGTTGTTTCTTAGCAGTGAGCTGCCGCTCAGACGGGTTCCCGAAAAGGTCGCGGAGCTGTTCTTTAAAAGTATCCCAGCTGGTAATATCTTGCTCGTGGGTCTCAAACCAGACGCGAGGAGTCTTGTCCAGGTAAAATATCACGTTCGCCAGCATGACGGTTGGATCCCAGCCGTAGGTCTTGCTGACGCGCTCATACATCCCAAGCCACTGATCCACGTCAACGTTGTTTGCGCCGGCAAAGATACCGGGATCACGGGGTTGTGATAGAGCGACGTACTGAGTTGTGATCGCTGGTGGTGACGTAGCTGAAGTGGACGGAGGCGTGTCATTGCCCGGAGCCATGCTTGTAGACTCGAGGTGGCGTCCACTGCGGAGCTCCGTCGTAGAAGACTGAAGGGTACCCAGCACCTCCACCAAAAATGAAACGGAACAGAATAAACGGTGGAATTATTTACAGCGTTTGTATTTCAGACCAACCAAGCTGGGAGTCACACCACGCTCACCCAAGATACATCATCGTCTTCTTTCTTGGGTGTCTCTCACATCCGTGTAACCGTACACCCCACTGCAGGTCAGCGTCATTAATCGCCACGTAACAGTATTATAAACATCAAAAAACTCATGTTTTCCTGTCGGATATCTTTTGAAGGGCTGAGCAAATGGCCACAGGTCCTTATGATTTCTCTATGTTACTGTTATAGTTAAAGTAGCATATTCGTCTGCATTTAACGAATCTAATGATCTCGTGACTCTATGGCTACGTAGTCGAAAAATATGGTGACGAGAACTGAAACGACGGATGTGCGACAGGAACAGAATCGTTACAAAAGTCCTCCGGCTATGTAATGAGCGAGTAACATGAGATCCTACAACGTCATGGTGACATCGCCACATAATGTATACATATGTTGTCCTCGCATGACGTCAGTAATATCACAAAGATTGCGATAGTAATTTCTGGCTTTTCAGGCTCGAAAATCGCGATATGGCGATGAGAGGCGCCGTAGTAGAGCGCTCGAAAAAATTTGTGCTACTTGGGGTTCCTTAATGTACACGGACATGACACAGTACACTGGCCTCTAGAATTTTGTCTGCTACCACCACTGTGGTCGCTGTGGGCAGGATTCGATCCTGCGACCGTCGGTTGAGCAGCCGAGTGTCATAGCTACTTAGACTACCACGTCAGGGCTCGTTATTAGGAAAGAACATTATTTGAAATTTGTCCGGGTGGATCCTGCAAGCGTAGTTAATTACTCTGATAGCGCACTACCTTTTATAACAGTGTCTACGTACGATACTATTCCAAATCACCCGTACTTGATTACTACGTCTGATTTCCTTCCAGAAGTCACGCATTTGTTCCCTGTTCACGACTAAACTCATGGCAGTTTTACGGAGTCACTTCCGAAATTCGCTTTTCCCACTCAAGGGTGCGAAACACCCCCAGCATGTTTCGTGTGGTAGCGCGAAACCCAAAAAAAGAGATCACTCAGAGGAAAAAGAGAACTCACCCGTCTGTCGTTTCTATTGGCTTTCCGCTGCCACATGGAATGTTCAGCAAACACCAGCCCGCCCACGAAGCAGCGTCGATTTGAAAAAAACGTCTTTCAGGTCGGTTGAACAATTTTAAAGAAGGCTACAGTCGAACCTCGGTATAACGAACAAGGGTATAACGAATTATTCGCTATGTCAAACTTGAGCGAGAAAGTATAAAGAATTGCATGTATTTTCACCTTTTGATAGCGAACGAACTCTAACGCACAATGGATATACGGAATACCCCGGGCCGGAATCCGAGGGCTCCGCGAGCACACGTTCGGCTTCTCCGCAGCACAGGGGCAGCTCTCAAAGACCCGCCTACAGGGTGTAGCGGCATAGACCGCTAACGGCGAGTATTTTCTTTGTAGATGCGAAGCAGCTGATAGTCTAGCCTGTTCCGTCCCTGCGCCGTCCACAGCCCCGCTGCGCATGCGCAACAGCTGGCCCAAAACTGGCAAGGAAGGACAACGCGCCCTCGCCCGCGAGAGACAACGCTGTCGCAGGCAGCGTCTGCTAGCGAGTTTCTTGATTGAAAAACACCGACTGCTCGCGCTGCACAACCGTTTCCCGGCCACCCCTTATATATAGGCACTGGGTCGTGACCTGAAATGTAGTGCCGGTGGGCGATTTCCCTTGTGCGTAGTTGAACAATAAAGATTCGCAGCGTGCGCTTTAACTAAATGTAGTCCGGAACTCGGCACGATCTACGACGTGGCAGCACAGGAACCTGATAAACACCAGGAGGAAAAATGAGAACGCGTGTGTAAATATACACAGGCGTTGTCACTCATTTACATGCGCGAGTGGGCAATATCACGGGTGATTTACGGTAACGGCGAACGATCCCCAGTGCTTCGCCTACTCGTCATGGTTCACTCCGTGGAGATGCGTGGATTTCTTTTTGGCACCTGACCGTTTTATGGAATATATGGGCGTTGACCAGCCCCCCCCCCTCCCCCCTTACCTACGCAATGCCTTCCAGCCTTTCTGGCACTTGGATAATGTAATGTGTTCCTTGCATTTCCTTGCCTTCCACAGCGTTCGCAGAACCCGTCGGTGATGTCACTGAAAAATTCAGTGCGAAGCTGGACCCAGTTCGCGGCAGACAATATGGGGACGTGTGCGGAGCGAACCAGGCGAGGACAAGCTGTTTACTTCAGCCACCTTCGCGTAGCAGAGATGTACGCCGCGTCCTTTCAGGGCCAAGTTCACGTCTCTCGGGCTTACTCTGAGGACATGATATTCCCATCATCGATGTTGATCGCAAAGGCCTCGCCTTACAAGGAGGCGCTAAACAGTGTGTAAGCAGCCATTTCCATTATCTTCTGCCTGCGCCAGAAGTACGGTCTACTTCTAGACTTCATGCACGTACGATCAACGTTTAGCAGGAAAATGCAGCGCTACGTCGTTTTTTTATATCGACCCTTCATAGGATGAGCTGGGATCCATGAGTGAGAAATAGAAGGCGTGGAACCAGTTTTGTATTGTTTTCTTTAATTAATTTGGACCTTTTTGTGATGGTTGCGGCGGACCTCGTGGCATGCACCTTGGTGAATTGATGGCAAGCTTTTACCGCATGCCTTTTGGTGCTCAGCATGCCGCGGATGGAGAAACCTTTGTGGTAACTTGACGGGCTGCCTATCCACGTTTGACAAGTGCATACAGAAGGCTAGGGGCGCGTGTCTTCATTGTGTTTCCCAATTAGTCGAAGTTCCCTGTTGTGTTGGTTAGTAGCGTTAAACATCAATTTTACTGAATTTTACTGAATGCAACTTAATGAGGTGAGATTAAGAGAGAAAAAGGAAACGTGAAGTCTTTCAAGTGGGTCACGCGAGTAGAGCAGCCATGTAGAATAGAGCAGAGGGTGGTAAAGGGAAGGAGCAGGAAGAAACGGAGGCGAGAGTGGAATACAGTAAGAAATGAAGTGAAAAGAATAAAAAGGAAGAATATGTAGAAAGCCAGAGAGAAACAAAGCTCAATTGTGAAAGAACTGTTTACGCAATCGCGAGACAATGGCGCTTGTTTGCCAGCTCCGCTGTCAACTCAGATTGCCAGGCCTGGAATTGGCTTTAACCTTTTTCCTATTGTTTCTGCCACAGGGCAATCAGGCTGGTCGAGGTAGGACTGGTGGAGGAATTCGCAGCTCGTTACTGGAGGAGCATTTTACGAACACCACGCAGCAGTCCTGCGGAAAGCCCATCGAATCCGTTGCAGTTGGACGAATGCGCGCTTTCCTTCATCATCTTGGCGGCTGGCCTTGGTGCCTCTTGTGTAGCCTTTCTTTACGAAACGCTACACACTGTTTCAAGGGCGCAGCGAGGGCACTCATCAGAGCATAACGGGTTTGTATGCAATAGTAACTCGGACGGCTCACTATTACACAGTGGCGTTATGTGGACCGTCAGTTTGAACGAGAAATCCCGTAGGTGCTGTGCACACCCGCCACCCTGAGTTAAGGTCACTCGTATATTCGGACCTAAAAACTCCCAACAAAGAAGGAAACATTGAGAAGCTGGTCGTGCGAAATAATATTTTGCAAACTTTCATCGACTACGTACAAAATGAGAAGATTCAGACACACGTATACAAAAAACACACAAAATCGCAAACATTTCCATGCGGGTAACAAACAACAAAATGCGGGTGGGCTGGATGTGACATGTACTGCGGGAAGTCTAGTGGCGTGAGCGAGCAGGAAGTCTGGCATGCAGGGCGATACGGCAGAAGTAATGGTATGTACATATCTCTGTTATCCTTTTGAAAAGCCAAGTTTGGCTACTAATGGCAGAGTAAGTCACTGCCTTTGTGTCCACTTACGCTAATAGAAGCCATATGCCGTCGAGACGGCGTCGAATGGGTGGCATAATGACCACAATGCTAGTAGCTGTTACTTTTATAAGTTGTGTACGCACCACTCGATTATAGTAAAGTGATAAGGCGTAAGGGATGGTAGAGTGCAAATGTTGTTATTACCCAATTTTTTCTAGCGAGGATCGGGGCCATGGAAATAATTCTGTTCTCCACAAGTAAAGAAGCAAGCATATTTCAGGACGGAATACCCGGCTCACCGAAACAGCTTATACAGATGTTCCATCCACGTTACTGATAACTCCACGAAGCAGCATATGTGTAAACGATTGCAAATAAAGAAAATTTATGAAATGGTCATTTTGGTTCCATCGGAAAGTATGAACAGGAGGTATGAGTTACGATAAAACATATTTCGCCGCCGCATAGTACGGCAAGGTAACCGAAAAGGAAACGGTCATTTAGAGCACATTCTTGCACCATCTCAAATGAGCTATAGCAGCGCGGTTGTCATTAGTTGTGTCGTTGCTAGAAAGGAACATGCTAAAAATATGTTGTGTGGTGAGCAAACCAGAATACGGGGATAATATGCTAACGGCCAACCTAGTGAGATATTAACCCTATAAACACAACTTAAAGTGCATCCTCCAACACCTCCGAAGAGAGCCAGAAAACCGTGCAAAGGCCCGTGCACACTAGCGGAAAAACGCGCGCGGTGCGCCGCCGGCGAAGAAACGTTTCGGCGGCGACACGGCCACTGCTCGCGGCAAACCGCGGCGGCAGCTCCGCAAAATCCCGTCATGTTCGGGCGAACGAGCGCGCGAGGCAAGCGAGCCGCCGCACGCGTACGAAACGAGCCTCCGGGCGGATCCGCATGACTCCGCGAGAGAGTGCGTACGTCACGGGAGGGGACGCTCTGATTGGTCTCCTCCACGGCGGCATGCGGCGCGCCGCGAGAAATCGCGCACGGAGCTATCGTCTTGCCATACGAGAATCCTGCCGCGTGGCACGCGTTTTGCCGCCGCGTTTTGCCACCCGGGGCGCGCCGCGCCCGTTCTGCCGCTAGTGTGCACGGGCCTTAACTCGGCCGTGAAGGTACTTGCGGGCGTACGAACGAAATGCACTGCACAACCCAAGGAACTTCAAATTATGTTTCCAATGCGCCTGAAATCATCTGAATTTTCTTGAACTAATAGCACCAAAAGGAAATGGCGCCAAAATGCCAGAAGACATGAAGCAACACAGTCCCTGCAACTGTGTTGCCCGAGATCTGACATTTTTATGGAAATACATATACATTTCCTGTCTTAGCAAAACGTTTTCTGGGGCTAGTTGGTTCATGACTTCTATAAAAATTGTAGCGCAAAGGAACACACGGACAGACAGAGAGCACAGGACGGGCGCCCGTCCTGTGCTCTCTGTCTGTCCGTGTGTTCCTTTGCGCTACAATTTTTATAGGAGACATTTCCTGTATTTTTTTAACTGAAAAGCGACAAACTTACCATTACTGAGGGAACTTCCGCGGTCATTGAATCACCCAGTGCTGCGGTTTAGCCTCAGTCGACAAAGCCGGTGCTCGGTGTTCCCTGTGACGTCATTAGCTGCAATGAGAGTAGGAGGTTTGTAATTGTATTTCAAACCTAAGTGCATGTTTGCTGGTGCGTGCAGTGCAATGCTGCTTTGCTTACGCGTTCACAGGCGCCTCCACGACTGATGAGAAATGTTTTTTTTCTATGGTGAAAAAATCTTGCAGGGCCTCTTTGAGCGAGAATTTCTTAGTGAATATGAGATATTTCTGACATTACCGCCAAAGCCTGGCACGTTGTGAGCTTTCAGTGAAATAAATTTTCCGGTAAGCTCAGTGTTGATGGCAGGCTGTATGTATGGGACGTATTTCACAACTGCCGAGTGGAGTTTTCCAAATCCACTGCGCCTGCGCAACCCAAGGTGTCCTCTTATCGTTCCACACGTGCGATAACAAGCGCGATAACAACTGAAAGAATCTAATGAGACGCTCCGGCTTGTTTCGTGAAATGCGCGCAGTGTAGTGATTAAGATACAGAGCTTGAAGATGTAATTTAGGCTTATCAACCGCATGTCCTTGTGATCCCGAAACCTGGTGATGACTACTCAGGATCCCCTTTAGAATTGAATAATAACAGACCAGTTTCCTTAATATCATTTTGTTTAAAGCGATTATGACACATCTACATGATAGTCATCTACTTCATGCAAATCAAGTTGGGTATAGGGCTCCCCTATAGCACAGCTGACATAACTGGTAAATTTTAAATGCACCGAATATTAGGGGTCTGTAGTGATTTGTGTGTTTGTGTGGAGAACTTCGAACTTCAGAGGACCTTTGATCTTATGGAAGAAAAAGACGAAAAAACGGGAGGAGGCGAGCCAGGGACAGGTGGTGTGCTCGACGGCGGCAAGGAAGACAAGGAGGTCTCGCGAAGGAGGCCGCCCGGTACTCATGTCTGTGGGGGTCTACTCGGCCACCGCCGATCCCGCCAGTTGCACCCACGCGGCCACTGCTACGTAGGTGGCGTTGTACCACACAGAAACAAGATAACGCGTCAATAACGACGATTTATGGAGCAGCTTGCATTTGCACTAAATGCCTGTGCCGTTGCACTGACGTTCATTGAGAAGGCTGCATATCGATGATGGATCGGTTACCGATTCCGTGCTTGCGTTTTTTTGTGCTTCAGGCACGGCGTAGATGTTTCCTGTTGTTCCAATTACTCAGGATTATTTTGCTTTCTAGCATATGTTTTTACCATATTAGTACAAACAGCACGAACCCTGCAAGGTTGGCAGTTAAATTATCTCTTGTTAGAAGGCTCGCTCTGTCGCACGAAAGAAGCAGACTAAACATTACTGTAGGCGCCTGGCGAACCGTTCTGCGCAGACCGTGCTGCTTGCATAACGGTGGTGCTGAAAGCAGTTATTCATAAAATACAGCCGACTAGTGGCTTTATCCACTGCAGACTTCGACTAATGTTCCCAATGGCATGACTACTTTACCCCACTCAAGTTGACCACTCGCTTCCCGCCGCGAAACTAGGGCACCATTACTACGTGACGACAACAAGCGCAAAACATAGAATGAGTTTCCTCCGTTGTACGTTCAGCATGCAAATTAGCTGGCCAACAGCATGCACGTCACCTACGCATTTCAGTACCCACTATTTTGCCATTTCTTGTTTGTTAATTCCCACTGAGCCAAAGCCATGTCAGCTAAAATTTAATGTTGGAGCGCAAAGAAAACACCACAAGCCAGTTTGCTTTACGCTATATTAGCTAGTGCAGAACGAAGCAAATGATGATAGATTTCATGATTTTACTCTAAACATAAGGAAGGAGTTTAAATATCTAGGCGTCTTTTTTACTTATGATTTACGATGGAACAAGCATGTTAACTACATTGGAAATAAGGCCGCATCAGCCTTGGGATTCTTGCGGCGCAATTTTAGTCATTTACCGGGTAACTTAAAAACGCGGCTGTATTTTAGTCATGTACGTTCAATACTTGAATATGGATGTGTTTATTGGGACCCACAGACATCTGAGCTTATAAGTAAATTAGAAAAAAATCAGAATAGGGCAGTTAGGTTTGTTCTTGGTAACTATAGCCGGCAGCTTAGCATGACAGACAGCAAACATAAACTTAAATGGCTTGAGCTGAAGGATCGTAGAAGGCATATTAGATTCAAATTTTTCCATGATATTTATTATTCTAAAAGAGGCATAAACTACGAACAATATATCCAGGCACCACACTACATATCTCAGCGACTGGACCACTGTTTGAAGGTCAGGAAATTTTCTTGTAGGGGTGACGTTTTTCGTTACTCTTTTTTTGTTAGGACTGTTCGAGATTGGAACAGCTTGCCATCTCGCATTTTATGCATTACAGAAAATGATGCCTTTTACCACGCATTGCAATAACTTCTTGTATTTTCTATAGCCTGTAACCTCACTGCTGTAATGCCCTACGGGGCGATGCAGTTAACTAATAAATAAATAAATAAATAATGATGGCGGCAACAGATCCGGGAAAGCGGCTCGAGTATGCGGATGTTCTGGGAACACATGAGGAGAACTGCATGTTTTGGTTAAACATGGCATAACAAAAACTTCGCAAGAATGATCGATCCTAGTCGATCGGTAAGAAGGGCGAAAAATAAATGTGTCACGAAGAGTGGGAATATAATGGATTTTCTGAGATAGACAAATGCAGTAAAGCGTATGACGAGAAGAGAGCGTACGTGCACTTGTTACCTTAGCTAGACACGTAACCGTGCTAACATCATACAACCACGTTCCGTCGGAAATAAAGCTGTTGCTAGGCAACCTAGAAGGCGAAGCATTCGTAATTGCCTACTCTGAACAATGCCACTGATGTATGTGTCACTGGCCTGGCGCACACACGACTTTTACATAATTTTCGGGGGGTTGAAAGATAATGCGCATGATTACTTTGGCACGTGCGAGGAATTGTTGCCTTTAGTATTGTTAGCTTTCTGCAGATATCGGACGCAGCAGATAGATAGCTGTTACAGCCCTTAGCTTCCCACGTCTACCGCGTGGGCGTTCTGTGAATATTTATTACGCAGCACGCAGCGCCAACAAGTGATTCATTGAATGCTTGACTCATTGACTGGTTAACTCCTTTCGGAATATTGAACAGGAGGTGAAGCAAAATCAAAATGCTTCGCAGTTTGACGGAGGATCTCGCTCTCAAATACAGCTAGGCACGCACTCAATGCAATTTACCAAACAGCGTATTTCACAAAGCCTTCAGATCTGCTTATCTTTCAGCACTCTCTGTAGTACTTGGAGATAAAACGAGGGATAAAATGAAATCCAGTTCGCCTCAGTGTAAAATCTGCTGATACAGCGCATCTGCCGCCCTCCTGTATTTATTTTACGATTATCTGTGATTTTCTGCAATTGTTCCCCACCACTCACGGCAGGGGGGGAAGTTTGGTCCTTTCTTTCTTTCTTATTTTGTTCGTGTCCTCTATTTGCTCCGCGTAATAGCTATTACATAGCAGTGAGCTGAGTGCAAGGTTGTATCGTCAGCGGTAGCGATGCGTGGGGGAGGGGGGGGACACTCCGCGCAAAGCGTGACGAAGACAATGACGGCGGACATTGCCAGCCACTAACAGCTCCGCTCTTAACATTCCTGTAAACAGTACTGTAATATTAAAACAAGAGTAACGCAATACTTGCAACGAACGAAGCAACAGGAAACCTACTATGGTTATGCGTACATTCCGAAGGAGACAAATATGCACGGTCAAAGTGCCCGCAAATGCTAATGGAACACAATGCCATCGTTTGAGGTGGAACTCTCAGGCACAGAGAAGCCGCCGTCATTCCTTTGTTTTTCCTTTTTTGCACGAGGATTGTTAAGCTGGACCATATATTGCGCTGTCATTTCGTCCTAGTTTTACAGAAGCTAAGGGGTGTAGCATTGGTTAGGGCTTAAGGCTTGCTCCGCTATTTCAGATGCTGCTCGTGAAAATTTTCATACGATATTTCGTTCCCTGAAGGGACGATTATATGTGGTGTCCGGTTTTATTCAAACCGACTCCAGACGCGGCTTGCGAAACGAAGGAAGTCTATAACTAGGACCGTACATCTCGAATAAAGCGAATGTTCCTAGGGCATCTGCCGAAACTGGGGCACGTGGTTCTTTTGCAAATTTATCTCAATACCGAAGAGAGCTTCTTGAGCCTATTCACGTGTCATCGCGTGATGCGTGGATGCACGATAACTGCTGCTACAACTGGTTTTCCTGGTAATGCTCAACATGTAAGCTACCGTCGCCGAACTAAGGTGATGTGTGCTGAAATTATGATGGGCTCGTCACACCAATTTAGAGGACAGAAATTGGTACTTTGGGACCCTCCGTTTTGTTCTTTCGGGGACACTGAAAACGCCAGTGTTGTATTAGCGTGTGAAACTCATGTCGATCGCACTTCAACGTGAGGAAGTATGTCTGGCGGAATTATTAAATCTTCTGTTTTCGTATATAGATAACACATCGAGCCACTAAGAATGCTGTCGCAGTGCAGACAGGTCCTATTGCTCTTGGAATGTCCAAGTAAGCGCATTTTAGCGATAGCTGTTACGGCAGTTTGATGGCAGTGATGGCCAGTGTCTGCATCGTGGTTGCAGCTTTGACGCTTCCAGTGACGCTTGCCGAAAAACACTATGAGGACTTCGTTGGTAAGATGGCCACTGTTTTTATATATAGCAGCTAATTAACCACAATTTATCTTTAGACCCCGCGGTATACGTCACCCCTTTGTGAACAAGGCGTACCCGTCATGATCGCGCACATGCACTAACCCCTCATTTCGCCAGGACAAATCCATTTATATGACTTGAGGATTATCAGGATTCGCAAAAAAAGTGGTTGATCCCTCTGTCATAGGAATCTTAACACGGAAGTGAAACCTCTCTTCGCGAAGTTGTGGAATGCATAAGCAGCAATCTGGCAAATCGAGAGACAGGAGATGGGTAGTGTGAACATGTGAACACGTTAACTCTAGTCATCAGCGGCACCTCGACACGCCACAAGGATTCTCGACAGTCGTACACGAGAGGAAGTTTTCGAGCGACTCACATTGCTCTGGCAACACTGAATTGCACGCGCTAGAGCCCTACGCAAGCCTGCCATAAACGAGGATCGTCCGCAAAGGGATGACGCCTTCAAAGAGAAACCGAACGGGCTGTCAGCGAATGGTTTTGTGGAAACAGAGCCCTCTGCAACGAAAGACCAATCGATTGCGATCTAGAGCAGTGCTCATCACATCTAAACACACCTGGCCACGCGAGACAAACTTTGTGGCGGCCGCGTTCGTACTTTAATCCTGGAACGCGCCGTCACGACGCGTTCCAGGATTTTTCCAGCCGTGCCAGTAAATTTATTATCCGAAGGCTTTTCCTAGGCAGCGCGGAAATGCCTTCGGACTGGTCAACGTGGAAAGGTGACCTCGTGGCAACTACGACCACTTCAATGCTAAGGTGCTAAGGTAACCTCGTGGACGCCCCCCCCGCCCCTTCAACACAGGGCCTCCTAAGATCTAGTCAGGTGAGGCGAAGGCAAGCAGACACAAGGCAGGCTAGCGTGGCGCGTGTCGCGGTGAAGATTTTGCATGCAGGATTCAGATGAAGGTCGCATCTCCTGTCTGAAACTCACTTGTGACTGTGAGTGCCCAGATAATGTTAGAATATGAGCTTTCGTGTACTTTCAAAATATAGTCGATATGAGTTCTAAACCCACGCTACACACAACATCCCCTCCATTACTGAAAACTTGGCGATCTCCCTCACATGTATCTGCCAAGCTTCCTATATCTGAACTATATGCCTAGTATCTTATGTCTGACCGCGCCCTCTATTTCCTATAGCACCGATTCCCGCCGTGGGTAGGAAATGGCGGATGGCGATTAGTTCTACTTTTTGCTCTATGCAAGTCATTTGTGATTCACTTTGATTCAATTTTAATTCACTTCATTCTTGCCCTCTAAAGAATGCAGGAAGAAGTTGAGCGTCCGGATATTGCTGATGGGGCACCTACTGTTGGTCTTCATGATGTGGCATTGTTTCACGGGAGGTTACATAAGCTTTCTCAACATACCTTTGATGGAAGAGGCTCCAGACACTAAAGAGAGACTTGTAGCTTTGCTTCGGGATGGCCGTTTGCAGCCATGTGTAAGCCAATTCGCTTTCTTGAATGGCATATTCAAGGTAAGAGCTCCTGCTTTTCGTTTTATCATAGAATGTGCGTCTGTGTTTTGCTGACCGGCCATTGTAGTAACGTTACACCCCGAGTAGAAGGCAGACTGCATAGTGCAATCATGTAAAATATTGCTTACATAATTCTTGTTCGTTAATTCTCAAGAAACCCAAACACTGAGGCGCACTTAGCGCAAAAGAAATTGAACAGAAAAAGAATGTGCACAGGAATGGTATTTCACTGCTGTCGATTATTTGCCTGTATTCATTCTTCTGGAATTTCTCCTTACCAATTGCCAGGAAGTGCTACACGAAAAAATTTCAAATTCCTGATATACTGTTCACAAATGATTCGTCCTATAAGAATTTTATGCAATTCCTTAGTAGGAAATTCTATACGCAGGTACTTGTACTAGATTTGTCTTATTCTATCACACGTCCATACCAACATTTTTTTTTTTTTTGCAATCAACCATACACGTACCCATAAGCACAGTGTACATCATTATTTCTAAGCAGGAGAGAATAAAGTGCGGCGGTGTCAATTCAAGCAAGTGGTTGTTCATTTAGAGTGTGCTTATTTACGTCCTCGAAAAGGTGAAATGATTGGGAAGTCTCTACGTAATATTCCCGAGTGCCTCCAGCTGTGGCCAAGAGACCTACAGGTGTCAGCCTTGCAACATCTTTTGCAGCCCTAATTCGAGAACTTGATCCACTTTAACCCTCACCAATCAACGCTATCAGATTTAATCCGTCTTATTGTACCTCAACCAAAATGAACCCAACTTATTCCGTCATATATAGTGTAATTCGTCTGAACTCATTGTAATTAATCCACCTAATCTATCGTAATGCTCGCAAACCTACCTTAACTTTGAGGTAAAATTGAAGTTTCGTTTCCCCAAAATACCTTAATGCACCTGGATCTACGCGCTCTCTCATTGTTCCACCATTGTGCATTTAGTCTATTTTAATCCACCCTAGCCCAACCAAAGTCTTCAGTTCGAGTTGTAGGATGGTTTCCAGCCCTAGAGGCCGGTAGGTGAGACTCCTGCAATGGTCTGCACTTGCGATCTTCCAAGAACCAAAATATAGGGTTCTTACTCCTAAGACAATCGTCAGCTCCACTCCTATAGTGTATTTAAGGCGTCTCCAAGTGCAATGCAATCGTTAACTGACTTTCTTAGTACATAACTGTCCCATATACATCGTCGCCTGCTTCGGTTCCCCTCTGACATTTTGCGGGTTACGCTATGTTTTTCCCGCCAAATTGCTGCAAATAGGACATTCCATATTCGGTATTCAAGTTTGTGTCTGCAATAGCGAACCCACCATGACGCATCAATATCACCAGACTTTTCCATTTTGAGTGTTTGAAATTTTCTCATGTTTCTTTTATATTTTTCACTCGCGTGCTGCGTAAAAAAGCCGTGGCAATAAATTATAATCAACCATCCGAAAAGAAACAGAAAACTATTGCCACATAACATTTGCAGCTTGATTTGCGTTCTGCCAACAATTTGAAAACATTGCGCTGAATGATGTCGCAACGTCCACGCCGCCACTTTCAAATTATTTGATGCTTCACTAAGAGCATTTCTCAAGAGTCAAACTTTCGGTTGGGGGAAGTTTAAGTTCGCCTTTCTAAAATTTAAAGTTTAAAAAGAGGCAAATAAAAATATCGAGGGGAGTGCAAGTTCTATCTCTTGTAGAACTGCCTAGCTGTTGAAACTGAGCCAGTGTGTTTCGTCACACAATTGCTACTCTGTTAAACAAACTGTTTGTTGAAGCTCATATAATGGACCAATTTCAGATCCCTGGCCGAAAGCCCGTCAATCTGATAATCTGAGCGATCGTACTGACCGTCAATTATTAATGGAACAGCTGATTTATTGCAACTTTGACATGACGGTATTCCTATCAGTTATCACTATGACATATGTAGTCGAACACTCACCACAGCAAGGGAAAATTTTATTCATAGTTCCTCTATTAACTAGAGAAACTGTATATATATATGTGCGTGTGTGTGTGTGTGTGTGTGTGTGTGTGTGTGTGTGTGTGTGTGTGTGTGTGTGTGTGTGTGTGTGTGTGTGTGTGTGTGTGTGTGTGTGTGTGTGTGTGTGTAACATTGGAATACGGCCCGCGATTCCAGATTTCAAGGAGCCTGCGTATTAGGAGTTATACTTCAACCATTGTGAACTGATTACTGTTGCATACTTGAGTACTTGAACCACTCGTCGATGACGTGGCTGAGCAGTGTGGTGCGAAACTGGACCCTCTTCGCCCACACCAGCCCAAACACTTGTCTCGAAAGGACTAGCAAGAGACAGGCTGTCTACTTCGGATCATCTTTGTTCTTGGAGAACTACGCCGCTTCGCGAGCTGAAAAAGTTCGGATCTCCCGAATTTTTGCTGATCACGTCCTATTACCGGTATCCATATATCTCCCCAAAGCTTCTCCTTACAAGGAACTCCTAAATAATGTGTGAGAAGCCATTCTTATAACTTTCTGTTTGTACCACTTCTGCGTGTTTAGCTAAGCAATTCTGCACGTTACTAACAGTGTACTTGCAGGTGTGGACAAAGGCTGATCCACTGTCAAATCAAGCATACAAGACGTATTTTGAGAATCCGGGTAGCTCATATATTGCACCCCTTATTCATCCTATAAAAGCCTCACTACATATGCTCCGAAAATAGGACAAACTATTTTGCAGGCGTTGTCTATGAGCTCCCTCTAAGGTTATATAAATTAGGGAGCCATTTTGTATATAGTGAAAAAAGTGCCCATCGGTTGTACATCGGTTGTCTAGCCTTCTCATCACGTGGCCTGCCCATGTCCATTTTTTATTCGCTACTTCGCCTATTATTTATCGTTTCATTGCCCGCTGTGCGGTTTTTAACCTCCTTTCTAGCATTGTAGTTCTCCAAGTTTCGGTCCCGTATGTCAGTACTGGCAACATACAGTAGTTATACAATTTCCGCTTGAGCGATAATTGTAAGTCTCCGTTCATGAGTTGGAAATGTCTCCCGTATGCGTGCCATCCCATGCTTACACCCCACCACAAGCGTAATAAGCGCCGATCAGGGCAGAGAATTTCCATACGTCACTGCAGAAGAGGTTACGACAGCAATTCAAGGCATGTCCAGCGGGAAAGCAGCTGGAGAAGACGGCATAACCGGCGAGTTGATCAAAGATGGAGGAGACTTCCTAACTAGAAAGCTCGCGACACTGTACACAGAATGCCTCAAAGTTTCAAATGCACCAGTAAGTTAGAAAAATGCAAATATCCTATTATTACGCAAGAAGGGAGATGTAAAAGACTCGAAGAACTACAGGCCGATCGGTCTACTCTGAGCACTGTAGAAAACATTCAGAAAGGTTATCTTAAATGAAATAAGAGCAACACTTCAATTTAATCAACTAAGAAAGCAAGCAGGGTTCGACAAGGAGACTCCACAATAGACGATCTTCATGTGACCAATCAAGTAATCGAGAAATCCACTAAATAGACCCGACCCCTCTATATGGCTTTCATAGACTACGAAAAGGCCTTTGACTCGATAGAGATAACAGAAGTTCTGGAGGTACTGCGTCGTCAACGAATATATGATATCTGCGTAAATGTAATAACTAACATCTATAAAGACTCTACAGCCGCCCTACTCCTGCGTAAGAGAAGCATGAAAATTCTGATACAGGAGGGTGTCAGACAAGAAGATACGATTTCTCCAATGCTCTTTACTGCATGCTTGGACGAAATCTTCAAAAGACTAGACTGGGACGAAACAGGACTCAGGATTAACGGCGAATATTTGAGCAACTTACGCTTCGCCGACGACATAGTACTATTCAGCAATGATGGCGACGAACTACGGACGATGATTGCAGACATAAGCTGGGAAAGTGCCAAGGTAGGATTAAAGATGAGCATGCAGAAAACAAAAGTAATGCTAGGTACGACAGCGAAAAAACGTGCCTTCACGATTGAAAACCAGACATTAAAAGCCCTACAAGAATACACATATCTAGGACAGCTACTGACAGGAGGACCTACTCATGTAAAAGAAATACACAGAAAAAGCGGCGTAGCCACCCGTTATTTTCTATTTTCGCGCGTTTTCTAGCTTACCGGGGGTCTTATTCACGTAACACAAGTGTTTTTAATATTGTGAAAAGCTTATACATGCTAACATGAGAAAAATTGTTTTAAACGCGAAAAAAAGTGCATCGGGAAACTTCAACTTCCATCGTATCTACCTATCAAGCCGCTAAGTCTCGGTGCTCTCCTGGTCGTCTTGTTCACCAGATGTCCACCAAAATTCGGGTGTTAGGACAGCGAAGGAATCATGGACGATGACTAACCGTTTCAACTCTAACGTGAAGACGAACCTCACGATTAACAATACTGCAATCACGTGGGGTTCATACGCTTAGTGCTCGGCCCTTGGTATTTCAGTATGGTATTCGAGTATGCTCCACAGGTGTTAGGATATTATAAAGCACTCCAATCTAGTGCTAACTAAAATAGACATTTACTACTTCATTAGAACGTACTCAAAAACGAGATACCGTTTGTCGTAGCATAGTACTAATGTAGGCGATACAAACACACAGGCACGCACGAACGCGGTGTAATCTCCGAAGGCAACATACCAAGCGGTAGGCGGGTATCGAACCTGAGTCACTTAAGTGCCAAGCAGGCACGGTACCACTAGGCTATGGCGGTTCCTCCCATGCAGCAGATATAGTAAATACAACTAACCCACTAGCAGTTGTAATGATAATGGTTGTGTAACGTCACTTTCGCTTCTTAATAATGTCATAAACGATATATATGTTCTTAAGCCGAGAAAGCGCTAAGGCAGGATTAAAGATGAACATGCAGAAACAAAGATAATGTTAGGTGTCACGGCAAAAAAAAAACGTGCCTTCACGGTTGAAAATTACACATTAAATGTCGTGCAAGAATACGTATATCTAGGACAGCTACTAAAAGAACCGACCCGTGTAAAAGAAATCCGCCGTGGAAAAAACATGGGATGGCGCGCATACGGCAGACATTCGCAACTCATGAACGGAAACCTACCACTATCACTCAAGCGAAAAGTATATTACTACATTTTGCCGGTACTGAAAGACAGGGCAGAAACTTCGAGAATTACAAAGAAGCTTACAAAGGTTAATACAAAGGTTAAGAATTACAAAGGTTAAGAACTACACAGCGTGCGATGGAACTTTCTTAAGATAATCACGAAAAATGACAGGCGTTACATTAATACATAGGAAGACAGCAGTGTAGGTCAGGGAACAGGCAGGGGTAGCACACATAAAAATTGATGTTAAGAAAAATGGACATGGGAGGGCGACATGATGAGAAAGCTAGATAGCCGGTGGACAGTAAGATTGATGGAATAGACACCAAGAGAGAGTAACCGTAGGCTTGGACGGCGGAAAGTAAGATCGGGTGACGAATTTGAGAAACCTGCAGGCATCGAATGGAATGAGCTCGTGCAGGACAGGAAGGGACGGAGAGCATTAAAAAAGGCCTTCGTCTTACAGCGGGCATAAGATGGGACGATGCTGACGCTGCTGATGACGATGATCTGCTAGCACTTGTAATGTCTTTGTCTAACATTGCTTGGTCCCTCAGGAATAGTTCAACTAATGACGATCATAATAAGCACATCACAACGCCGTAGCGTGGGTTCCTCTTCGAAAAAACGGGCGTGTGTGATGTGCACCAACGTCAGTTCCAGCCTTACGTCATCCCATGAGCTGCAGTTCACTCTCTGCGCTAGTTTTTTTTTCTTTTTTTTTTGCAGTTTGGTGTCGCCTAAAACGTCTATACACCTATCAAATTGCCTTATCCGAACCGCAGGTAGCTTTTCGGGAAGATGGGCTCTGCCCTTATACAATACGCTGGCAGTTTACAGGCTGTCAGGGGCCGCGCATTCACATTCAAAATATGAAGGTCCACCCCCTCAGAAATGTCCTTCGGTATTCAATTATTTCGCGCGCCCCTAGCTCTCCGTACAACAGACATATCGCAGTCAAAGTATTACGTACTTTCTTTGCACCAAGTCTCTGTGGAGACACATGACGTTCTCTGATCGCCGCCCTACGAACATCACGAGTGCGTAGCACATACCGTTGTTAAAAAGAGAGACAAAATTTCGAAACGCAATAGAGCGTAAGCTTCGGTCTCCTTGAGTGCCATCAGCACTGTTTAAAAAATAGGAAGTAGAAAAGGCAATAAAGAGAGCAGCTACTACTTTTTCAGCAGCTTTAGTTAACTATTTTTTGACGCTTTGCTACCTTAGGCAGGTGCGAGAGGTTGCGAATGCTTTCGTTACTAATGCTTTCGTTCAGGGGTAGTAAAGGTCGCTATATTGTCAGGTGGTCGGGACGCATGCAGCCCTCAAGACGATGCACGCAGAACTCAAGATGTCAGGCATATTAACTCCTCACGTGTCAATATGAGCATGTGACGGGATAGTATGTCTCCACTGGCAGTAATATAATATGCTGCAAGTGTGATTGGGAGGTCCACGCGGAACTGAGATAAAGTAATTGATTCGATTATGTTGTAATAAGAGTTTCGTGCAAAATCGTGGCATAACTATACGGAAACTGGAAAATGGCGCGATCGAATCCCGGCCGTGGCGTCTGCATTTCGATGTAGGTGAAATATTGAAGCCTGTGTGCTGTGCGATGTCAGTGCACGTTAAAAAACCCCAGGTGGTCGAAATTTGCAAGCCCTCCGTTATGACGTCCCTAATATTCATATCATTGTTTTGGGAATTAGAACTCCATGAATGAACAAAACGGAATCACCATCAACCCGATATGAAGTAAAGTGACTAACTGCCTTTACTGTAGGGTTACCACTTTTACTACCTACCTAACTAGGGTTACTACCTTTATCCATAGGTAGTAACCACAGATATCAAAAGACATGGCAGTAAAGCAGCTACTGCCTTGTCCTTTACTAGATGCAGCTACTACACAGGTAGTGAATGTTGTGACAAGCACTTGCTACCTTAAAGTTGGCAGGTAGCCCTACGTTTTTTTAGGGGCGAAGCTCCTTAAAGCGGCACCCGTTCGTCCCTCGTCGTAGTCGTAGTGCGTAACCAGTCTTACGCTTTGACCTCCAAGGTGGTGCCGGTGGGAGATTTCTCCTGTGCGTTGTTGAACAATAAAAAATTCGCAGCGTGCGCGTTAACTAAAAGCCGAATTCTTCTGTCTCTCATTCCCCATTAGCAGCCATTGGCAAGTTCCAGTAGGAAACGTTAGTAGAAGTAGAAGTGTAAGTGTGAGCTAAAAGCCGACTTTTTCTGTCTCTCATTCCCATTAGCAGCCATTGTTTACCTCCAAGGTAGTGCCTGGTGAGATTTCTCCTGTGCGTGATTAAACAATAAAAATTTTGTTCAAAATGCCGTTGATTGATGAAATAAACCAACGAAAGACGCCAGATGTTTTCTAAAAGCAAAACGAAAAGACGCCAGATATTTCTAAAGCAAAACGAAAAGACGCCAGCTGCTTAACGAAAGACGCCAGGTGTTTTCTAAAGCAATGGTTTTATATTCAAAACCATATCGCGATACAGGTTTGTCAATCGTTTCACGTCAATTTTATCGGGCGAATTAACGGAAGAAATTTCACGGTTTAACCGATGATTACTTCCAGGAGCTTCGCCCAATCTCATCATCATTCACCTCGTGGATCTGCCGTCAATTTTTTTTTTTTTGAGAGCGCATAGGTGCGCTACGAGAAAATGTGATAATGTTGTGTATTGCTCTGCGACAGCATTATACGTGGATCGCTGCACTTAGTTGACAAAACACTACCGTAATGCACGCCTCCCCAGTGTTTCGCTGTTTAGCAGGTGAATTTCTACCTCAGGTGAATCGCTGCCATTTCTCGTGTTTCCTCTTTCACAACTCGACTTCCCTCTTCTCTTTCTTCCTCAGGGCAATGTGGATAGCTTCGGCAGGTCTGCATGACAAACTGGCAAAGCAATTCTGGGAACGTACCTATCCACCATCCAGCCCCGTTGTCCGTGATGAAGATGTCTGGCAAAGCCTGCAACTCAGTGATTTCGAGCTCCCATTCATAGTTTTGGGTGTGGGTCTTTGTGTCGGCTCCATGGCCTTACTTTGTGAAATATTTGGATTGTTCTGATGACAATGCAATTACGTTTGCCACGCCGTAAAGTTCATAGACAACACGGTAGCTCTCCACCATTTTTCGCTTTATCATATTAAATATTCGAAATAAAGAATTCAGCTTAACGCCATGAATCTGATGAGACCCTCCACCACCCTTTTCCTACGTGTAATCCAAACTCGTAATAAAAGATCCTGCGGATCTCACGCATTGTCGGAGTCGGTGCCATGCGAAATAGTCAGTGAGGAAATTGCCTATGACGAATTGTGTGTCATAGAGTATGATCAAGGCCTTTGTGCAAAGCGAATGTGTACCTGTCTTGTGTTTGCTTAATGTGGGCTAACCAGGAACGTCGCAATCACCGTGGCGACTGCATGGTAGCGCATGCTGCGACAAAAGACACGTTCGTGCTTTGGACTAACATCAGTTAGTCCGATGCCCATACGTGGGTTTTGTCGAAGAAAAATGCGCTACGCGATGCGTTGATGTGCTTTCATAAGCGTCGTTCGTAGAAGTGTCCCTACGGAACGTACGGCGTTTCACAAAAGAATGCCGAGGAATGCATTTTAGGGGCGAAGCTCCTTAAAGCGGCACCCGTTCGTCCCTCGTCGTAGTCGTAGTAGTGCGTAACCAGTCTTACGCTTTGACCTCCAAGGTGGTGCCGGTGGGAGATTTCTCCTGTGCGTTGTTGAACAATAAAAAAAATTCGCAGCGTGCGCGTTAACTAAAAGCCGAAATCTTCTGTCTCTCATTCCCCATTAGCAGCCATTGGCATGTTCCAGTAGGAAACGTTAGTAGAAGTAGAAGTGTTAAAAGCCGACATCTGCTGTCTCTCATTCCCAGTAGCAGCCATTGTTTACCTCCAAGGTAGTGCCTGGTGAGATTTCTCCTGTGCGTGATTAAACAATAAAAATTTCGTTCAAAACGCCGTTGATTGATGAAATAAACCAACCAAAGACGCCAGATGTTTTCTAAAAGCAAAACAAAAAGACGCCAGATGTTTCTAAAGCAAAACGAAAAGACGCCAGCTGCTTAACGAAAGACGCCAGGTAAAGCAATGGTTTTCATCTGCAACCAGTGCAAGAACCACTTAGCTTACATTTCACCGACCACAAAGCGGTCATAATGAAAGGACAACGGAAACCAGCAATAAAAGTTTGATAAAACATTTAATCAATCGTTTCACGTCATTTTTATCGGGCGAATTAACGCAAGAAATTTCACGGTTTAACCGATGATTACTTCCAGGAGTTTCGCCCAATCTCATCATCATTCACCTCGTGGATCCGCCGTCAATTTTTTTATTAAATTCCTATGATATCACCAGGCCCGTAGGCTGGAATTTTTTTAGGTAGTGGGGCACTTGCTGTAGGCTTCGAATATTTGAAAAAAGAAGATTTATTCTCATTGTTTATTTTCGGTAAAGATCTCGGTGTCTACAGCAAATGAACACTTAAATGCAAAGTTATTATTAGGCTTATATTTTATGTTATAAGAGCTACACTATGTTACCAACACTAAGCCCAACGAAAATTTCGGGAGGGCCCGGGCCCCTAGGACACGTCTCCTGGCTACGGGCCTGCATAACGCTTAACGCACGACGCAAGCTCAGTCGACGTAACATAACGCACCATCTTCACAACTGCTGGTTAATGGGCGTATTTAATAACGTATCTTAGAGATTTCTCGACTTCTTTCCAGGTTTCTTTACGAAAGTTTCTGCCCAAGGTAACGAGACGTCAGCCTCGCCCCAGTAGTCCTAGATGGTGCCAAGAGCTAGCGGTATCAACCTATGTATGATGATGTGCTTGGAAAATTTTTTATTCTACATAGGCTAGTGCTGCCAGCCTGCTAAGTTGTGTGCATGTTGCAAGGTACCTGACGAGGTGTGCCAGATATCTTGTGTCGCACTTAGCTTGGCCAATAACGCGACCACAAGAACAGCTCAGAATTTGGAAAAGATGAGTGGAGGCTAGCGCATGCTGAAGAAGAAAACTGCCTTGGTAAAGCTCATTGGTGGGATAGTTGGTGCATTCTTGATGAATAGAACAGACGCAACGCACAAAGAAGTGAGCCAGGTGAAAGGAGAAAGTGTGAACTTCCTTAAATCGACAGTTGATCTCTCATGACGCTCCGACGTTGTCCAGTGAGCGATCTAACTCTTTCCCTAAAAGGACGAACAAAGATGATGCCTCCAAGTCATAATGCCCAAGCAGCACATGTTTATTGTAGCGCCGTCATGCACCAAGACCCAAATCAGAAGCACACGCAGGCTCGCAGAAGGGTTTTACGGCATACTCCTGCGCGGAAGCCCCTGTTCTGGCAGCTGTTCAAGCATTGGATGATATCGGGGCATCCAAAGCCAAAGCCTGCAAATGTATGAGAGCACCATTATCCCTACGCTTGCAACACGCTCATTTGCACGCGCACTGATAACGTCATGGGGCCTGAGTAGACGTATTGACCTAGAAACAATACAGTACGCCGTATAATAACACATGCTCAAACCATTACGTGAGTGCCAAGAATGAGAGAGATATCTTAAGATAAAAATTGAGGAGTCTTCAGGAGATAACTATACAATATCTCATAGGAGAGAGCACGATGGAGCACCAGAAGCCAACTTCGTATAACAATGGTGCTTGAAAATTGTGGGAATAGAACTGCGCAGCGAGAAAGCTGGTTGATTTCTCGGTTTTATGTCCAAACACCGCGATAAGGTTATGATCGAGAGACGCCGTATTGGAGGGCCTGCGGCTTTTCATCGTGCACCGAGATCGCACAGCACAGGGGCCCCAACGTTTCGCCTCCACCGAGGAGCAGTTACCGCGGCCGGGATTCCATCCCGCCAACTTCGGATCAGAAGCGCAGTGCCACAGGCACTAGACCACCGTGGCGAGGCGTAGAGTCAGGAAATAAGCATAGTAGCCGTGCACATAGGCGTGCCTTAAGGCAGCCCGTAAGGCCAAAATTATTCCGGGGAGGCCAAAGAGCCGCAGGTAGGCAAACTATCCAGTGGCTTCTAAATGTTTTGGGGTTTCGTCCAATGTCATCAATTAATTTTGATTTCAATTTTAGTTCGTATCTTGCAGCACAGAGAGAGGAGTTATAGGTAAAAGCTGCTCAAAGACGGCTTGACGAGCAGCTTGACGCGAGTATCTTTCACCTATCTTTACCTGGTGCGATTTTTGGCTACCACAGAAAGTGGGAAGCTGAACGCGTGACTTTAGCGTTGCTCCGTCCTTATGGACTTGTATATGAGCATTTCATTCTCCTCTTCATGAATCACCCTTTCTCTACCGCTTCCTCCTTCTCCAGATAGAGCAGAAGGCCGGAGGAAGTTATCGAGCAGGTCAACCTCTCTACAATTCTGCAAATAAATCCATCTCTATAAGCAGTGTGTCAGTGTAGCGTGAAAACAAATAAAGCAATGTTCGCCTCCTGATTATCAATATTTCGCTGAAAATATCAGCCGGTACAAATTAAATAGTTGTTTCATAAGGTCTATTTCTTATCTTATCCTGGGCTACTCATGGCTGATAAGCGCCGTGGTGCAAATCTAGGTAAGTGAAGTTAGAAACCACGATAAAAACCAATAACGCATGACATTTCCGCATGCCATACAATTCGTCTAGTGCGCCAAGCTGTAGCACTGCAACTAACAGAAAATCAAAAGACACGCATATCGAACGCCGGCACATGATTTATTTCATGAAACGCAATATGTTTTTCTCTATACTGTGGCCAACTTATATTCAGGCTTTATTAATCGACAGGATAAACAACGGGGCCATGTTCATGCATAAAACCTTACTATTTCTCTGTAGAGCTCAGGTGCATCTATCTGAACGGTGACACACTAGTTATAACAAAAGGTTATCTTGAAAGTTAAAATGATGGAAAAATTATGAATATATTTTGGAGAGGGAGCACCCACAGTTGTGAATAGATTATTCTTCACTCTCGTTTTAAATGCAGAGCACTTTAGGGGCCCGGTGTGTCGGGGTCTAACGTCTCATGTCGTAGCTGGTCACGCAGAAAGGAAAAGCGGAGCCGAACTTGCCTCCGACCCACTGTACACATCATTGCCATCAACGTTGTATTACATAATAATGACACTAATAATAACGGCGCTGCACAACAGTGATATGAGCTTGTGGTATCGATATAGTGAGTGAAAGTGATCGTACAGCGAGAGCACGAAGTAGACGAGGAGAGCGTGGAACAGAAGCTCAATTCCCATAAAAAATGGTTAGAACTGTTTATGTTTAAGCCACACAGATTCATAATAACATAAAATGCAGAAATAACTATGAACTAACAGTAGTAATTATCAGAAATTAGCGGAAATTTGATCCAAGCCGCAAAGCTCATACCTAAACGACGCAATTAAGGGATGGATGCCATACCCTCCAAGTGGAGCAATTCCACTTGGGCGTGTCCCAAGACAAGAGCCAATCATGACATTACATCACATCAAGATTCATGTCTCCCACAGAAACCACAAGATAAACATTATCGGTTCACTGCTACGTGCTTCTTAGATGTTTCACCTTCCACGGATCTGCACCATTCCTGCGTGAAACGCTCAGTTTACCACTGGCTAATTGCTTTTTCCAAAACCACTACTCTGGTAGATTATAATATATGACCAACTACGTTACGATAAGACTGAACCCTCAACGCTTACCTATCCCTCCTTCAGGATTGTCAGTGCTCCCAACAGCTGCGGTGGCGACCGCCAGGAAAGCTGCAGATAGCACAGTCACAATATGGTTGCACAGGGGTGAAGATGAAAGGGAATATTAGCATACACCCGTTTTGTGGCACAAGGCTGCAAGGAAATCCATACGGATTTCTCAGAAATGGAAGCTTCCTAGTTGCCGAAAAATTCGTCCTGGTCCGGGGTTCGAACCCGGGACCAACGCCTGAACGGAGCGCTCGCTCTGCCAATTGAGCTAACCAGGAGGCTAGCGATTGACAGCGCGAGGGCGAATCCATCGGACAACTCGAAGCACATGGGCGTGAATAAATGGCAAATGAGTTCTGCGGAAACCCGCAAGGTGGAGTAACGTTTATGAAAGAGAAAATTAGCATCCACCTGTTTTGTAGCACAAGGCTACAAGGAAATCCATACGGATTTCTCAGAACCCCGGAGCAGGACGAATTTTTCGGTAACTAGGAAGCTTTCATTTCTGAGAAATGAAATGGGTGGATGCTAATTTTTTCTTCCATAAACGTTACTCCACCTTGCGGGTTTCCGCAGAACTCATTTGACAGGGGGGAAGATGTGCACCGCCAGAAGTCAGGCGCGCCTAACATCTACTTGCAGAGAACCGATATCGTGGAGAAAAATAGTCTTGCCAATTAAACTGATGTCTGTAATTTTACGCAGAGTGCATCACTTTTGGTAAGTTCATTTTCATGTTGCGCAATTCTGGCTAACGAAAAGGATACGAAAATTCGGCCGTAACTTTATTTCAATCTGGTGGACCGTTGCAACTTTAGCGCGCTAGTGTTAAAGAGCTAGAATGGACGAAACTGCAGTGTCGACGTAGGAATCCACGCCGGAAATAAGTTTACCCGACGTGCTATCGTTTCCCAAACCACCCTATCGCGCAAGCCATCCGCAAACACAGGACCGTTAGTGAACAAATCTGGGTGCCTCAAGGCGAAATCCCTCAGAAAAATTGTAAAGTACGACCTTACTAAAAGTTTCACGCACCATAGGTTAGACTACATATTTTGTTAAACGAGAAAAGATAATTCTGCGGGAAAACTCTCATAAATATAGCACCTAATAGGGAATACGCCAATTTTAAGTAGTGTTCTATCACAAGGCGGTCCGAATAGGGCCCCATGACACTACAACGTTCAACTGTTGAAGGCTAAGCTTAAGCATCCTCCAACATTTCGAATTCGCTATCAGACGAGTGACTCATTTGTAAATTGTTATTATTGTGAGTGCGATCTATGAATGACTCTTCTTCATCTCTGGACATCATCATCACCTGTATTTCTTCCTCATCTGTACATATCATCATTATGTTACTCATTATGCTCATCATTATGCTCGACATTATGTTAAAAGCTTTACTGTTCAGGCACAAGCCCGATTGCCGCAGCAAGCTTTAAACCTCTCCTGGGTTTGAACGCTGCTTCAACTTTCTAAGAAATAAATGAAAACAGGGAGCGAATTTTCGTATATCTATTTCCTGTTAATTAAGAATTCCTCTATTCATATATGAAGGTGACGAGAGAAATGATTCTCCAGTGCGATCATGACAGTACATTTCTCCGATTTCGGAATACGGATTCTGGAGGGATCGACCCGCGCTGTCTCCTACTCTGTAGTACAAAATGAACAAGTACTTCGTCTTACCTGCTGCAAGGGCAAAGAGAAAGATGGCCGAGGAAAACTTCATCGTGAAAATTCGTATTCCGAGTGTACCTGCGTTCACGAACAGAAGTTCAACTTCTTCCATAAAACGCAGGCCGTAAAATCTCAGCAGCATACCTCATACTACATGACTGAGTAAAGGTATCTCTAAGCACAAACGTAGTGGGCATAACGCTTGCAAACCATGGCACCATTATTTTCGGGCGTCACGTTTGTTTGTGTGCTAATGGCGCGTCCAGCGACCGCTATTGAAAAACTATTAACAAATAATCATAGTGAAGGTAAGGATTAAGGATAGGTCCTGTGCCAGCGTACTCTGCAAGTGTGCTTTGACCTGTGGAGGGGCACTTAGACAAGAGGAAACAAAATAGTACAGTTTATCATATCACGTCCCTAGATAATACAAATGAGGAGACTAAATTTGGATCATGATCAGATGTATAAAAAGGCGTACCTGTATGCAGACACTGTTGGATCCGTGAAAAGTCCTTCCACAGCAACACCTCTGATGCTGACGAAGGAACAGTGTTCTCCTTGGCTTAAATATCGGCTTAGGCAGGAAATACAGTGCGCAAGAATAGCAGTTTCGTTCCGTACAGATATTACCTTTCGGCTACGCAAACAGGTTAATGCCTTTTCACTTGACATGCCCAGTCTGTTAACCCCTCAGCAGTAATATATGACGACATCCGTAGTGCGGTGATTTACTTTGCCTTCCGAGATGATACAGCAATGGCAAACAAACACTTCATCATGAGCAAAAACCGGTTGGATACTTTCAATCGGAAAAGGGGTTGATATAATAATTTTGTTATTTTGGCACTCGTGCAACCGTTGTAATTTTCCTGAATGCTTAAACCTTCTGCATTCTAAAGTACCTATATGTTCATTGAAGATGACGTGCTAGACGAAAGCAAAATGCGTAATGAAAAAAATAAATCCCGCAAGTCGCACGCCCTTTGTGAAGCGATGTTATGCGAAGCAGTCAGGGAGAAAGCGGCATGTGCCGAATTGTTCGGTGATCAGCCAAGTGTTAAGATTGGGGCCTTATTCTGAGATCTGTCGCTAAAGGCGATAGCATCGCTTCGGTGACGTATGCATTTCCTTCGGTTTTGGTTGAGGGGCTGGACAAATTGAGAAAGTGAGGGTGCATTTCCTGCTTGTTCAACCACCCATCACCAAAGGAGGCACCAAACGACACGAAAGCTATACTATCGCCTTCAGCGACACATCTCAAAATACGGCCCCTGGGGCCGCATTCCGATGTCCTGATATCGACGTGTCTGTGCAAATGAACTGGGCGTGTGCGCAACAACGGCTAGCGACGCATGTCGACAGCATTACATTACACTGTTTTGTATATTCACGTTAGTACGTGGACGTCTGCTTTCTCAAACAGAAGTCCACGCTACAGTCGCCTGAGTGCGAATCATAAGCCTCGTTTTTAAGGGTATTTCTACGGGCCCGGTCGGGCAAGCCTGAACACAAGAATGCTGATGGCCATTAGTACATATGTATTGATCATTATATTACTTCAAAAGCGGCAAACACAAAGTGCTACAGCAGTTGACGTTGCACATGCACCATTGCACAACTTCCCGGGAGCACTAAGCTTATTTTCAGCATATTAATGCCCAGCAAAGTGCCCACCGCAGACCAGGTTTCGAGAAGCAAGCTACAGGAACCGATCTCGAGGAGAGGGAAGATGACGAAGAGCGCAGTTGTGCGCAGGGATGTCTGCTCTACTGTTACAAAATTCATAATTGATTCAGGTCGGTTCTTTTCATAAATTCGTACTCTTCACTGTTAATTTCATCCTGATTATTCGATTCTGATTGGTATTTCATAGTACCTCAGGCTTAACTATTTGAACTTCTGACATCTTGGCCAGTCCCCCAGGGTGGGTATGTGCCAGATTTGAGGAAAATAACAACAACAACATTGTGTGAGTGTTCTTTTGGTGCTGGCCGCCATTAAAGAAGGCTGTCCTCTTCCGCCGATCGTCTATTGCTTGTCTTCGTGACAATATACATACCGAGTGGAAAATGCCGCCGTGGGCGATTAGTAGTCGTCACTCCCTTGGCCGAGTTCGATTCCCAACTTCGGTCAATACTACACACTCGCTTGTACGTGTCTGCTTGTTACGTGTGCGACAAATTCTATCTCTTGTATAATACATTATTTTTATTGTTGACAATTACTGCTATCTCCGTTTGAAACATAGATGAAGTGGGTCAGTACAAAACATTCACTATACAAGAACACAGTTGCATACTATCATGGTTTAAAAGAACATGCGTATTAGGTTAAGCTGATTTATAGATTGTAGATCACAATTACGACAAGATGAATTTCTGAAAATGGGATATTGAAATTAGAAAGACTGCCTTTGCCAGAAGGCAGTTTCCATAATATATTAGGCTATGATAGTGTACACATACAACAACAAGAAAAATAAACGCTAAGTGTGTTGTCACCAAATTTTTGGGTGTCAGTTGTTATTGGTACTTGATGGACACATGCTCTAATGTTGACGTTTAGTCACTTGTGGCGCAAATACGCATATCCATGGACCAACACTGCAGATATGAGCCAAGAGTGAACGTGCGATCAGCAGTAGTGCCGCCTATTGCAACAATATCGCGTTAGTGAGGGGAAGATGAGATGTTCATTCTGCTCCAGCCGGTAACAAGTTTTCATTTCTCCAAGACGTCTCAGACTCGTGCCTGTCCATAGAATGCCAAATTAGGCTGCTGAGACGGCTGCCCGAGTCGCAACAGCAGAATATGCGGGGTGGCTCAGCGGGTATTACAAAGAAATTGTCTTGAGTGTTACAGTTCTCAGGGTGCGGTTTTCAAGAGATTACCTGTCTGCTATCAAGACAGCAGACAGGTAAACGGATGGTATTTTTCTCTGTGGGATATTATTTTTTCTTAGCCTGTGTACACGCCCTTGCACACTGGAGGTGCCTGTGTCGTTAGATGCACGTACAGCCGGCAACAAAACCTTCTTTGAGCTTCAGAGAGGAGCATTGAAAGCTAAAACATTCTTGGAGGCAAGGGTTTCTTTTTGTTGTGGAATCCGCACTGTTTTTAGCAAAAGCCAGAGACAATAGGCCGTGCTTTTTACACTGTTGGGAGGGAGTTCATTTTTTGTGAGTTTTAGAGTGAACTATAAAGAAAGATTTAGCACTACACAAGAACAGAATCAAGCACTTAAGTATAGATAACGATGACTTGTTAAATTTTTATTTAATCATGCTCATGGGCCTCTTTACCAGGCGAAGAAGAATGGCGGGTTACCGCGGAGATAAGGAAGCACAACCTACACGTGCTTATTTCTGTCAAAGTATGCATTGGTCTCTCGAGATCGAGAGTGTGTTCCCGCAACCACGTGACTTGCTCTCAAGAGTAGAACGGCTAATGGCATTGCGAGAATTTTAAATATGACGAGTCTAGCACCCGCCGGTGAAGTAGACTGTCATTGAATGTACTGCGCTGATTGTGTAGTTTTCCTGTCCTTGTTCTCTGTATCATATGTTTTGTACCCAAGCCAGGTAGTAAAGAAAAAAGAAACCGACAGGGGCTGAATCGGTTAGCATGCTGGGATTGCACATCATGGTCGCTGGTTCGAATGGGCAGCCGGACGAGCGTTTCTTCCTTCGTTTTTGTTCGCGTGACAAGGGCAGTATTTTCGTGCGCCATCGACGACGGCTTCACAAGTCGTCCAATGCAAGCTTGGCTTCACAAAGAAAAACGCCTATGCTAAGGTGTCGTGAGGCTATTCCCCAATACTTACAATACGCAGTTTCTGGCACCAGTTGTCTCACAAAAATGTTTCACTAACTATTTTTAGAAATGCAATTGTGACGAACGTTACAACAGACCGTAAGATGCTCATTCTTACCACCGTAACGATGCTTTCTGGCTATTAAGTTATAACATTATCCTGTGTCTTCACGAAACATTTCATACTTCAAAGACATCATGAAGGGAAAATGGCGCTGTCCTTCAAAGATACCTGCTGACAAAGCTGCGGGTGCACATACACGTTACTCTTTTTCTCAGCTTGCTCATTTAAACATAGGGCACCCGAAGGCCACCGCGCCGAGCCCGATGTATTGTTATGCTGAAGTGGGTACGAATAGCCAAAATGGGCGACGATATTGTAAGGCTCGTGAGTCTCCTAAAACCACTTGTTTCTGTTTTTTTTTTTCGTGTTGTTTTTTGCTTGTCTTTTCCGTTGTACGTCACCTTTTTCTCCACATCATGAAAGTGGGACACTGCGGTAATTCTAGAAGGTTCCATGTCCATCCAGATAATATACAGGGGTGAGTGGTCGAAAGGTAGACGAGAAAGAGCAGCGCATATTGCGCTAATTGAGACAATACATAAAAGCTCATCCAGCACAGAATAGCCTAGCATTTGTAAAGTTTAGTGAAAACAAATTATGCTCTTTTGAAGTTTCCCTGCCAGTATTTCATGTGCACCGCTGGTCTCAGCTTTGAGACTGTCAGCATCTTTGTTAGACAACAGGAACTAGCGGTCTTTTTATCAGACAAACAAATTTTGTGCCTGTAGCTACACCTAGTACGCCTAATTTGTTTAGACTGTATGACTTGCTATACGGTTGGTAAAGTATCGAATGGAATTGTAACTTTCTTGCGTGTTATGATGGTGAGTAGAACACTATAGAAAAATCCTCACGTATGCCCTTGTTACATCACAATAAGCTCCTTCGTCGTTATTTGCCAAAGTTTCTTCGCCTTTAATGCATTTTATAACTACACATTAATAAGTAATTCACCCCAATGCACATGGCATCCCCTCATGAATAAATTATATACTTGGACACGTGATGTCATTCCTATCGAAGCACGTACATTATATATCACCATGAGAGAAGAGAACATTGCCCATAAACATCCAACCACCGCCATCTTTAGAAAGAAATATATGCGTGCGGTTTCCTCATTTTGACAGTATCTTCTGACAGCCTTCATTCCTCTGTCATTTAGATCATCCCTGTTCCTTTTCCTGACAGCAAAGGCGTTCACCCGTGTGCTTCAACCTCCGTTCACTACGGTGATGTATAAAACACCTTCAATACTTGTGCATCCACTTCCTACTTCAGGATATATTTAAAGCATCGCCAACATTGTGGCGTGGCAAACTATTGCTGCAGTGAGAACTTTCTCAATCTGTGCATTTCTTCCCAACCAGGTAGGCCCTCTCTCCATCGTCATATCATGCAAGTTCTTTTGCTGAAGTTGTTGTATAATGGACTTCACTGATGAAATAATGATTGGTAATGGCACCTCTAAGGGTGCGCATACTTTGAGGTGTTTTCTTGCATATGCACCTGCCTGGCACCCAATGATACGTGAGGACGGCGAGGACAAGGTCACTTGTTGAAACTTTGGCTACAGCGATATCCCCTATTCCCCGTTGTTTTTATCGATAAGAAACCGGATGTATCATAGGTAATTTTATCAACACCGAGACTTCATTACAAAAAACTTCAAGCCGGTAAATTCAAGATGTAGCGCTTATCTCCTCCCTCATTTTCTCTACCAGTCAATCTCTAGTGTATATCGCATTGCTAGCTACCAATGCATGGGACACGCTAGTCTGGTACTTCTCTATATCGATATGGTCTTGTAAATGTTAACTTTTGCAATGACAGTGGTCCTCCCAATTTTAGTGACGGCATTCACATTAAATAACAAATAAGGACAGGCAGCAACTGATAGCCGGGTCACTAGCGACTGAAAACGCATAAGTGGTCCATCTCTATGCCTGCCATGTTCAATGATTTTGCATCAAATAATATGGGCATCAACATATATGCACAGCCCTTCCGCCACTATGTTTTGTGTGAATCAATGAAAAGGTTTCAAGATCCTATGGCAAGGATGTTTGAAATTAAGGAGATACTAACTGCCTCCTTTCCTACGCAGCCACCAGCGCAGAACTAACTGCCACGATGAAGACGTCCTCCGCAATTGTGTTAGTTGCTCTGCTAGCAGGTAAGTACACGTCCCTAACAGGCCCCAATGCAGTGAAAACATTTGAAGCAGTGAATTGCGAAGCAAACGGCGAAACACTGTGCGCCTAAGCTGTGCGCCTTAACGATTACAGCAGAGCTGCAATTTCTCGTTTGACCTTCGTAGCCATAATCTTCAGTATTCAACTGAGGTATCTGGTACAAAGCTTGAATAGTCTCTACAAAAGGTGCAACTACAAATTTCCTCTCCCTCTTAACAGGAACATTGCAACTGCTATGCATACAGGATATGCAGCACATTTACCAAGGGCCCCGCCACGGTGGTCTAGTGGCTACGGTACTCGGCTGCTGATCCGAGGGTCGCGGGATCGAATCCCGGCCGCGGCGGCTGCATTTCGATGGAGACGAAATGTTGAGGCCCGTGTGCTGTGCGATGTCAGTGCACGTTAAAGAACCCCAGGTGGTCAAAATTTCCGGAGACCTCCACTACGGCGTCTCTCATAATCAGAACTGGTTTTGGGACGTTAAACCCCACCAATCATCAAACATTTACCAAGGAACCAGATGCACATGCATGTATAATATTCATACCCCTCCCGAACTGAAATTATGACTTAACCGCTGTAGCTGTGCCTGCTCCTTGCCATGACGTCACACCTGAACACCCGTACTTCTCCTTCCGACCAGCTGCTATATTGTGTTTTCATGGCTATTCTAACAGCTGCTTAGCACATACCGACTTTCTGTGGCGCATAGACCATGTTGTAAAAGGCTCTCTTTCCTCCCAACCCTCACATCACTCCTTACCACTTCCCTTTCCTACCCCCTTGCTATACTATGCTACGCGTTCCTATGATACTTTAGAATCGGTTGGCACATTCAGACGGCAGATTTGTTTTCTCAGTGGCGTTGTTGATAAGATATATGTGTGCGTTACCTGCAGCGTTCCTGGCTGTTACTGCTGCCGCCAAGGAAAGAAGCAACTGGGCTCAGGGAGGAATCGGTAAGCTTTGCGTTACACTCGGTCACGAGCAATTTTACACCACTAGGGTCCTCAAGGTGAAACCTCAATGCGAAGAAAGCATACTGTTCCATCGACCGTTGTTTCTGCGTTGAGCTATGCCTGTCCTGTTCTGCGCTGCTTAAAGCAATTCACATCGTCCTCAGTCGGACCTTGCAAATGACACACCATCTATTCGACAAATGACCGGGCTTGGTAAAAATGACGCATTCCAGTTCGGCAGTGCTCTTTGACAATCGCTTTCAGCTCACAGGATGACACATGTTGTTTTTGTTTGTGACGAGTTAACATCTCATGATTGAATACCTGGGCACAGATTCACCATGGTGCTTATCCAAGAACTCCCCGTCGGAAATTGTTGCCACCAATCTTGAAGCTGTACATATTAGCGTACGCAACCGGCGAGTAAAAAGGCGCCCTTGTAATGAAGACGTTCGAGGGTTGGATCTCCAATTATTTAGCTTCTTCCTAAATGATACAAAAATATTGTTATTCCTTGACACAACAAACTACCTTTTCCCTGCTCAAAACTTGATCTTCGGTACTGGACCGAAACATATCATGCAACGTCGCAGTTGATTTTACTGTTCACTGTGAGCTAGGTATTTGCAATTCCAAATGCTAAAGCTGCGGTACATCAGCGGTGTCAACACTAAGATATATAAAAATATCATTCTGGCACTATTGTTTTGTTTTTTGTTTTTCGTTTTCATATTACCCAAAGCGGCGCTTTTGTGATCTCATCTACGGGTATCATCAGCCCTGATGGAATTTCGACTGCCTTCAAAAGATAAGCTCGAGACACAACACCGGGACATAAAGATGAGGACCAGGCATGTACGCGTGTCTTGTCGTCGTCTTTCGCCCTCGTTTTACGGCTCGTGCTCAACAAGCTTTCAACGAATTTCTACGCACAGTGTTCAGAGAGTGAAACGCAATGCTCGAAGCGCACGGCTGCCAATACTTTCTGCAATGCACTATGCTGAGGACATCGAGCTGATTTATTCTGGTACTTAATGAAAGCGAGGAATTTTATGAAGCACTGCGATTCAGTGTCCTCTTTGTGTGATCATCCAGCGCTCTCAAGTAACCCAAAACGTGCCACCCATCACGTCGTCCAACAATCGCATTTCAACCGCTAAGCACAGTACACCAAGTTTCCTTTACACCAACTTCCTTTATACATCAAACCCTGTAGCAGGAACAAAATTATACACCAGAAATATCTGCAACATGCCGGCACCGCCACCTCAGAAATTATTATCAGCGCCGTTTAAGTTACCTTTGAACTTATTTACGGGCCGAAAAGCTCCACGTAGTGAACGATCACACACCGTTCTCTACACTCCGTCCGCCCTAACACTAAAATAGTTTATCCATTTTCAAACTGCCAGCTTGAATATCATCAATAGTCAAAAGGTTATTCAACACTGTCGTTCACGCCCTTATTTCATCCCGATTATTGTTCCTTTAATCATCAACGCATCAATTATCAACGCGGCCCACAAGGCAGTGAAACCACTGATTTCAGTCTGGAGGACGAAGGGCTTGTACGAACGCCTTTTACTGCGTACCAGTGCCGTACCCTACGCGTCAGCGCGTTATCTGCCATTATTTGCCACTTTTTCTTTTCCTCTTCTCTCTTTCATCTTTCGATTGCCCTTTCCCATTTCCTCTGTGCAGAGAACCCAACCGGACGCTCCCTGGTTAACCTCCCTGCCTTCCTGTTCCATTTCTTCATCTCCTCCTCCTGCTCCATCAATGCATCTCTCGCTTCAACATCGAGAGCGTATACTTTAATTCACCTCATTCGTATTGCGTTGTCACTATATGTTATTATAAAAGTGGGTGTCCACATTTTCTTATGCTTCCATGTTTTATTTGAACTCGCCTTACTCAGCGTGCTCACAATTATTTTCGCATGCTTCTGCAGCTCACGGCAGAGGATGCCCGGACATCACTGTCTGCGTGAGAAGCTGCCAGAACAAGGGCTTCCTCTTAGGAGTGTGCCGTCCCTCTCTTCTGCCAGCCTGCGTCTGCTTTTAATTTCGACCAGCCTACGTGATTGGGCAGCAAGGCAGCTCTACAGCGTGTGCCGACCGTTGGTCGTCTTTAGATGCATTAGCTTTATGTCTCTCCAACACTCTAGCAACTTAGCGTGCGAGAGCTGCGTCTTATACCGTAACTTGACGACGGCACACGAATAAAACTACGCAAAGTTTATTGTCTGGCAAGTTGTTTCATCATTGTAATAGACGGTCAGCGGCTGTACTGTCTACTCCTATTCATGTCCACATTCAAGCCATGAAATGAACATTAACTAAACTTGCTTAATTTGCCATGGTAATAGAGCAATAGGAATAATAACACTTGATGGAGCGTTGCGTGCAAAAGCACGATATCTTCGTGAGGCACGTAGTGGAAGGTTCCGGAAATTCGCCCAGCTCTGGTTTACTGACGCGCCCTGATTACGCAGAGTACAAGGACATATACCGTTTTCGCCAGCAAATGAAGATGCACCCGTCGCGGCCGGAAATGAACCTCCGTCTTTCGGGTCAGAACTCAGCTGTCATAGCCACTAGACTACCCTGGTGGACAAAACTGCAAACTTCAATGCAAAAACTGAGATCGAGAAGGGAAGCTGAAACAGTGCGAGCGTTCATTCGCACAATTTCCGGAGCCCTCCACAACAGGGTTCGTCTTTTTTCTGCACTTCCATAAAATAGTTTCCCGTCTTTAACTTCAGAACAATAATTGATAACTAATCCATGGGGCAAAGCTTCCCCCTACGCATCAGAGATAGCCCGCGCAGGCGCACTGCTGCAGCAGCCCGCCGACGATACAGATTCCAGCATCCTAGATAGACATTCACTGTCTTTTCTGAGCAGCTCATGTCTGGCGTTATTGGCTGGGGTTCACGTGGGCTAAATCGGGATGTTGGGTATCGCAGTTGTTTGAGGACGCGCCTACCCTTCGGTGTACGTTTTATTCGTTCAATCCGATTGACTTTCTTAGCTTCAGTTAATGCGGTTGTTGTATCGTGAAGACCAAGGTGTAATAATTTGACTGTAGAGGATTAGATAGCCAGGCCTGTGGCCGTTTTCGCTGCTGTGCGTATGAGGATGTCTAGCTGGTTTGTTCCTATTTTGGTGAGTCGGTGGTAAGGTGCGTGACAGATGATGCGGCTTATGGTTAACGCGTGGGTGATTCACATGACGTCCGATTCTTTCAGGCCATAGCGGCGGTTGGTGAGCCTTCGTGTCAGGTGGATTATGTGGTTTATTTGCCTTTTCATAGGCGTTATGGTCTAAGTCGCCTTCGCGTTCGTTTCGACATGCAGGCCGAAAAGCCGTAGTCTGTTGGCCTTGCTAACGGGTTCACCCTCAACAGGGATTGCGATGTCAAGCGGCAGGTTGTCTCTCCTCTGGGTTTTCCTGACAATGAGAAGCTCCGACATTTGCGCTGCGCACGTAAGTCCCCCGCTCGTGTGTATTGTTGGGTGACATCTCATGCTCTCTGTAGTGCCTCTATTTCACCATCTGTGGCCCAAATCATAGTATCGTCGGTGTAGAGTGCATGCCTAATTACCCATATGGCATCTAGAAGAGAGGGTAGTCTGTTCATTGCTATGTTAAATAGCATGGAGGAAAGCACTGATCCTTGTGGCGTGCCTTTCCCGCGAGAGAGAACGTGTTCGACCGTATGTTTCCATACCTATCGTTGTTGCGCGATCTTTGAGGATTGATTGATTTCTGGGCTTTTACGTCCCAAAACCACCACTGATTATGAGAAACGCCGTAGTGGAGGGCTCCGGAAATTTCGACCACCTGGGGTTCTTTAATGTGCACTGACATCGCACAGTACACGGGCCTCAACAATTCGCCTCCATCGAAATGCAGCCGCCATGGCCGGGATTCGATCCCGCGACCCTTGGATCAGCAGCCGAGTACCATAGCCACTAGACCACCGTGGCGGGTGCACTCTCTTTCCAATATGGTACGTTTTCATGATATCTCCAGCCATCGCCCCGCCACGGTGGTCTAGTGGCTAAGGTACTCGGCTGCTGATCCGAGGGTCGCGGGATCGAATCCCGGCCGCGGCGGCTGCATTTCGATGGAGGCGAAATGTTGAGGCCCGTGTGCTGTGCGATGTCAGTGCACGTTAAAGAACCCCAGGTGGTCGAAATTCCCGGAGCCCTCCACTACGGCGTCTCTCATAATCAGAACTGGTTTTGGGACGTAAAACCCCACAAAACAACAATCCAGCCATCGCGTTCGCACCGCAGCCAAGCGCTCGAATAGCAATTAGTGTCGGCCCATAAGCCCAGGACCATCATATTGCCCACGATCCACTACATGCGGTGGATCGTGGGCAATATGCAATTTATTTTATTCATTTATTCAATGGAAAGTAAGTGCTATTAATAAGAAGTCGCACTCCTTCCTATACTGGATAGTTCACACGCTCATCAGCTTCTCCGCCGTAAACCTTTCTACACACCTGTAGCATAGCTTGGAATAACTCTCTACACAAGGGGGTTAGCTTTGTGTCGATCTCGAGAATGCTTGGGAGTATCGTAGCCAATCTTATGTGACGCAGAGTATAGAAAAGGCGTATCGCACCTTTACACCACGTATTTTAACTGCGTAGCACCCTGCGTACGTAGGAACACCACCTGAGGTCTTTTCCTTTGAAGAGTCCACTCAAGTTTCTTTTTGCCCTTCAGTTTCCCAAGGGTCAGTATTGGCACATGCACTTGTGCAGTTGTTTCGCGAGAACCACTTTTAGGAGCTTGTTTAGCAAGCTTCTTATGCTCGTGTCTTGTCCGGCGGCGGCGGCGACGGCGGCGGCGGCGGCGTGTACAAGCCGCTCAAGACGCCGGCTTTCCGGTAATTTCAAGAATGCTCACTAGATGGCGGCGCCGCTCAAGGCGACGCACACCACTGTCAGTACGTGCACTTCCTTTCTCTTTGCCAGGAGCTCACGCAGCGAACACTCTTCGTTACCGCTCGGCCAGAGAACACCTATATACGCGTTTTAGAGAACGGAAACTGTACCTTCCACTGTAGAACACAAATAAGAGTAGCGGCGGCGTAGTGAAGTGCATTAGGGCGAACGGAGATGGCGCTGCAAGTACTATCATCATCATCGGGAAAAGCCGCGTTTTTGCTGGGTCGCGCCCTGCTGTACCCCCCCCCCCTCCCTCCCTCCCTCCTACATTTAGACCCGCTGTAGTATTTTGCTTATTCCTCTCACTAAACCGCGTCTCGCGTGTGTACTTTTCGTACACAGGTACTGTAGCTTATCGCCAGGTGACCAAACAGGCCTCGACTGGCAAAAACAACGTCAATCAAGTAAGGTTTGCATCGTTTATTGTGGCACCACAGCTGGTACAAACACCGTACAGTACAGTGCACACATCGGCCAACACTTAGCAGTCGCGTCCAGACAAAACACATACATACTGAGTGCGCTCCAACTTGTGCATAACCATGCTAAACGCTGACAAAACATGCATGGATAGACGGGATACGATCGAACGAATGTTGCTCTCTCATTGCATTGCGCCGTCCCATTCTGTTAGCGTTGATTTTCAGACAGCGAGCGCGGGTAAATCCACGATGCAGAATCTGAAACGTGCGCAACGTTGGCAGATGTCACAGTAACACCGATTTAGCTTCGCTTAGTTAACGTTACCTAAACGATCGCGGATGCACCGTCTCTGTATAAAGATAAGTGAATGAGTTACAAACAAGAAGCGTCGCGCTGTGCCGAATAGGATAGGCACGAATTCAACTATCAGCTGTGAACCCATGCTGTAGGTGTGTAGGTAATGGGCGAAAAAAACATTCACTTTTGTTTCAAGCGCTAACTGCGATAAAGCGTCTATGAATGCACCAAATCTTAACACACACAATTTTCGCAGCACTGCACATTCAATATGTTGTTATGTGGGGTTTAACGTCCCAAAACCAGTTCTGATTATGAGAGACGCCGTAGTGAAGGTCTCCGGAAATTTCGACCACCTGGGGTTATTTAACGTGCACTGACATCGCACAGCACACGGGCCTCAACATTTCGCCTCCATCGAAATGCAGCCGCCGCGGCCGGGATTCGATCCCGCGACCCTCGGATCAGCAGCCGAGTACCTTAGCCACTAGACCACCGTGGCGGGGACTGCACATTCAATAGCAAGAAAGAAACCTCGGTTACGTGTTGAACTGTTTGTTAGTCAGTAAATAAATGTAATTAGAGCATAATTCAATGTAAGTTTCTTCTAAGGCCAGTCAGCTTTTATCTTTGTCATAAAATTAATCAGAAGCAGACTTGAAACGCGAGTGCAGTTTGTTATTGGCTAAGTTCATTATGAGCCAATGAAAATCATATTTTTGATGTCGCTCCCTGAACATCCCACGTCAAACCACTCTTAAAATATGGTAATGCCTCCACAAAATTGTCTGCACGAGTACACAGCACACTGTGGCAAACTGATGACGCACTGAATACATCAATTCATCCAAAGCTGTCTTTCTTGCACTTTCTTAGCCGCTTGTCGATTGAACTGCCAAAGAACAAGTTGCCGAAAACAAGTGCACAATTGTGCACGCTGTCGCTAAATGGGTTATTATGGTTCAGTTATGCAGTTCGTGTAGAGCGAGAATGCTATGGCACCAATGACCGCACCAATAAGCTCAAGTGTGCTGTGAAGGCGGTATAATCGACAGCAGATATTCTACAATGCATGAACAAAATATGAATACTATAGAAAGACAGAGATGCTAGGATAATGCAGGCTGATTATAGAGGCACAATTATGGGCAGATTAGCTTCAGGAATACATTACATATCTAGGTTGATGTATGCGGCAAAGAATCGCTCAGCCATGAGCGCAATGTCTGTGATGCATGGACATATCAACATAAATTATGCACCTCTCGTACAAACACACACATGCACACAAATTGAAGTGGAGGAACATTGCGTGAATGTGTGACAGTGCCAGAAAAAATAAAGGTCATACTTATTGTATATGTGCTTGTTGTTGTTGGATTATTCACTTTTTAAACATGTGCTTTGAAAATAAACCGTATTCTTGCTAAGTGTAGAACCTCAACATCAAAGCATCGACAATGTTGCAGTGTAGCTGCACATGTGTCGTATGCACAGTCGACAGCAAAAGTTTGCGGGATAAAAAACTTCGTAAACGCCTATATCACCGCTTAGCCTATGATCATAGCCTCGCATTAAATGTTTCAATGGGTAGAGGTTGCTGCAATGTACAGACAAAGAAATTAGAGGCTGTGTTATGAGGCTAAGCCATAATGCACTTTCGCGACTTTTGCATCCAGCAAAGTTTTGCTGTTCATTGTGGCCCCTTTAATATCTTCGATTTCCTAGGCTTTGTTTGCGGCAACATTGTGAAGAATTTTTAATAGGCAGTGCAGTATGACAGTGCAAAGCACACCAAAAAAAAGAAAAGGGGTGGCATGTTAATGGGCGTCACAGCCACCTGAAGTAGGCATGCTCAGCCACAAATTATGGATATTTCTGCGCTATATAAAAAGAAAATGAGCAAATCCCTTGAACACAATTCGGCCTATAACATAAATATCCTTTACACTCATATGCTGCAGCTAGTGCTTGCAAAACTTAATCTCTGTTGTTTTTTGGCTGTTTACAACTTAATAAAATGTGTTGTATATATATTCAAAGGCTAATTGAACTGGCTAGCTTGTCGAAGCTACGGCATTCTTTGTTTTTTGTAGACTGTTACAATTCAATGCATTAAGAAAAGAGAAGGTTTCGGACAAACTTTGTAAACCATCTCATAAAGTATGACTAAATGCCGGAACAATGTCCGTTCACTGCCCTGATGTTTGTTTGGCTGTAATATGACTAATAATACCTGGAATTTTACGTGCCCAAGCTTTTTGGATTGATGTTGATAATGTGGGACACAACTAATTAACGCAGAAACCACTCATGCATTCCCTTGTGTTGTCTGTGGTTTCTTTGTGCTAATTAGTTGTGCCTCAAATCAGTATGTATCTACTAGCCCAACTATCATCCTTAATGGTGCAATCTGGGGCCTGTTGAGACGTACGTAAACCTGTATACATGGGTGATGTTGCATTTAGTCACCATAGAAATGCGACCACCATGGCCTTGAATCAAATGCGCATTGTCAGACTTAGAAGTCTGACATGATGTAACTATTGTATAGAGCTTGTGTTAAATTTCATCATTATTGTACTGTAGATTATATAACAAAATGCACACCTAACACTTATGGACAACAACTATTGGTAACATATTTCCATGGCATGCCTACCAAGTACAAACTACAGCATCACAAATATGAAGTTTGAGGTGACCTGCTGTAGTAGATGTTTAGTTGTTCCACTGTGCTTGCAGGCTGTGCTTGCAGGCTGTGTTTTCGAGGGCAGTTAACCTGATGTTGCATGGAAGCTCTGAAAAAAGAAAAGAGGCGCAGGTTATGAAATCATCATGCATTCAGAAACAAGGTATGAAGACAAAATATTGTAGCTGTATACAAAGTGAGCGAGTAAACTGCGGCATGTTATGCATGTATGAATATATACCTTGTAAGGCTTGTGCTCTAACGTAGCATGTGCCTTGCCCATGGTGTCGAGGTGCGTCCACAAGGAATGTTGACTGCAGGTGTCAGCCAGGAGGCTGTGACAGAAAAAGAATATATCCATGATTAAAATGCCGGTTTCTATGTGACACTAAATGAAAGTAAGCCTATAAGTGAAACTGCTGTCACAAGATAAACAATAAGGCAAGAAGGAGATCCCCAGCTTTGCTGTTTACTCAAATTTCACAACGTGGAACTAGCTTTAGTTTTCTATCTCTCTCAGGCACTTCTTTTTAATTTTTTTATTGTGAATGTAGCAAACTTTATAACGCACTTTTTACTACTACATGGTGAGTTACGGACGTGCGTGCGGGGGCGATAGAAGTGTATTTGAACACGTCCAAGCTGCATTATAAACTTCAGAAATGCATTTATATTGACTCAGCAGCTCGCTCCTACGTGAAGCCACGTCGCTCAAGAGAACGCGGATTCCGTCGGTGGAGGGATATGAGACGTTGAAAATTTTCGAGTTGCTGTGTGTCGCTTGACTGTCGCAAAAACAAAACCAACTGTAATAAACAAAAGCAATGGGTTTGTACTCACCGGTCCATGCACGCTGGGGCTTGAAACGAAACTTCGTTGCTTTGAAGGACGAGGCGCAGGGGAAAGCGCTCTGTGGAAGCATTTCAACGTGCTTTGAACGAACAAGAACAACAGGCCGATATCACCGACTACGAAAGCAATCGTCAGTTTCACGAAATATTTACAGCAAAACTAAACACCGCGAGCTTGCGTCGCTGCCCGAACGCGTCGCAAACGGTTAACGTGACTTCTGCCGCCGCGTACTTTGAATTTAAAAAAACGAGCATGTCTTAGTATCGATGTCGGTAAACTGCCGAATCAGCCGAAGCAAAAAATATTCAGTGAAAGGAGGATGGCGTAGTATCTCAAAGGTACGCTCACTAAAAGCAGCAGTTTGTTGTATGCAATTTTAATATCAGGCAAAGAAAAAGTCTTCACCTTGTTCAATATATTCTGCATCGAAATTAGGCACCGATGCGGGCGCCCCTACATAAAAGTGCAATAGGGCGAATGGCGGCCTCCATAGCTCGAGCTAAGAGAGGGGTCAGTAGATCCACTCCCCGCGGTTGAAGCTGGAACGCGCCGCGGTTGATTTTTTCGCCATCTATGGCGATTCGTAGCATATCGAGCTTTCACCCCCTTGGCTCGGCCGCATGAACACCGCGCAAGACAAGGCAGCAGCGTGGCGGGCTCGCAACGCAGCAGCAGCTCGTGCTCTCCGCCAAGACCCTGCGGTGACAGCCCGGGAGGCCGAAGCGAAGAGGGCTCGCCGTCAAGCAAACCCGGAGCTGGGGGCCAGCGGAGCAGAGGCGAAGACGGCTCGCCGTCAAGCAAACCCAGAGTTGCGGGGCACCGAAGCAGAAGCGAAGAGGGCTCGCCGTCAAGTAAGCCCGGAGGTGCGGGACAGCGAAGCAGAAGCGAAGAGGGCTCGCCAGCAAGCGGACCCTCCGGTCGCATGTCGCGAAGCAGAAGCAAAACGGAAGCGGCGGCAGGAGATGATGATGATGAGGAGGAGGAGGAGGAGGAGGAGCCTGCAAATATGGCAGGAGAACCCCGCATACTTCTTCTCTTGCCCTCATACCATCACCCCACTACGACGGTGCACAGAAGAGCGAGCTACGTGAGATGGACGTTCGGTCTTGGTCAGTGAGTGCTTTGCACATAAATCTCACGCCACTCTTCACAAAATGCCCCAGGACATGTGGTGTGCCATCCGGCTGGACAGTTGTCGACATTATCCTAATACACAGGAAAAACACAAAAGACCGCGGGAATTTCAGGCCAAGCAGCCTAGTACCAGTGATACACAAAATGTTCACGAAACATATTTCGACTAGGACAAAATAAACTCTCAACTTCAACGAGCCTAGAGAGTATGTTGTCTTCAGAAAGCAATATTCAACGACAGATCAGAGCCCTACTACCAACGCGCAACCGAAGTATAAGCAGTTTTAGAAGCCTTGCGTACCTGACATACGCGCAAACTAACATCTTCAAACATTTTAAAGCTACTCTTTTCCACAAGAAATGCGGAAAATTCAGATACGGAAAGCGGTCAGGCAAGGGGACAGAATCTTCCAAATGGTATTCGCTGCTTCCTAAGCAGTGTTTAGGCACCTAGATTAGCAAGACACGGGAATTGAAATTTACGGAGAATCCGTGATTGGCTTGCGCAGGCGACATCGTCTTTTTCACAATTTATTTATTTATTTATTTATTTAAAGGTTCCTTACAGGCCTCGTTGGAGGCATTGAGTAAGGGGGGCATTACAAAATATATATTATCACACATAGTGAATACATGTTATACAGAATGAAATGGATAAAAGTACGCACATAGCTTCACAAACATATTAACTATTGGCTAACAATGAAAAAAAGGAGCAACAGAGTAGTTCTACGCATATACAATCAAAGCAGATCAGAAGGAACAAGAAACCGATACATTTTGTAAAACGCGCATGCGATTCAAAGTAAGAAAAAACATAAGAGTACAAGAAATGAGCGAAAAGAATAACTCCTAAATATGAACTAATAAAACATACATAACCAGAGAAAAAAAAACAAGTACATTTTCACAAGTTTATGCCGAGTAATGCGAAATGATGAGCTGACGAAATTTATCAGGATTTTTTTCAGACACAATGGAATCCGGAAGTGCATTCCACAATCTGATGGCACGAGGAAGCACCGACGAATTGAACGCGTGAGTGCTTCCGTACATGCGAGTGAAACTGAGGTGATTATGTAATCTGCGAGATGTGCAATGTGAAACTTCAAGCCGCAAGGAAGACTGTTTACCAGCATAAACATACTTGTGAAACAATGATATGAGCGCCAAATCCCGACGAGCACTGAGTGGTGGAAGTGAAATATCTTGTTTTATTCGTGAAATGCTGGATTTGTAAGTATAGTTATGAGAGATAAACCTAGCGGCCCTATTTTGTACTGATTCTAATAAACTGATTAATTGATTACAGTGAAATACAACAAGCGATTGATGACCGAAATATAGGAAGTATCAGCGTAGGATATGATAGCGATAAGCAAAAAACAAAGATAACGCTCCACAGCTCGGCAAAAGCGCAAGAATTTAAAATCGACAACCATATTCTAGAATGTGTACAGGAGTGCATATATCCCGTATGCGCCCCCGTCTCGAGGAAGAATTGGCTTTTAGTGGGGGGGCTCTGCGGTGAGCCTCGTCACGAAAAGGCAATTCTTCGAGAAATAAGATTAAGGCTGCAGCGCATACGGTAAGTATTCCCTAACTATGACCGGAAACCTACCGCTATCTTTTAAAGAAAAAGCATACAACCACTGTATTCTCCCGGTACTAACATACGGTGCATAAACACGCATGATAACAAACTGGAGCAGAAATTGACGACCTCACAACGTGCTACTGGAAGAAAAAAATCCACGCATATCCACGGAGTGAATGATGATGAGTGGGCGAAGCTCGGGAGGTTCATCGTAGATCATGCCGAGTTCCGGATTAATTTAGTTAACGCGCACGCTACGAATCCTTATGGTTCAACTACGCACAAGTGAAATCTCCCACCGGCACTTCATTGCAAGTCAAGATCCAGTGCCTATATATATATATATATATATATATATATATATATATATATATATATATATATATATATATATATATATATATATATATATATATATATATATATGTCGGGATGGCCGGTGAACGGTTCTCCAGCTCGAGCAGTCGGTATTTTTCAATCAAGAAACTCGCTAGAAGACGCTGCCTGCGTCAACGTTGTCTCTCGCGGGTGAGGGCGCGTTCTCCTTCTTTGCGAGCTGGTAGCGCGTACATCGAAGAAAGAGCGTTTCCATAGTCAACCCGCGCCTTTCGCTCTCACCGTCTCTCTCTCTCTCACAAGACAACAGATGGAAGAGTGAGAGAGCTCGCGCGCTGGGAGGCATGCGCAGAGGGCGAGCGCGAGCCTCCTAGCAGCGCGAGGTGGCTACATACATACTACTACATACATACTACTACAGAGGAGGGAACGACCCACACCCTAAGGAGCTTCGCCCTAAAATGGTACGTGTAACTTTTATGAAGCAGAAAGCGAGCGCAATGTATCAATGAGCATGCTGGACTGATACCCTTATGTACATTAAGGGTAAATGATTGGACCTTCCAGGATGTGTATAATGCGAAGAACAGACAACCTTTCGACAGTCAGAACGACAGGCAGCATGTCGACCAAGGGATTGAAAACGCAGCAGAGGCAGGCACGAGGTTACACGGGGTGATGAAATTAAGAAATTCGCAGGCATAAAGTCGAATGCCCTCTTCCAGACTAGACAAATTGAGGTTATTGGGAGGGCTCTTAGTCCTGCAGTGGACTTAAAAGATGATGATGATTATTATTCTGTTGATGCTTTTTCCTCTGGCAACGCTGTCATCAGAACTCTGCAAAGAACAGCCAACCACGCATGGCGCGCGAACTACCCCTACGTGGGCCCTTCAACACGGATTCCACTGCTTGTGCGTGCCGAGTCAAATGTGATCATATGGCTCGGCGAAACTGGAGTTGAAATTGCACATCTTTGTTGCTCTATTTCTATGTCGTAGGCTCAAAAATTTGGGACTGCGTGCTCCTATCTCTGTCGTTCTTGAAGTATTTCTGTGGCCATCATGTTGTCTACGGAATGAGCACACAAATGATGGGTGTTTGAAGCGAAATTACATCGTGTTTTTCAGGCACCAAATACGTATACCACGTCAAGCCACCGAATAGTGTGTACCACTTCAAATCGACGACGACACCGGCTCTGAGTTTTACATTATTCTACGTTTGCTAGGCAAAACCACCTACATAACGCATTCGGCGCTTCGTGACGCACGTGGTCAACCTTTTTATTAGCATGCTTTAGTACAACGCGCATTGCACGGAACTCGAATCTCAAAAACTAAGTCATCACCAATTCTCTTAAAGTTGGTGTCACTTCTATATAAACTGGATTACTTAGATGACCAAACTTACAAGGCAACATAAGCGTCATATGTGAAAAAATATGGCCCTACGACATCATTTGTCACATAAATCCTTTGGTGTTTGCCTCGGTAGGGAAATCCAGCTTACAAGGAGAATGCTGACGCATAGTCCTGTGTCCGAATTATGAGGTCATTATCTGGACGCCGTGATGATGTCATGTGTTTCGTCAGTAATGTCATATATGACATTGAGTTACTTCTGGACTTTGACGTCCCAAAACCATGGTATCATTATGAGATACGCCTTGCGTCCGTGTTCTGCACGACTGTTCTTTTCACTGTGCACTTTACACGCGCCTGAACATCTCGCATCCATTGAAATACAGCCGGTGCGGCCGGGTTCGGTCCCGCTATTTTCGTATCAGCAGCCGAGTTCCATAGCCACTAGACCGCCGTAGCGGGGCATCAGATGTTATATGATATGGAGCGCCAAACCGAACTCTACGAGGGCAACCCAAGTGAACTAACTATTGTCTCAATTATGTCGTTGTTGTTGTTTTTGTAGTAGTAGTAGTAGTAGTACTAGTAATAGTAGTAGTAGTAGTAGTAGTAGTAGTAGTAGTAGTAGTAGTAGTTGTTGTTGTTGTTGTTGTTGTTGTTGTTGTTGTTGTTGTTGTTGTTGTTGTTGCTGTTGCTGTTGGAGCAGCAGCAGCAGCAACAGCTTTCTGTCCCCCACAAGGCATTTCAGTTCCTCCAGGATCGGCCAACAGATGGCGTTCTCTGCACACGGCCATTCAAACGAATGCCGTAAGCAAATTCAGCTTCGTTAGAGAATGGTGGCGCTGTGCTTAGCGCTCTTTTTTACAGAGCATTGGCGGCGGAGGTAACATTCGAAAGCTCCCCATGACCACTCTTTATTTTGGTTGGAAAGGTCAAGATAACGTACTACGTTACGACTTTTACTGCGGTGGATTGCTGTTGACAGCGGGGTCGCACAATGAACTAAGTAATGTCCGCACATTAAACACACGCCACATTTAACAAGGCCACGGGATATTGCATGCCCAGTAATTTATTTCCGCCCAATCATGCAGTAATGGGGAAATTAGAAGCACAGACAAGGTCGCACAAGGGTTGCACTGGCACAATCCCAAGAGGAAGCCCTTCTGCTGGCAGCTTCTGATGCACACAGTCACGTCAGGACAGCCCCAGCCGTGTTCTGCAAAAAAAAAAAGGGAGTCAAAAAAGTGCATTGATGAGCACATTCAACCCAGCCCGCTCGAATAACGCGCTGCGACATAAATAATTGGAAAGAATTAGAACGGCGTACGATAACACACGAAGACAAAATAAACACAATAAACTTGGCGGGGTGGAGGTTGCGTCCAATTCGCATTTAAAAAAGACCTAAACTATAAAAGAATCTCAGGGAGACTTGAATCGATGAACAGATCGCTAAAAGAAAGAAGCTGATATACAGCACTGTAGCAGGGGGAGGAAGAGGGAGGGGGGCAGGTGGGCGTTTGCGTCAGAGCATCCCGGAAACATCCTGACGTCCCCTTGAAGCCCTCCTGCGGCTCGTGATATTTACACACCGCACGTATAACACCACACACACCACACATAGAACAAGTGATCTATAAGATATATGAGACAGCGCCCCCGCAACTAATAGGTGAAGTTTCATTTTCAATATCACTCTTGCTAATCATGTAGAACATTGTCAAGATTGTGATTAATAATATGTTTTCACGTGAACACACAAAAATGCAAAGGGAAGCCGAAAGTTGAGTACTGAATCGGAGAGGAACGCAGCGCCTGCCTACTCCTTCAGGAAGAGGCAATGCATCGAGGAGGTGAAATTAGTACACATGAGAGGAGAACCAAACAGGAATGGAGGAAGATATTATGAGGCAACCGCGACGAAATTGGATTTACAGTGAGAATCGCTAAATGACTCTGGTCGAGAAAATCAGGGAAGAGGCAATAGCACCTAATCCTGAACTACATAATAATTAAACATAACATTAACTTATGATGCATATCAAAGGAAGGAGAGCTCTTAAATATAACCGAAAAAAGAGCGTTTCGTGTTTATATAATGACCTTATATGATGACTACCTTTCTTCTTATGGGCGCTTGCAATCTTTTTTTTTTGCGACCGCGTTTTAAAACCAGTGTAGCTTTCTCTTAGCAGTAGGTTGCATACTTTTTTGCCGCGCGCCTCTTATGCTGCCCCGTGTCCATGTGTGCCAGGGCCCCTCATGCTGTTCTAACACCTTTTACCTCTCCTCCTCGTAGCTTTTCCTTGTTGTGGAATAAATTTCAATTTCAATAGATAGTGAACTATAGTTGTCACATTGAACCACTTTTTTACGTTGAGGATAGCAACTGGTCGTGCTTACCAATTTCTACCTGAGAAATGTCACGTTCCTGCTCATCTGCAGAGGCGATAGCCAGCAGACCTGCGGGTGGTAAGACCGCAGGATCAACGGCGGTAAAGCATCGATAATGTCCGCGCTCAGAATTCAAGCGCTGCTTACATTATCTATCAGCACAGTGCGAAATCGGAAATATCAAAAACTGACAAACGAAATTCATTCGAGGCAACAACACTTGATGTTTAATACACCCGTTTGTTTCTGTAGAACGGTATACACGTTCTACAGAAAGTCGAGTATCAGCAAGTTCCACTCGAGTCAGGTATCAGTAAACTGGCGTCGTAAGTGATCACTTATTTCAACGATACTTCTGCCAACTCTAGGAATCTGGCGTATTGCTTATGTTGAGGAAAGCTCATTAGGCTGGTCACTAGAGGAAAACTATTGTTGTTCTAATTGATCTACTACTGAATATCCACATCTGTCAATGTAAAGCGTTATTTAATGAGCGCCCGCCATATCAGACGAGCTACTATTCTACTACTCTGGCAATTACAATTTGCTGTCCCACAAAGCCTACTAATATTTACTCTATTGCTACGGACGTCATCGTCCTAGCCTGAAACAAAGCTATTCTATTTTTGCTTAGTCCGAATGCTACCGTAGTTTCCAGGGGTAAACGAAACCACAGAGCATACAATGGTGTAAACGCAGCCTTCCAGCTCAAAATTGTGCTATTCTAATGTAATCATGAAAGTTTACCGTTCGTTTGTTTGCTTTTGTTCTTTTTTTGAGATTGCGTTTATATTCAAAAGAGCGACGCTGAGTGTTCTGTAGTGCAGGACGATTAGGAGCTCAATATTACCTGCTAGCAGCGCAAGGAACACGACGGCCGAGAAAAGCTTCATAGTGGAAATTAGCGTCGTTTCAGTGCCTGCGTAATCAGAGAGAAGATTGCCTTGGTGTGATTTGAGCGTAGAGCGTACGTACTTCAATATCACCTCTACTAAAACGAATACAGTTGACTAAAAACAACCAATGCATAACTATGAATAAGTCTGGCCTATCACTCGTCATTAAGGGGCATCTTGTTGTTTTGTGGGGTTTAAAGTCCCAAAACCAGCTCTGATTATGAGAGACGCCGTAGTGGAGAGCTCTGGAAATTTCGACCATCTGGGATTCTTTAACTTGCACTGACATCGCACAGCACACGGGCGTCAACATTTCGCCTCCATCGAAACGCAGCCGCCACAGCCGGGATTCGATCCCGCGACCGTCGGATCAGCACCCGAGTACCATAGCCCCTAGACGACCGTGGCGGGGCAAGGGGCATGTTCTGTTTGGTTCATGTGAACTGTTTACGTGCTAAAGTGGCCTTAAGTAGCACTATCGCTAAAATCTATAAAATTTGTTGAGAAAACAAGTACTGAGGCTTAAGACGAATTCTCTGTCTGGGCAATGCAGTTTCGAATGGGCGTTCGGACAGAACAAAGTGACACTAGCCGAAAAATATAGGCTCGCTTTATCAGATAAGAAAAAAATAAAATGAAACAGCTTTTGCAGTATACAAAAATTTTTTAAGGATACGTACCTGGTCGGCAAATTGCAGGAGCTTTTGGATGTCCGTACAGGAGCAATGGATCGCTGTTGAATCGTCAGTGCTCTCGTTGGTTTAAATAGCCTCTAAGACAGGAACTAAACGAGTAAGAATAGCTATTGGGCTCGGTGTGGATGTTGATCTTGGTCTACGCAAGCGGGTGAGTGCCTCTTTGACTTCGCGTGCACTAGCGTATCAATCACTCAGTGGTCATTTACGGCGGTGGCTGTAGCGCGGTGATTTACACTGCCTTCCGCAACAGCTAGGGAAAGGCTAGCGCCTTGTCACTAGTAGTGGCTGTATGTATGGCTTCTCAATGGAACAAGGGCAGATGTTGGCAGTTTTTTTTTATTATGGTTATTGTAATCTACACCCTAACGCGCTTGACAAATACAGTTTCCTTCAGTAGCCAACCTACTATGTTTAAAAGTTCTTCGCATAATGTTAATGCTCATTCAGAAACTCTGGCTCAGCTTTGTAGATTACACGTACAGAAATAATTGCGATTAATGCCACCAGAGGGCCTTTGTAAGAACAAGAGTGAATGATGCCGTTGGGGAGTCCACCGTGGTTTCATCTACAAAAGATCACTCAGTTTATGCCGTCTATACAAGGACATAATACATTCACATCACACGATATGATCAGCAATTCATGTTCGTTGGTGCCTTTGTAGCTTCACGTCGCAATAAAGGACATATGACGAGGCATCGCATATGTAATTTTTTCTGCATGTCATCATATCGAACGGGCTTATTCCGCAGTTATCTCAACCGAATCCATGCTTACACTATACATGGCATAGCTCATGTTAGACATGGCATGAGGTAGCAGCGACGAGTAATGTGGCGCCGTGCTTGTGGCTCTTTCGGCAGTGAAGATACTTCGGCGTCATTCCGGACCTTATGACGACGTTTAGGCAATTTCTCGAAGACGCTAGATTTCTAATTTCTTGAGACACATATGGCTCTTGCCACAAAAACACCTCCGTTCCCCAAATCAGCGCCATGACTGAAGCTTGGAGCCCTTCGCCCGACATTTTGATTCCCTGAGTGTCGACCCACCTCTTTCGAGAACACACTTAGTAGGGCCTCAAGAAAAGAAACAGTAATATTTGTGGGTTCTTTCTACGGTGCTAAGAGCATGATCTCGTTACAAGGAAAGCTGTGGTGGAATGACACCATCTGCGTTTTCTTAATATTTACGTGAATCAAAACACAAGGCTGTCCTAGCATTTCGCCCGCATTGAAATGCTGCTGCCACCACGACATCGGGTGTGGTAACCAAAATTACTTAACCTAAATTACTTCATCCCCAGATGACGTGCTTTAGGTTAGCAGTCTGTGTCTTGTAAAGAGTGCACAATGATGTGAAGTGGGCTGGGTAGATGGGTCTATAGAGGTGCGGCAGAGAAAATGAGTGTGTTTGCAGTCGTCACCAAGAGATTTCTTGTGCATCGTTTAGTTTCGGACGCGTGGGTGGTTTGGTTTGTCGTATTAGCTTGAGTCTTGCCCGATGTCGTGAAAGACGAAGAGCAGTTTTTCGGTGCTTCCGACGTCATGGTTCCGTCCCATGGCACGGCGTACAAGTCCAGCGATCTTGCTAAATGTGACTGACGATATAGTGCGCTGCCGACACCGGCGATACCCCTAGGGGTAGGAATCCGCAATGCACGCAGGCACGGATACTTTCTTAAATAAATATCTGATACACAAAGCAATAGTAAAGCCGAAAATGTGTGTCGATACGTGATATTCGACATCCGACGCGACTTTTGAAGCTCCGTACTCTTACTTGATTAGTGTTCGAATATTTTCATATTCGCACGCTTCTGTTTTGCATTCACTGTAAAGGTTAACAATGAATCAAGTGCCCCTAACCCACACAATTGTGGCTGAGGAGTACGGATGTGCCACGCGTGGTTGTATTATCGTTAATCTGGTCGGGAACGTAAATCGTAAGCGTGTCATGACTGACTTATCAGTGTTAATTCTTAGCCTTTCATACTTGCGCTTTTATGCTTTTATTGAGATGTGCCGAATGAACAAGAGGACCGCATACGATATTTTGGTGCCACTCGTGTTGACCCCGACGATGCCAGTAATACGCGTTTCATGAGGAATGTAAGGATTTCGCCTCAATCAACACTGCTTAAGCTACCAGCGAAGTCAACTCGTTGCACAAAAACCCGCTTCATAGCGCACCTGTATACCTCTCGTTGGCCGGAAAATTTCGTGGCGTAAACACAAACGCCAGGCAAACAATTCAAGTCAAGCGACATATCGTTCGTTGCAATCAAGTATTCAGCATAGAACTCAGTATTCGTTTCAATAAAGAAACCCACATGACAAGCAGAGCAACCGCATGCTGGATGATGAGGCGCCTCTGAACAATGGTATCAACCTCACATGCGTTCCCGGTAAAGATTAGGTTCCAGCTGCTTTCGAAGGGGCTGCGTGACGACATTCGAAGCCCTTGTGGGAAGTGCAAACCGCACAGTCAGCATATGTGCGGTGTTTGATACAAGCTACGATGGACATTGACGTCATGGCCGGGATGACGGCCAATTTTTTTTCGCTAAGGTACGACCCAAAAGCGAGCTCGTCGATCTCTTTCTTTGCTCTCCTGCTTGACCTGGCAAACGAGGACGTGAGGTAGCATGTATCGCGTTATTGGTCGACAGCTGCCTGCCGACTCATAGGAGATCACGTGCCACGTGATGTCATTTAGCAGAAAAAAAGGCAAACGAAACGAAGTTCGCTGCCATAGCCACATGTGCCTCTGCCTAACCATCCGCAGGTTAAATATACAGAAATAAACAAGGAAGTGGAGTAACGTAGGATTGCGTCGAAGCTTTGTCGGCAGAATTTCGCGGATATTATGCGAAGTTGTCGGCGTCAATGTTCTTTATATTTTCGATATATACAGATAAAGTTATTACCATTTATATAGGCGCTATGTCACTGTCTCATTATCTGTCCAAGCTAGAGCATTAGTGTTGTTAAGAGGTTCAAAAATAGGACTGCAGTTATACGGTTACGCACAGCGTGCACTAAGAAAAATTATATGGCGGTATATAAAATAATTTCAATATATCCAATGTGGTAGAACACAGAAATATTGTAAATACGTGCACAGTACAATAGAAACAATACACAATGAAGCCCAAGGTTGCGGCCCCAAAAATTGTTAACTATGGTACGCCCGAAAAGAAGGCCCATTCCACGTTGTGAAGGCGGAGAACTAGCGGCGCTGCAATGCATTAATGCTTGAAACCTACTGCATGTCGCGCGGTTTTGCATAACCTTCCGGTCGGCGCACACTTTATCCCTCCGGACAATGAACACACGGACACACACTTTTCCAAAAAGACTTTAGGTACAGCTTTCTTGCTGTACGGGGATCTTACCTTCCAGGTCAATTATTCTGGCGCTCACGAGTACGCACACACACACACACACACACACACACACACACACACACACACACACTTTTCCAAAAATTCATTTGTCCCAACACGGTAGTCTGGTGGTTATGGTACTCGGCTGCAGATCCGAGTGTCGCGGGATCGAATTCCGGCATGCGGCGGCTGCATTTCGATGGAGGTGAAATGTCCAGGCCCGTGTTCTGTGCGGCGTCAGCATTCCTTATAGAACCCCTGGTGGTCGAAATTTCCCGAGACCTCCACGATAGCGTCTCTCATAATCAGAACTGGTTTTGGGACGTAAAAACCCACAAAACAACAACGCGCAGGTGCAAGAAATGGTTATGACATTGCCTGAACGCTTAGGCAAGAGATGAGGACATTAGTAAACGAAATCAGAGCTCGTTTTGGGACGTTAAACCCCACGAATCAATGAAAAAGTCTTTGGGTACAGCTTCCTTGCTGTACAGGGACCTTACTTTCCAGGTAAATTATTCAGGCGCTTACCAGTAAGCAAGCTAAAGCTCTGCGAATATGCCTGGGCCTACCTAAAGAGATATCGACTGCAGGAATCCTATCAGAAAGCTGGCGACTTTCGGTTCCCCTGCTACTGAAGCAAGAGTTTCTTCGAGCCTGTATGCGTTTGGCTCCCATGGTTCGCAACCATCCGCTTGCATCAGCCCCCACATCTGAAGTAGAGACCCTGCTCCCGCTCAAGTACGAAAAGCCATCAATCCTGACAAGGGCCACCATGAAAACTACCGCCTTGGGCCATAGTCACGATTGTACCTGGTATCAAGATTAGGAGCAACACGCCATCTCCAGCACTGACATATTTCGCTCTGGAGCATGTTAACGCCAGCTACAGAACCCGCCGTCATGTTTACACTGATAGGTCCACGTCATCAGCAGATATCTCTGTATGCCGCAGGTAAACATTTCAATCTCTGCCAACTTGGTTCACTGCACTACCTTCCACGGCTACAGAGTTGGCTGCGTTGCGGAGAGCGCTTACTTAGATCATAGTACAGACCCCTCATTATCGCGTGACATTCTCCGATTCACGAGAGCACTGCAGTCACCTCCCTTCCCACGGACCCAAGAGCAACTGCTCAAGGGCATCAAGCGCCTAGGCAGTAATGCTCATGAGCTTAGCCACACATTGTTTCCCAGTGGTTACCAGCCCACTGTGGTATACAAGGAAATGTTCGGGCTGACAGTGCTGCCAGAACAGCAAATCATACTACAGCGCCAATAACCGCCATACCTTTCTCAAGAAAAGACGCGGTGACTTTGTTATCGGCGTTTGCCTGGAACCAGCAGCGGTCCTCCTGGTGCCACTCAAGAAATCAGTACGGACTACCGCACGCTATTAACCTATCCTACAGCTTCAATGCGCCGCGATGTTTAGGCGGGCAAGACGAGGCGTTCCACCACCCAATAAAACTTCATGTAGCCTACACAAGACAGTTCAAGCACAAGATCCTACGGTCAGATTCTGAATTGTTCTCCACATGCAAAACACATGAGAACCTTAAACACCTCCTGTGCGATTGCCAGCGCTATTATTCCGAGACAATTACTGTGAACGCTGCGCTTCGTCTGCAACAGAGTCCAAACTTGGAGCTACGACATCTCCTCGGCCTGTGGCTAGACAGCACCTGTGTAATAGCAGCACTGAAGTATTGATAGCATTTCCACGGGCAACACGCCTCGACGAAACGATGTAAACATTGTTTTAGTGTGCATATATGTATGTTTGAACCGGCGTGTAAGTGTGACTGCGCGTACGTGTTCTGTTACACGTGATCATTGTGAATATCATAATCACCGCTTAACACCTGCAGCAGCAAGCAAGGCCACTAACCAGGCTAGCATCTCTGGAGTAATCAATAAAGCAGTCTCTCTCTCTATCTCTCTCCAAAAAGACCTGAAGTGTTCTGTACCGCCACTTACTCTGTAATGACTCCATCCACCCCGTTGGTTCGCAAACGGAATGTCTATCATGTGCAGAATTGCCGTAATGTTATATAGAGTGGTAAACATTTCTTCTTCACGGCATAAAAAATGCTAAGGCCCCGCCACGGTGGTCTAGTGGATATGGTACTCGGCTGCTGATCCGAGGATCGCGGGATTGAATCCCGGCCGTGGCGGCTGCATTTCGATGGAGGCGAAATGTTTAGGCCCGTGTGCTGTGCGATGTCAGTGCACGTTAAAGAACCCCAGGTGGTCAAAATTTCCGGAGACCTCCACTACGGCGGCTCGCGTAATCAGGGCTGGTTTTGGGACGTTAAACCCCACGAATCAATGAAAAAGTCTTTGGTACAGCTCCTTGCTGTACAGGGACCTTACTTTCCAGGTAAATTATTCAGGCGCTTACAGTAAGCAAGCTAAAGCTCTGCGAATATGCCTGGGCCTACCTAAAGAGATATCGACTGCAGGAATCCTATCAGAAAGCTGGCGACTTTCGGTTCCCCTGCTACTGAAGCAAGAGTTTCTTCGAGCCTGTATGCGTTTGGCTCCCATGGTTCGCAACCATCCGCTTGCATCAGCCCCCACATCTGAAGTAGAGACCCTGCTCCCGCTCAAGTACGAAAAGCCATCAATCCTGACAAGGGCCACCATGGAAACTACCGCCTTGGGCCATAGTCACGATTGTACCTGGTATCAAGATTAGGAGCAACACGCCATCTCCAGCACTGACATATTTCGCTCTGGAGCATGTTAACGCAGCTACAGAACCCGCCGTCATGTTTACACTGATAGGTCCACGTCATCAGCAGATATCTCTGTATGCCGCAGGTAACATTTCAATCTCTGCCAACTTGGTTCACTGCATACCTTCCACGGCTACAGAGTTGGCTGCGTTGCGGAGAGCGCTTACTTAGATCATAGTACAGACCCCTCATTATCGCGTGACAATCTCCGATTCACGAGAGCACTGCAGTCACCTCCCTTCCCACGGACCCAAGAGCAACTGCTCAAGGGCATCAAGCGCCTAGGCAGTAATGCTCATGAGCTTAGCCACGCATTGTTTCCCAGTGGTTACCAGCCCACTGTGGTATACAAGGAAATGTTCGGGCTGACAGTGCTGCCAGAACAGCAAATGATACTACAGCGCCAATAACCGCCATACCTTTCTCAAGAAAAGACGCGGTGACTTTGTTATCGGCGTTTGCCTGGAACCAGCAGCGGTCCTCCTGGTGCCACTCAAGAAATCAGTACGGACTACCGCACGCTATTAACCTATCCTACAGCTTCAATGCGCCGCCATGTTTAGGCGGGCAAGACGAGGCGTTCCACCACCCAATAAAACTTCATGTAGCCTACACAAGACAGTTCAAGCACAAGATCCTACGGTCAGATTCTGAATTGTTCTCAACCGTGAAAAACACATGAGAACCTTAAACACCTCCTGTGCGATTGCCAGCGCTATTATTCCGAGACAATTACTGTGAACGCTGCGCTTCGTCTGCAACAGAGTCCAAACTTGGAGCTACGACATCTCCTCGGCCTGTGGCTAGACAGCACCTGTGTAATAGCAGCACTGAAGTATTCATAGCATTTCCACGGGCAACACGCCTCGACGAAACGATGTAAACATTGTTTAGTGTGCATATATGTATGTTTGAACCGGCGTGTAAGTGTGACTGCGCGTACGTGTTCTGTTACACGTGATCATTGTGAATATCATAATCACCGCTTAACACCTGCAGCAGCAAGCAAGGCCACTAACCAGGCTAGCATCTCTGGAGTAATCAATAAAGTAGTCTCTCTCTCTATCTCTCTCCAAAAAGACCTGAAGTGTTCTGTACCGCCACTTACTCTGTAATGACTCCATCCACCCCGTTGGTTCGCAAACGGAATGTCTATCATGTGCAGAATTGCCGTAATGTTATATAGAGTGGTAAACATTTCTTCTTCACGGCATAAAAAATGCTAAGGCCCCGCCACGGTGGTCTAGTGGATATGGTACTCGGCTGCTGATCCGAGGATCGCGGGATTGAATCCCGGCCGTGGCGGCTGCATTTCGATGGAGGCGAAATGTTTAGGCCCGTGTGCTGTGCGATGTCAGTGCACGTTAAAGAACCCCAGGTGGTCAAAATTTCCGGAGACCTCCACTACGGCGGCTCGCGTAATCAGGGCTGGTTTTGGGACGTTAAACCCCACAAATCAATCACAAAATGCTAAGAACGTTGTAGGTCTTCTATCAACGGCGGCGAGTTCTTTTACCCCCATCACGTTCTTATTTGTCGCATAACTGCAACACATCAAATAAAAAGTACAAATGAGAACCATTACGCTTCCATTGGTTCGTTTACATGGTTTGTATATGTTGACTTCATATGATCGTTCTAGGCGCTTGTTAACTCCATCATAAGGGGCACGTCCTTCCCGCTCTGCGCACAAGTAAGTATACTTGTGTTTTACATCTGGATGTACAATCACTCAAAATAGGTATATGCTTTTCCCTGTAAAATAAATACAAAACGAAAGAAAAGCTCGTCGTTCTGTTTTCATGTTAGATATTCCTGCGCACTTCACTGACAGGATCTAAAAGACCGAAGAAAGGCCCTGAGACTAAAATTCTTTCACAGCGTCTATTATTCAAAAAGAGATATAGACAGAAACAAATACATCTCATTGTCATCATATATTTCGCGTAGAAGGGACCATGCCTTGAAAGTTCGCGAATTTCCTTTTTAAGGTGACACTTTGTGTTATTCATTCTTTTTTGTAGGACCACGAGAGTAGAATTTTCTTCCGTCAAACTTTGTTGAATTACAAAGTAATGATGACTTTTACCACGCTTTGTGTGCAGAAATGAATGACTGTTGATTTAGTAATATATATAACCCCCTGCCGTAATGCCTCCAAATGGCGATGCAGGTACCGAATAAATATATAAAATAAATAAATACGTGTGTAAGAGATTCTTAAGCCTTCTACAGAAGCACTAGCCTGGGAGAAACCTGCAATCGTGTTGGGCATAATAAAATTGCCGCGTTTATTTTCGACTAAGCAAAGATTTTTGGATGTACCTTCCACTCGAATAGTTACCGTTATAAGTGTTGTTTGATTTGTGGGCTTTAACGTCCCGAAACAGCTAGTAGTGCACTTCCACACAACTATTAATGGAGACGTCGTACATTTCTCAAGACACGCACTGGCCATGATATGTTCGACAGTTCCTCGAGTGTATTGTGAAAGCTATGCACACTTATATCGGTGCCCCGCCACGGTGATCTAGAGGTTATGGCACTCGGCTGAAGATCTGAAGGTCGCAGGATCGAATCCCGGCCTCGGCGGCTGCATTTCAATGGAGGCGAAATGGTGAGGCCCGTGTGCTGTGCGATGTCAGTGCACGTTAAAGAACCCCAGGTGGTCGAAATTTCCGGAGACCTCCACTACGGCGTCTCTCATAATCAGACTACTTGGGCTTTATCAAAATCGGAGTTCGTTGCCCTGGCTCTGTAGCTGCATGAAATAATGCGACTTGCCATGTAATTCACATGAGACGACGCACAGTGTCATGTTTTTTAGAAGGAAAGTACATCACATAGAGACTGAAATAGAAGATCCTCATAAATAAGGCTGTGGCAACTGTCATTCGCAAAAGAAATATGCGTGTCCGGTGTCCTCCTTCCGCACATAGCCTTCTGGAAGGCTTCATTCCTCTAACATTTAGATCATTCCTCATTCATTTCATGACACTAAATACGTTCACCCCTACGCTTCGTGTTGTCTTCAGAGCTGCGATGTCCTAAACGTCAACCAATGTTTAGGGCATCGCAGGTCTGAAGACAAGATGAAGCGTATGGATGAATGAACCTTTACTGTCAGGAAATGAATAACAAATGATCTAAATGTTAGAGGAAACGCGCACCTTCGCTTCCTGTCAAACGATAGATTTAAAGGCATAGCCATCGCAGTATTGTTGCTCCACTTGGAACTCTTGCTCCACTAAGGCGACCCCAGTCTCTTGCATTTCGTCCTAACAAGGTGGGTCTTTCTGTGTACGTCCACACTGCGAAAATCATTTTCCTTCGGTTCTTCTATTGTCTCTTCATGCGATAAAACAGTCATTGTCAGTGTATTACCTCCTCTACTTTGCATGTGCTTGCCCTCTAAGGCTTTTATCAAATGGAAACCAATATAACCCAGCGTTGCACGCAGTGGCAAGAAGAAACAATATCCATGACAAGTATTTTAATGACACCTTTCTCCCTCCACAAATATCTTAAATGAAAGAACTCAATGAAGTCTTTATCGTCCATGTATCTTGCTAGCTCCTGAGCGATGGAGCGGCCAATGCTGCTGCATATATACAAACCAACGACGATGTGAACCCCATGCATTCCTTACAGCGAGTTATCTGTTTTCCAAATTTTAAGAACAGCCACTTTTTCTTAAAACGGCAGGAATAAAATGGCAGAAATTCTTGAACCGGTCACCCCACTATTCAGTAAAAACTAGAAACTCGTTCTCCGTAAAATCGCGCTTATTGGTGTCTATACCTGTGCGTTATGTCCCCGCAAAATGACATTAAGTTTATCCTTTCCCACACAGCTACCAGCCCAACAGCATTTTTCATGATGAAGATTTCTTCAGTCATCTTGTTCACTGCGTTGATAGCTGGTAAGTACATCCGCCTTGTTGCACTTTAGTATATAGAGTAGATCAGGGGTACTCTATTGAAATTTTTGAGCGATTGGTGTTTTCCGATCGAGGGTAGAGAACGGCAGACATTCGATTTGGTAGGTAACGCGGTAGAAAATGGGAGCTGCAAAAATAGTAGTAACGGTTATGAACGTTATGTGCTCGTTGAGGTAATAAGGCGGCCTGTGGAGTTCCTATTGTTAGGTAACCATGTGGTGAAATTCTGGGCCGCCTGGTTTTGGCCACGCACAGTTGCCATCTTTTGTTGCTCAAGCGCTCATTTCTTTTGTGAAATGGGTGTTAGCCGGAGTGGTGGGCGCTGAATCGGAGCAGTGGGCGGCATTTCTGCCGACGTTCACCATGGAGGAGAACCCTGGAGTACATGTGCGTTTAGCAAATACCAATTTGAAAAGGGCATCTTGAAGTCTAAACTGCACGGTCTTACGATTTCAATATAGCAACAGTTTCACGTGTGATTTCCTTGTCGCCTAGCGATATATTTAGGCCGCAGAAAACCAAAACGCTTCCCAAATACTTTGTGGTTATTTAGCTCCCCGAACGCACAGGCAACATTCAAGCAGAGGTGAAATTTGATCAGCTGTATTTCTAGGTCGGGCTATCGCATTTGTATTAAAATGGGAACTCTTCGGTAGATTTCACAAGTGCTAGCCGCTGACTCATTACTCACCAATTTTATCGCTCTTATGAGCTAGTCTCACCTTAGACAGCTCGTTGTGTGACAATGTGACTGTCGGTTTTGCACCGCTTTTCCTTGCGAAATGATAGTTACGAGCTACGAAAATATTCGTGCGAAAGCTCATCGTCTTAAACCGAATAACCTGTACTTACTGCAGTCGAAAGTTTTCACCTGTGGTATTTCCACCGTGACATTACGTGAGCGCACTAAAGAATTTTGACAGTCGACTTTGTGCAACGCTTTTCTCTCGTTCATATCTGTGCCTTCTCTTTCCAGTGTTCCTGGCTATTGCTACTGCAAATAAGGAAAGAAGCGATGATGCTGAGGCCAGAATCGGTAAGCCTAACATGATCTGTCATTTTGCAGTGTTGCATCATAAGCAATTCACGAAGTAAAGCTCTAATGTCAAGAATTCAGGCTACGAGTGAACCACTGTATGTTCTCGTACTCTTTTCAACATCGCATTGCGTAATTTCTGTCAAGTAGCAATACTGGCATTGCAAATGAGGCACTATTTTTTCGCAATTATTCCTAATAAAAAGACTGTCACACCTTTGTCTACTTCTATCAATCACATCTAATGGCATTAGCCCATCTTATGTCCACTGAAAGACGAAGGCTTTTTCAAAACTGCCCACTCTGCCATGTACTGCACAAGCCGATTCTATTTTGTGCCTGAAACATTTTTTGTTTCATCACGCTAATTTACAAACTGCCATGCCATTTTCGGCCATGCTCCCGCTCTCTTGGTGTCCATTACGTCGGCTTAATCTGCAGCCAGTCATCTTACCATTTCATAACTTACCTTCCCCACGTGCCTAACTCACAGTGTCATGCTGCCTGCCATTAACTCTGCTCTGATCTACAGTGTGTGCTGTCTTCATATCTATTTGTGTTAAATCTTTCTTTCAGCCGCGAGTCATGTGGTTGTTAAGTTTTTCTGCCGTTTCTGGATGCTTCTCCAAGTTTCTACGCCGCTTTAGTTCTGACGAGATGCAGTGGCTGCCGTATTAAGATCTACGATAGCAGTTAATAAGCAATTTCTAACTAATGTAACAATACCGCACCTTGTCGACATTCATGCTGATTTGGTATTGTACGACTAAAGGACCCAGTAGTCAGGTCTTAGCAAGGTGAGGTTCAAATATTAGCCTGCCACCACCTGACTTATAACGTATTTCAACTGCATAAAAGTTGTCCCGCACGGGTGGAGAACATGCGCCTCAAGATATTACATATACCATCGGCAGAAATACAGTTCCTGTTTCTTTTTCTTTTGGTACGTTTGCTCTTTCTCTTCACTGCTTGAGTTATCTGTTCACAATGCATACGTAAGGAAATTCTTTTAGATGACCACTTGTAATAGCGTACTTCCTTTTGTGAGTAGCAGGCCAAGCGATAAAGAGAATTTCCGGGATTCACATCTTAACACTTTCAATCTTTCTACCCGTCCTTCCGTGTTCCACATCCATGATCGCATTCCTGGACTCATCAGCCCTGCAAAGGATTCGACACCACCAGAAAACCAGAGTGCAGCCTTGTAATTACCCCCGAAACAGTATGGGCTATGTCTACATAACACTAACAAGCCATTAATTATAGTGTAGCAGCGCGAATATAGCTTTAATCATTTTCCAACTCACCTAACCAGGCAGGTCCCCGCGAAGTTAGCTAATACACAAGTGCGCGTCCAGCAGGTTGTTATAAATATTATAGCTTATATTTTGCCGCACGAGGCTCCAACGTCATTTATAAATCCGGTTCAGATATACGGTTCAGATATTTCCTCATAGCAATTACTGTTATTTTGATGGAGGACGTACACATATCCCCTTAAGGCAGCGTAGATATGATCGCAATTATAAACATTTAGTCTTTTCATTGCTCCCTATTCTTCCCTGATCGTAATAATAGGCCTATATCTTGCTTTAACCTGAAAAAAGAACGTACCCCACATTCACGTAACCCATGACCTTTTGTAATCCGAAGTGTCTACGCCTGTGCACGCCCTTAAACCTTACTGCAATATATTTTCTTTTTGGTTGTGTTCAATTTCGTCGCATCATGCCGCACCCCAGGTGACCGCAACGTTTGCCCAGACGCCGCTGCCTGCAACAGAAGATGCCAGAGACAAGGCTTTCTCTTGGGACTGTGCCTTCAACCTCTTCTCCAAATGTGTGTGTGCCATTAATCTTGATTAGATTACATGGCGACCTGGCAATAAAAGTTCACTACTCGGACGACAGGATGCGGCAAAATTATTCTTGGTATTCCTGTTTAGGAGGTGCTACTGATTTTCAGTCTACTTTGAACCACCTCAGCTAAGGCAAGCAATTTCTAATAGCGGAAAACTGAAACCTGCTTTAAATGTGCTAATGCATGAAAGGCTAACGAATCAATCAAGCGATACACTTTGCGGCAGCACGCTTACAAGACGTAATGAGCATCAGTGAGAAAGTACAGCTGCTGCCCTCTAGACCAACAAAGCGAGCGACACAAGCGATAACTAATGCGTTTTAAAAGCGACGCATTTCTCGTCAAACCAGTCAATGTAATTTCGTATGTATTTACGTATGTATGTGTGCGTGTGACTGTATGTGTGTGTGTATGTATGTATCCCCACCACGGTGGACTAGTGGCTATGCTACTCGGCTGCTGATCCGAGGGTCGCGGGATCGAATCCCGGCCGCGGCGGGTGCATTTCGACGGAGGCGAAATGTTGAGGCCCGTGTGCTGTGCTATGTCAGTGCATGTTAAAGAACCTCAGGTGGTCAAAATTTCCGACGCCCTCCACTATGGCGTCTCTCATAATCAGAGCTGGTTTTGGGACGTTAAACCCCCCATAACAACATGTATGTATGTATGTATGTATGTATGTATGTATGTATGTATGTATGTATGTATGTATGTATGTATGTATGTATGTATGTATGTACGTGTGGCTGTCCTGCCTCGTACGTGTTGGGGCTCCCTCGCCAAACGTTTCCGGCTATGTATACTCAAATAAAAACAGCAGCGTATGAATTATGAGCAAAATCACATCCCGGGACATCAACATCATCACACCTTTGTCATGCACATACGGTAAAGGACAGTACGATCTGCAAATCCGCAGTACTCTACCCCGGACTATGCGGGTCGGGTATCTCAGTACCGCATGTCTATCCCTATCAATCAATACACCCTACGTCGATCAACAAGAGCAAAACAGTGGACATAGACACCGTCATTAAAACACAGTTGAAGTGGCCATACAATAAAGATGCATACAATGCCGCCTGGTGTATTTGGCTGTTGCAGTGCAAATGTGGCACAACCAACCAGGCACAGACGAGCGTGCTGTAACCACCGGCAGCAACCAATTACACGGCACTCGGGAGTACGTGTATTCCATCAGCAATTGTGGAAGTGTAACACCGGTCGTTGTATTGTTTTCTGTCTAACGTCAATTGTGGTTGTAGTATGCGCTATCTGTAGCAGTTTATAAACATTACAAACGCGTTACTACGACTCGGTTTGCTTTGGCCTTTGGTATGTCTTTGCTTGACCCTGAAGTGGAAAGAGTATAACAGCTGCATCTTACCGGTACTCACCTACGGGGCAGAAACTTGGAAGCTAACTAAGAGGGTTCAGTTTAAATTGAGGATTACGCAGCGAGCTATGTAAAGGAAAATGGTAGGTGTAACCTTAAGAGACGAGAAGAGAGCGGAGTGGGTTAGGGAACATACGCGTGTTAGGGACATATTAAGAGAAATTCAGAAGAAGAAATGGGCGTCGGCGGGTAATGTAATGCGATGACATGTTAACCGTTGGTCATTAAGGGTAACAGAGTGGATCCCTAGGGAAGGCAAGCGTGGCAGGGGGCGGCGGAAAGTTAGGTGGTCAGATGAGATCAAGAAGCTTGCCGGAATAAATTGGGCCCAGTTAGCACAGGACAGGGATAATATGGAGGTCTACGAGAGGGGCCTTTGCCCTGCAGTGGGCGTAGACAGGCTGATGATGATGCTTGACCCAGAAGGAGCTCACTAAAGAGCGCTGCTTATAACACCATCAGCGCACCATAGCATGCCTTTCTTTTCGCTGAACCTGACGTCTGTACCCTAATTTAAGGGCCGGTCCTTACGCCTTACCAACAGGTGCCCTTGGCTGTGGATATGCCTTGTAAGGCCACTTTACGCACGCAGCCGCTCAGTTTACATGAACACTTCGATACTACTCAATACTTGGCTCGATGACGAATGATGTGGCAGAGGAACTGTCTCGCCGACAGCTTCTCACGAAATCGATTCCCACAATTCGCGGAATCTACGAAATTCCGTGCAGTTCATCGGACCTAGCATTTCGTTTCACACCTCTGACACTTATTAGCGATAGCCCTTTCTCGCATTGAATAAAAAAGTTGCATGCTACACTGCTTCGAATTACGTTGTCCTGATAAAACAGATGGAAGTGCGACCATTCCCAGCGCAGCCGTTAAAGTCAAGCTTGGTCAGTGCGCAGCGATGTTCGTGGCATAGCCAAGTCGAGAGAGAAGCAAATGTAAAGCGAGACCGAAAGCTCTAGAGAGGAAAGAGTGTGGCGAAGAGGTGGGAGGGAGGTGGGCGGACATGATGGTCGGTGGAACAGGTCGCAGGGCGAAGCTGAATGAGAGAGGAGCCAACGCGAACCAGTAGTTGAATGATAATGGTTGCATGCAGATGTGCAGGCAATCACCGGTTCGGTCCAGGAAAGGCCAGCGCCATACCAATTGGCAACACGTCAAAGTACTCCCGAGAAAGTGGATATAGACGCCCGAAGTGATTCTATCCGTTTCTGGTTAGAAGATTGCAGTTCTATGTAATATTTCATATTATTTACCTTGCGGAAATATCAACGAGCGTTATTTCTGTGGATGTTGAGAAATTATGTAGAGACATCACTGGCAACACAGGATGAGCTGAAGGGAACAAATACAAAATCAAACATTCGTAAAATAACACTCGATAAAGCCTTGGAAAGAATAAAATCATACATTACTACTTTCGTATTCGTCCATAATGCACAATATTACCTTCGTGTCTGCTAGCCCGATTGAAATAACCTAAGGCTTCCGTGTACAGCAAATTTATGCATATGTGAGGAGACAGGCTGTGGATGCCATGCTCATTCCGTGTGCTCTCAAGGTACTCTTGCCAACATTTCCGTATGTTATTGCTTGGTATGAGGCCTCGGTTTGGACGACGTTTATTCTCAGTAGCTCGGCAGGTCGCTCGATGATGCCGACGCGCTGGGCACAAACACGATGATGATGATCACACACCCGCGATGAAAAAGATACGCAGAACGCATGGTGATGATGATAAAATACAGATGATGAAGACGTGCTTAATAAACAACAACAACAACAACGCCAACGTTGGTTTTAAATTAATATAACAAAAAATAGTACAAAAATATAAGGCTATAACATTTGGCTTGCATCTTAAACAGTACTTCACGCTTGATGACCTATGAAGTAGCAACTTGCATTCACGTCATAAAATACCGTTATAAATTAACGACAGCGTCACTTTTCCATCCTCCCAAAGCGAGAAACGCAGGTGAATTGCGTGCGACTGCACGCCTTCAAAGTTCTGCCTAAACAATGCAGTATATTAGACCTCATCTAGAAAACATAACAATGGAATAAAGCTGACGAGCCGTCAATTTCGGTCAATTTCATGTCCTTCAAATAACGAATATTTGTGTTCATTATTAGTGTAATCACACTGGTGATTTCAACGACATATAGAAAAAATTCTCTCCTGTGCCACGCGACAGTTTTCCGTAACGATGCTGTGCTCAGAAATTAAGGCAGGAATTCTAGGAGTATCCATACTGCCGGCTCTGACAAGTTTTCTACTAATGGTAGTTGGGCGCAGTGTTATGCCTAATGCTACCCAATGCTGGGCTATGTGGGCAAGTCGTTCAACAAGAAATGGAGCTGCAGCAAACGTTTCGGCGTCGCCGCCAAGTTTTCTTGCGAGCCAACCTCCGCAGCACTGTGGCGGACATGTCACTTTGTGGAACCTGTCTCTTCCCATATACTTCCTTCAGAGGCAACACTCAGGTGCGCTTTCTCGGCTACCAGGAAGCAGTTAATAAAAAATACATAAGAAACAGAGAAGAAAAACGTATAGGATACCCATGCACGCGTTCGTTTCGCTGCCCTACACAGTGGAAAGGCAACAAGAAATACCACGAGGGAAGGCAGAGAAAACGAACTGTGCCGCCCCATTCTTTAATGCACACTGGCGACACTGACTGATGTCATCGGGAATCCGCTTCCGAGCATCAGCCGTGCATTCCAGGCGTGGCGCGGAGCCATGCATGGCGCATGCTTGTGATGTGCACGAAGACGCAGTCGACCATTAAGCGCATTTGTTAACCGTACCAATAGACGCAGGTAACCTCTAAGTGAACCAGTTTATTTATTTGTTTGTTTGTTTGTTTGTTTGTTTGTTTGTTGGTTTGTTTGCTTGTTTGTTTGTTCATAAACATGAACTGCATCCCCCATGCAGCGCTATAGCAGGAGTGGGGATGTTTTGCAGCAGTAACAAGCAAGTGCGAAAAACAGAAAAACTCGCCGACACCGCTCAGCGATTAAGGTGCGACACTCGGACCGCCTGACGGGTACATTAGGGCAGTGCCCGTGAAAACAATAGAAAAAGTGTGCAAGCAAGAAAGGCGAATGATGAAAAGAGCACTGTACACTTCTTCAGGGTAGTTCACAGTAGCAACTATGAAGATTTTTCTTCTCATTTTTTTACTATTTTTAGTGGTGGTCAACGAACATTACCCGGAAGACAACTTTAAAGATGCGAAACTGCGACTGCTGCTTGTTGCTGGATAAAATTTGACAGGTACCAAAGCATTGTTGACACTAGAGTTTTTACGGAAATAGCTTGTCCTAGTTAAGGGTCTATTAGTGCGCGTAACACGAAAGTCTGCCGGAGTAAATATTTATCACAACACAGGGTTAAAGCAGCAGAAGATATTATCGCACAGAGACATTTAGTATAGCGCAGCTGAAATGATACTATGCTCTGTGAAAATACATAACGACATACCTAGATAGACAGGGCGCAAGAGCCATACCATGCAAAGTCTTCACTGAAGTACATCCTGCAAGTTTAACAGAAGCACAATGCTTACAGCTCTTCATATACCTACATTCCCTAAATGGCAAATAAATCCGTATTCGTAGCAGTTTGACGCAGTATCGATTGCAGAGTGCCCCGACGTGCTGGAATGAGTAGCTTTTGCATCAAGCGTAAAACGGCGTGATCAAAGTTGCAACATGGACGACCGGTAAAAAAAGGGTACGCGAAATAAGGAAACCGGAAACATATATTACAGTAGGACGGTTGATGCACATTTATGAGACCTACACGTGTCCACCGCGGTGGAATCTTACGACCTCTGATTTTAGAAAAAATGACGTTACCGCTTCCCTGTGCATAAATCATTGGACATAAATAATGACGTGGGTTGTTGTGATATTCCCTATTGTGTGTCATTTTTTAGAAAAGGCGAAAAATGTCGCCTTCAACAGCGACGGAAGGCCTCTAAAGGACGCATTATTTTATTGGCTATAAATCTGCAATATTTATTTTTTGCAGAATAGTTAGCTTATTGTAAGACGAGTCAATTACGATACCGACAAACACGTGGCCGTAGAATATAAACATAGCTATTCCTTTATACGAAGAAAGAAGGTTGCACTATTTCTGGACAGCTACCGAAGATACCGGAGGTCCCTTATGCCAGTGATTCTATAAAGGTCTGAGCCATTTTTCTTTACGAGCGAAGCTCCTTAAGGCCTAGCCTTCTCGCCGTCCGCGCCCATCATGCTACCCAAAACCGAATCAGAAACCGAAACTGAACACATGCACAGTGAAAAACGAAAACATCTGTGTAAAAAGAACGAGTTTATGTGTATCTCAATCAAGTATATGAAAGCATAATACATGATACAAAGAATACGCCAGGGGGCGTTGCACTACAAAGTCCAGATCCTGAACAGAACCGCAATCGTCATCATCAGCATCTGTACCAGATCGCAAGGGAGGAGATCGCGCCGTCGCCCGCGAGGTACAACGTCGACGCAGGCAGCGTCTGCTAGCGACTTCCTTGATTGAAAAATTGGCAGATCCCACGTGCAGTGGGAATCAAGGAAATGCGAAGCACGCATAAGGAACGTAAAATGGATTTGCATTGTTGTCTCGCTATACCGAGTTTAGTACATATGAAGTTAACGAAACGGCCGCAAGAGCACCATGACTGTGGCATGTAAACCATGCCGCTCATACACGTATGTCATGATTCTCACGTTATGACTTGTCATTTACGTTCGTCATGCAGTCGTGTTGTGCCATAGCAATATTGGTATACATCCCTTTAAAGAAACGAGTGGCATGTAGATCATGCCGCTAATGACATGCATGTCACTATTTTCATGTTATGACCTGTCATTTATGATCGTCATGCAGTCCTGTTGTGCTAAACCAATTTTCGTATAGGCTCCGTGCAGTCGAGTTTTCCATGTGCGACATCAGCGCCAGAATGCACTGCCTGGCGGAGAGAAGAAGCAAAATTGGGCAGACTGTGACAGGGAAATACGCGAACGCGATGCGCGTCTCCAAGTCTATAGCAGCAGTGACCGCCCGTCCCACCTTCATCGTTTTATTTCCTATGAGACGCGCGCTCCAAACCTGCGACAAACTGTTACAAAGGACAACGGCGCGAGCGTTCGTGTGGTTCGCAGCACGCCCGGAAAGCAGTGAAGAAACGCGCGCGTCGCTGTTGCCTCGGTTTCCACCGTGCGCGACTGAGCCGTCCGACGAGAGCTACGTAGCGCCCTCTGGTCAGTAGACGGAGCCATCCCATTAACGAAACGGTAGTATAGCGCCAGGATCATGGCATGTATGTAAATCATGCCGGTCATGACACGCGTGTCATGATTCTAATGTTATGACCTGTCATTTACGTTCGCCGTGCTGTCGTGTTGTGCCATAGCAATTTTGGTATACATCCCATTAACGAAACGCCTGGCATGTAAATCATGCCGCCCATGACATGCATGTTATGCTTTTCATGTTATGACCTGTCATTTATGTTCGTCATGCAGTCACAATGTTGCATACCAATTTTCCTACACATCCCGCTAACGAAACGGCAAAGAGAGCACAAAGACCGTGGCTTGTAAATCATGCCGCTCATGACATGCATGTCATGATTTTCATGTTATGATATGTCGTTTACGTTCATGATTCAGTCATCTTGTGGTATGCCAATTTGCGTATACGTCCCATTAACGAAACGCGTGGCATGTAAACCAGGTCATTCATGACATGCATGTCATGATTTTCATGTTATGACCTGTCATTTATGTTCGCCGTGCAGTCATGTTGTGGCATACCAATTTCCGTATACATCCCATAAACGAGATGACCAGGAAAGCACCAAGACTGTGACATGTAAATCATGCCGCTCATGACATGCCAGTCAATATCTTCATGTTATGACCTGCCATTTACGTTCGTCAGGCAGTCATGTTGTGCCATACCAATTTTCGCATACATCCCATTAGCAAAACGGCCAGGAGAGCCCTAAGACCGTGGCGTGTAAATCATGCCGCTCATGACATGCATATCATGATTTTCATGTTATGACCTGTCATTTGTGTTCGTCATGTAGTCATGATGTGGCATACCAATATTCGTAAACATCCGATTAGTGAAACGGCCAGGAGAGCACCAAGACATGGCATGTAAATCATGCCGCTCATGACATGCATGTCTGATTGTCATGTTATCACTGTCATTTATGTTCGTCATGTAGTCATGATGTGGCATACCAATATTCGTAACATCCGATTAGCGTAACGGCCAGGAGAGCACCAATACCGTGGCACTGAGAAAAAATTCCAGCACATGACGGCTTAGGAGAGCAAACTGGAAGTCCGATAGCGTCGACTTGCAGAGCAGCCGCGTCGTCAGGCACATCGTAGAGGAAGCATTGTTTCAATTCGTCAGCATAGCCAAGGCATTCATCGTGGAGCAAAGTTGTAGGACAAGAGAACAGATTGGAGACAAAAAGTGCGCTGGACCCGTGTCGAATCGAAAGAAGAGCATGGGGAAGTAAGAAGAGATGGCGGCGAGTAGCAAGCTTAGATGGTGTGAAAAGAATCGTCGAGTCTGAAAGTGCGATACAGGAAACGGGCACAAGGACGGTAGAGTATGGAGGAATCTCGGTATCGGAGGCAACGAACACACGAACACACGACGAAGGCTGATCAGAATGTTCAAAAATGTTGCTGTCGAATGGAGAGAGTGCAAGTTCAGCGCGGGCACAATCAATAACTGCATGATGAGATGACAGGAAGTCCCATCCTAAAATCATGGCGTGCGAGCAGCGGGGCAGAACAATGAACTCAACGTGGTATAAGGTGCCGCTTATAACAACACGCACAGTGCACTTTCCCAGGGGTTCGATCGACTCGGCGCTGGCTGTACGTAATGAAATGGCAGTAAACGGCGTCGCGACTTTCCGAAGTTTAAGGCGCAGCAGGCCGGAAATCACTGATATTGCTGCTCCAGTATCAACAAGTGCGTGAACGGCGATATCTTCGGCATTAACTTCAATGACGTTCGCAGGAAACAAATGAGGTCTTGAGGAGTTCGTCGAGATCGCAGTTCTTGCCTCCGGAACTGCGCCCTTTAGTTTTCCTCCTGGATGGCTTCAGGGCGGCGGATAAGAGGTGAGAGAGAACGCCGACGGGGAGAAGGAGACCGACGGCTATTGAAGGTCCGGGAGACATGAGGCGAGGGGTCGAAGTGTTGAACAGTGGCGTCGGAACGGTAGCCGGAAGTGGGACCGGTACTGCGTGGCCTCCCCGTATCAGGAGGATACCAACCGCGTCGTTGGCAAAATCGCGCTACGTGCCCAGGAAAGCCGCATGAATAACAAATAGGGCGGTTGTCTCGGGTACGCCAGGGGTTGAAAACAGGAGGTGGAGACTGAGGAAAATATTGCCGATCTGGGCGAACGGGCTGCCGTGGCGGCCAGTAGCTACCTGTGGGTGCATAACGGGCAGCATCATGCGGAGGGGAGGCGAACGCACTTTGACGCCTGTATTGCATAGGGGCAGACGGAGGCCTTGGCGTTGCGACTACGGAAGCGTACGTGAGAGGAACTGGCGTAGGCGGCGGCTGGTGAGCAGGAGGCACAACTTCTGCCACTTGCTCATGTATGACTTGTCGGAGCTCGGGAGGCAAGTGTGACTCGGACGCTTGGGTGGCTGGCAGAAGAGACAGTTGTCGTGCTACTTCCTCCCGTACAAATTGCTTGATTTGGTCGAGCATCGCCGAGCTGGAAGGAGCAGCGCTGGTGCTGTCACTAAGAGCGGAGAGCACGGCGTCCGGGACGAGAGCGCGGCGCGTAGAAAGCCGTTGTTTGCGCAGCTCTTCATAGCTCTGGCAAAGCGTGATTAGATCGTTGACGGTCTGAGGGTTCTTTGCCAGGAGCATTTGGAACGCGTCGTCTTCTATGCCTTTTAAGATGTTCTTGATCTTTTCTTCTTCGGCCATCGATGGGTTAATGCGGCGGCAAAGATCCACTACATCTTCAATGTAGCTAGTAAAGTTTTCTCCTTTTTGTTGGGCGCGACAGCGAAGCTGTTGCTCAGCCCGAAGCTTGCGCACAGCAGGGCGACCAAAGACTTCTTGAAGTTTGGTTCTAAATGCTGCCCAGGTGGCAAAGTCTGCTTCATGGTTCCGGAACCAAAGATGGGCGACCCCAGAGAGGTAAAATGGGACGTAGCTGAGCTTATCGGCTTCGTTCCACTTGTTGTGAACACTCACCCGGTCATACGACGAGAGCCAGTCCTCCACGTCATGGTCGTCAGTTCCATTGAATACAGGAGGGTCTCGTTGGCGTGGCGCACCAGGGCAGACGAGCGGAGGAGGTGCCTGGGGTGGATCGGTAGGCCCTGTCTCCTCAGGCATTGGAGATGCTACAGGGATCGTCCTGCTGCGGAGTTCCAGGTCTGCAAAGATGGCCCGCACCTTCCACCAAATGTCACGAAGCGTTTTGGACGTGAGTGTTTGAGCGCAGCAGAGCAGCGAGAAGTAGCACAGTGGGTCGAGCACCGAAGACCAGGCTTTTCCAACTCGTCGTTCTCTTCTGTTTTAGCTATATGTCCACTGCCCCTTCATTTACAGTACAATTTATTGTGTGTTCGCCAGGACGACAGGGCGTGCATACGGATCTGTCCGGATATGATCCCTAGCCTCGAGAGAGTTAACCCTGGCGCTGCTGAGGGAGGTGTCGCGAGTGACAGTTTGCCTAATTCTGCCTAGTATGTGCTGTCTGAATGCTCGGGTTAGTTCAGGGAACATAAGTTGCAGTGTATCTTTGATCTCTTCCTTAATTTGCTGTCTATCTTGCTGGAGACTCTCTAATTTGTTGTCTGTCGCGCTGCTTTTCGCTGCTCAGGTGCCCTCTGTCTTGCTGAAACTCTCTTTTTGGTTGGTGTAATTCCTGTCGGAGTGTATTTGCCATTTTGTTTACTAATGTCCTCATCTCTTGCCTAAGCGTTCGGGCGATGTTACTAACCATTTCTTGCACCTGCGCGTTATTTGTGAATTAAATGTGAGGGTAAACTGCTCGGCACGTGTAATACGTACGGTTGTTGTTAGAGGCGGAAAGTCGGTAGCAGTGGAAGAAGCTAAGGGGGAAGTGTTTGAGAGCCTCTCTGCGCAGCTCGCCTTCACGAGACTTGTTCCTCGGCCCTCGGTGTCAGCTTCCTTTGCACTCGGACTACAGCGAGTTGACCTTGGTTCAGTCCCGTGGTCATTTACAGCAACTTCATTCCAGTCCTGTTTGGACGCCTTTGCTCGCGGTAGGCTTCGTGATCTTGACCTGGACTTGTCCTTGGATGTCTCGTTCGATATCGTTGCCTTTTGGGGTGATTTGCAGCGGTCTACGTTTGCCTGCCTGGCAGCCGGCGGTGCTTTCGGCACCTTCGAATCAGCAGCCGAGTACCATACCCACTGGCCCAACGCGGCGGGCCCGTTTCTGGGATGAGCTGTAAGCTCTGCACAGCGCTAAGGAATGTTTTAACGGCGCTCGATTTCAAATTTGTACATCACCTCCAGCCGTGCTCGTAATGTGCGACGCGCGTGTGCTCGTGGCCGACCGACACGCTTCCGTCCTGTTCCATATTCTTCAACAATGTGCTCATGACGTCATTCACCAGCTCGCTTTGTCTAACGACTAAGCTGTCATTGGCAGCTCAGTCAGTGTCGTCGAGCTTGACCCGTCCGATTTCGCCGGAACCTCCGACACAGTCCAAAACAAGCTTTCGTGTGCGAAATTCGTTCGCCTTCGAGGGCAAGCGCTATTCTATAGCCCCACTCAGCTATGTCTCAGCGTAACGGACGGCGACAACGACAACATGATCGCTCGTTCCCCTAATGTTTTCCCTGCGACTACGGCGCACGAGACATGCCTTCTTTGCTGAACTACGGACTCGGCCCTCCAGTCTTAGCTCGAGCCCTAGCTCTTCAACCCATCTGTCGCCATCGCAGTAGTACAAAATTCCATAGCTTCATCCTAACTAGCGCCTGCCGCCTCCCCTGCTCCACATTGTGCTGACGCAGTTACATGTCTATCATTTGAACGCCACGTAACAAAGATTACTGTCTCAGATCTTCGCTTACAAGTCTACGACCCCGGTGGCCTCCTTTTACGAGCTTGCTCGGCAAGCTTCTTATGCTCGCGCCTTGTCCGGCGGCGCCGACAGCGGCGCCGGCATGTACACGCCGCTCAAGGCGCTGGCTTTCCGGTGATTTCAAGATTGCTCACTAGATGGCGGCGCCGCTCAAGGCGACGCACACCACTCTCAGCACGTGTGCTTCCTTTCTCTTCGCCCGGAACTCACGCAGTGAACACTCTTCGTTACCGCTCGGACGCATGAACACCGCACAAGCCAAGGCAGCAGCGCGGCCGGCTTGCAACGCAGCAGCAGCTCGGGCTCGCCGCAAAGACCCTGCGGTGACAGCCCGGGAGGCCGAAGCGAACAGAGCTCGCCGTCAAGCAAACCCGGAGCTGCGGGCCAGCGAAGCAGAAGCGTACAGGGCTCGCCGTCAAGCAAACCCGAAGCTGCGGGCCAGCAAAGCAGAAGCAAAGAAGGCGCGCCGTCCAGCAAGCCCGGAGCTGCGGGCCAGCGAAGCAGAAGCGAAGCGGGCGTGCCGTCAAGCGGACCCTGCGGTCACCGGTCGCGAAGCAGAAGCAAAACGGAAGCGGCGGCAAGAGAATATCGAAGCAGTACGGGCGCGGAATGCCCCGGCCAAGCGCCAAAAGCGGTCGCTACCTGACGTATAATAACGTTGTCACGTCTATATATGATGGTAGGAGATGTGTACGGAGGATTCCGCGGGTTACCCGATCATCTTCCCGCGAGCTCCTCTAACATCGTTCACTTTGTGGATATGGCGGCGCTTTTTAGATACTCCGACACATTTGATTGTCGGCCGCTATTGTTGTAGTTTGAGGCCCCGCCGAAACATGCTGCTGTTGCTACAGCATGGCGATCATTGAAAACTATGCCTTCCACTGGAGGCATATTGTCACCTACTGGAACTCATAAAGTAGGAAAGGTAAAAACCGAAACCTGAAAGCCATACCTTATACAAGCCAAAGAGCCATACTCCAAAGCTAGGGTGTCCTTCCTTACTATTCTGTAACGCAGTACCGCCATTTTTTTTCTCATGCCCAATGCGAAAAGCAGTTCGCCATGCATGCATACGAGGCTCCCTCAAGATCGAGTCCCCACGAAGCACAGATCGCGGCGGGCACACGCCGCAAGCGCAGCACGTAACGAAGATGCCTTTACATGTGCGTTGCTTAAACTGTGTGGCAGTGAATGGCAGCAAAACGAACTGAAGTAACGATGGTACTTACCTGCTTATTCACACTACGAGCAGCTTACCTGTCTTCCGTTGCTTACGGCGACGAGGGCAATTTTCACGGTTTTTCAGTAGTCACGGCGGCCCCACAGCCGACATTACTACCTAGCCTTTCGCCGCAGAGTGCCTTGGTGGAATAAAGAGTGCCCCCGCGGCCAAACGTAATTTTCCTTTCCCCCCTCGCAAGCCGCAGTGCAGTGCCGCGAGTGGCTGCGCATGCGTGGTTATCGCCTGCAACGTTATCGCCCTTCTGCTCCGCTATGGCACTGGCGAGTTCATTCAAGCTGCGGCAACCTCTCTCAAGTGTCAGTCTTTCCCTCGTGCTTCCTTTTGTTGTGTTCTTTTCCGCAACGAGGAACTGTGTGGTAGGAACGGCTTTCTTTTTCGGAAGACAGCCAAGCCATTGTAATTTACTTTCCGTTTTAGCTCCGCGGCTTGGTGCTGTCTTCGGAAACTCGAAGTCACGGGTTCGAAACCCGGCCACGGCGGCCGCATTTCGACGGAAGTGAAATGCGAGAAAATTAAAGGTGGGGCGAAATTGGGCGAAATTACTTCGGAGCCGTTTAGTACGGGTTGTGCCTCAAAACCTCACATGGTTTCGCATGTAGAAGATCATCAAATAATCTAATTAAATGCTGTAGTTTCTACAATGGTCTGCGCTGAAAAAATTCACGCATCTCCACGAAGTGAACCATGACGAGTTGGCGAAGCACTGGGGTCGTTTGGTGCTACAGTAAATCACCCGTGACATTGCCCACTCATGCATAAAAATGAGTCACAACGTGTGTGAATATTTACACACGCGTTGTTGTCTATGCTCCTGGTCTTTATGAGGTTCCTGCGCTCGCACATCGTAGATCGTGCCGAGTTCTCGATTACTTTTGGTTAACGCGCACGCTGCGAATCCTTATGGTTCAAATACGTACCAGAGAAATCGTCCACCGGCACCGCCTTGCAGGTCAAGATCCAGTGCCTATATACACGGCGTGGCCGGTGAACGGTTCTGCAGCGCGAGCAGTCGGTTTTAGGGGCGAAGTTTCTTACGGTTTGGGTCTGTCTGTCCGTTGTAGCGCATTACCTACTAGGAACGCGCTACTAGGAGGGCGCGTGTGGGAACGCGCTACTAGGAGGGGGAGGCGCGCCCTCGGCGCGTGTCTCCCGGTGCGCGAGCTCTCTCACTCTTTCATCTGCTCTCTTGTGAGAGAGAGAGAGAGACAGAGAGAGCGAAAGGCGCGCGTTCACTATGGAAACGCTCTTTCTTCCATGAACGCGCTACCAGCTCGCAAAGAAGGAGAACGCGCCCTCACCCGCGAGAGACAAGCTTGACGCAGGCAGCGTCTTCTAGCGAGTTTCTTGATTAAAAAACACCGACTGCTCGCGCTGGAGAACCGTTCACCGGCCACCCATATATATATATATATATATATATATATATATATATATATATATATATATATATAGGCACTGGATCTTCACTTGCGATAAAGTGCCGGTGGAAGATTTCACTTGCGCGTAGTTGAACCATACGGATTCGTAGCGTGCGCGTTAACTAAATTAATCCGGAACTCGGCACGATCTACGATGAACATCCGGAGCTTCGCCCACTCATCGTTATTCACTCCGTGGATATGCTGTGAATTTTTTTTTTCAATCAAGAAACTCGCTAGCAGACGCTGCGTCAGCCTTGTCTCTCGCGGGCTAGGGTGCGTTCTCGTTCCTTGTCAGCTTGGGCCAGCTGTTGCGCATGCGCAGTGGGGGTGTGGACGGCGCAGGGACAGAACAGGCTGCTTCGCATTTAACACCGAACCCATTCATTAAGGCAGCATCACACAACATACCGCCCACGCAGTAAATGTTTATTGCCATTCAGTCATGGGAACACGGCCAAAATTAGAAACATGCGCAGATTTGCAGTAAAGGTTCAAGGCACACTCCAAGGCGGAATCCTTGCTTCTGGCAGCTTTTCGTGCAGGTGGTGGCATCTGGGCATCCGCTGCCTTGACCTACATTGTGATAGGGGTAGCAAGTATTAGCACAATAGGTAAATTCCATCCAAAGTAACTTTCGCCACGTAACAAGAATGTAGCATTATATCATTATAGGCGCGCTCAAAGAACACAGTGCCAGCTAGTTTAACGCAGAGCCAGCTTTTCAAACAAAAGGAAAGCGGCGGTTCTCAAAAGGTGAGCTGATAATTGCGACCACTAATACACAGCTCATATGGCCGACGATATTGAGGGGAATTTTGCGCTGCTAGTGTGCTGCAGATACATGGGCAGCGACAGAAAAATTACAATGTTGAGAATTAAGACTTCCACGAAAGGTAGTGAGCCCAACAGCTATTGGCCAGTTCATTTTCGCAAGCATTGTGCGGCTTGTCACACACTCCTCTACGCCCACTATATAACAGTTTTCAAGATTTACTAATAAATTTCTAAGGTTTTACGTCACAAAATTACGATATGATTATGAGAGACGCCGTATTGGAAGGCTCCGGAAATGTGGACCACGTGGGGTTATTTAGCGTGCACAAACATCCTACAGTACACGGTCCTCAACATTTCGCCTCCATCGAAATGGAGCTGCCGCGGCCGGATTTCCATACCGCGACCTGCGGATCAGAACGAGTGCCATACCCACTAGACCATCCAGGGGCCGTTTCGAAGTTCCGACCTTTAGAGGAGGAGATGATTACGTCTGCGTACTTGAGAGGTGCTTTTCGTGCGATTTTGCTTATTGTTATCCTTTGTAGTTAGGGTTGACACGTCCAGATAATAACACGGACAACTCGCAGCTCTAGTAGAGCAGAAACACAAAGATGGACCTCGTGCGACAGCGCGTGCAATTCTTGTGGCGCATGTGCCTCGTTAAAATCAAATAATCGTACCGGGTAATATAAAATCAGTTCTGTTAGGACTAACGATAATTCTGGACTGAGTTGGCCATAAGATGCTCAACCTTTAAGCTGCAGTGTTTAAGATACACGCTTCATAGATGGAGAGAAGGTTGTGTTTCCGACCGATGTTCAGAAATGCTTAACAATATCTTCATTGAAAGAGAATTATCAAAAGCGTAAACTCAATATTAATCAAATCAATCATCAAATCAATCAATCAAATTATCAAAAGCGTAAAAGCGTATTTTGTAAACCCCTATGGTAAATGTGAATAGATACTGTCTCAACAACAATGTTGACAGTGGTAACATGAATACTCCTCCAGCGCAGCACTCAAAGTGAACTGAATTAAGCCCGTTCCCTCGAAGAAATATAGCAGAAATGAACAGTAATACTGCCACTGTTGATTGAACGGAATCTTATCTCAGTGGCAGGTATCACTTGGGTGATATAGGTTGCTCGATGATGCACAAGGCAGGGTCTCTTTATGCTTACCACTCCCCTGACTTGCTCTCTCCTCAGCTGCAGCGATAACAGCCAGGAACGCTGCGGAGAACATGGGCAAAATATAAACAGCAGCTCAGCTTTGGTAAACTACACCGTGAGAATTCACATGTGAATTGCACTGCCTATTTTCTAGAAGTAGTACTGTACTTTAAAGTTCTGCGAATGAAATGGCTTTCGGTTAAACCATCTGACGTACAAACTATCATTTGCACGTTGATATTTAATAACATTAATAGATGGATGAAATGTAAGCCAAGGCCAACATATCTTAATGGCATCTTCGAATTATCACACTATTGCTTATTTGAAAACTAGCTTATTAGTAATTTCAATTGCTCTTAAATATAAATTTAAGTGAATTTTCACCCTTCTAAACAAGCTTTATCCTTCTATTCCAACATAAAGCTTGTGTAGTTTTGTTTGATGGCGGATGCCACTTCAATTTTCCGGCAATAAACGATGGCAGAGATTGTTCAGTCAGCTTAACCTTTTTCTGCTAGCTCAATATTTCTTACATTTCGCAAGAGATTACTGATATACAGAGGTCAGGGAGGAACTCTGCTAGGACTTCTGTATATCGTACACGTCCTTATTCTGATAGTGGTTGTTCTATTCACAATAAATATTCCCGCGCGACTTACCTGCCAGCAGTGCAAACAGCAAAATAGCCGAGGAAAACTTCATCGTGCAAATTAATGCTGCCTTGATGTCTGAATCAGAAAACAAGCGTTTACATATATTTTGAGTTCAACAGCATAATAGGTATGCAGCAAGAAGCCGACCTCCCCTTTTGAAAGCTTATATATGAAGGAGCTGTGCATGATGACGTACAAGTTTGGTCTATAAACTTCTCATCAGTGTACTGCCGATACGATATATCAGGTATGCCCGCCTACAAAGCTCCTAAAATGGTCCGCTATGCTACCATGGGCGAAAGGAACTGCGCTCACTAAAAAAGAATATAAAATGTGGTTTTAGAGGCTGCAGACTGTCATCAGTGTCATACGCTGTGTGGATTAGGAAATAAAAAGTTGCTGATAACTTTTTCGCGAGCATTGAAATGAACGTCGGGGTTGATAGGCTCAAGCTTTCTTGTTGAAATTTCCATAATATAAACTTGATAAGAAAAATGCCCTGTTGAAGTGAATTGTGTATTGGCGCTATTTGCAACAAGAGTACTCGAATGTGCACGTATGCTACAGGAATACATAAATATAATAGCACAAAATAATATCGGCCAAAAACACAACATACCACGGCAGAGAGTAATATGCCGCCAAAAGACTATACATATAAACTGCTTACCTCAATGGAATAATGAAAAGGTCACTCTAGACAACTCCTAGAGCTCAAGTTATAAGTCTAACAGATCGCGATGCTGGTAACTCTTTAAATACCCCCTTGAAAAGGATATAGTAGCGCACATGCATCATTGTGGCGTAGCATCGATGTCAAATGGATTGACGTAACGAGGTTAATGTCTTGGTTTCCAAGTAATTAAAATTTATGACCGGAATCTGACAAAAAACAGCACCGGTAAAATGAATATGCGAAATCAGTCAACCGGACTCACACATTTTTTGAAACCGGTAGTTGATACGTATTTATGGGCAGAGGACTATACACTTGCGGTTCAAATTTTACGCCCGCCGTTTTTAGAAACGGAATGACGCCGTGTGTCATCATGTATGAATCCTTTGGTAATAATTTATGGTGACGTATGCGTTCTTTGCATTTGAACTTACATTACAGCATGAAACATCTGCACGAACACCAACAGGACAGCGTCTTTCAGTCCGATTAGGGTAGATGATGCCTGTCCCATCTCACGGTCATATTGGACACACCATGCAACATACTGATGCTGTATTGAGTAGTTCGGATACACTTTTAAGAAAGCCCAGAGTACACATCTAAAGACGTCATTCCACCGTATAAACAGAAAAATTCTCTTATACAAAGAAATACCGTGGTTATACTCCTTGATCATTAGGAAGATCCACGAAGTCGCACAGGCTGCCCTTCTTTCTAATGTTCTTTGTCATTTTGTACATCGCCTTTCCAAATGTCGCATACATCAAGGTATAACCAGCAGAACTTTCTTTTTGTATTGAATAGTGGTCCGAAATACGCTTATAATTGGGCCAATATCTGCAGGCTTGGAAGAAGCTGAGTTTTTGGACACGCAACACGAAAGACTACAGAGCTTGATGATGATGATGATGATTGCGGTTCGGTTAGGAAAGGACGCTAATTTCTGCAGCCCATGTAAGGAGCACGGCTAAGCGTCCGTGAGGGTGGGGAAAGGGGAGTGAAAGAGATAGAGAGGTGAGAAAGGCCGTAGTGGAGGGCTCCGGAAATTTAGACCACCTGGGGTTCTTTAATGTGCACTGACAACGCACAGTACACGGGCCTCTGGCACTTTCGCCTCCATCGAAAATGCGACCGCCGCGGCCGGGTTCGAACCGGTGTTTTTTGGGTGGCAGCCAAGTACCTTAACCACTACACCACCGCGGCGGACTCCAAAGCTTTGTGAAGAATACAAGTGGCGTTTGTAAATGTTAGAGCTGAGTTCTTTGCGCTAAAATTCATTTTATTCTGATTAACCTCGAAGCGCTTGAAAACCATCCGAATGTGTTTCTTACTGACATTGCAATCTCTTCTAGCTGTCAAGACAATGTGTGGTATGAAGGACATGCCATGTCACGTGAGACCTGCACTTGATGAAGGACACTGGCCTCGGACCTGTAAATTCCGGAGATTTGTTTGCGTACGCCAACCTACATTGGACTAACATTATATCTGATGTCGACAGGATGACTAGTGGAATGCACTAATTGAAGACAGTAGTTCAGTAGCGTACAAGAAATTGAACTGGGGACTGTTGGGCGATGAGTAGGCGTCTTCTGTCGACGACACGACATATTTTTACAATATGTATTAATTTATGGAAAGTGTTTTGGACACATAGCTTTAGCCCACAATTAATCTTTTCAGAGTCTATTGCTCAACAAAATACTTAACTAAGGTACGTAATGATTCATTCACGCAGTGACGTTCAGTTCAGCTATATAGCTTTAGAAACCACAATCAAGTTCCATCGTAAAACAGGTCATTCACATCGTCATCGAGGGCCCCTGAGAATACCTTCCCCTGGAAGGCTTCTAAGAAAGCTTTTGTAGGTGTCCTCACCTATAGCTAGGAAGGTCGAGCTTCAGGACCAGTCTTCAATAAAGTTTCTCTCACTCACTCACTTACCTATCGCTGAAAAGACGTAAAGGTGAAAGAAAATAGCGGCGGTATTCGAACCTACGGCCTAGGAGTCTGAGGCCGCAGTACCTTTGGTAGTCGAACCTTTAAACGAAAGTAATTTGGCGTCGGCTGGATATGTCAACATTCACTTACGCGTGCCTCCCAGCCGTTTTACGAGTACGCTTATGAGCCACATGTGATTTTCCTATGGATGATCGTGACGCAAATGTACAAGACGCGAAGTTACTATTTTAATTACAAATGGCCTATACTAGCCATACATTTTCGCGTCCTACAGATATGCCTCCGCCTCAAAGCGTCTACAAAAAATGTGGAACGAATCCGCTCTAATTTATCGTTCGTCATTACTATAGTTTCATATAATGGTCACTGGATCGAAATTTATTCCTGATGATAAGGTAAGTTCTGTGGTTTGGTTCTGCACGCATGTTTCGTTCAAGCTGTGCGTTCCCATAAGAAGCATTAAACTGAACAATACATTGTTATGAGGCCACAAAAACCACACACAGAGGCCCACAAGTGGGTGTGAAGACGATGAAGAGAACTTAGTGTATTATGTGTAAACAGACTGTGTAATCAACTAAGCAGTTTCTTCCTTTACGTAATCTTGTTGATGAAAGTGCGTGCAGCGCAATCTGCGTATTAGAGCTCCCCATTTGGGGGGGGGGGGAGGTTAATGGTCGTCACGCCGGACTAATTGGGCATTTTCTGAGGTATGGAAAGTAAACATGTCATTGCTGCGATCAAAATTCGACAGTTTGTCCGCGCAAGCTTAAATTCAGCGCCACGCTGCATACGCACAAAACACTTACTGATGTTGGGAGCACGCCAACAGGCATCTGGAAGGACATTGAGCAAATTTACTCTTTCGCGATTCGCGAGTCCGTAACAATATTTGTTGTGATGGAAGGTTGCCCACAAAAGGACTTACGGGACCCTATTTTGCCTCATTGGTATTGGAACAACCCCACAGGCTAATGAATAGTACTAGCGTGTTTAGCGCACCCACAAGTTATTCTTTGGTACCTTCGAAAATTGTGTTGGTATTGGAAGCATGTTCAAATTAAGCCCTGTGGGACCACCAAGAATACCTGGCTTTTGGTACATGGACACAGGAGGTCGTCAGAAACCTTCTGTGCCCGGAAGCATGCCCGAACTAGTGCTGTTGGACAAAATTATTATTATTATTAGAAGTGTGCGCATAAAATTTTCTGTAGGGCCTAGAACAATTTTGTTGGTGTTTGAAGGATGCTTGCAAAGGACCCTGTGGGGCATTAAAAAATCTTACGCATGGTGCAAGATGAGCACAACAAGTCTGATGAGAGACAAAAATTCTTGCGCTAGCATCGAACTCCAACAAGAACACTGAAACAATTTTCGACCGAGATATGCAGCTGACAATCTGGCGTATATTCCTACTCAAATATTCAGTCTCGCCATTCCGATAATTCCACGTGCTTTCTTAATGTTCGCATCAAGAAATTTGACAAACCTATTGCACATCTATCAGAAATATGTTCACTCTATTTTTACTTCTTTCAGAAACACACAGAGGTTTGAAATACAGATCGGAACATTCCTGTAGGATTGTGCTGGATTACACAGCCCGTTGTGGGGAGGGGGGTGATGACACTGCGGGCGAGTTTGGAGTAGGCATGGTGAGCAGCCGCGCTGTGCAGGCTCCCTCCATTGGTAATGGAACAAAACCAAGGGAGATCCACGCCTGTCAAGGGATAGACGTGTCACCATCAGAAAAGGAAACACCTTGACAGAGAAAAGTATGCTCGTGTACCAAGGGAAAAAAACATGAACAAAAAGAATTGTGAGACGTGTGGCGATGAGACCTGACAGTGACACGCATACTGTTCCTGAAATTGGGTGCCCTCCGAGAGGTCTAAAGACAGCCCTGCGGCTGGCTGTCAGGGAGAGGCGTAGAACATCTGTGATAAGATATAGGACAGTGATAGGTGATGACTGGATGAGCTTGACAAAGATTACTCTGCCGTTGTAAATGCACTCGAAGAATTCTGTTCGTTCATCAATATCGCATATATGCATGTAGGCTTCATTTACGGGCGCAATCGTATATGGAAGAAAAGTCAGGTAGGTGCTCAGTGCTCGTTCTTGTCTGCTGTCATCGAATCAACAGAAAGTTCAAGAAAATACCAGGAGTTGGTGTATGCAAAGAGGTCAGGCTCAGAGGGACAGGCCCTAGCCAAACAGCCATAACGCAGACAGCGTTGCATAGCTTTGAATATGGTCTACACGAAGTTTTTACATAGTGTTCCATGTGCCCATACGTACGACTTGTCCCGGGCACTTTCGTCCGAGAAACTTGGTCGGAGGATTACGAGTCGGTGCCCTCATGAGACGATCAAGCATTGCTACCAAATTCTCGAACAGCATACTATCGGCCAATGGGTTTACAGCATACTATCGCCACACGGCTTACAGCGAAGCTGTCTTTAATACCTCTGACACACGCGCCAAAGTAAAGTCCTTTGTAGTGAACCCCTTTTTCTACTCTAAAGGACCCTCTGCAGAAAGTAGTTGCGCCGATGACACACGGCAGCACGTGAACTTCTTTAGGTGGTTCCCAAGACGAACGCCGCAAGAAATGGCGCTCCTTGTAAAAGCAGCAAGATAGTGAAGATTCTTCAAAATCCCGCATTTAATTACCTTTAGCCACTGTGGATCGTAAAAATATCGTTTTTATTGCCGATGGCTAATAATGTTGATTGTTTGTTTCCCGCCACGACGAAAAAGATAATGACTGCTGGAATGCCGCATGGCGGCGATGTGAGCTTTGAGGGTGCGGTAAAAATAAATCTTTGCGGCCCGACAAATCTCATTACATGGCTAAAATCTAAAGCTTATACGCAAGGCAAGAAAGTACTTGCGGGGTGTTGTAATTTTGTGAAAAGTTATCTCCCGTTTACGGGTCGTGTACGCTGTCGGCGAGAGTACGCCTTTACGCTCGAAAAGTAGATCGCCGATCTACCTTCCTGCAAAGGAACTTTGCCGGGAAGCAGATACTCCTTTGTCGTGTGTCACTAGGCATGAACGCCTTTCCGGCAGATGTCCCCTTACCTAAAGTACTTTAGCGTGCCCGTGTGTCAGGGGTATAACTCGCGTGAATGTCTCGCGTTCCGTTCGCAGAAAGCAGTGGATTCTATTGTTTCTCCTCTCGCCCTCAACCCACTACTACATGATGGCGCCTGGGGAAGTCCAATGCATTGTACTTGCAATGAACACAACAAAAACGCACATGGCAAACGTGTGGATAACGTCATCGTTAAACACAAAAACGTAAGCAATAATTGAGAATGATTTCAGTGAACTGTCACGGTTAAATCCAGTGTTAAACAACGGTGCCGCGCACTCAACGTCGTTGGTTTGCCAACATTGTGTGGCACATGGGCAGTGACTGTATCTCAGTTTATAAAAGCAGCGGCTCAATTTTGATAGAAATTCCTTGATAATATTTCGGAGCAGGTATTCAGGCACCACTCACCCGAAGTATGTGTCATAAGCCGAAAATGCACGAAAATGAAGAGCAGAAGAGAAGACATTTATTGATGCTCGCCTTTCTGTATTACCATATTTGCGCTCTCGCCATAGGCACCGACTTGCCTACATGTAGGCGAGATAAGTAAGCCGAGTTTGAGGTTATTCAGTACATTCAGTGCGCAAAGTTATATACAGCACCACTTGGAGAATTATCGGAGTGCCTACACAACGAGACAAAGGCGCGCTGGCGCTATTTATTCAGAATGCCGCCATTTTTCTTCGACATAGTGGCAGTACACTGATTCGTATCAACAAGATTACGTAGTGCCTAATTCATGCATTATAATTGTTGTTGCTCTCTGGGAATGATGAATAAAGAGAGGCTTTCCATGCCGGGTTGATGTCGCCAATGATGGTAATGTTGGCGAAAAGTATTGGTAAAGCCTTCATCGCCTGTTGGACTCATAGTATTTCCATGATCCATGAAGACTTCGCCCCTTATGTTCGCTTAGATCACTTGTGCCTGTGTACAGCTTATACGGGCGACATTCCCAGACCATGATCGGAAGCTTTCTAATGTCCATAAAACGAAAAGTGTAAAAGCAGAACTTCGTTCCGGTAATAACATGCGTCGCAGAATTCTGGAGGATAGCGAGAAGGCTGAACGGGAAATTAAGGAAGGCACGGGAGCAAACGGAACGAAAAATGGTGCGTGTAAGGTTAAGAGATGGAAAACGAGTGAAATTGGTCGGGGAACAAGCAGAGGTAGCTAAAATCCACATCTCAGTTAAGAGAAAGATATGCACCTTCGAAGGACTACAGAATGCGTACTGTAATCATTCCGTTCTGTAGTCCTTGTGAGGACTGCCGAATGAGCACTAAGAGAGGGAAAATGCAGCAAGTGCCAGCACGAGGCTATGTGGGCGGGCGGTGAAATTAAGAGTTTTGCAGGCATTAAGTGTAATAAACTCACACAGGACAGGGTAAACTGACAATGACTGAGAGAGGCCTCCGTGATACAGTGCACAAAAAGGATGCTAATCATGAATGTGTTTATGACGATGATGACTACGACGACTGCATGCAGGCTAATGTTTAATGAAAATACTGCGTTTGCACAAAAGTAGAATTGCGTTATCTCTATTCTGATGGGAGATACATGAATCAAGAAACCACAGGGTGTCTGTGCTCGTCTTATCGGAAAGCCTTGTCGTCCGCTGTCACTGCATGAATATTTCTTTCCTTTGCTTTACAATAAATAACAAAGTGAGTGCAACTGCTGTGCGAACGTCACCATAAGTTATTACCGAGTGGTTTGTACGGAAAGACACGCCGCCAGTTCTCTCAGATGACGCGTATACGATATTTTAACGGCAGCACAAACGTGTTCTGGATACAAATATAGACCATGCATCATTCTGTTTAAAAAAAACTCATTCCTGTCCGATTTTGGCATTTTTCGTATTCTCTTATGTTGGCCTTCGTTGTTGCCACGTTTTATTACATCGTTTTAATTACTTGGCTGGAAAGGCGTTCACCTACGTACGTCAGTATTTGATAGCTGCCCTGCGCTGCCCTCGTATGCACGTGGGTCTTCACTTCCTCCCATGGGAGGTATGTAAGGGGTCGCTCGCATCGTGCTTTGTTCAGATTTGCATCTGTTGCTCCACTAAGGCTCTCGTATTTCCCCTATTCAGGTAAGCTATTGGACGTCTTTACGCACGGTAGATATTTCATTTACAACTGCTATCATAAGATGAAAAATGTTTTTCTCTGTGTTAGTCTGCCTGGTACTGCGTAGGTAAATTCTCTGGGCACACTTATTTGTACGGGAAAGTGGATCTGCCGCGATCAGAATGATTACGGAAACTGAAGGCACACAACTGGAGAACTCGATCGTAACCGTTAAATTTTGAAGAAATAATTAAAAAGGAGAAAGTCTGAACCAGTCAAGCCATCCGCCCATCGCATGTTTCCAAATGTACGTATTACTCTCCATATTGCTCATTCATGTAAGCACGCGTGGTTCACACTACAGCCTTCCTAACACCGTGTAGTCACGCTTACAAAATATGATTTACTGGGGCGACTGAGTTCCTGAAATTGAGCATTTGCCGTCACCAGGTTCTTCCCTGATAGGTAGAAATACGTAACGTCTTAATTAGACCAACTTCCCTTCAAGTCACATCGATTATTTTTTGTGAAGTGAGGCTGTACTTCAGATCTATGCGCTGTGTTTTATGAGTCGCATATGCCAACACATCAATTTGCCTCTTTCCCTACGCAGGCACATTCGAGGAGATGAAGTTCACTTCAGCCATCCTAGTTCTTGCACTTGCAGCTGGTGAGTAGATGTTCATAGACCATAACACTAAACAGCGCCGTCTATTTCTGAACAAGCGCCGAAACTCTATGCTAAATCCCAAGTACTGCACTTCTACGACTCTAATAGGCAAACAGTTCTTGTGAACGCTGCAAGACGAATCGCAGAATTTTTTTTGTTTCCAAGGGCTACGACTAGCGACCACGTTCTGTGGTTTTTACTGTCCCCAGGAAGTTCGAGCAAGTTTGTGAATGAAGGAAGAAACTCGACCAGCTTCATTTCTCACCAACACAATGCGTGCTTGCATGAAAACGTTGAAGCCTTATTCGAGTTTATGACAATTGTAGTGGTGTATTTCGCTGATTATACTTATTCGTGTATTGAGCTATGCACAACTATAGAACGATATTATCCCTCTGCATGTTATCATCTGCCATCGATAGACACGTCAATTTTATCTATTGTAACGTCCAAAATTCTGAGGCTTCAGTTAATTTAAATGGAAATGCGAGAGTAACTGATTTGGTGCTTTTAAGCGAAATTTCTTTATTTCAACACAATCTATAACTATTTTCCTCTCATTAAAGATGCATATCTCCCTGAAACGAACCCAACCAATTACGCAAGTAACGTCTACTACTTTGCTGTTCGCGCCCGATCACGGAGGCCTAGTGGCTACGACACACGTCTGTTCATGTGAAGGTCGTGGGATCAAATCTCGGCTGCGGCGGTTGCATTTCAATGAAGGCGAAGTGTTGGGGACACTTCGCCTTCATTGAAATGTGCCATGCCAGTGTGCCATGCCAGTGCATGTCAAAAGGTCCAAGTGGTACAGGTTGTCGGAGCCCTCCTCCAGGACGTTTCTCATAATGACGTCGCTGCTTTGATCCACTGTTCGTCGCAAGCCTTTCTCGCGTAGAAAACAAATAAGGAAATTCCTTCCAAATTGCCTCAGTCCCACCAAGAAGAGCACGGCGTTCCCTAAAGCGACCTTCTGCAGGGAAACATTCCAGCCACAGCATTTACAAATCAACAATAAATAATAGGAATGTTTAACTTACCTCAATCGAACCATTTGTGGTAGTTTATAAATGTTACTTGGCGGAAACGGCGAAAGTTAGTCGTGTGGACGTCATGTCACAAGGGTCTGTAAAATTGCACAGAGCGTCTAAAGTCCTTCAGGCAAGCTTTATATGCTTAGCGCACATTACGATGTATCGAGATTGCGTAAAACTTATACATGAACTACCGTTAGGTGAAAACACTCTTCTTGTAAATTTTAATACGCGCTATTACTTTTCTCCCAATACATATTGCAATTAACACTTGAATTATGCAGGTGGACCTTAGCGACGCTGTATGGCCGTTTAATATGTAATTGTTACTTGCAGCTTTCCTGGCTGTGGCCACAGTAGCTGACGGAGGAAGTGGTGAGCATAAATAGCATTTTTTCCTGCGTTTAAGGGTACACTGACGCAAACATTTCCTTTTTCTTTAGTTTTCCTTTGCTAAAGGTTACCAGTGTGTCACTCATCGCATGTCGAAACGTTCTTTGCTTGGGTGTGGGACTGTTATTTAATTGGAGACAATGTTACAGTGGCCAGTTCAAGTTTCGGCTTCAAAGAGCGCCGAGAAAGGATGGTTCGCTTGTAAACACAGTTGGCCACACGGTCCCATAAAAGTTAGGTATAGTGCCACCCTCGACAATAGGCATGCACGTGCTTCACTCTATGGCGAACCCAATAGAAGGTAAAGATGCCACAAAATAACGCAGCAAAGCAGAACCCTCATCGCTTGGGGAGGCCAACAAATAGAACTCTCTGGCAGGGAGAGAAAACAACAGCGGAAGAGAACACGTGTCAAGTGAACATCACGGCAGGATGGCCATGGCCGCTTCATAGACAGTAGCAGCGGCCAACACAAGCTTGTCGTGGATGGTGGCTGCTCGTTCACAACAAAATCTTTCAGGTGTTCTTTTCGCAAGGTCCTCCGCTGGCGGTTCTGTTGCGCTTCACACGTTTTAAAGGTGATCTTAAATATGTTCTGGGCTGTTTTATGGCGTTCATATTTAGCACATGACGTGTGTGTGTCCGCAGAAATCTATCTCTTCAATTCATCTCGCCTTCAAAATATGGTGTCAGCGCTCAATCAACGGCATAATTTAACTCATAATTCAGAATTTAGTACAGAGACAGCACACCGCTTTCTTAAGAGGTGTGCTCCTGTCATTTTCTCCATGTATACAGATCTCTTCTGATGTGAATTGCATTGTGCTTCGCTGTAAGCGCGACTCTGAATGAATAATAACACACTGGCTCTGCAAACAGTCACGCCATCTATTCACATTTACGGGTGGACTATCTCAACAATATCCTTATCGTTCCTTTAGTGAATCCGAGTTCCATGTGATGACCTTGGTTGACAACTACTTTTGAACTTCTGCAATAAAGAAGACTTGGCGTTAGGCCATGCAAGAGCTGATTAGGTTTATATATATATATATATATATATATATATATATATATATATATATATATATATATATATATATATATATATATATATATATATATATACTGATTGAAACGGGGAATATTGTTACTGTCGTAAGCAGCTAACTACAAAGCTACTTAAAGCCTGTTCTTTTTGGACGAACAAAGTATGCTACAGAAATTGCATGTACGCTCAGATCAAGTCTATATAGATCCGTTTTATTTTAATGTTATGTTAATTGATAATGTATTCATACTGCTTGATACATAATCATTACGACATTGAGGAGAAAAGTTCACACGATGTTCTTTTTGTGCTTCCTGTTCCTCTAAGCGGCGCCTAACGCATTTTATAACCGCCGGCCATGACTACTGACCTGAACATTAAGACGAAGTAGATCGTACGAGAGCAACCTTTTAAACTATGTAGCCATCATTACCTTTCGCGTGCGTTATTGCATTTTCGAGGTATGTACTCATTTAGAGCCCGGAAATATATTTTGAATATACTTTTACCAAGAAAACTCGTCTTCGTGTCTCGGCAGGTCAAGGTAGCGGGTGCCCAGACACGACCGCCTGCATCAAGAGCTGCAAAAACCAGGGGTTCAACCTAGGAGTGTGTCTCGAACCTCTGCTGCAAATTTGTGCCTGCTTCTAATTTTAGTCAGTATGACCAGATGGCAATAAATGTGCCCAGCATGGCCGGTATGCTGTGCTTTTGTTAAAGATGTTTTTACTTTCTGCTTCAAATATATTTCAAATCCAATTTGAGATAACCTTCGTCAACTATTCATTCTTTCATATGAAGACAAGAACATAAAATTACGCAAAGCAGCCTTCTGCTTGGGTCAATTATAACTTATAAGCTCGGTGGTGGACTCAGACTCCACAGCACTTCGACGATTCCCTCTAATATTATCCTGCCACGGTGGTCTAGTGGCTATGGTACACCTGGCCGCAGCGGCTGCATTTCTATGGGGGCGAAATGTTGAGGCCCATGTACTGTGCGATGTCAGTGCACGGTATGCAACACCAGGTTGTCGAAATTCCAGGGGCCCTCCCCTGCGGCGTCTCTCATAATCATCGAGTGAGTTTGGGACGTTAAACCTCAGAAATCAATCAATCTAATATTATCATAGTTGCTAGATTACTTGTCACCTGCTTGTGCTTTTGTCCATAGCAATTGCTGCAAATACACCCACGTTAAGATGATGCGAGTCACCTCATCAGAAGAACGGGAACCAGCGTATTCCAGAGTGTAATAATCGTTCTCAAAAATATATGAAAGGTGTATATTTCCCATACAACTATAGCTACTACTAAAAAATATAGCAGCGTCAGTGCTTTCGAGTAAATGAGTTGCCCATTGACTTATTGACACCTCCGTGGGAAGTCTGATACACAGTGCTTGGAGTTGTGAAATACCACAAGACTAGAAAACGCGATTTAGTTGCTTCTCGTATATAAACATTCGTCGAATTCCTGTTTCTTGGGCTTTGTTATGAGTATGTCAGGTTGTACAACGTCTCTGTCCTGAGTGCCGCCCGCCACAAATCGTTACGCATTAATATAGTATTTTACTCGAGATTTTATGCTCTCAACCTGCTGGCGTCGGTATGAGATATGGTCCACCTGTTGTAGACTCCTAATTTATCGGTGAACTTTCTGATGCTTCAAAATCGCTTACTGGCACAAATCCCAATGCTCGAATTTCGCTTCTCAGAAACTCTAACCTTGCTCGAAGGGTACTGTCTCACTTGCGATTAAAAATGCCCAAATACTCTGCCGAAGTGACTTCGTTCATTGCCACCTGACATTTAAATTGTTGCAACTTCTTCGCGAATCTACTAGAAGGATATCTGTTTCAGCTAGCGTGCTCCAATGCTAACACCAAAACTTGGAATCGTCTTGTCTGTTGAGTATATAGCATGTGGGTGAGTGATCACGCTGAATAAACTGTTTGTTCAAACGGAGCTCGTTTTTCCTCGCAAATTGGCGTCATTGGCTTAGGATGATCCCACGAAAAAACGATTATCATAATGAAGGTACTTCACCTTCAATTCTTTCTTCTCTAGCGCTACAAGTATTGAAACGCAAAGCGCGCGTCTGTAACATGGGCATGCTCTTCAGTGCATGCTCCGAGAACATCTCAGCCATTATATATAATCCCTTTGATTTTCTACCAAAGAAAGAAGGAAAGGAAGAGAGAGAGAGAGTAGGCAGCAAAGACAGAAGGAAAACGAAGAGAGAGAAAGAAGCAAAAAAGAAAGAGAATGAAAGAAAGAAAGAAACCAAGAAGAAAAAAAGCATTGGCAGGCCAGAGTTCGCTTGCTCCCATCTTGCTGGTGCGGTAAGGGCTCTTCCGATAGAGGACCCATTAGTTATTTTCCCTAATGGCTTTGTACACTCTGAAATGCCCCACGCAGCACACAAAGAGGGGCCGATATTGGTTTTACGACGGTTCTACGCGGCCCATCCACGGCCCAGTGTTGGTGTCAGCGAGCCAATATCGGCTGAGCCGCTGGCAATGGCTGGGAGTATGGAGTCGGCCTTGCCACATTGAAACAAATAGAGTGTTTTGACTGGCCCAATATGGATTGCCCGATGTGAACCGCTGCTGTGGCAATATAATCTAAGCCATCGACTTTCCTCAGCAGCACTGGCCCGTGTAGCCCACTTTACAGCCAACATCCGAGTGACCGACCACTCTCACCAGCAATATGGCGCCGATTTTGCGGTTCATCAGCCGATATGGGCTTAGGCGTAGACTTTTATAGGTGACATTGGGCCAAGTATGTCACTTCACAGCCGATATCAGCTGAACCGACGGCTTTCTCTTGCAAATGTAGCGCCAATTTTGCCGTTTCTTAAAGAAAATTTCGAAGAATGGCAATGTCGCCACCATATTTGCCTGGAAAGATCGCTTCGCTCGAAAGATTAAGCCACTACTGCCGTTATTTATGGAATGCCGGCTTAGCCGCAATCTTTCTCTGTTGATAATAACCGGACGTTTTTTGGAGTCTCTCTGGGCTGTATCTAATAATTGAGATCCGATCGAGATAGCCACGACCGACATTCACATTACTGTTCGATGCAAGAATTAGATGTATAGGGTACATGTATAGGGTATATGTACGCGTATATGTGTTCCAGGGTCGGAACATAGCATCCACACTGAGAGCATCCCATATTTTGTTGGTGGGGTTTCCTTTTCATAAACACAGCATACAAAAACATATATGCGCATGTTGTTTTGCACAAACTCCGCGAAATATACTAGCGCGACAGTTCACATTGGCCAGAAGGATCGACAAGCACGGTGGGAAATTATCGGGCAACAAGTCGGAAAATTGTTCTTCTTGAGAAATATTTAACCAAGCATCTCCCTCTACAGCCACTGTTGTTACCAACAACGCTGCGCTGAATCGAACGTAAATTCCCGCAGGCGGTGTTATACCACTACCACTTAAAAGGGAAACTCCGGCGGTCTTTTCACCGTATTCTGATACCGCTGTTTTCCTATGGCACTGATAGACCTGTAGCAGGCAGGGTGGTTCAATTCGCTCAGAAACGTACCAATAATTTTAAATAACCGAAGGAACAATGTTAAAACCGAAACGGAAACAGATGATTCTTGCAGCGCATGCGATTACGTCACGAGTGTCCCCGCAATCAGAAATATGGAGCTGGTGCCCGGAAAATAAAAGCGGCGATAACATCGGATGATATATTGGGTTATATTCCACCTTTGAGCTCGACAGCGTCGACATGAGCGCTGAAGTATTGCCGTATTGTTCTTGACAGCCCGCCTGCTCGGGTAGGCGGCACTGACTGTGATGACGTCAGGAAACACCGGGTGACCCGTATGAGAATCCGCTGAAAAAATGTTTAAGTTCGTTTTCAAGAACACTAAATGAGTTGCTACTCCCTGGTTTTGGCATATATTGTCAGTGACGATTAGAACATATATTGCAAATTTCATTGAGATCCGCGGACTGAAAAATCGCCGGAAAATGTATGCTGAAGTAGAAGAAAGGTAGAAAAATGCATAAACAAAGGTAGAAAAAAGAGCTAACACTGACTTTATATTCAGGGGTTGCCGGCTGTTTTTGTGCACTACGAAACACATGGAACGCCTTACATTGCATGGTGTGGAAATGGAATATCTTGGACACGAGGTCTCCCAGGAAAAAAAAAATAAACAAAAGATAGCGAAGCTTGCAACACGTAAAGTTATCGAAGCAGATCGGCACTTGGATGGTCCCGGTATGTCCGGCACAACCACATTTCCTCGTGGTCCGAGGCTTCGGGAAACGCCTCGCGAAGCACTACGAGGCATAGCAGCGCTTCTGAATGTTTCGCCCCGAGCTGAGCGTAGACGTTCGCGTCGTGCCAGAGACGGTGGCAGACGCTGCACGCATGACCCCGGCTTGACTCTGTCCATACATTACGCATGCCGATGATACTATAGGAGATTCTTGGGCGCTACAACAGGACGCATGCTCTCATGGCGCTGAACCATGCACAAACACATAGCTTTGCGAGACGCTGTGCACCGGACAAATCGACGCACACTGCCTTTGTGTTCTCCTGGTTGCGGTCACCAAAGTTTCAATGGTCGGCTTAACCAGCTTGGCTATTAAAGAATCGGCTCTCCTTCATTACCGTGAAGGTGGAAAAGCAGCGTCGCTGTTTACCACTACGCACCATATACATGCATACATGCCTGCACGCCTTCACCGGTGCATGATAGCGGGCTTTCTGCGTATTCCCCTTTTATCCCGGTCCGCCAGATACCGCCGGTAGCGAAGGATTTTGCTACCGCGATTTTTTCGTGTCTGCGGGACGCGGACCGCATATAGTGTTAGCCTGCCGTTGCGCGTTCCTCGCAGCGCGCTTCCGGCGACACACAGCTTCGGGTTCTCGTTCGCTGCCGCCGCGCCGAATCCATGGAGGGAAAAAAAGGCTAATTCTAGTTCGGTTGAGGAGACGAGGCTATTTTCTGCAGCCCATGTCGGGAGCACAGCTCAACGTGTGTGGGGTTGGGGGAAAGGGAGTTAATAGAAAGGCCGTAATGGAGGACTCCTTGAAATTTCGACCACCTGGGGTTCTTTCAACATGCACTGCAGGTGTTCAAAATTTCCGGAGACCTCCACTACGCCTTTTCTCTCCGTTATACCTCTCATTCCCTTTCCCCCGCCCTCAAGGAGGCAAGCCGTGCTCCCTATATGGGTTGCGAGAACAGCGTGTTTTCCCCTTTCTCTCGAGGCATTCGGCAATGGCAGACCCACAGGATGCCAGACCCTCGTGGACGCTCGTGGTAATCGAGGGGTGAAGTTTTAGTGGTGCTTGACCATACCTCCCGGCTTTCGTTTTTTTTTTTCATTTACCTACAACAAATTATGCTGTGGTATACTCATGCAAATGCATATGTCAACAGACTGCTCTTTCCCAACAAAACCAGGTCGTACACACAAAGCTAGTGGCGGCAAAACTTGTCATTTATTCTTGTGTGATCACATCTTGCCCACAATCACTGTCAATGATGTACACTTTCAGCACACAAAATACAGGGCTTTGTCTACAAATACAGTGATAAAATCCTGACCACAGTCATGCAGATGTGGACCAACAAACGCATGCATACCATTGTTCACATCAAGGTATACATCCACAAATTGTAACGGGCAAGTTTACATGCAGACATCAGTACCATAAATACCGACACTAAAGAAAGGCAGCATCAATAACTGCAGTCATATATATATTACATTAAACATTGCAACTTCTGCACTTGCCCTGCATCTTTCCCGCTACAATTTTACTGCGTAAAGCATTTCCTATGTGCATGGCTAAGATATGTGCATCTTATACAGTGCATATACAAAAACTGAAATAAAACATTAGCAGTGACTGCTACAGTGCTTTGTTAAGATGTGTTGGATGCCTTCAGAAGTTTCCACGTATGTACAGGCTACAAAATCATGCATATGCAATCTTCATGTCATATATCTTTCCTCATATGCACACAAAAATATTTTTAGACATCCTGCTTCTATGGCATTTTCCACAGCAGTGAGCTCCTGCGCTAAAGCTGCATCTCCAAATATCCAAGCTGTGGGGATACAAGCGCCATTCAACATACAAATATAACCCATGCAGGAATGAAAAAGTCTGTTGCACTCGGCCCAATATGAAACTAATCATCCCCTGACGCAAGATCAAGCCCACTGCAGTTGACTGTTTGAATCTTGCCGACTTTACTGGTTCTTTCCATTTCCCCTCAGTCCTCCAACGCACCCACTGAGAAATAGGATAAAGTCAGGAAGGGTATTACCAAAATTCACAATGTGGCATCAGGCTTGCGATAGCAGACTCATTTATCAATCAGCTCTTGTATAAAGTGTTCAAGCAGTGATGACGACACGCAAATCAATAACTTGATTATGCCTGTTAGCAGGAGAAGACACTGCACAAAAATAATCAAACCTTGTTATAACGAGTTCAATAGCACAGAAATAGCTCATTATATCCAACAATTTGTTATAAATGCATATTTACAACACAGCTTTATTGCTACTTTGTTTTTCGTTATAACCAATAACTTGTTATCTCAAGTTCGACTGTGCGACCGAAATATGAAAACAAGGGTTTTTCTTTAGCTGGCATTGGCAATCTGATACATACCCTTGTCAATGTCTTCACTAGATGGCATGCATACTTCAGACATGTGTTCCCAATCAAACAAGTGTGCACGGTTTCTAAAGACGCATTAGGTGAAGCTCCCAATAGAGATCAAAAAGATGCAGTCTTTTTTCATCTGCCCAGTATAAACTACACATTCTTCCTTAAAGGGCAACTCCAGCGATTTTTCAGTATCTACTGATCTCGACGAAATTTTCAGTATATGTTCTCCTTGGTACTGCAATAATTTATGCCAAGCCAGGCGGTTGGAAGTCATTTAGTTTTCCTGAAAATGAGTTTAAATATTTTGAGCGGATTCCCATGGAAGCCACCCTATGTTTTTGACATTGCATGCAACACTGCCTACCCGAGCAGGCGGGCCTTCTTAAGCAAAATGGCGACACTGCAGCACTAGAACTGTCACTGTGAAGTCCAGAAGAGCTCGATACATTGTTAGATGGCATCGCCACTTTTTTTTGCACCAGCTTTGTCAGCTTCATATTTCTGATGGCGGGGAGGTTGTGACGTCGTCACATATGCTGCACGAAGCATCTACCCGTTCTGGTTTTGAACTAGAGCACTGCGCGGGCCTGGGCCGGCCCGTGGGCAGTTTTTCGGTGGACTCCGGCTCGGGCCTGGTCTGGGCTGGGGCCCTTGCATTGATGGTCTTAATATAGGCCTTCAAGCACATGCACATGTCACGCACAGCGACAGCGCGGTGTTAGGCACTTTTGCCAAGATAAAATTACAAGATGCTGATAACATTCACCTTATCCATCCAATCTCCAGCTTTGCTTAAATCACAGAGCTTCAGAGAAAGCTTTTGTAGGAAACATGCCCTGAAATATGAAGGCGGCTTGTGGTAGTTCTCCAGAGGCCGACTAAAACGTGGCCACCCTGGCGCAGGGGAGTGTGCACGGTTTCTAAAGATGAATTAGTTGAAGCTCCCAAAAGACATCAAAGAGACTCGGCCTTTTTTCATCTACCCAGTATAAATTACACAGTCTTCCTTAAAGGGCAACTCCAGTGATTTTTCAATATCTACTGATCTCGACAAAATTTTCAGTATATGTCTAGGTATTGCTCAAATATTCCTTTTCCAGTTATAGTGAAAATGAGATCGTTCCTTGCATTGACAGAAAGGAACATGCTTGTACCACAAATGAATGCATATTTTCAACTTGATCCAGAAATTCATCAAAAAATGACTGGAAGCACCAGCCTCCATGATGGGTGTCAGTCTCCATGATGATTGATTTTTGGGTTTAACGTCTCAAAACCAGCTATGATTATGAGAGACGCCCGTAGTGAAGAGCTCCGGAAATTTCGACCACCCGGGGTTCCTTCATGTGCACAGACATCGCACAGCACAAGAGCCTCAACATTTTGCCTCCATCGAAACCCAGCCGCCGGGCCGGGATTCGATTCTGGGACCTTCGGATCAGCATCCGAGTGCCATAAACACTGGACGACCGTGGCAGGGCAACGCATGTAAACATCAAATTTACAGTGATATCGCCTGCCACAAAGGGCAATTAAGGCAAGAATGATAGTTACCACCAGCAACAAATTTTCTCCAGCATGCCCCAGCCGAGCTGGCACATACACACGCTGGCTCTGGGAAAAGTTAACATTGAACGAGCAGGCCCGAGCCGGGCTCGGGCTTGAAAGAACGGGCCCGCGCTTGTTATCATAGGGCTGCGCTCGACCTTCACAAAGCGGGCCCGGGCCATGCCCAGGCAGCAAAATCAGGCCCGTGCAGTGCTCTACTATGAACACACCATTCGTTCGGTTATATAAAGTTATTGGTGAGTTTATGAGCAAATTGACTGACCCTGGCTGCTTCAGGGCTAATCAGTACTATTTGAAAAACAGTGATATCTGGATAAGGTGGTAAAATCGCCGGAGTTCCCCTTTAATCATACAAACTACACACAAATTTTTTGGTGGTGTTGGCAGTGCCAACAATGCAGGATGGCAGTACATTGTGCTACAAAATGCTCTCATGAGACCAACACACGAGAATACATAAACAAACCATTGACCGTAAGCAACCGCAAAGATTGATCTCATTCAGTTACTACGTTGACAAAACATGCCTGCCATGGGCACAGCATAGCACAAGACATTGCCTGGGATACCATACGTTTTAACAAGCCATGATTATGATGGTGCTGAAGACTGCCTTGACTGAATCAGTTTGTGTTCTCAGAACATCAGTTTGTTATATTTAAACCACACTCACAAAGCAGCAGCGTGTTGCAATCAACTATCACTCAACATTGATTACAGGCATCTGACAAGTGGTAGAAGCAAAAGACTGCAGTGTCGTCACAACAGTAAGACATCTTCACCTTGCACCAAGTCATTATCCCTGCATAGGCAAGTCCACCAAGCACTAAGCTTAGACACTTTTCGGTGCACATTACAGTGGTGAATATGCGTACCCACTTGACACTTGCAGAGGCAGTACACATCCAAAATTCATACAAGCACCGTGTACCTGATAAGTCGCACCATAATGGCATCAAGATACTGTCCATTTGCATAACTAAACATGTGCACAACACAAGCTTTTTGTCGTGTAAGAAGCAACCAAGTAATTGGGCTTATCACAGAATTGCCCAGTGTATTGTACTATGGAGAAATTAACAACATAAAAGGGAGATGCAGATGAGCTGAGGAAAAGGGTCTATTTTCAGCAGCCCTAGCTGGGAGCACGGCTCAGCGCTGTGGAAGGCAAACGAAAGGAAACTGGAAGAAGACAGGGGAAAGGAGATGCCACCTTCTCGAGACACGAGTTTACCCAAACCGCAGAGCACCAGGTTGTGGTACGTTTCTTCTCATTACAAAAACCAGTGGGTGCTCGGCGACACTGGGAATCAAACCTAATGCATCCTGCATTGGGGGCAGATGCTTTAACCACTGAGCCACTTCTGTCTTCTCGCTCAAGAGAGGGTGTCAATGCTGGCTACATCTTTGGGCATCACCCCTGAAACGGGGTGGCAACAAGCAGCTACTTCAACTGGTCCACTATAGTCAGGTGTCATTGCAAACTTGCTATCTCCATGTTTATTTTTTTTATTTATTCAATTAAGCCTCTATTTCTATAATGCATGGTTACATGTGCCTATAACCACTCTCGTTCTGCAAGTATCTTCCCTGCTTTTCCCTCCCAACCGTAATTTTACCTTGCCTTATCTATTTCGCTTAGCCTAAAAGCTAACTAGTTAACACTTTCCTGCACTCTGAATCTTAGGGTCTCTAAGAGGTGGATGCTTTATATGGGTCTATCTGGGTGAATGTCTAGCTAAATTCCACTGAATACATTTTTTTCTAATGAAGTTATTCAATTTCTGTTAAGCTCATCAGTTACCTCCAATATTATTAGCCCTCCAAACTAAAACGCAGTCTTAAAAAATAACTTCCATGCACTCTAAATCTTGGGGTCTCTAAGAGGTGCAAGCTTTGTATGGTGTGAACGTCTAGCTAGATTCCACCAACTGTTGAACTCAGCAGTGAACTCCATTATTATTGGCCCTCAAACTGAAACATAGCCTTCAATTCTTAAAGCATACGTGGGCTACTAGACACGTAGAGGGAGGTTCAATACCAATCCCCTCCACCCGTGGTTCTTAACAAGCATGCATCGCTATCACAGGAAAAGTTGGACATCACATGAATGCACTGAAAGAAAAATTCTCTCTCTTGTGTAGGTCTGTAACTTTAAGTATTACTACAATAAAACTCTACCATCTAGCTGGGCCCCTGGGCAACCTAAGCCAACTGTGTGTACATTTCAAACGTTGACACAATTATTTATTGAATGTAACAAGTAGCCTATCATTTCTCTAGTTGACATCGGTTTATAGGCATTACTTATAAAGCAGAAAACCAAAGCGTTAAACTCTCGCAATTTCATTGCTGCACCTCTTCTCTCAGTAATATAGCAGTACGTGCAGACTGCCATTTATCACAGCAGCTTCATAGTGTATTAGTGTCCCTGCAAATCGCTGCCATTGTAACATGCGCCACATGCAATTCGGTGTACGGTGTAAAGTCAATGCACTGTGCTGTTTGGATGCAATATTGAGTTCGCTGAGCAAATAATACATGCATTCAAACAATAGTGTGATGAACTGTCTCGGTTACTGTGCTTGAATATGCATTTCTGGCTACCATAGCACATAAGTTAAATGTCTGTTGTGTGGGTTAAAATCAGTAGCATCCTCTCTGCCTAGAGTAATTAACAAGCACCAACAAAAGGAGATATGGGAATGCTTCGCATCGGTGCCACAGTGAACTCACCAAGCGTCACGATCATGAAGCTTGGCACATGCAACTTGAAAAGGCTGCAGATATAATGTAACACACAAAAGTAAATGATAATTGCTGCACTATTATGAGCTAAAACCATGATAAGACTGTGGGGGTATGCTACAGTGGAAAGCTACGAAAATTTCTACAACCAGTGGTTCTCGAATGCCCACTTACATTGCACAGCAACAGGCCTCTACCACTTTTGCCTCCATCAAAATGCAACTGCCATGGCTATGTACTCAAGAGTTCGACGAAAGGTCGTCTGGTCAGGCATTGGATGAGATGAATTACGGTCACTGACCAAGTCGGATGAGTTAATCTGACGTTTTGGAACCACATACGGGTTCCATAAACGGGTCCCATATACGCATCCCATATGACACCGTATAAATGCATATGGATTCCATATAACCACCATACAACCGCACATATCACCATATAACCACATACGGGTTTCATATACGAGTTCCATATGTCAGTGAACAAGCAGCCCGTATGCAGTTCCGAAACGTCAGATCAACTCATCCGACTTGGTCAGTGACCGTAATTCATCTCTCTGCCATGGCTATGGTAGCTGTGATAGAACCCGCATGTTTTGGGCCCTTTTAAGGTAAATAGTAAATGAATAAGAGAATAAAATGTGCTTTGGGTGCATTTTTGAACAGTAAATGAAGAAGAGGATAAAATGTGCTTTGGGTGCAATTCTGAACAGCAAGATTGCTAAATTAAAAGTGGAGTAAAAGTAATAAAATACACCAGTCCTTTAATTCTTCAGGGAGGCGACAATGAATTGTGTAAATAATAAATCTCTAACATGCCTAATTTGAACTCTTTTAAAATAGGGTAAATAACTATGAAAATACTTCTCTATTCACTACTGCCATCAGCACATCACAATGCTAACGAGGCTACTTCTGAATTTGGTATTTTACCAACGGCAGATTGTAGCTTAGCCAAATTTCAGGACTCTGATAACCGCATCCTACATCAATGTAAAACGTCTCAGTAAAGCCACTGGCAACAATACAAGTCAACGAAAGTATCCCCAGTAGGCTGTGAACACTGGATGTATATTCTTTATAATTCATTCACATAGACACATCAGCATAGTGTAATGTTCAGTTCAATGTCTAAAAAACTGGCAAATCTGCCACAGAAGTCTGGACATACCACTTAAAAAGATAAAGCAATCTAAAGCAACGATTCTTTTGTGGTTCATTCACTTCTAGCACACCACTAAACATAGGAAATTCAAAATCTTGATTTTCAATACAGAAAGTTTTGCACTACATCTGTGTGGCCTTTTCTTGAATCTCCAGTCCTCTTACGTGCAACGTTCGCACAAAGTCACGAGAACATATATACATGATTACAAGCAGTTTAGTATAACACAGGCTGCAGCTGTGACTTGAACGTTGCACAAGAACAGCATTATTGTTATATAGTCACACATCAAGAGCATGCGCAGGAATTTGGTCGCCGAAACAGCATCCATGATTACATTAAAAATAACCAGCACGAGAATGTATCAAGCACTGGATCCCCTCCAATCACACCTGATCCACTTTGAGCCATCTCATTTTTTTTTCCATGGCTGGAAGGCAATCCCGACAAAATGTAACTGCGACATCGGTGCCGTGAATCTCTATAAAGAGGGCCGTGGATAGGCATATTCTATCAACAATACATCTACACGTGCACATTCGTTTCTATAACGCACATAAACCCGCAAAATACATAGCGCACAAGCGTGTTTCACGCACACCGAGAATACACGATACGTGCTCGTACCCAATACACATACGTCCATATATGTACACGTAAACGAATACACATTGATCACGCGCACAAACGAGCTGATGAAAAGAACACCAGACTCGTATGTCGCCCGTGGTAACACTTAGGAGTCAGCGCAGGGGGTGCCACCTATAGCCTGTGGGGCAAGCACGCATTGACAGGGTTTGCAAGGGTCTCTAAAAACTTGTCCTATTTACAGCACTCGAGAAACACAGCTATGCCGCAGTCTCAGCAAGGTGGTAGGCCCAGGCGTGCCAGCGCGATAGAACGGCGCCGTCGCATCACTTCCCAGTACATCTCTTGCACTGGGGTGTCAGAAGAAAAAAAATGAGAGACATAACGAATGAATCAACATGCAGTAAAGCAATGTAACAGGATAGTTGATGCATAATCATGATAGTGTTGGACAGAGTTTCACAGTGGGAAAAATTACAAGAAATAGCAGAGGGGCGTAGAAAGACATTGCGCTACGTCTTTCTGTGTTCCCCTTTCCCTGCTCGTAATTTTTACAGTATAAAATGCAGCACACCAACAAATGAATGAATGATTTTATCAGAATATACGGCACATGGAATCCCAATAAGCTCTCAACCAAAAGGTACCTGACAACTGTTTATGCTTGATTAAAAATCACTCATAATTACAATGCAAGTCTCAACGCAACGCAAAATAGGAAAGAAATTGATGCGACTAAACAATGTGACACTTATCCCTAGGGGGTTTCAGTATAAACACTCCAAAGAAAAAAATTACGTCCCTTATCTCATGCTAAGACAGCTTGGCTGCGAAAGCCATTCCATAATGTCATAAAAGTGCTCTGACGTTTTCCTCAAGTGTTTACTTACAGCTATTACTTAGGCATTTACTGCAGCACTCCATTTCTGACAGATATTTTGGTTCTTTCTTGACTGGCATGTCATGAGCTGTAATGTCATTGTTTAAGGCAAAGAACAGACTGCTAAAAGTGCTGAACGTTCAGTGCAGTAAATTACAGGTGATACTGTTAAAAGTGCTGTGATGCACCATTTTTTTAAAACTTAACATAAAATGAAATGGTGTGGCACTGAAACAGCCTTGTTTCATGGAGATTTCGCACATACCACCTCAACTCGGAAACACTGTCAGTTATGGACTCATCACCTTCATCCTGTCTCACATCCTATGCGGGATGAATACTTACCTTTACAAACTCAAAATTTACCCTGCCCTGCATGAGTTGAACAACTTCATGCCTCTGAACCTTTTAATTTCATCACTCCACCTAACTTTCTGCACCCTCAGCTCCACTTCCCATTTCTTTAGGTTCACTCCATCGCTCTCGCTGGTCATCATTCACCTGTCCTTTATATCGTATGACCTCACCATGTCCTCGCATTTCTCTCAAAGGGTACTACTTCCCGGGTGTACAGTAGACCCGCAATATAGTGAACTTTGATCATTCAAACTCATGATTAATTCAAACAAATGTGAAAATTTTGATTGGCCTGCAATGCCTTAAATGTATTTAGAAGCTGCTTTATTCAAACTGCACCATTTCGTTAATTCTATAAATTCATGTACTTTGTTTACCCATGCTGGAAATATTGGCCTATCCTATTCCGGAACCACAGTGACAAGCATCTCATTCACTTCAATAAAATAAACAGAGGTTTATTTGAATGAAGCCAACAAAAACAAACTAGATCAAGAAAAAACTGCAAGACTTACAACTGCTGCGAACGAGGCCCTGCTGTATGTAGCGTAGATAGCAGAAGAGGTCACACACTGACGTTATCTGCAAGAGATTTCGAGCGAGTTTCAGATTAATCTGTGTACACATGCAACAGCATTCTGCAGACCTTACACAGGCCTTTGGCCGAATGCCTTAGCAGATGCGATAAAACATATGTTATGCAAGGGTACGTTATTGACTAGTATTAGTGATCTGGGTGATTTGTAGAGCTGTCCAAAACTTTGAGTGCGAAAAGAATTTCAATACTAATCTTTGAGTGTGCACTGAATAAAATATTTTTTTGAATAATGTTCAAATATTTTTTTCAGCAATATCGTGTTACATTACAGACAAATGCTCCAGGCAAAGCAAATTTACTGGATGACCATCGTACTTTCACAATGCCATCGCTAGAAAGAGAACGACAAAAAAGTGTGCATTGCATGAGTTAACTGCCGCAGCACACGACTGTTAGCTTCATCACAGTGTGTGAGTGTTGGCTTTACCAGAGTACACGGCCATTAGCTTTGACATGGTATGCAAGTTATACCAGTGTTATGCAGCGAAGCGTACTAATGAAGGAGCGGGCCATTTGTCATAAGGCATAGCATATTTTGCTCTAATTACAAACTTTGCATACCTAAACAAAAGGGCACAAAAGAAGCTCCCTGTTTTGCTACCTGAATAACGCAGCTAGCCAAAGATTCAAAATTTGAGTGTTATTGAAAAGTGTGCAATTTTTACGATTTTCTTTCCTTTAGAAACAGCACCCGTACTGCAAAATAATACAGTGGAACATAGTAGTCTGTAGTCTTCATGGAGACCAGAAAATAGTTGAAATAATCCAAAAATCGTATCAACCTTGTGAAAATACATCACACCTACAGAGTTCCAAACGGAAAGAGGAAACATATTTTGCTGGATGTATTAAGCAGGATCATATATATGAGGTTTCACTGTAGCATTGCCTCAATGCACACTGTTCAAGGTATGTCCCAAAACATTTTGACACCCACAGCTCGAAAAGTTTTTTTTTTCTGGGACCTCATTGAAATTACATGTTTTCACAATTCCATGAAAGTGCTTATAGCTCAAGGGAGACATTTATTTTGGTGAAAGCAAAAAATTTTTCGCGAAATTAAAATCAGTTCTGGAGCAAGATATCTTTTTCAGCAAAATTTCAAGGGATCAGTCAGCATGCAGAGATGTTCTTAACTAAATACTCCCGGTAACATAACACACCGAAATTGGCAAATACTTGTTCCATGGTGTGACTGACACTGCGAAGAAGACAGTTTCTGTACATATCGCACTTTGTCTACATGAAGAACTGCCACAAGTTTTCTCATTAACAAGCCTAACAACACCATGAAAAAAGACAAATAACAAAAGACTTTGGCTCTAAAAATTTTATAGCTTTCAGGGACCCCAACAGCCTGCTGCTGGTTGGTTGATTTCTGGTGTTTTACGTTCCAAATCCATAATGTGGTTACGCTAGACGCCATAGTGGAGGCATCGAGCACGTGCGCCGATAGCGCAGTGGTAGAAAACCGGCCACCTTTTTTTCATGGAGCGGGAGGGCTGCGAGCTCGATTTCCAATGTTTGAAAGGCAATTTTTCAGCTTTTTTTTCCTTTTGTGTATGTTTTACAGCATCGCTTCCGTTACGGAAATGACGTCGTGGGGTCATGGTGGACTCCAGCATAAAACACTTTCGTGTTATATAATGATACTGCACATATAGCAGATGGCCTACGCATATACTGTAAGCTTCATTCTTCAGACAGTAGATAACCACTCCAATATTATTCAAACCGAAACATTACTACTCACACACCCCTAAACACCTGACTTGAGCCTGGCAAAGAATAGCAGTGCAAAAAAATGACACTTTGTTACCCTTCAGCGTTATTTTAGACACAGAACTTTCAAAGCCGTTTTCTCGGAATGGATTTTTTAGCTAGTTGTGGTGCTGAGGAAAGCGATTTCTCAAGAAATGCTCATCAGATTTGTGTGCCGTTTTTTTTATTCTGTTCCTGGATGATTTTGCCAGGGACTAACAAGCTTCTTTTTTTGAAATCTGGTGCCGTTAATTAGTAATAAACAATTAATTTTTAATAAATATTGTCATTACTGGCTACATCAAATTCAAGGTTGCATAAATTTTTTTTGGAGGGGTAATTAAAAAAAATGGCTTTGTAGTACCCTAGGATATCTATCCAGAGATGACTACAGAGAATTTCAGCTTTCTACTATGTCCCAGGACTTCTCACGGCTCTTCCTCAGGCACACACGTGAACCACCCAATTAGGCCTCAACTCTGAAACTAATCAACACAATTTCATGAAACTTTGCAGTTTCCCTAGTTTTAGTGTAGTGAAGATACCCTGAAAGTTTCACCAATATATCTTAAGAAATAAAAAAGTTCGGTCTCCGGGGTAGCCTCCCCCCTTAAATGTATTTAGAAGCTGCTTTATTCAAACTGCACCATTTTGTTAATTCTATAAATTCATGTACTTCGTTTACCCATGCTGGAAATATTGGCCTATCCTATTCCGGAACCACAGTGACAAGCGTCTCGTTCACTTCAATAAAATAAACAGAGGTTTATTTGAATGAAGCCAACAAAACAAACTAGATCAAGAAAAAACTGCAAGACTTACAACTGCTGCGAACGAGGCCCTGCTGTATGTAGCGTAGATAGCAGAAGAGGTCACAGACTGATGTTATCTGCAAGAGATTTCGAGCGAGTTTCAGATTAGTGTGTGTACACATGCAACAGCATTCTGCAGACCTTACACAGGCCTTTGGCCGAATGCCTTAGCAGATGCAATAAAACATATGTTATGCAAGGGTACGTTATTGACTAGTATTAGTGATCTGGGTGATTTGTAGAGCTGTCCAAAACTTTGAGTGCGAAAAGAATTTCAATACTAATCTTTGAGTGTGCACTGAATAAAATATTTTTTTGAATAATGTTCAAATATTTTTTTCAGCAATATCGTGTTAAATTACCGACAAATGCTCCAGGCAAAAAACACATTTACTGGATGACCATCGTACTTTCACAATGCCATCACTTGAAAGAGAACGACAAAAAAATGTGCATTGCATGAGTTAACTTTGCCGCAGCACACGACTGTTAGCTTCATCACGGTGTGTGAGTGTTGGCTTTGCCATAGTACACGGCCATTAGCTTTGACATGGTATGCAAGTTATACGAGTGTTACGCAGTGAAGCGTACTAATGAAGGAGCGGGCCATTTGTCATAAGGCATAGCATATTTTGCTCTAATTACAAACTTTGCATACTTAAACAAAAGGGCACAAAAGAAGCTCCCTGTTTTGCTACCTGAATAACGCAGCTAGCCAAAGATTCAAAATTTGAGTGTTATTGAAAAGTGTGCAATTTTTACGATTTTCTTTCCTTTAGAAACAGCACCCGTACTGCAAAATAATACAGTGGAACATAGTAGTCTGTAGTCTTCATGGGGACCAGAAAATAGTTGAAATAATCCGAAAATCGTATCAACCTTGTGAAAATACATCACACCTACAGAGTTCCAGATGGAAAGAGGAAACATATTTGCTGAATTATTAAGCAGGATTATATAAATGAGGTTTCACTGTAGCATTGCCTCAATGCACACTGTTCAAAGTATGTCGCAAAAAATTTTGACACCCACAGCTCAAAAAGTTTTCTTTTTCTGGGAGCTCATTGAAATTACATGTTTTCACAATTCCATGAAAGCACTTATAGCTCAAGGGAGACATTTATTTTGGTGAAAGCAAAAAATATTTTGCGAAATTAAAATCAGTTCTGGAGCAAGATATCTTTTTCAGCAAAATTTCAAGGGATCAGTCAGCATGCAGAGATGTTCTTAACTAAATACTCCCGGTAACATAACACACCGAAATTGGCAAATACTTGTTCCATGGTGTGACTGACACTGCGAAAAAGAGTTTCTGTACATATCGCACTTTGTCTACATGAAGAACTGCCACAAGTTTTCTCATTAACAAGCCTAACAACACCATGAAAAAAGACAAATAACAAAGGACTTTGGCTCTAAAAATTTTATAGCTTTGAGGGACCCCAACAGCCTGCTGCGGGTTGATTGATTTCTGGTGTTTTACATTCCAAACCCATGATGTGGTTACGCTAGACGCCATAGTGGAGGCATCGAGCACGTGTGCCGATAGCGCAGTGGTAGAAAACCGGCCACCTTTCTTTTGTGAAGCGGGAGCAGCGAGTTCGATTTCCAATGTCTGAAAGGCAATTTTTCAGCTTTTTTTTTCCTTTTGTGTATGTTTTACAGCATTGCTTCTGTTACGGAAATGACGTCGTGGGGTCATGGTGGACTCCAGCATAAAACACTTTCGTGTTATATAATGATACTGCACATATAGCAGATAGCCTACGCATATACTGTAAGCTTCATTCTTCAGACAGTAGATAACCACTCCAATATTATTCAAACCGAAACATTACTACTCACACACCCCTAAACACCTGACTTGAGCCTGGCCTTGAATGGGACTATGTGTGCAAATGAAACTGAAGTAAGCCCCTGCTGCGTAGTGCAACTACATGTAAAAGAACTTCTTTTTAAGCCCTTATTTTCTGGAATTACTGCAGCATATATGTCTATGGGTGAGTGGTAAATGGCAGGAGGGGGAACGGGGCCCCGGCTTGTTTCCTTGGGAATTCTTGGAGCCCCCCCCCGCCAGAGTGGTGTAGTGGCTATGACACTCGGCTGCTGATCCAAAAGCCGTGGGATCTAATCCCAGCCATCAAGACTGCATTTCGATGGACGTGAAATGTTTAGGCCCATTTACTGTGCGGTGTCAGTGCATGTTAAAGAACCCCAGGTGGTCAAAATTTCTGGAGCCCTCTACTATGGTGTCTCTCATAATCATATTCTGGTTTTGAGAGATAAAACCCCAGAAATTGATTCTTGGAGCAGCACCTGTACTGTTTGGAACCAAGTTGGTTCAAATGATATAGACTACCTGGGGTAACGTACATATCGCACAACCACTACCACAAAATTAATACAATATGCAACAGTTGGGACATTACCCGGTTTCGGCACAGCTGCGAGATGTGGTACCAGGCAGACCCCGTGTCGCCCAGTCGCATACGGTACTGGCAAACACGTGGTGCTTCCAACAGAGAACAGCGCCTGCACATATAGTCAATGTTCCTCAGTGTTGCTGAAAGGAATATTAGTCTGTAGTATTAAACCTCTTCTCTGTCACACCGGTATTCCAAGCTCCCAACAAAAATAGTCACATTGAAGGAGTACTGACACCAATATTTGGAAGCTCAGTTTCCTCTGCCATACACGTATCTATAGACAGCTCTGAGCAAGTGTTAATATTTTAACTTGACATCAAAGTCAATTCTCACATGGCGCACCTACTGAAATCGACACTAGCGTGACATCAGGCTACAGTACAAATTTTGGTGACCTCCCGAAGCGGCATGGCAAGTCGTGATTACGTCAGCTACAAAAACATGCAATATGGCCACTCGCGTGCCACTCTCTCGGTCGTCTGCTGTTGCCGTTTAGTCGCCGCAGATGAGAGTGCCCGTGAAGCGATCGAACGAAGTCGAACTGCCCTCTATCGTCCTGTGCATTTGCGTATAATCAGAAGGCAAGGTTTTATCGCCAATGGTGACAGCATTCTGCCTCTGAAATCTTGCAAAAGCAGAACGGGGGCTGCACATAAGTTTCATGAATTTTCGTCAGTCGTGCATTGACCTTTGAAGACTGTGCTCTGTGGAGTATGGTTACAGCAGTACGGCACATCACGTGGCTCTCACTTGCCAACTCATCATCCATGCTGCTACGTCTGATCGACAATGCCTACTACACTTCCCCCACTAGAGGTGTGCGAATATTGGAAATTTCGAATAATTTTTGACTAGCACTTGCTATTCTATTCGATTTGCACGTAATTTTTACTATTCGAATGAATAGTTCCAATAATAAGTTGGTCAAAAAGTTGAAAATTAAGGGGAAAAAATATGCTATGTCTCAAGACAAGTGGCCCACTTCTGCAAGTAGTGCGCTTCGCCGCATAAAACCGGTGTACTGCGGCGAAACTAACACTTGTGTACGGCGGCAGAGCTAACATCCGTTTACTGTGGCGAAGTTAACACTCGCGCACTGCGGCGAAGCTGACATCAGTCTATGCGACGAAGTTAAAATTTGCGTACCGCAGTGAAGTCGACACTTGCGTATTGTGGCGAAGCTCACACCCATGTTCTGCAGCGAAGTTAACATTCTCGTACTGCAGCAAAGTTACCTGAGCTTTCTGTTGCACAGTTCAGTGCTGGACTGTTCTTCAGGGCTTTGGAATGACACTGTGGAATACACTTCACGCAACAATTTTCTTGTCCATGTTTAACTTTACATTTCTCCATAATCATATATAGTATTATTCAAAAATATTCGAAAATTATTCGAAAAATATTCAATTCACACATGAACCTAAATATTCAAATTCGCTTCGCACTCAAAATATTGCCATTTGCACAGCTCTATCCCCCCTGCATGCTGCCTACCCTCTGCAGTGCTCCCTGCATGACCAAGATTGCACTTCTGCACTTCCCTGCTTGACCACAGTATGCACAGTCGCTCCGTGCTCCCACCTGCCTTGCCTGATGCACTTGTGCATGAGCACTTCCTCGGACACTGCGATCCAACTATTATATTTATACGCATGTGCAAACTCTCTCATTTCCTTACTTTCACATGTTGCCACGAGTGAGCTCCGCTCTTCTGAGGGCCAGCAACCGGCCTTCAGAACTGGGGTCATTCACATGAGTGACCCCAGTTCTTTCATGGCAGAAAAGGTGTCAAAGCAACCCTAGATTACTGCTATAAAATAATAAAAATTGCTCACATGGTAAAAAAAATATACCATCTGCAGAAAATTCTGGTGCTCTCCAAGAAGCAGAGCATTTTTCTGCGGCATGGATCGGGAAGCCTACAAATTAACATTACGGACCACTTGCTTTGTTCTGCAACTTTCCATAACATCATTTATTTTGTGTCCGAGACGTCGGTGAGTATGCTGCGTTAGTCATGGTTTATCAAATGAAAGATTTATTATAAATTATTATTGTTATTGTTTATACTACTGATATCTTTTGTCAGATGCAAAATGGGAAAGATGACACCATGCAAGAACAAACAAAAAGTATTTCAGTATGTCTCTAGCATGGTGCCCCGTTTTCATCAATTGCCCACTAGAATGAACTACAGATCCACTCAAGATATAACGGCATGACTATACCATACCACAAAATATGGAATACTGTTCCGTGCTGGTCCTCAATTGGTCAGGTCGGCCTGTCAAGGTAGGAGTGACTGATCAGGCATTTGGGATCTATAAGGTATCGGTTAACTCTGTACTGACAGGCAGAAATGACCAATCAAAGAGAACCAGCACGCAGTAGTGTTCCATATTCCATGGTACAGTACAGGCCCACTAGAGCATATTATTTTATCTTTTATGCCACAATTTAAACATGAGTACATGCTCAGGCCGAACTGTGCACTCACCTAGGACTAAAAAACACATAGGTGGCGGTTAATGCATTGTAATCATCCTGTTCCATATTTTCTACTCTCTCATGACTTTAATATTAGTGCCAAATACACAAAGCTCACAGCAGCCATTTCTTGCTGATCAGAAACCAATTGAACGAAGATATTGGCAGGAGGGCTTTCAGGGTCAGAAGCTCACCTGGGAAAGGGATTAGCTGCGTTCACTGCCTCAATGGTGATTCTGTTCTCTTCGATGGCACGCAGCACCTGTGCAGCCAGCTGACAGTTGGGGAAGTGCAGGCATGGCAGCACATCCTCCCGGTACAGTCGTGACACGAACAGGTCCTCCCGGTCCGACACGCTTGGCTTCTGCTGCCACCGGAGGAACTCCTGATGGCAAACCGGGTCGACCTGCATTTTGTTCAAAAGTTAACCTTTTGTTCAACCTGCATTTCTTTCCAGCCTGCACCTCTCGACCTCACAGAGAAATTTGATAAAGGGCTTTCAGGGTTTTGAGTCAGTGAGTTCAACGGCCAATAATGCCCTGTGGTTAGCAATGCTGTGCCTGCGTGATGGTCCAGAAGGATATGCTTTTGCCTGCTGGTTCAATGACCTCTTCCATATTAGCTAAAAACAACAGCATCTTTTTTGTTTTTTGCTGCGTTGTGCTATCACTGGCAGACAGAGGTACTTTCGTTCTGCTGTGTACACAAGGCCACAGCAATAAATGGATAAATTGACCGATTTACAGAGAGACCATCTGATTGACTGACTGATGGATCGATTGATAGACACCTTTCCATGTGGTTATCCCACGCTCTGAACTCACAGACTGTAACAGCAGTGCGTGTCAAGACTCCTGTCAGCACCTCCGGCTCTCTTCAAAATACACTGCCAGCTCGTGATGAAAAAAATTATGGGACACAGGCTTTACTGTAAATATGGATTCCTGCTCTGTTATTGCATGGTACTTCTAATTTAGCAGAAAGCTCTATAGGTTGCAAAAAACTGCTGCACGCTGAAACCCCTCTAATAGGAGGCTATGTTCCCAGGCTAGTCGGTGATATAGCTTCTCGAAACCTTTGTGTCCTGTAAACTTTTGCTGTTGAATACACACCTCTAATGTGCAATTACGAAAACAAGATAGTGGTTGGCGGCAGTGGAATTATCACAAAGTTACAACAATTATAAAGCATACTGGCAACAATATGACATGATAATGAATGGCAACCATGATAACTTGAAAAAGGAAACAGTGTCATGAAACACAATGGCAATGAGGACAATGGCGTCTGCAAGTAGCACTAAATGACACGTCAAATCAGAGATGCTGAAGAAAATAATGGCATGATGACAACAGCATGCACTGCTTTGGCGGTAACATGTTGCGTATGGGAGTCCATACCTGATTTGAAACAAGCAATGCCCAGGTCACAGCACAACAGTTGAAAGAATGGAAAGACTGGCAGATAGACGGATGGATGGAGTAAAACAGACACACAGCAGGTGCCGTTTTAAAGTGCATAACTACAACTACCAAAGGGTCTCTCTAAAAGTCTCATGTTAGTTTCAGATGAACACGTTCTGCAATTGCCGCTATAAGGATAAAATAGTTAAGAACAACAATGACCACATTGCAGTTTTTCTTCCTTTCTACATTTCAATGGTCAGTTCCTACTGTATTCAAACATTGTTTATGTAGAGGGAGAAAGAAAAGAAATTTTAGAAAATATACCCCAGCCAGTGCCACAAGTATAATGGGCTTAAACCAATTAACACATTTGTAAGATGACCCATTTTGCTGAACTTTGAAATACAATGTTGTTGTGGGGTCCACTTGCTATTGAAGTCTAAACAAGCACCACCAACCAGTTTTTTTCTTTTGACTTGCGATCTGAGAGGCGGGGGTCAACCGACATTCGAGCCGACTTACACTCGTGTAAATACTGTACACCTTATAAAAGGTTCGCTGCAAAGCCTAACGAAGCAGCAATTTGATGCAGTCACCTCGGAAAGGTCAGGGCCCGCTCCATCGCTGCCAGGCTGTCCCGTCTGAGACTGCTGCTGTTGCTGCTGGGACACCTGCTGGCTGGGTGGTGATGGTGGCCGACATGTGGCCAGCTCGTAGTTGGAGGGCGACCGTCGATGGCGGTGCCGGCTGAGCTGTGGGTGCAGGTGCGCATTGGGCCGGCTGGGCGTCGAGGTGAGCACGAGAGCCTTGAGGGCACTGACCTCTGCTTGCAACACCTCCACCTGCCAGTATCAGAGGCCACGTATGCGGATGATTTTGTTTTTTTCAGATAAAAATCATTTTATTTCAGAGAATTTCCTGTGGAGACGGAGACTACAGGCCAATACAAGCTGATGACGTCCTTGCCCCCACTGAGCTTGAGCAGCATAAAAGGCCAACTCCGGCGATTTTTCTAGAGGTCAATGGATCTCAAAAGAAATTTGATGGGTACGTTTCTTGGCACACTTATGTCATCTGTGCGAGGTTACAGGCTCAGGAGATGCGCAGATTGCTTACAAATCAGCTCTCACCGATTACCTCAAACCACCCCCCTGGCTTCCTACAATTATTGGCCACATTGTGTGTTGACATCATTGTAGGTAAAGTGACAAAACGCACCGGTGCCATAGTATGGCCTACAAAATCCGCACGCCAGCCAACCTTCGCGACAAAACCACAAAGGGAAGGGTGCATACGCTGTCGCATCATGCAAAAGGCATGTTCACTGATTTGAAGTCGCCACTGGTTTGGATTTCAGTTTCGGTATCATGCTTTTTTGCTCATTAAATATTATGTTCGCTTTTGCCATGGATTTCTACTGTCAGAAGTGCAACAGGTGTGCCTCAGGAACATAGAATCGGCATCACCTTGACGTGCTAAAAAAATTGAAGTTGGCCTTAACCATCATGTACTATCGGCCAAAAGAGTAGACTGACCATGGCTTAGGTGGCCGGTGGAGCTGTGGGGTCATTACACGGCACTGCTGTCTCGCTCAGCACACCCAGGTCGATAGTACCCTGAGGGACCTTGAACTTCGACTTCACTCTCGCACAATTCCTTGCCAGAGTGGATAAATTTCCATCTGGCTACCTAAGCCGTGGTCCATTTACCTTTCTGGCCAACAGTTCAACAGAGGCCATTTTACATGAAAATTGCAGTTTTAACACAATATACAGCACAAAAAAAATTCAACTGACACCATCACAAGAGCAATAATGCTGCCTCTGAACACTAGGGTTTGCTGTGGTGGTATGTTATAGTTCTCAGCACTTAATCCGAAGGACAGAGATTCTATCCCAGCCAAGGTGACTGCATTTTCAATGGCGGCAAAAATGCTAGAGGTTCGTGTACTGTGCACTATCAGCGTACATTAAGCAACTGCAGATGGTCAAAATTTCCCGGGCCCTCCCTACGTCGTGCTTCAAAATTGTATCACTGTTTTGACATGAAAGACCCCAGCGATTATTATAATCTGATTAGATTGTAAAGAGAGCCCAACTAAGCTAAACTGCAGAAGCAGGAAAAGCACACTCACCTTCAGAGTAGCTTCCTGGAGCCGCTTCTCGGCTGCTGCCTGCTTCATGTTTGCCTCCCGCACCATGTTGTTTGCTTCCTGGAAACAGCAGCATGCACATCTAGTAGCACTAATAACTGGGAAAGTTGGCACATGTTTGTGATTATGAAACGGTGCAGCATAAAAAGCTAGACACTGAAGATGAATACACAGACAAGCGCTGAGAGTCCGGCGCTCGTTTTATTATTCTTCATCTTCAGTGTCACGTTTATTGCATTGCGCTGTTTCATAATCATGCAGATCTAGAATGCCTCAGCCCTCTCCAAAACAAAATACGATTTACACTGCTCTTTCTCACAGCAAGGCAGCTTATACACGAGTTATCTATATCTATTCTTTAGGCTGATCCACGCGATGCCAAAGTATTTTATCATTCCGGCCTTGCAGTTGTCATGGGAGCCCAGTCCTTCTGCTAAGCTTACTTTATCAAATGCTGGCACACGTCAACTAGCTATGCTTATTCACAAATACTATTTAAAACATAGAACAATCTCTCTATGAGGTACCTGTGAACAAGCTGAATAAGTATAATTCTAGATGTGCATTTAAAAGATTTTCAGCACCTGTACATCTGGCCTGTTCACTCACTCCGGATCTTCTAATCTGCGCTGGTTTGTGCTCACCTGGTGCAACAAAGGGCGACCAAACACATTCGCAACTGAGCATATATATTTTTTAGGGGCGAAGCCCCTTAAGTTTTGGGTCTGTCCATCCGTTGTAGTAGTGCGTTACCTACTAGGAACGCGCTACTAGGAGGGCACGTGTGGGAACACGCTACTAGGAGGGCGCGTGCCTCCCGGCACGTGAGCTCTCTCACTCTTCCACCTGCTGTCTTGTGAGAGAGAGAGAGACAGAGAGAGCGAAAGGCGCGTGTTGACTATGGAAACGCTCTTTCTTCGATGAACGCTCTACCAGCTCACAAAGAAGGAGAACGCGCCCTCACCCGCATGAGACAACGTTGACGCAGGAAGCGTCTTCTAGTGAGTTTCTTGAATGAAAAATATCGACTGCTCGCGGTGGAGAACCGTTCACTGGCCACCCACATATATATATAGGCACTGGATCTTGACTTGCAATGATGTGCCGGTGGGAGATTTCACCTGTGCGTAGTTGAAAAATAAGGATTCGTAGCATGCGCGTTAACTAAATTAATCCGGAACTCGGCACGATCTACGATGGACCTCCGGAGCTTCGCCCACTCATCATCATTCACTCCGTGGATATGCTGTAAATTATTTTCCAAGATATGACATTTAATGCTAAAGCTTGCCCTGCATTATCTTTACCCTGTTGTTTTAGTGCTGGCACTCAAAGTTAATGGCGACCATCTTCATACACTTGCACAAAGAAGCCAGCATGCCAGTACTACATACTGTAACTCTGTATCTGCACCTCGAACAGGTTAGCCGTGAGGTTTGGTTTCCTGCTGTTACTGTTGGTAGCCGGAAGTAATGGTAACCTTTGTTCACACATTTACACAGAGAAAACTGGCCTGCAAATACTACATACTGCAGTTCTGTACACCCACCTCAAACAGGCTAGCGGTGAGCTCCTCGAGCTCAGCGCCTACTTGGTCTCGGATCTGGCTCAGCCGGGCAACTTCCTCGTCGCGGAGGCGCAGCTCCTGCACAGGCACAACACCACCACTGATGTTACACACAGAGCTGCGTGACATAGCTCTGACAAATCATGTGTTTAAAGGGTCTAACAGGACGTTAGTGACACCAACCAGAGAAAAACAAGCACTTTTTATTTCACTTCTTGGTCTGGCCTCTTATCACATTCGCAGGCGTACTGTTACATAACACATTTCTTATCTACATATTCTACCCAACACTTCTTGAATATGACAGTAGGCCACTTTGCATGTATGATGCTTGAAAAAAAGCTTCATATACACAAAATAATTCTGTGATGCATCAAACTTGAAGAGGAATGTAAAATAGTTCAATATATAATACACCTATTTGAATCTCATTGAAAATGCCACTGCACATGTGGGAACAGCCTCTTAATAATAATTTCAGTAATAACAGTAGTAACTACAGGCATAGTACCATCACGCAAAAGTGTTGCACAAAGTTTAATTTTTCTGTACATTACTTGTTGTACAAACAACTTGCTTTTTCACTTCCAGTTGAAGAAAAAAAATTTTTTTTTGCGAAAAAGCCAGAAGTGGTATGGAAAATATTCTATTCAACTTGCACTTTGTCTTCATTTCCAATTCACTTCAAAGCAGGAAAGTTGATACTTGCGTACCTTTGCAAAAACAAAAGAATGATCTGGCGAGCAATCTGCATACCTGCTGCGCACGCGACAGCTCAGCCTGCAGGCGGGCATAGGCCAACTCCTTGACCTCGGAGACGCTGCGACCCCCACCACTCCACCGGACTCCAGAGCTGCAGGAAAAGGAGGGACAAGTCGTACCTGCTGTTGGGCCAGCTGGTGCACATTTAACGGCAAGTAACGCTACTTTTGCTGCTAATGTTCGTAAAGTCAAACCATGTTATAACAAAGCTGCACCTGAAAGGGAAAATTAGCATCCACCCGTGTTGTGGCACAAGGCTACAAAACGGGTGGATGCTAATTTTTTTTTGGAATCCTGACACATGCATAATTTACAGGTGCTAGTGCTTGCGAGTAAAATAATGTGTTAAGCCATTTGTTCTTTCAGTCCAGCATACATGCAGCTGCATTTGTACAATAGACAATGCACCGACTACATTCTGTGCTAACAGTCTACGAGACTTTAGCTAGCAGTCATTTATGAGAAAGAGTTCCTACAGACCCATATGGGAATAGAGAAATGTTATTAAATGGAGGTAACATATCCTGCAAGCAAGGCTAGTTGACTGTAAAAGAAATCCAAAAGTAGAATGAATTAAAAAGAGAGTGCACCAAAAGTTGCAAAACCTAAGAGCTCTCAGTACTAAGTTAATTCTTTCATAACTTTGTTTTAAAAAATATGCTGCAATTTTTTACAAAGCAAATGCACAGAGGCTGTAGTGTGTAGTATATTCAAATTCTACTGCATCATGCACTGAAACATACAGCCCTCTTTTTTTACTTTTTAAATTTCACTAAAATCAGGACAGCAGTTTGTCACTGCAGCCGCCTTGCCCAAATAATCCGTGTGGGATTATCAATTCAAGACTTCCAGTCAATTCAAAGTTTCCCCTTCATGCAGAAAGCTTAGTCATTTGCACCAATCCACAACAGAACAAAAACTGCACATCATAGCTAGACAGCAGCTGGCTGCTTCAACACAGAGGGCACAAAGCTGGGGTCTACTCACAAGAGAGCCACAATCCACGACATTCTAAGGCATGGAGGAAGTGTACATCTATCCTAACATCAGCCATGGGCCACAAGAGACCTCTGGGAGGTGCGCGAACTCTTAAGTGGTCTTTATCTCTTCTTCAGAAACAGAAGGGTCCAGACACATTTTGTCAGCATCTCCGTACACGTGGAATGTCGTGAATGTCTTAAATAAATAAAGTCGGAGCGAGCTAGCAACTTTCAAGAGCATATATGGTGCAGTGGAAGATGGAGCTCAATGCTCTCTGTCGCGGGAAACTGGTGCGCGTTACAATCGAGGGCGCGGTAAAATCGAGCAAATACTGCAAATTGTTCAATAGTATTTAGAACGTGGTATTCCTTGAAAAACGGGTCTACGCACAGCGCCTTATCGCAGTTGCGCACATAAAACGCATCTCTGTTCTCATCTTGGAGCAACCAGCAGCTGTGTTGGCACACACATGGTATCTTCTCAGCGTGTGGCTGCCTTGGGCAGAATAAACTCGGTAATTAAGAACAGCAAGGATCCTTCGTAAGCATAGATAATTGATTGATTTGAAGGGTTTTACGTCACAAAACCAGCTATGATTATGAGAGGCCGTAGTGGAGAACTCCGTAAATTTTGACCTCCCGAGGTTTCTTAACTGACGTCGTACAGTACACGGTCCTAAAACATTTCGCCTCCATCGAGATGCATCCGCCGCGGCCGGGATTCGATCCAGCGACCCTCGGATCATAAGCGTCGATAATAAACAAGCTGAAAGCTACGCCAATAAAGATGAAAATCAACTTCCGCCGCCTCTAGAAAGGGGTACCGTGCCGACGAAGATACACCAAGTTTCACGCGCCTCCGTTGCAATCACGCTGAGAAACCGAAACCACGAAATGGCGTTGCCCAGCGGCGTTGCTACAAACCGCACGACGCGTCACGCGTCACCGCGTGGTGTGTAGAATCGGCGCCGCGTCTTCTCCCTATGGAGAGGGCGCGCAGCTTCGTGTAGCCGCGCGTCCTCTACCTCCACACAGTCTTTTCCGCAATATTTGTGGAAAAGACTGCTTGCAAGCAAACGCACAATATAACAACGCTCGGCGCACACACGGGATGTGTGTGCGCCGTAGCACGTCCAGACACATACAGCGGACTTTACATAGAACAAGACGCGACAAGCAAAGCCAATAATAAAAAAAGCAGCCGATTCGCGCGACGAAGAGCGATGAGGAAAAGGGGGGAGGGGGGGGGCACTCTTCCCTTCAATTACTGCGAGTTGCGCTACAAACTCAATCGCAAGGTGCATTGTTAGAGCCAGCGTTACCGCGACTTTCGTACTTGAGCTGATTTTCCCTGAGAGAAGCCCAAATTCCCTGAGATTTTCCAGACTGATCATATTCCCTGAGATTTCCCGGTTTTCCCGGTTTTCCCTGTTGGTAGACACGCTGATGAATTAAAAAGAGAGTGCACCAAAAGTTGCAAAACTTAAGAGCTCTCAGTACTAAGTTAATTCTTTCATAACTTTGTTTTAAAAAATATGCTGCAATTTTACAAAGCAAATGCACAGAAACTGTGTATGTAGTACATTCAAATTCTGCTGCATAATGCACTGAAACCATGCAGCACTTTTTTTTTTACTTTTTAAGTTTCACTAAAATCAGGATAGCAGTTTGGCACTTTCAGTCACCTTGCTCAAATAATCCTAGTGGAATCATCAATTCAAGACTTCCAAAGTCTCCCCTTCATGCAGAAAGCTTACTCATTTGCACCAATCCGCAACAGAACAAAATATTGCACATTATAGCTAGACAGCAGCTGGCTGCTTCAACACAGAGGACACGAAGCTGGGGTCTACTCACAAGAGAGCCACAATCCATGACATTCTAAGGCACAGAGGAAGTGTACGTCTATCCTAACATCAAGAGACCTCTGGCAGGTGCGCAAACTCTTAAGTGGTCTTTATCTCTCCTTCAGAAACAGAAGGGTCCAGACACGTTTTGTCAGCATCTCAGTACACATGGAATGTCATGAATTCTTCTTCTGTCTTAAATAAATAAAATCGGAGCGAGCTAGCAACTTCTCAAGAGCAAGATATGGATGCAGTTGGAAGATGGCAGCTCAATGGCTCTCCCTTTGTTTCTTGTTTTCCTCTTGCAGGCCAATGTCTCTCCCCTGCTAACACTAGCATAACAGGCCGTGCAGTTAAAGGTCAGCAAAACTGCAGTGACCAGCCAACCAGCCACGCTGGGTCGCACGACTCATTGCCGACCACAAGGTCGTAAGTCCAACAAGCAACTAAGGTGGCATGTGATGACGGTCACAACTTGAAAATTGAATTTAGGTGCATGATCTTATCGTAACTCAAAAGATTCTTCTTATGAAAACCAGAGTGACAGCTGTTGCGCTACTCAATACATGGTGATTTTGCATTAATCCACTCTAATTGATTTCAATGAGCCTCTTATTTTCTTGCCATTTCTGAATTTGTTGCTACCACCTGCCGCTATTTTAACGAAACATGCTCCTGGAACCTTTTTTGCTGATTTATGATTGGCATCCATTTTGGTGCAAAACATGATTTGCAAAACAAGATTATACATATATATAATAATAATTTATGGACCCTGTTTTTTCAGAAGCAGTCAATCACTTGGACTTGCCAGAAGTGTTACCACCCCTCATAAAAAGATATTTTGGCTGGCATAACAAGCATGCTTAATGAATAACCTTCATGACCATTTGTTTGTTTGTGGTCCTAAACTAGAATAGCTGCCACTATAAAGCAGGGACACCACCTAGAATTACGATGCAGAATAACATCCGATTGATTTTTAATAAATATTCGACCTCTAAAGAAGTGTTTTTAACATTTTCTCCCAAAATTTCACAGCTTGTGGCCTCAACTGTAACATTCCCTAATTGTTCAACGCTTGCAGGCCTGCCTCTGTATGCAGTAGTTCATGCACAACAGGCCACACACGTAAATGCCAGTCTGCCAGGCGGCCATTTGGTCATTCACAAATGAATCACAGACTCACCCAAGGACTTCTCCAGGTAGGGGACTGTCGGGACCTTCTGTGGAACCGCTGCTGCTACCACTGCTGCTGCTCAGCACAATAGTGCGCCGGTCAAGACCGTTGCATTCAGAATGGCTAGACCGACCTCTGCATACACAAGACGTAAGCGAAACCGTTAGACTTCAGCTCAATGATAAAACAGCACATGGGCTAGAAGCAACGGTAGATTTTCATATACACAACAAACATCCAGCAAAAAACAAGCATTTTCACTACACAAAAGGAGGTCCAACAGCACAAAGCTGTCACTACCATATCACCAAAAGCTAAGCAATATGAGCTATGTACATGAAAAGCTAGCACACAAGCACACTCCTAATAGGAGTCACTGCTTTGGTTAATGGCCAGAATTTTTTACATGCCAGAACCATAATACAATCATGAGGAACCAGTACACTGCAGAGGCCCCAAATTAATTTCAACCTCCTTAGGTTCCTTAGCAGGGACCTAAATCTAATGATTGATTTCAGAAGTTTTAAATCACAAAACCATGACATGATTATGAAACGCCATTGTGGAGGACTCTGGAAATATCGACCCCCTGGGATTCTTTAACGTGCACTGACATTGCACAGTACATGGGCCTCAACGTTTTGCCTCTATTGAAAAGCAGCCGTGGCGGCCATGATTCGACCTTGCGACCGTCGGTTTAGCAGACAAGTGTCACAGCTACTAAACCACCATGGTGGGGCAACCTAAATTTAAGCACATAAGTGTTGCTTGTATTTTGGGCCCTTCGAAACGCGGCCGCTGTGGCCAGAAATAAAATGTGGCAGTGCTTTCCGAGCATTAAATAAGACGTGCTGTTCCCCCAGTGTATATTTAAAGAGACACCAAAAAGCAAAAATATTTTTAGTCTTTTACCAAATTACCCTTTCAGAATGACAATAGCACCACTCTTGCTGCAACAGAACGCTTAGTGAGCAAAGAAAATGCAGAAAAACAAAATACAGATGGTGACCCCACCTTCACGTCCCCGCACCAACTTGCGTCACAGATTTTGAAGGCGCCTTCCATGGAGCGCAAATTTATTTTCCGCTGAAAACCAACAATGTTGTATTCTAGGGTGGCGAGAAACCTAACATAGCAACTTTCATCAAATTTTATTGAGCCAATGGGGCCAAAATACGAGGAATGTACTTCAAAATTCGGTATGTCACGCTTATGTTCGTGTGCCTTGAATACGGTGCAAAATTAAAGATGAAACTTTAACCTTCATTTTTTCTTCTAATGCAAACCAAAACCTATGGTGGTGAAATCAATGACAATAGAGTTCTGAGACGATACTCTATCAGTCTAAACGGATTCATTGTTTCTCTTTAGTGTTCTTTTAAGTAATGAAATGTCAAACATCATTGTATACACAGCAAGGCACCTAAACACAACTCCAACTTATGAACTTAATTACACATATCTTCTTGTTTTTTTCCTAGAGAAAAAGGTGACAACAAACATAGAATGTTCGCAAAAAAAAAGGAGACAGGACATCTGATGTAACCAGATTCACATGCTATTGAGCTTCTGGTGATCGATGCCACTTTTTTTGTATACTGAAGCATGCCAGATTGACAAGATAGAGCACTAAACACAAGAGGACAATGAAAATGAGGGTCACAACGGGAGCGCTCAAACTGTGGTATTGATTCCTGACTCTGAAAAGTAAAGCTATGAAGAGCACCTTTCCTCCACTTTTCATTTCATTTGCACATAACATGCTGAAAAACTACCTTGTTTTTCCAAGCATTTATCAAACACGGCAAATATGGACATAAATAATTGGTTATCATGACTTAAATGAACAATGGTACTGCCAATGTCAGTTGGGCAACGTGATAGGGCATCCGTTCACGCACTACTACATACAGTTCTCCTTCCATACTACAGTGATATGCTGACTTGCATTCTTTGTCAGTTTAGGAAAAATATCTTGATTCCAACAATGCAAATGAAATCCTGTATATTTTAAAAATCCCATGTAGTAGTAGAAAAATAAATGCATATTTAAAACCAGCCTTATATACACCATACACACACCAACTTTCATAAAAATCTATCAACAATATAAGAAAAGCCATAAAGTGCAGAGTCCCTACAAGGCTTTCAGATTTCTTTTTGTCTGTGTGTGTGTGTGTAGCTACCAACAGTTACCATTCACCACAAATTTTAAAGAATGACAATTGAAATATTACAATTATTCATTTTTTCTTAGCAGAAACCAACAAACAGTGGTGCTAAATACCACAAAACAAATTTAACAGGTCAAAACAGTAACTGTGAATTCTTGAAAGACAGGTAGTGAAATACTGGTATGCTCCTATCACTGACATATGCCCAAAGAACCATATTCCCTAGAGTGAAAATCGACAATTTCATTACTCCAGCCGCGCTTTAGTACCAATCAAAAACCATGTCAGATGAAAGAAAAAATGACGAGGGGGGGGGGGGGGCATTAGCAGCCCAACCTTGCTTTCTGTAGACGGGGGCAGACGGTAAATGCCTCAAGGGCACTTTTGTTCACAACAATGTTATCACCTCCAGCTCTCTATCAGGAGTGGGGCATCCCTACCACCTATTGTTTTCAAGCACATGCACGATGTGGTAGTTATCAGGCAAGCATCAACCTATGAGCCCCTGCAGAATACGCACAAATGCTTCATATCTCCATTGACTGCATACGCATTTTCTATAGCCAAGCAAAATAAGTGATGACACAATGGCCCGCAACAGTCCACCCACAAACCATATGGAGTGAAACCATTTCCTTGATGAATGTATAAAGGCGAAAGCCTCATGAGCACCATGGGAAGGGGACCTTCGAAGTATAGTGACAAAATATGATAAAGATATGGCACAAAAACCAAAAGCTGCAGTTTCATTCACTCATTACATACCAAAACTGGCACAGGAGGGTACGAAGGTAATACCAACATGAATGATAGTCAATGACGTCACTAGCTTTACGTGGCCATCAGTTACATCACGGTGAAAAATAATAAGACAACAACTGGTTCATAGTCACATCGGATATACAGGTATGAGCCACACATAAATATTTACAGCCTAAACCAAATTACACTCACTTGATGTTCTAGTGCCAAAAGCTCCTGGTTCGAACATTCAGGCCCTGTGCTTGACTATCAAAGCTGTTGCCTTGATCCTTTATGTCTCCTTTAAAGGGACCAACAACTCGCCAGAACATGTGAACGGCCTTTTGTGCATTTGGAAGGACCCTAAGTTATAGTGATAGAATCGAGCACTTCTTCACGATTTGAGTAGGATTTGTATCTTTAAATTCCATGTATGTGGTAAATAAATGAACTTGAACTTGAGTTTGAAAATCGTGGCAACCAAAACGTGGCATCACCTGGTGGTGAAGTCTTCATACAAAGGTGTTCTGGAGTGTGTGTGTATATATATATATATATATATATATATATATAATAACTAGCAGCTTATTCAACACAAGACGTCAACAGGACACGCTCACTATATTCGAATCAGCTGAGCACCAAGCAACACCAACGTCTTCTTCGCACTGTGTCGAAGCTGCTGCTGGTTATATATATATATATAATAATATAATAACTAGCAGCTTATTCAACACAAGACGTCAACAGGACACGCTCACACTATATTCGAATCAGCTGAGCACCAAGCAAGACCAACGTCTTCTTCGCACTGTGTCGAAGCTGCTGCTGGTGTGCTTTACTAGAATATATATATATATATATATATATATATATATATATATATACAAAGCTCGGTCTCTGAACAAAATGCCAATAAGCTGCTTCACACAAGTCTATTACACGTCTCTGTGTGTGTGGTGTATGCACACACACACACACACACACACACACACACAAAGATATACATACTGCTTCAGCAATACAGTGTCCTACTGCCATGTTTCATTTTTCTAGCTTCACAGCTCAACCCTAATGAGTGGCATTCAAAAGAACATCTTTGGTGTAATTAATTTACAGAACAACAGATCTCCAAGTGCTACACCAATTGCACAATGAAAACTTGCGAAAGAAGCCACACCACACCCCTGATAGCAATGCAAACCACACAGGTATGACATACAGTATTGAAAACTTACCTCAATGAGCTCATTTCCCCTACTTCTGTTGAATTTGTATATAGTCAAAAAAGTTGCAACGTGGTGTTTACTGCACTCGAGAAAAATCTTTGCTCTTCAGGGCACATTCTGTCTCTAACAATAATTAAATTATGTCTCATTCCAGGCATTATGATGCCCATGGCCCTATTATTCCATCAATATCACACATCACTATTTGAATACTTATGTAAACAGATGATTTTAATTTGTATTTATAAAGCCCTTAGATTGTTGTTTGTTGTTTTCTGGGGTTTAACGTCCCAAAAACAGTTCTGATTATGAGAGACGCCATAGTGGAGGTCTCCGGAAATTTCGAAAGCCCTTAGATTCAACCATCCATTCAGCTCATCCATACTTTACTCATCTTTGTGCTGTACAAATGTAACTGCAGGTCATTTTAATCTTGTACCATGTAATAATGCATGTGGTGAATGTATCCTAAACTTCAGAGGAATTACCACTTAGAACAGACTCCCAGCGGGAATCATTAACTCTATGGATTTCACCGGTTCCCTGAAACAATACTGGAAAGACAATACTATTCGTTTTCTTTATTGAAGACAGAGTGAATAATAAATTTTCTCATAATTCTGTATAAAGTGATGAAGTATACTGTTGATGCTTATTCTGTGTACTTACAGTGATACAACAATATTGTATTATAGTATGTATGTATTAATTTAGTCATATTTCCCCGATTGTGCTCATTATGCACATATTGTCACGTTAAAAATCAGTTCAGGTTCAATCATTAATTGTACCACATGTTTCCTTGGACATAAATTCACAGTGGTGCACATTCCAAAATTGAGATGGCTCTATTTCTTGTATGTCAATATCGCCCCCACCATAATCTCAGGTACTCTGATTCATGTTAGTTTTAACATTAACTTACTTTTCATTTATTTGTGAATTCAACATCAACATCTCTGTTTAAGCTATTATTAGTATTGCTGTACTTCATTCCGTGCTGTTCTAGGATTTGCTAGGTATCTATTTATCAGACCGTCAACTAGCCTTTCACTATAGGTCCAACAAGTGCCCGTAATCTATGTAAATAATATGACAATAAACATCTGATTTGAATTGTCATCTGTCTTGGTTCATGTTCCTTCCCTGAATGCTATATAACACTGACAGTGTGCATGCAATTCAGAATATATGGCATACAGTAGAAGAGCAAGAAGGCAAATGGCAGTCCAAACAGTGTAATTTTCGAAAATGTTGCTGATGTAGTTACCTTGCTTGCATTGTTATAACCTCTTCTGCAAGACCCAAATTTATCATATAAGCGTGCCAACGCAGCTTTGATACTGTGATGTAAAACTTACTTTAAGTGGGCCATCAGCAATGTCTCACCTACACTTTTTGTGCAAGGCACACTCAAGGTGTCAGACTATCACACCGCGAGTTTTGTGTAGCTTTGACAAAATTAGGCCTATCATTATGTCTCACATGATGCACATTGTGTGTGATTGTCCAGCTGGTCAGGAATGCATGCTGACTCGCTCGAACTAGATAAATGGGCCTATTGTTACCCTGTATCGTTCCACGAGCAATGGTTCAGTCCTATCACACTTTCACTTCAGTGAGAGTATGATAGCAGACCACTAATGCGTCAAGGTGGTGGCAACTTCTTAGAAGGTGGATCCCGTGAGCTTTTTCGTACAGCTACTTTTCACATAGTATAAAACTGTGCTCATCAACTAAACAGTTGCAGCCGTGAGCCCTTCCAACCATGTTGTGTGTCTCGGGAGACCAAAAAACTGACTTTTATGAACTATACTTCATACAGCTTTCAGTACTTATATAATGTAAGCACTAAAACTGTTCAAAAAGCATACCTGACCTAGCTGGCAAAAGGTACTGATGAGCGAAGCTTTAAAATGGCTTGCATCTACTCCAGCTGCTAATCTTTCATGTTTGGTGGTTGCAGCAAGCTTGAGACGAATGTGAAAAACAATGTCAGTTGGCAGCAAGCAGTGTCCTCGCGTGCCTTTCTTTTGCCCACTGACCTTAACTTACTACAACCCACCAAGAAACAAGTTTTTCTAAACCACACATTAAAAACATAGAAGTGATGATGATTAGCACGTTTTTAATGGTACAAGGGCCAGGCTTGGCCAAAGTACGCTGAGTGACCAAAAGATTAAAATTTCAGAACCGCATATGACACTTGACTGTAGAAAAGCCTAAAAGAATTTGATAGTGGGATGTAATATGGCTGTAAAATGGCCTAAAATCAAATCAAATCGCTGTAAAGAAGCGTAAAATGGTACGTCCTATGAAATTATTGATGGTGATAGATGGCATGGTCTGTGGTGTTAAAATGCTAGCATAAAATTAAATGCTGGGGCTTGTAAAGGTATGAATATGAGGAATGCTACAGAGGCATAGTGCAGATTCATTGTGACAATACATGGTTCCCTAATGTGCACCCCTTTCTAGGTACAGGGTCATTTTTACACTTCGCTACCATCAAAATAGGCCCACAATGGCCAGTAATTGAACCCATGCACCCAAGCTTATATATGCTAACCAACACTGCAGTTAATCTGTTAATGTTCATAGTAATATTAGTAGTAACAACTGATGAGCACCTTCCATCCCATGCCTACACATTCTGCTTTGAAAGAAAAGAAGTCTGCACAACTTTTCACTAGCTTGGACTTGTTCAATGCAACCTTGTGTCTAGCAGTAAAACAGCCCAGCAGTTTAATTATCACTGCAAGCTCCAATGAGGCACGAACATATGAACAAACAGAAAACACACCACTTTTGCTACAAATGGCACATGCATTATTCAACACAGATAGAACATAAACAGATAGCCTTTCTTAAATGGGAGACATGCATGCCAAGAGAGATAGCAAATCTACTTCCTCCTGAATACATTTATTTTCATGGCTTTTCGCTGCCGCCTCCTGCCCTACGGTTTCTTGAGCTTTATTGCACAACTGTTTTACAGCGGCCGCAGTTTACAACGATCCCCCGCAAGCCCACAGCACCCAGACATGTCTGTTTATCTCTCCAGCAGCTCACTGGAAACCTGCCAGATGGCCAGTTTTGCACAGGCTCATCTGGCAGTTATGACATGCCATGCGTATATGGAGACGGCGAGCGGGTACTGAACAGCTTGCCCGCAAATGCGCGGCATGGATTTGTTTGGCAAGCCTCTGTTTGTTTACCTGCCTCAGCGCAGGGGTCAACTACGCCCCAATAAACACCTTTTATGAGGTTGGTTCTCGTCTATGCTTCACGTATGCAGCTGAAAGGTATGGGTGCTCCTTGGAGCAAGACCAACAAAGGAAGGAAATTTCAGAACGACAAGACAAGCCAAAACACACACTAACAACGTCATTCCACTTGATCCTGAAGTGAATACTAAATATTAGCATCTGTCGTTTGTTGTGACAATGCATAGTGTAGAATTCTTTTGTGGTCAAGCTGACAGCTGCTTTGGTGGCTCTGTCTGTTTCGTGCATTTTGTATTTCAGTTGTTTATGGCTAAGTAAACACTGCTGCTGTTACGCCCAGCGCGAGCAGGGCTACATCAGGAGGCAAAACTCCTTTTGTCCTGATCGCGGGCAATCCCTTGTATTGTCCGAAAAATGAATAAATAAATGAAATGAAATGCTGTGTTTGTACTGTCAATCACTGCTAATACTGCCAAAGGCAGACTCTGCCCAATCAGGATGTATATTTTGCTTTGCACTAAGCTAACAGGTTACGCATGTCAGCTCATTAAGAGGACAACTGTCGCACTGACATATGAGCATCGAAAGTTCCTTGCCACTGTGAGTGGAGAGAACAATGATGCAGCAAAATTAATTCAGAAAGGTGCTCTGCTGATGTCCTTCAATGTTTGCGTTTAAAATAAGGCTTCAACCGTCCTGTCAATAATCTGAGTTCATTAAAAACACCGCATGCAGGAAACTGTGAAAAATAAAGCATAACTAGGAGATTTGACGAACATTTGTAGGAAAAAAGACGTCAGCATCAGAAGTCATAAAAATTGAAATTTGTATGCCTGAAGTTTCCTTTGCCAATTTCTGACCATGTTTTGGTGTCAATGAAGCTAAAGAGAAAAAATGGCTTTAGCTTCAGAATGCTTATATCCATTTACTCTGTAACAAGAGCAACTAATGAGTAAATTATAAACTGCAGAATATCCCTGAGACAACTGCATGAAAACATGGACGGATCTAGTTAGCTGTGCGCATCCACCTGAATTTGTTGCCAACTATTGTTGCATTCAGGTTGGATGTTACGTTGGATTCAACTTTGTATTGTCGAATCTCATCTTTGGCTGTGAACAAAAGCAAAGGACAGCAAGTTGACACGGTTGAAACTCAGTACTGACATGCTTATGCGATGCAAGCCTAAACAACAAGCTGTACTGCTCTATCGCAGCAGTGGTCACAAAGGTTTTTGTCTATAGACAAGTCGGCAAATACCATTTCTTAATGAGAGACCATCAAAGAGATACTCGCACAGGGCACATACTTGTCACATTCATTCTTGTACGCTCTCGCTTATATATATATATATATATATATATATATATATATATATATATATATATATTACACATATTTAAATTCATGAGTTGTGCACATAATACCAATGGCAGCTCCTACAACTCCACGTGTGTGCTGCCCGGGGCATGCTAAAGCATTTCCGATTTAAGAGCGTAGGGACATGTACATAAAAGAACATCGCAGTTTACTGCATACTTCCGTAATCAAGTAATAATTTTCTGTATTTAAGAAACAAAATAAAATGCACGGGACAGGACAGTACCGTAGGTACATAGTTATGCACGTTGGCTATAAGGCTAAATTAAATCCCACTACATTATGGTAAGTTTCTGAAGAGAGTGCATTGCAACTTATTAACTACGGAAATTGCTCATCCACAAAACAAACCTTCCTGTCTTATACGAGGATCTTACAAAATCAATTCTTCAGCAAACCATTAAATGTACCCTGCACCAACAATCCAAAATTATTGGAACTGTCAGCACCCCCTCCTCAATAAGTGCATGAAGTAACAATTCCAGGACAAGAATCCCCTGGTGAAGTTGCCAATTGCAGTGATAATAATAATAATAAATTTCTTTAGTGTTTCACATGCAAAAACCAGAGTATGATAATAAGGCACGTGCGTAATGGGAAAGGTCTGGAGTAACGTGACCCCGTGGGTTTCTTTAGCACACACATAAATCTAAGCATCCACGGGCGTTCTTTTCTGCATTTCATCCCTATCCAAAATGTGGCCAACGCAGCCAGGATTTGATCCCGCAGCCTCAAGCTTCACAAGTCAACACCCCATCCACTATGCCAACAAGGCATGCAGTTACAGCTTCTGGCACGACCAGGAGCAACGAGAAAAATTCGAGGAGCAGGAAAACTGTCCAAGTACTCACCTTCGTGACCAGCCATTCTCCTGAACTGCGCCTTCTGAAGCGCTGCGCCTCCTGCCTTGGGGGAGGGCAGGTGGTGTCGAGAGCACAGGTCTGTCACTGCCGACACCGGCGCTGTCTCGGACACACCTCGAGCCTATGTCACCATTGGGAACACAGTGTTTCTTGCTAGCAGTCCCCGACACGACATCTGGCGATGCCTCGCAAACCCTAGCCAATGAAATATCCCCGACAACGGCTTTGCTAGCGACCAGCGTCCGCACTTCCTCCCTCCCGTTGCAGCACGGCAACCGTTTTCCATTTTCTCTCGGCAGCTCAGTAGAAGGAGTTGTCGGCTGCGCAGTGGATGACTCGACAAGTTCCGCATCATTAGAACGGGGAGGGGAGCCAGCACTTGCGAGCTGTTCTGGCAACTTTCCGTTTTGCAGTGGTTCAAAAATGCTGTCCCTACTAGGACACTCCGGCTTTCTTTCAGACCCGGCGGTGCTCTGGACTTCCAAGATGGCAGCCCCATTGGTATGTGCAAGGATGCCATTGCTCAATGAGGACGTCATTGTCGACACTGGAGAATGCTCCTCAACGGGTCTTGACGCGCAGTCCACCACATCGATGGCAACACTCGCCTCCTGTGCTTCTGGTGATTCAACTGTTGTCGTTGCAGAGCTCTCTAGAGCTTGTAGTCTGGAACTAAGTTCATGAGGCGTTGATAGAATAGGCAACCCTGGCGTTGCTGCAGGGCTCACACCATTAGAAGACTGCTTTACTGGGCTGGACTCTGTTGACTTGGGCGCAGTGTCTGAAGCTCCCGATCTGCACGGGTCACCGCAGCTCGGAACCGGTGCACTCGCGCCATCGTCGGCGACTTTGATGGCCGTCTTTTCACGGTCGTGCGAGTCCCCGTTCGGACTAGAGCTCTGGCAGGCTACTGGAATAACTGCAGGAGTGCATGATGACCTGCGGTGAACAGCTTGCATGAGATAAGGGACATATATGCTACAACAACAAAAGAGGTCATTAATGAAGGGAAAAAAAACTAAATGCTTTCTATCTCTCTCTCTTTTGTTTTTTCGAGCCATGGCATGTGTGCCACGGTGGTTTGGCTAGCCCACAGATGCTTACTTTTAAGACCAGAGAGCACTGATTGACTGGTTATGCTCGAGATTACATGCCACAATCTAGAGTAACTGCAGCACGTTGCAATTTAGCACTAGGGACAGATCGATTTGATGTGGCAGTAGAGTCCAAATTGTAACCATAGCAAGTAAACTCTACATACACACCTAAAGGGGATGAGTGGCTTCAACACAAGCTATCCTGTAGTGGTGTTTATACAAGACCATGCCTGGCAGCTTTGAAGGGGCCAAAATGGACACACACTTCTCATGTGGCGAAGACACAGTAATTACAAAAGACACTACTTGTGGCACATAGCATGGGACACCGAGCTCACTTGTGCACATCTGCATAATTCTCTTGATTTCATGAACACCAAAGTGTGTTATAAGCACATCATCTGCATGTGTGCAGATATACACATGCACATAGACGCTCAACAAACACGGGAATGCACATGACACCAGCTTCTCTATCATGAACTCGGAGGATGACAACTATCATCTTTTAGCCCTTCTCCCTGCCCTCCGTCACACGCCTGCCAAGCCATAACTTGTGACGGGACACCTCTTTAGGCCAAATATGAAAGAAAAGGAAAATAATGTTCTGGGGTTTCATGTACTGAACCACAATACGATTGTAAGACAAAGTATGGAGAGGACTCCTGATTACACATACATTCTTGTCTTTCATCCCCTATGAAATGCAGCCACTTGATTTGGGAACAGAACCCACGCCCTGATGCTACACAGTAAATAGAGACATCCTAACTTAATGTGAACATCAGTGATCAGAACAGACAGACAAACATAACTGAAAGACTGGAACACAAATGTGACCACAGAACATTGTCATTTAGACAACTAAAAAAGAAAAGTTTTTTTTTTTTTGCAATCTTCTGTTGTGATGATACTACTTTTACCACAGCCAAAAGCTGTTACGGCAGGCTCTATCTAACACAAGAACAGCTTCGTTCTAGCCAGCAATACATAATAAATGTTTAGTCTGGACACTGCTTTAATGGCAATATTACACTTACTTCACTATAACCGATAATTCATTATATCCATATTCCTTATACTAGGGTTCAGCTGAAACAATTCTAAATCCATAACCAAGCACACAGGCTGCAGAAATTCTCGATGCTAGTGGCATCTCACCCCGTGGCATCTGATGCGGTGGGGGTGACTTCCCCGCTGCCTTTCCTGCTACCCGGCAGGCTGTGCGGAGGCTCTGCCAATGGATGTGAGATAATTCCATTAGAGCAGATGCCATTGTCCGTCGCCATGGCGGTGGGGGGCAAAGCTGCAACAGCGCCAACGGAGGTGGCAGCCTCTGCACGTAGGAGCCTCCCGCAACCGCTGCTGCCCGCCTACCACCTAACAGCCTGAAAGAACAGGTACAACGAAGGCTTTTGTTATACAGGACGGCATAAAACTTACTGGTCGCTTAGTGCAAACAAGGAGTGAGGGAAGGAGTTTTCAAAACATGGTACACTAGGTTTAGATCATTACCAATACAAAGGCATCAACCTCTCCTTGAATTACATTTATTTAAAAAAAATACAAAGGCATGCACAATCGTCAACATGGAAGCAGTCATGGGCACGTTACCAGTAAAAAGTAACAGTGTTACAGTTACAGTTACCTAAGCCAGAAAAGTAACTATGTTACAGTTACAGTTACTCAGCTTCCAAAAGTAACTTGTTACAGTTACAGTTACTGCTAAAAAGTAACGTCGCTACTTTTCCGTTACTGTACAATGTTCATACACCGCAAACGAAATTATGTGGGTCTTTCAGCGGAAACGTATGAATGCGTGCGGTTAGTTGAAGTTGCTCGCAGCAAAGCGCCAGATAAAAGGAATGGAATGGGACTCACTCAAAAGCCTGACACCAGCAATCGTTGCGTACGCCTCATTTTCTGCAACAACTTTTTTTCTTGATTGTCGGGAATTTATTTTAAAACAATGGCACATCCCACGTGCAGTGGGAATGGAGGAAATGCGAAGCATGCATCAGAAACGTAAGATGGAACTGCATTGTTGTCTCGCTATACTGATTTTGGTACATATGAAGTTAACGAAACGGCCTCAAGAGCACCAAGACTGCGGCATGTAAACCATGCGGCTCATGACACGCATGTCATGATTCTAATGTTATGACCTGTCATTTACGTTCGTCATGTAGTCGTGCACGTGCCATAACAATTTTGGTGTACATCCCGTTAACGAAACGCGTGGCATGTAAATCTTGCCGCTCATAACATGCATGTCATTATTTTCATGTACTTAGAACGTGTCACGTATAGTCGTCATACATTGTTGTCTCGCCATACCAATTTTAGTATATATCAAGTTAACGAAACGGCCGCATGAGCACCAAGACCCTGTCATGTAAATCATGTCGTTCGTGACATGAATCATGATTTTCATGTTATGACATGTCATTTATGTTCGTCACGCAGTCATATTGTGGCATACCAATTTTTTGTATACATCCCATATTAACGAAACGGTCAGGAGACACCAAGACCGTGGCATGAAATCATGTCGCTCATGACATGAGTGCCATGATTTTCATGTTATGACGTCATTTATGTTGGTCATGCAGTCATATTGTGGCATACCAATTTTTGTATACGTCCCGTTAACGAAACGGCCAGGAGAGCACGAAGACAGTGTCATGTAAATCAAGCCGCTCATGACATGCATATCATGATTCATGTTATCACCTGTCATTTATGTTCGTAATGCAGTCATGTTGTGGCATACCAATTTTCGTATACACCCCATTAACGAAACGGCCAGGAGAGCGCAGTCGTAGATAGATAGATAGATAGATAGATAGATAGATAGATATAGATAGATAGATAGATAGATAGATAGATAGATAGATAGATAGATAGACAGACAGACAGACAGACAGACAGACAGACAGATAGATAGATAGATAGATAGATAGATAGATACGCTCAAAGTCGCCGAAGTTCGCTAAGAAATGCCTCGCATTAAAAAAACGAAAAGAGAAAGAAAAAAAAGAAGCCAAGAGATGTTCGTGTCCTGCACAGCATCACGATACAAACGAAGACTATCGCAATACTGCCGAGGCCTACTTTTAAGAAGTGTTGCTGCTGGATATTTTTTAAAAGGAAGTAACTGTAACGGTATTTACAGTTACAGTTACCGTGTAAAAAGTAACAGTGTTACAGTTACAAGTTCCTCTAAGTTAAAAGTAACTGGTTACAGTTATAAGTTACTGAAGAAAGTAACTAGTTACCGGTAACGCGTTACTAGTAACTAGTTACTGCCCAAGACTGCATGGAAGGAAGGAAATAGTAGAGAGGGAGAGGCAGGGTGGTTAGCCAGTGTAGAACAACCGGTATGCTACCCTGCACAAGGTGAAGGGGATGGGGGAGACTGGAAGTTGAGAGAATGGAGGGAGTCATAATATCACGCAGTTATCTGTATTCCTTAGTTTGCTTTTGTTTATGCTTTGCTAATTTTTCATAAGAGGAGTAGCAGTTCTAGAGCATGTGCTGCAAAATTCCGGGGAACTCTTTGCGAGTAATAAAACCGCCGCTGCGAGGTGAGAGTCTTTCCCGTCTGTACCCACATCCCCTTTCATCGGCAGAGTTAATCAACGGCAATTAAATACAACAAAACCCAACAGTTCAGGTTTCCAGAGCTGCTGACATGTCCAAACGAAGCTGTGACACTCACAAGCAGAGCATTCCTTTCAAGGTTTGACTACACTGACCCCTTATATAGTAAACCGTGAAGTTATTGTTCTAAGCAAGCAACCAACAGCTTCATGATCTACTGTATAAGGGGTCAAAAGTCGTACATCGCACAAAAAGCAATTTCATTATACAGCATAACCCCGCTGTTACGTTCCCGGCTGCTGCGTTTTCCTGGCTGTTACGTCGTTTTTGGCCGGTCCCGGCATAGCTCTCATAGGATTCAATGCATTAGGAACCCCGCTGTTACATCGCAGTGTGGGAACGTTCCCGCATGTTATGTCGCGAATCGGCACTCCAAGCAGCCACTGCCAACGGAAATATTGACTTTTCACGTAGCTTGACTTGGCTTGACTGTAGAATTAGCTGCACAATGGGAGACGTCCATTACGTTTCTGGCTCCCGCCAGCAAAATTATGGCACAATGATGCTAAACTGTTGGTGACGGAATCGCGACCAGTGATTACATTTCCATCGATGATGCCGTTGTCACCTCTGAGGTTTTCTCTGTCGTAGCTGAGTCTGCCGATGTGTGCACTGAAAACGTTAGCACTGAAATAAAATTGTGTGCCGATCACCACTTCTCTCATTTTTCCATTTTTCCTATTTCTTAGCTCTTACGTTTCCCGGATCTTATGTTTATTTTCTACGGTCACCTGAAAAACGTATCAGTGGGGTTCTACTGTATCTGGCATTTGCTAAAGAAAAGCATTGATGTAACACTGTAATAGGTACGAGCAAAGTTAAACTCATGACACTCATTTTCACAATGTTGGGGTCTATTGTGTTTGAAAAGTGAGTGGTTGCACACTGGATTGTTGGTACTTCATGATGAATCCAGTGTTGTACAGTGCAGTTGCTACACAATACATTTCTTTTGCACCTGTTCTGTTGGAACTAAGTAGCAAAACTGCACCTGCAGTTTAATTTGGACGTTCTGAGAAGTTGAACAAAGCTTGATGTTGAGCAAGTTGGTGCTTAAATGCCATAGTGCAGCTCCCTGAAGAATAAAGACACACAAGCAGAAAAAGAAGAGATCTGTTTGTTCATATCTGTGTTCTTCATGCTGGCTCCTGACATGAACTGTCTCTGCTTGAGTGTGCCTGCTTAACTGAAATCACCAGCTTTAATTGTGCAGAGACACATAAACAAATTAACTTACAACTAATCATTAATGTATTTCTTGCGAATAAACAAACACTCGCCAAAGTTGCAACGAAAAAGAAGAATTTATGACGTTTCGAGACCACTACGGGTCTCTTGTTCACATACCTGTATGTGAACTACGGGTCTCTTGTTCACATACCGGTATGTGAACAAGAGACCCGTAGTGGTCTCGCTACGGGTCTCTTGTTCTCATACAGGTATGTGAACAAGTCTTGTTCACATACAGGTATGTGAACAAGAGACCCGTAGTGGTCTCGAAACGTCATAAATTCTTCTTTTTCGTTGCAACTTTGGCGAGTGTTTGTTTATTCGCAAGAAATGTATGCCCCTCGCCAGACGGTGTTCCGTCGGACCCTGGACTAGAATCATTAATGTAGTGTCATACAGCACACCAAATTTCCTTTTTTGTATGAAGTGAAAGAGTGGTACCACAGACTCAAGGAATCTGTGCAGCTGCTATATGGAAGTCATGTTTAGAATAAATAAACTTGGCAAGCTATTAACTTATAAACATGAATGCTACGCATCATGCCATCATGTACACTGCTGCTCTAACAAGGCAACATAGTATGCTTGTCATATGAAGCAAAAAGGGCAATTAGTCTTGGATTTGTAAACCATCCCTCACTGCTCATTAAAAAAATTATAAATCCCTACATATGCATTGCCTTCATATCCCACATTTCTTAATGTAGGTCTCCAGCACTTAGTTCCTGGTTTTCATCTTGTCTTATGAGTATTTCACTTCCGTACTGCTAGGGTTAATTCACACCCAACCAATATGAATATTCAGATAAAGGAACACTAAAGGCAAGTATTAAGTCAATGTGCACTGTTGAAATATCATGCAGGGAACGTCGTAGTGCGTGTTTTGTGCCTGGAAAATGGCTAGCTTGAGAGAAAATCGTATTTAGGTGAACAGCATGCCATTAGAACTGTTCAAACTGCCTACCTAACCAAGTACATGGACGTATGTTTGCCATTTTCTATATTTACTGGCCATCATTCCAGCCAGCTGTGCATGAGACAGGGGCAGGCAACAGAGACGGAGGGTTTTGCTACTGTTAGAGTGCCTTGATGGTCCTCCTTGCTGCCCAGGAGAACAGTGAGACACTCCGCAGACCTGGAGAAGCCCGTTTCTACGATGTCATAGCCAGCCCCGCAGCATACTGCTGGCTCGACTATGTTACCGCACCAGGTGTTGAGAATATCTTGAAGGTGGTGCAAGCTTTTTCATGCCCTTCCCCAAGTTTCTCCATGAACACAGTAGTGGTGTAGATAATATTCATGTTTCAGACGTTCTCAAGCACTCTCATCATCCTAACAAAAACAGTTGTTTTCCTTTAGTGTTCCTTTAATTTGATAGCATCCAGAGGCGTTTCTGTGGCCCTATTAGTTTAGGTTTCTACTAATTTTGGCCTAAATCTAGCCCTCACTGAGTATTTCAACATTGGCCAGTTAGTCCCATGTGCGCCTGACATAAATGAATTTACCCCATTCCTGGACTGCACAGGACCTCTAACGTCACTTCTCGTAGTCACTGGAAACTATATATTACAATGCTAGTCATCCCAAGCTCAGTTACTATCTCTTCAACAGTTTCCTAGCTTCAAACCATAAGAATCAGGTGTTTGTCACACCCCCAGGAGGGTATTTTAGAATCAGGTAAATGTCACTGCTAGATTAAGGAATGATGTAGTATTTCAGTGCTTTTTAAAGACGATAGACCTTCAGCTGCTTAACGCGAAAAGACTTGGTTTGTCTGTCACTCGACTCAACCTCCCGGCCAAAACCAACTCAACTGCATGGTCAAGACCAAACATACAGGGTAACACAAGTTAATGTTATACAGTACAAAGAAAAGCTCAGGGCTATTTGAGGTAAAATAAACATACATGACCATGATCTACAGCACCCTCTTAATTAAGAATACATATTGGACTGGTTTTTGTGCTAAAATGAACATGTTAGAAATGGCATTGAAGAGACGCTATGTGTTAAAAACAACCCAACAGAAGCTGCCGACCAGTAGCTGGCTTTAAAGCCAACAGTAATAGAAGGTCACAATAGACAGCGCAAGGGGAGGGTGAACGCGGAAAATTTGAACTGAATTCTGCAAAACTTCTGCTGCACCATCAGGAGAGGAGTGGGAGTGGAGGGGAAGAGCATGAGAGGTGGGAAGGGGAGAAAAGAGGGTGTTACATATCAGGGGCAGCGGAAAATTCGAAGCCATTCGAGGGCGGCAGAAAATTCGAGGCATCAAAGCAAGGAGATATGTGGACATTTCCTTCTTCAATTCTCCCTTGCAACTTCAGCACATATAGTTGAACCCTCTTAAAGAGATATGCACCAGGAAGCGGTTTCTGTCCCTTATATGAGGGGTCTCTTATAAGCAGGGTGCAGTGTTGTCATTTTCTGGCTAGTCCTTATTTCGATATGGGCACTCTGTATTATACAACTAAACTGAACATAAAAGAAGGCTACAGCTCATTGCCAAAGGCACCAACTGTGTAAATGTTCAGCGACTTGCTTGGTCGACCGTGTCACTCTGAACACTATCCATGATTTCTCCATCACAACTTCCTCACGTTGCTTGGTTATGATTTCTCTTCGTTTTCATAATCAATCAATTGTGGTTAGCCAACAGTGCTGCATTTAGAGCTAAAATATCTTAAAATATCTACTACGAGCAAGACTGTTCACCAAAATTGAAGAGTAGTTTGCCCTCTATCACGAACTGTCCTCAGTAAAGTGTCGGCTGCAAAAGAGGTCCAAATAATCAGAGAGATAGAGCAGCCAACCATGTCAGTAAACTATCTCTCTTAAACCAAACTGTCTCTTACATCAGCATCCCTTATAAAGGGGCTCAACTGCAAATATTTCTATTAGCAATGCCTGTCACATTGAGCTTAAGTTATTTAATGTCGACTATATACACAAAGATGTTGCAAAATGGAAAGCATGCATTCTCACCCGGGGTTTAAATCCTTTAAAGAGCACTGGCCAGAACTTTGCGCCTTCACTAGTTTGCTAACAAGCGCATTCAGTTTCCCGGAATGTTGCCTCTACCAATAGGAATGACACTGCACAAAAATGTGCATGCGCAGCGGGTGTGAGGTACAAGCGGCAAACTATGACATGCACACATGCGTGCCACACATGCCGCAAATAAGGAAGCCGACGTGATTCAGGGATGTACGACAGTTGACCCTGCAATTTTTAAAGCTCTAGACAAATGATTTGGAAGCATTCCGCTCACTATATACGCAATATTGCATGTCATGTTGCATGTAGCAGCATGCCTGTGCCTCCTCATACGGTTTCATAACAAGACATCCGAAAATGCGCCCAACAACCGAAAATTGGAACACCGTCCTGGAATTTCCGTGTGCTCACAGACAGCTTTCATAGCAACACCAATGAAAAAAGGCAAGTGCGACGTACGAACGTTAAAATTCCTATATAAAAAACAATTGCGGAAAAAGAAAAGTTCGCGCTGGGGAAACCATCATAAACTATGAGTCAACCGGAAAATGAAATGTGCTCGACATGTCAGCCGGGATGACAGCGGTCTGACCCAACTCATAGGCTCACTAGACATACCTATTCTGCAAAGAAAGAAAAGGAGATCAAAACAGTTCAGTTGCCACACTGCGGTGTCAGACAGCATGACTAAGTGCCATCCTTTTACTTCCTCATGTTATTAGTTGCTCAAACCAGCTGCCACTCTAGTAAAAAAATGATAAGGAATTCTGAAATATCCACTTGCACAGTCATGCACCATACCTAGTTTGCATACTTTTTCAGCACACAAAGGTACTCAGCTTTCTCCTTGCTTATATGTTCCGTTCTATTATGAAAGACACTTTTTTTAATTGCAGTCCCCCTCTGCCGTTTGTACTTGTTTCCCTTGAACCTTTGTTACAACTATGAGGCAGGTATCGTTTAACGGCAGCATTTAATGGAATGATGTGAAGTGCTAAAGTACTTTCCAGATGAGACAACTAAGTTTTCTGCGTTCTATCCAAGCGGAACAAAAACAAGACATTTAACATTTTGTCTAGCACAGTGGCCGTGATGGTGGTACAATAAAACCTTGTTATAAAGAAGTTGAACGGCGAGCCGTAATTACTTCGTTATAATCATTAGTTCATTATAGCCAATTTCCAGGTCACCTATGGAAATTTCAGGGGGAATTGCAATTGATTCGTTATATCCAATAGTTTGTTATATCCGGGTTCGTTATAACGAGGTTCTACTGTATTATGTTCTCTCGCAAAGCCACCACGGCTGGGATTGAGCCTGTTTCTTTCGAGTCAGCAGTCAAGCACCAAAAATCACCAGACACCATGGCAGCCCTCATCCTCACAAGCCCCCTTTCTTTTTCTTTATTGTTACACCATACACTCAAACTTTGCTGTAACAAAGCTCATCATGGATTGAAATAGTTTCGTTAGATCAGACAATTTCCTACATATGTAAGTTCACAACAATAGTTTTTATGGCAGTACTATTTCCCTCTCTCAGTATAAACAACAATCTGTGTTCAAAAAATCAAGATTTCAGCATACACTTGTCTTAAGACTACTTTTTATAAGTCTAGATGACACAAAAAGAAAGACTGCATCATCACGAAATCATAGGAACACTTAGCTTATCAGTGCAATGGGCACAGGTGTTCTTAGATAAGACAGCCTTTTTAGATAAAGTAGGTGTGAGGACAATGCATTTTTTTTCCTTAGCCATGAAAAAAGAGACCACAGAAGGTGATCAAGCTGACAGCATTCATTGTAAGTGCCAGACACTAGGTATCAATGATAACACCATGCATTCTTGCCACTTTCACCCAGTTTATCTCTATAGATATAGCTAGTACACTACCCTGCTTCTCTGTAATATTCCCCAAAAACCTGCTAGAAAGAATTTCACAATACTGAGACCGATCCTTGCACTCAGAAGTGCACTAAAATGAGTACTAAATCTTTAGGTTTAATATTCATAAATATCTATGTTATCTAAAAAATACAGATATCTGTGCTATAAATAAGTTATACCTGCAAATGTCTAATGTTAGTATTCATAAATAACTATGTTTTTTCTGTATAGTATGTGGCTTCGCTGGATTAATGAACTTGGTGTCTGCCTGTGATGCATTTCCTTTCTTACCTATCCACCTGTATGTATTTACCAATTAACGGTTAAATTTTAGAACATAATATATTAATTATGGAGACAAAGTAAATGCTCTAAATGGGAACAAGCAAGCGCGGATGGAAAATAACAAACATCAACATGGATGTCCTCGCAATGCCCATGCGTGCTGCAAGTCTTTTTCATATCGAAATCAAATTTACACCCCTGCCATCCACAGCACGAAACATGAAACATGTGCAATGGCAACGTTAATGTAAAACATTTTTCACTGCACATGGCTTCTGCGTAACATGTGTGCTGTGCTAAAATGCTATATCAATGGAATCGCAAGACGCAATTTTCACGAACAATTCGAACTCTGTAAGAAAAACAGTTCCGCACCATTAAACTGCTAGCTTCACTTCTCAGCAATCGCAGGGACAACAACAATAACATGCGCAAGCATTTAATCACGCAGGAAACACTTATTGCACATTGTGCAATGGTACGTTCAACCGCTCACGTTTTCTGCGAGCGAGAAGAGAACTTCCCACAAAAACACAACAGGAAAAACAATTTTAATAGCTCCGCTCTCACGTTAAAAGGCTGAAAGCGAATCTCTGATAGCGATCGTTTCATCTAACATGAATACGTATAAGTCTTGCAACTAGCCGTCTATGTATACACTTATGTATTGGCCCTTAATTTGCTATTCTATCGCTACTCTAAACGACACATACCTACACCTTCGGGAAAATGAAACGGGAAAACCCGTCTCTTCTTTCTTTCTTATACCTGCTCGCGCTGAGTATTTCCCCGAAGTGTGTAGCCGTGTGTTTCCTATTGCTCGTTTTCTTTTTAATATACAGCTCGCAAGAAATCGTCCAACAGCCAGAGCGGTCACGAGCGCTCTGTGGCGGCAATCTCGGCAAGATATATCTCTCGGGGCAATACGTGCGCGCCAGCCGGAGCACGTCGCATATGTACACACACACGCACGCACACACACACCACATACCATATACCTGTTGGCGCTATCCCCACGGAAGCCCCCCTGAGGGGGGCGCGGTTTCTGATCGTTCGCGGAATCCTGTTTACGGCCGGGGCCGCATTCGCTCGGCTTCGCGAAGCCAAACCACCCCCTTCGCTTCTCGGGAGAAACCTTTAAGCGACGCGCCGAATGGTTGACGCTGCGCTAAGATAGTTGCGAAAGGTTCGCGCTCGGTGCCTTGGCGCGCCGTCGCTCACATCAACGAGCGCAATATCCAACGTCGGGCCTTTAGCGCGTGCTTTCGCTGGCTTGGCGCCAAAAGCGCGGCTGAACCATCTACCCTGCCGATGTAATAACGCGCAAGGAAGCTCCCCACAGCTGACACGCATTTCGCATCTCTTCGTTTTGTTTCATTTCTTTGTCCAGCAGCGACGCTTCTTGGAATCCTTGCTACAGGGTTTAGCTTTGCGGAGAAGACGGCTCAAGGTTGTGCAGAAAAAGAAAAAAGCGCACCGCGCTCCGCGATTCCTGAAACAAGACGCTCTCTTTGACAACAGCCGATGAAGACGTGACGTAAGCCGACGCCAGACATTCCTGCGGAGCGCGCTTTAGCGCGCCGATCAGCTGTGCATGCACAAACAAACGCGCACGGCAGCCCGCGACTGCTTTTTTTGCTTTTTTTCGCTGATGCGCAAATGACGGCTGCATCGTAGTACATTGCAAATGCCACCTCTTCAAGAGATGTCTCACGAGAGCGTACATGGAAAAGAACAATTGCGGAAGCATGTGACGCGATGAAGAAACGACTAGTCTTGCATACCGCAGGTCTTTGTTGATCGCGTAGACGTACATGTACTGTGACTTTGTGCATGTGCACTAGGATGCCCGGGGCCGACGACAAGCAAACACACTACAATTCGCGTTGCTCAAGTCACTGCGAGCCCGAACAATCGTGCCGCACTACCTCGCTTCCGCTTTCGAAAGCACGCTGCCAGTGCATCCTCTACACGGCAGATTTAAAACGAGCTTGCGCATAGTAAAATGATCAACATTCCTACGGTGCAAGTCTCACATTTTTTTTTTGCTGCTGCGCCACCAAGGATACGTAGTTCGATCCAGAGCCAGCAAATATGACCGAAAGCGCAAGCGCCCCGGGGCGCGCTTTCGTGCGGACAACTCGCCTGGTATGCGCGGCCTTCAAGGTCCGGCGAAGTTCAAATCAATTAAAGGGACAGCGCGCGCGCTGCTGCCGGCGCTAACGGGTTTACCACTGCAGCACCGCGGCTCAACGCAACAGCGGCTGAAACGTCAGTGGGATCCCGGTTGCTTACGAAGAAGTCGCGTCACGACCAGGCAAAATTTGGCACACACATCGCAGGCCCGCAAACACCACATACACACAAGCACTCGTCCACCCCGCAGATCCGGGGGTAGTACCAGTGGACAAGGCGCGCATATCCTGCAACATAGGATAGACGGCAGGGCCGACGGTGCGGTAACCGCAATGCCTGCGACCGTTCAACCCTGCGAAGCGGCAATCGTCCGTGTCCTGTCACCAATGCGACTGCGTGAGGGCATTGCACGGCGTCGGCCCCGTTCTGTGTTCTTTCTTTCCCGCACAGCTGATGATCAAAAAAACGAGACCGCGACGTGCGCTGCGCGAGGAGCTGCGCTACTCACCGACGACGGCCCGATGATCGTGTGGCCAGTTGCTGCTAGCCAGGGGCAGGACGAACTGTAGCGGCGGGTGGACGCCGGAAAATCGTAGCACCACGCTGGCTGCTGGCCGCTCCGCACGATGGTCGGGCCGATGCATGGCCGTCCGACGGGCTACACGGCTACACCCCCCTGCAAGGGACGCGAAGCGGCGGCAGGCGCTAGCGACAGCAAAGGCCGTCACGGCGCATGCGCCGGTACAGGCGCTGGCCGGTATAAGTGGACAAGTGAACAGTTGTTCCCTCCTTAATTTGGCGCTGCGTACCACCACTTACCGTGTCTACTTTGTCAGCTTCTTACTTTCGCTTTCACTTTTCCTGATCCGTGGCCGTAGTACAACTAGTACAACTACAAACCTCATTAGTTGACGCTAGTTTCATGTGTGAGTCAAGCGGTAAGTGATTACTCATTCCCTACTTTAGTAAACGTTCCAGTAAAGGAAAAATAAAATAGCGATCACTGCCACCACAGGCGTTGTAGGTGGGCCAGCATGGCCAGCACATGCAAATGCGTGCAAACACAAACGCAGCAAAGTGTTGTCATTTCAAAAGTAAGCTACGCTTGCTAAAATCACGGATAAAATCACGGATAAAATCACGGATAAAATGCCAACTTTTGTTAGCCGTCACTATAAGATTCATTCACTAGTAGACCGTCAACCGTCGAAATAAGAAGCAGTCTTGTAGACCTATATCGACGGTTACAATCATGAACGATTGCGATGGTCTCTGTGAAGAGAGCGCTCTCCCGTCAAATGAGCTTGCCACCGTAGCGCTAAGCCTAACTGTGTGATTCCGCTGCCACTGCTGTGATGTGCATTGTTGTAGTGTCTCATCTTCCTCGTGCTCTCCCTTCCGAGTCAATGGGCAGTCTCGAGCATCTGCGGTAAGCTCGAGCGAAGGATCATTACTCTCTTCCTTTCCAGCGCACATTTAAATTGCACAAAAGTTATCTTGGAGATGGTATCGACTAGTGGGGACACTTTCCCACGGTACGCCGCCGCATCTGTCCTGACTCTGAGCTCGATGCTGGTTGTGCGCTTTTCGTAAAATGAAACGTTACGATTATTTTACCCGTCTGAGGAGAAAACTGAACTTTCGCATTCTCCATTGTTGCGCAGAGAAAGTCATTCGCAGTTTCCGATGCGTACTCATTGTCATCGGAACTAAAGCATTCAGTCTGTTGGTCATTGTTCAGTCCGAAAAAAATGTAGTTACAGTTGCAGTTGCTGCTGTAATTGTTTATGCTGGCTCTTCGGTAGTAAAGAGACTGTTACCTATTTGTCTCGTGTTGACGCTCCCGTAACTAAATCCAGTGTTCTGACTCACTTTGTTTCGCGTCGGAGGCGTGGGAGCGACGTTTAACTGTGCCAACGGTACGCCCTTCCAGCTTTCTTGTTTTTTTGTTGGCAGTGTTGACTGAGACAAGCCGGCGCCAGGAGCTGTCAACCGCGCCGATTCGTTTGTATTTGAGGGATTACGTGCCTATTTTTAGCCTTCGGTTTTCGTTTGCCCTGACCTTGGCTTATCTCCTATGTATCGTGTGCACGGTCAGGCGCCGTGCTGTCGCCAGTGAAAGATCGAGTGCGTGATGTGCGTTCGGAAAAACCCTGAGTGTACGGACACAGTGCCCATTGTAGCGGCTCACCGTCCGTTCACATTTCTCCCGGCGGAACGTAAGCCATCTGCGAAGAGAGTTCTCTCAACGTCGTGGGTGTTGTGCGACCCGGAGGAATTAAGAAAAAGCGGTCATGGCCACAGAAGGCTGCTTCACTGCAAGGCATTCTTGCCACGAGCCAGAGCCAATCGTAAACTCGCAGGGTGCCGGCGGCGTGCAAGTGCTTTGGCGATCACGGCGTTAATTCGATAACTATCGTGGTATGAGCGAGTACGTTCAATAGTTTCTGTCCTGCAGTAAACACTTAGCGTGTTATTTCCGCGTGCGCGCTGCTGGCTTTGTGAGACATGGATCATATTATCTGATCAGTTGTATCGGGAAGCGCAAGCTAGCTGTTTTCATAGGAAGTCGCAGTGACTGAAGATTTAGATTGTTCATTTTGCGTTTATGCCGAATTGTTTTTCGGCGAAGGATCCACCTTGCGAGCAGCCAACTTGTTGCGTAGCTTATTTTATTTTGTATTTATTTTTCTTGTGTATGCCCTCTAGATGACTTGAAAGCATATAACGCTTGATTACTCGTATCCTCACTCAGTTCTGGGTCACTAAACTTATCCTGTTAGCTTTTATGCATATATTGGCGAGCTATGATTTGAAATTACCGTAGTAATAATGACAAAAAGAAAACGAACCATTATTCTGTGGAGTTGCAGTTCACTCATCCAATGGAGTGAGTGCAAGTCATCTATGCTGACAAATTAAGCCGACCTGCAGACTTTATTAATTGTGTTTGCACACCCATTAAGTTCCTTATTTACAAACGATGCACACCAAGGCTCATTTAATTGTCACATCACTTTCATTTGTTTACAACGGCAGACCTCTTCAAACAGGATTATGCATGTGCAACCACGCATCTGTGTATTACCAAGTGCATCAGCAAAATAAAGTAGTCATGGAAGTACTGTGCAATCAAATATTACCCTCAGTACCATAGCGATAAAGAAATATGTATCCTTTCTGGTTGTATTGAGTAGTTCTTTTGAGAAGTTTAGCTTATTTGCTTCATTTTATGCAGAATATTATGGTTCCCAATCTCATTGTTACATATAAAATTTGAAAGCTGGTTTGTATGATAGGTAGCCAAAATCAGTACGTTTCCGTGTATCGAGGATTCCAGAAATGTGTCAGTATAGTATATGTCTTTATTTCAAGTGCAAATCATATGTTGGCAATTACACCAACACTGTACATGAGAATTTTAAACAAACTTTGTAATGACTCTTCTAGGTTGAATCACTTAGGGCAAATGACCTTATACAACTCATCAAATCACCCTACAGGCTGTTGTTTACTATAATAGATCTTGAAATACAGATCACATTAATGGAATTTTATATGAAGCGTGAACAACAAAACTGTTTGAATAAAAATTTAAAAAATAACACTTGTATAAAGGAACACTAAACAAGAAAAGTTTCTGTTGATTTTTTTTTTTTTTTGATATCCAACGGCAGCATTCCTGCGGCGTGAAAGTGCCTAGTAAGCGAAAAAAATGTAGGGGCTAATGTGGCCTTGAATTTCCCGCACGAAGTTGCTGTGACATCAGAGATTGGCAGCACTCTTCGAGAAGTCCGGCTTTAAGTGCATTCCTACTCCACAATACCTTCGCCAAAGTCCAACTCTTGTGCTAAGTAAACTGTTGTGGCTTGAGCCAACTGTGGTGGTGTTTGATATCAGTGGATCTCAGTGAAATTCACTAGGTGCATTCCTGGGCACACTTTCATCATTTATGCAAGAGGCTTCTGAGATGTGCAAATTGCTTACAAATACATTTTTACTTATTGCCTGAAACCGCCCACCTTGGCTTCCGACAATTATTGGCCGCATTGTGTGCTGACATGATTGTGGGCAAAGCAACAGAAGCACAAGTACCATATCATGGCCTTCGAGATATGCACGTGGTGCGCCTGCCGGCACAACAAATCTTGGAGGCTGTGACTGTACCGACATGCTTCACGGCTATGCCACCAGGGCAAAGGCACATGCGTCATCGCACCAGACGAAAGGCAAAGCGATTTGTTTGATGTCCCACAAAGACAGCACCACTTTGTTTGTTTTGGTTTTATGCTTCATTGCTTATTAAGAATTATTTTCCAATTTGCTGAGCACTTCTACTATCTGGCACGTGACAGGAGTGTCTCAGGAACACAGAATTGCCATTACCTTGACATTGTAAAATAATTGCCAGAGTTAACCTTTAAATGGACTGACAACCACTTTTCAGGTCGCCTGTTTCTTTCATTGTAACTGAAAGCTTACGAGTCAGAGTGTCTAATCATACAATGGAAACAATGAAATCGTCGTATAACATATATTTGTCAGAATTTCTTGCCAATGAAGTTTTATACATAATGCGTGTTGCAAACGGTAGCCAACAGCCGACGGATGCTTTTTAACCAGGTTCTGGTTTTAACCAGGTTCTGCCTGGTTTCAACCAGGTTCTGCTGTTAAATGCAAGTTTTCTGTTGCCGTGAGGGCAACCCCACATCTTAGCAGTCAACTTTCTTTACTGCGTAATAAGGAAAGAACAGGGCAGATATGCGTTTTCATATACCAACTGAAATTTTAAGCCCAAGTTACGGTTATCTGAACAGCAGCAGGTGACATGCAGCAGTTTTGATCCCACACCCAGTACTCACGCTTCATCACCAGGCATCACCACATTGTAGTTGCTGCAATTTTCAAACACAACTCCCGAAAGGGTTCTCAATTCCATCACTATAATTCGGGATCTTTCCAAATGCATAAAGGTTCGTTCACACATTGCGGCCATTTGTCGGTCCTTTTAAATGTGTGTCGGGAAGCCATTCTTGTCATTCCCACTCCGCTTTACTAGCAGTTGAGTCACTGAACCAATGGCACGAGTGTTTGAGTGGTGAGCGAAACGTTGTCCTCCCAGGCGGAGGCGGCTGTCCCATCGGCGGTGGAGGCAGCAGCGCGGCTGAGGTGGATGGGTGAGCAGGTGCTGCGTCTCGCGGAGGAAGTGCTGCGCCTGGAGCGGGAGCTGGCCCAGCAGCGGCAGCTGCGCGCACACCAGGCTCAGCGCGCACACGCCCAGGCACAGGCCGTGCGCCTCTGGGTCGCCCAGCGCCTCAGGCAGCTTGAGGAGCACAACACCCGCCTGCAGGCAAGGCCTCTATTTGCAGTCTTCAACGTGGATCCTCGGGAGTGTCTGAAACGTGGCATCATGTGTCAGCCTCACCATCAAATTTAGTAACGTTCTATAGCCTCAGATCAGAAGAGTAATTTGTCACAGGTAGTGGGGCACTGAAAGTGGTGAGAGAGTACGCTTACTTAGGGCATGTAGTGACAGCAGATCTGAGCTGTGAAATTGAAATAACCAGAAGAATAAGCATGGGGTGAAGTGCACTTGGCAGGCATTCCCAAACCGCGAATGGCAGTTCACGAATGCTCGAGAAGAAAGTATATAACAGCCGCATGTTGCCACAGTACTTCGCTGCAGCACAGAAACCTGAAGGCTCTAGAAGAGGGACCAGCTTAAATTGAGGAGGATGCAGTGAACTATCAAATGGAAAATGACAGGTGTAACATTAAGGCACAAGAAGAGAGCAGAGTGGGCCCAACGTTTGCCCCTTTGCTGATCAGCTTGAGGATCTGTCTTTCCCAGAATTCAGTACCATCCAATTCATACACAATCCAATTCCATTCAACTCGGCCCCCAGTTTCTTCCAATTATTGCTTGTGGTCCATTGTGCAGGAACAGAATGAGCGGTGCAACGAGCAGCTAGAGGAGCTGAGACGGCGACTGGCACAGCTGAGCGAGCAGCTAGCAGCCAGTGCCCCACCCGACGACGACGAGGCTCCACCTGCTTACACGGCCGCTGTTTTGCACCCCACGGTAGGGTCATCTCATACAACATGAACTGTTTATGAATGTTTTCAAACTGTTTCTGTCCCTTGGTCACACCTGTAATATGGTAATCCAAAATAGAAGAGAGGCTCAGAGGAAGATGGATGCTTGAAAACAGTGAACAGATAGTCAAAAACGACGCACAACAGGGAACGTTGCTGAAGCCAACGTTTCGGCAAGTGGACTCGTCTTCGTCATGGAAGACGTCCTGATGGTCCACATGCCGGAACATTGGCTCCAGTGACATTCCCCATTCTACATCGTTTTTTAATGATCTTCAATGCGGTATGAGTGTAGGACGAGGCAATCTTGGTGCAAAAACATTATATGCTGTATGGAGCGGAGAGTCCGTTGCCCATCCAGTGAGCAGCATTACACTGAAATCTAATTATAACAATTTCACTCTCGCACAGAGGTAGCTTCATTATATCCAATAATTTACTATAAATGTATGTTAACTGTTTTACCGCCAGTACTGCCTTGTTCAATTCATCATTACCCCATTTGTTATATCAAGGTTCGAGTGTACCGCCTCACGGCAAGAAAACACATGACCAGTTGATGATGTTATGTGATAACATTATTTGATGACACAGTGATGTCACGACTAATGTCATGCTATATGGTCATCAGAAAGGGATTGATGTCACTATAGTTATCACGCATGCAATATTACAGTATATCTTTCAGCGGCATAGCAAAGCTCATAAGTCACTCTCATTATTTTATTACGTCTGCAACCCGGTTTTAGGCCCCTGTACAGCCATGTTACATCGTCATAGCGAGCCATGTCACTTTACTCATTATTTGAAACATCAAGTGTGTAAGACCATCGCTTGGTGCCCTTTGGCCATGACTGGCCCTTGCGCCATAAAACACAACATATTGTCATAGTCGTCGCACAGACATGCCATGCTTTCATGCCGATTGCATATAAGGAGACGTAGATGTCTCTCTGCAAATTCTTCTCTACTGTCCCAGTTGCTCATATGTTCTTGCAACAGGCCCAAGAATGAGACTGACAGTGTCTGATGGATGCCACTTCACAGTCCATCAGCTCCTGGAGATTGCAAGAAACATCAGGGCTCACAATCTAGAATGATCCTGACACATTGAATTGGTATAAAGCTAGACCTTCATTTAGTAAACGCGGTTTTTACAAAGCAGATATGACAGATTTGGTTCTGCAAAGTGAAAGTACACCTGCATTGCATTTTATACTCAAAGTATGCAAGGTGCAGGTGACATTAACAAAAAGAATTGTGTTTAAATCCATGCAAGGCACAATGCTTGTGACATACCAGCAAAGGGTGCATTCACTCACTTTTAGTGAATGCACCCTTTCTTCATTCATTCACTCGCATTAGGGGCTGGCTGTTGTGATAAATGACATCTGAATGATATGCTTTTACAAATTGTATTTTGTACTGTCAATGTGTGACTGTATATTCACTCTGTTTAGTTCTCATCTGTGTGCTTCCTTGCTGGATGCTTCTCAGGCAGGTGAACCTGTCAACCAAAATGTGCACATGCGTTGAGAATGTGCAGATTGGTCATGCTGACATTTTTGCTGCTGGGATACAAATTTCCAACATCCATGCAACAAATGATTGCTACAGACATTAAAGGAACTTAGTTTGCTTATAGGCTTCCTTACTTTTATGGATACCGTATTAACGGAGCCATTGACAGCAGTGGCAGAGCTGGTAGCTATGTCTTGTTGTCTTTTATGCAAAGTACACTTGAATTTTTTTTTCAATTGTCACGGTTGAAGGAAAATAATGAAAATACCGCAAGTTAAGGGTTATCTCACTGTCAGTGCAAAGACATAGAGTGTTAAGTGAACATCATACGTCACAGCAACGTTACTAATTTTATGTGATTTCAGTTAGGTTCTTTATCAACAGGTGGCAGTATAAGCGTCACCGTGCACACATACCGCTGTGGTAACCTGGTATCTGTAGATGTAAACAAGTATACGCACAAACTAAGATTCTTTTTTCCGTGGATTTCATGTGCAGTGTTATAGCGTTGGATCTCTCATTGAAATAACACACTGCAAACAAAACTCAGTTTGCTTCGATGTATTGCAGCCCACTTACAATGATATTGACAAAGCCAGAAATGTCCATCATTAAACCAATTATTGTTGTATCTGGCCAAGGAAAAGCTTAGAAACCTAAAAAAAAATCATTGTTATAAGCGATATGTCATGATATTTGATATTGTCACAAGTGCATTAGGCTGCATATCTCGTAAATTGCTGCAGTCTCCATGTTTGTTTCACTTATTGTTTATTGTTGTTGCACTGATATCAGTTGCAATACTATGTGACATTCAACATGTATGGTAACTTGTAAACATACTGTGCTCTGTTCATCCAGCATAGTACTACAGGCAAAAAGGTATAGCATTTATTTTTCTTTTTGTCACCTTGACTTCTACAACCTTCTAAGTGCTAAGTATTGAAAATGGAGCGACATGTACTGATTTTGCCTTCATATAAATTATTTATAGTAAACACTGCAGCACAATAGTTATGCCATTAGGGGTCACTCAAGGTATAATCTTTGTCCTGTCTGGGATTATGATGACGCCATTCTGAGTGGTTCCTATGGTCTCCCCGTACTCTCAAACTTCAATTGAACAAAGTAAGTCTGAGTTGGTTCCTCAACAACCCCAGTATCTAAAACATACATGCTTAAAAAGAATATTGGCCGCAGTGGCAGAACATTTTTAATCATGATGTTCATTTGTGAATGCCAGCCCACATCCATTGCTAGGAGTCATGCATTTCCTGTGACTGTTCATGCAGAGTTGTCCCGGAGTGCGGTTGGAGCGGAAGCGGTTCCGGGAAGTGACCACCCTCTCCTCGTGCAGTTCCATGGCCTCACCCGAGGAGGACAGCACGGCCCACAAGGGGTACGCATCTTGTCTCTGAAAATGAGCCTGTGTCTTTATGTGTCGCGACACAACCCAGAATTACAGCTAGCTGCGACATGTGCCTGAACAGTGGTGCAGTAAAATTTCATTTTCAGAGAGACTGTTGCTAGAGGCACTCAGCTATAAGAGACGTTTGAAGATGGTGTGGTGGGTTGTTCTGTCACCGCTGTTTTCACCCATTTTTTTCGTAAGACTGCCATAGATGGCGATACCGATCCATTTTATTAGTTCAGAAAAGGAGCACATGCATACAAGGCAGCTGTGACGTATCGTATCCTCAACCGCAAAGTATATCCGTTGAGATTCGAAAGTGCTGTCGCGTAGGCGTGGATCATTGATGGTGATGGTGGTGGCTAGCAGGTCGCGCCAGCTGTCATTCAGCGAAAAACGTGCTGGCCACGGTGGCACGTATTTCAAATTGACCATGGTGGATGTGATTTGCATGTGAGTTAACGAGCTCTGTAATGGAGTTTTATGGGGTTCGGCTGGACTGTGCCACTTTGTTCTAAATACTGAAAAATTCAAATTTACAAGGTTTAAAGTAAGAAGCTTTTACTGAGCAGTAAACCTAACCCTAATTCGTCTAAGACCAAATTCTTTTGCATGCACGGCTGATTGTTACTGTGCCCTACTTGAAGCCACAATGCAAAAGTGCAGAGCTCGCATTTGGTCCAAACCAGAGAAAGTGTGTCCCAGCCAAAAATGCAGACAATCACAGGCTGGAAGAGAAACAAATCTGCTACCAGCAAATAAGGCACACATATGCCAAGGAACAGCCAGGCAAGCTGACCTCACTGACCTTACGCCAACAAGAGAAGTTGCAGGAGCCGTATTTGTCCAGCATTTTACCAGTTCTCGGTCATGCTCCGGGGTCAAAGGTGGTAGTGCCCCTCATAGAGCTCTTAGCTGGAGCACTGCGCTTGGAAAAAAACCAGTGTAATGTGTTCATGCGCTGGCGCATACAAATTTTTGGGAGGAAAACTCACGGTCAATGACATAAAAAGTTCCTTGCTTCTAGGCAGGGTGACACCACTCAGTAGGCAACAGAGTTCAAATAATGATGCGTTTTTTATGAGTAGACACAGTGCCGTGAATAGGGGTAAAGAGTCTGGACTCTGTAGATGCACAGCTGTTAATGTGCATTCAATTCCATTTCACGGAAGCAGTCATGCAACACAAGAACGTTTCAAGTGCATTTCAGTGAGAGAAAGCTTTACAATGTGCAATTACATATCAGTATTGCTGCTTCCAACTGGGGACATGGTGATTCATGAATGGTAATGATTTTATAGACAACCTTGAACTGCCTAATAATGACTTGCACATCCGTGGTATCATTGCCTACAGCCTGAGAGAGTTTCCTAACCATGTCTAAGAAAATGCAGTACACCTTTGAGTTCCTTTGAGTGCATTCAGTGGCCTTTGATTGGCCCTTTGTGTTTTTGTTGCTATGAATACTGTAAAATCCTGAGGAGGTACCCCCCTTCCCCCTATAGGGTGAGAGATAATCTGAAAATTTACGGGGGGGGCCCTTGCCTAGTCGTGGGCCTAAATTCGAGATGATGGTGAAACTGCTACAGAGATAAAGGAATGCAGAGCCATTCTTTGAATTAAATTTCATGGAATAAGTGCATTTTCTGCATTTATATTTGACATCGCTTTTGAAGCCATCGAGCGACTCCTCGGAAGGGGACACAAAGTTGCAGGCTTCGGACGCCGAACCCTAAATTCATGCTAGCAACTGATAGTGCTCATGTCTGTCCATCCGATGGAAATGGTGACTCACAAACACTGTTGTCTCATGGCTACAGTCACTTCACGGCTCTGCAGAGAGGCACTTGGCTTTGGTGGAACCACTGTTGTGCTTTGGCAGAAGAGCAGCTGAACAACACATTTATAAGAGGCACTGATATAAAAGACAACTGGGTATAAAGGACAATGTTTAGTCGCATGGTTGGCTGCCCTATATCTCAGATTACTTGGGCACCTTGTGTAACAGACATGCTCCTGAGGACAACTGCTTCTAAAGGACAACATATTGCTAAATTTTAGTCTATACTCTTTCTTGTAGCAGATTTCCTGACTCTAAATGCAGCACTGCTGGCTAATCCATTGAGGGAACAAGGAAAATGATAACCGAGTAATACAACAAGGTTGTGGTGGAAAAAAAAGGATGAATTTCGTTTGGAGTCGCGCAGTCCAACATACATATCTTCTAGCACGAAGGCAAATGGTATTTGGCACGAAGGCAGTGGTCTTTGCAACATGCTGTTGCCTTCTTTCGTGGTCAGTTTAGTTGTAGTGTGCCCACATCGATAGAAGGGTTGATCATACAATGAAAACATGGCCCCCTGCTTATAAGAGACCACTCATATAAGGGACAGAAAGTGCTCCCCGAGGCATGTCTCTTATAAAGGGGTTCAACTATATTACAATTTATTATGCAGCTTCATAAGAAATTGAAAAAAAAACTTGCCAAGCAGTCTGACATCAGTACGCGACACTGAACAGGGCAGAAAAAAGAGTGGAGGCACTAGCTGCCTGCAAGGGTGATTTTATAGTACTTGGCTCACTGTCCAGGTGGCCACCGAGCCCTGCATTGGAAGCCTGTCGACGGGGTGTAGTAGCTCCAGAGGAGGAGTTGCACGACTACGCGGAGATCTACACCCCAAGCCGGGAAGAGGGACCCCCTGTGCCGGGGAGTGATACTGGGCGGCCTCCTACACCCCCCAGACACCGTTTCCCATCCTGGGTGAGTGGTTTCTCATGAATGTTACCATAGCCCCGTTCCAGCTGCATTGTTTGCCATTTTACAGCATGAGCTGTCATGGGGGCCAAAACTGGTGGCGATGGTGTCCGCTGGTGCCGGCGTCCGTAACCGCTGTCTCTCATGACAAGAAAACTAACTACATGCCTGTGGGGATTTGGATCCAGCCCTGTACGGGCAGTGCCACCCATCCCCGACGCTCCCCTCATGGTTGGGCACTTTGTGTAGGGCTACACAAAGCCAGCTGTAGTTCTATGAACGAAAATGAGGAATAAGTAGGAGGCTTGTCACAGTGACCCATGTAGCATTCCTATTTACAAGGACACAATAGAATACACGGCTATGGAACGGGCGTGCATCTTTAATGCCTCCACCTTCACTTCAACATCCTCTTCTTTCCCCCTTGGGATGTTGCGCCTCCTCTTCTCCTAGCGGAAGGCTAATACCACTTCAACCCAGTGTTAGCTTCATTGCAGCACATGAATGTTAGCTTTGCCTTAGTACACTATTGTTAACTTCGCCGTAGTACGTTAGCTTTGTCATAGTGCCCAAGTGTTAGCTTCATTGCAGCTCATGAGTGTTAGGTTTGCCTTGGTACACTATTGTTAACTTTGCTGCAGTGCATGAGTGTATCTTTGCCACAGTGCTTGAGTGTTAGCTTTGCTGCAGTACGCAATTTTACCTTCAGTGCAGTGCATTAGCTTCGTCGCAGTGCTCAAGTCCTAGCTTCATTGCAGCACACGAGTATTAGCTTCACCGCAGTATACCAACGTCAGCTTTGCCACAGTACGTTAGTGTTATGTGGCGAAGCATACTACATGCGGGAATAGTGCACTTCCTATGAGACATAGCATATCTTGCTCTTTAATTACGAATTTCAAATAGATAGAACATTGAATAGCAAGTGCTATTTCAAGATTATTTGAAACTTTAATTATTGCACACCTTTTGTATTTACTGTTCTTAGTCTTCATTTTATAAGACTAAATTCATTAATTCTTTTTTTGTAGGAGTCTCGCATCTATGAGGTAGCAGCCAACGGCATCATCCAGTCACTCCACTCGGGCACCTCAGGTGAGTTTTTGATTTTCCTTTGTTTACACGCAAGTGTTACGCGGCAAAGCAAACTACGTGCAGGAATGGGGGTCTCTTGTCACAAGGCATAGCATATGTTGCCCCTTGATTACAAATTTTTAATAGTTAGAATACTAGATGTTTGGTGTGAATTGTATACTAAATGCTATTTGAAAACCATCTGAAAATTCAAATATTCACACACCCCTAGTTGTAATAATGTTTGACTGCTTAGTGTTAGTTCTCTAGCACCTTCTTCATAACGCTGTTTGTTTCATTCTTAGAGAAAGTGTGTTTAAGCAGGCATGTCTCGCATGTACAGGTGCCTCGAGCCTGGAAGGTACCTTGCCAGGCAGCCGCCTTCACAGTGCCTTCTCCGAGCTCAGCGTGCCTGTCTATGCCGCCGTCAAGGGGGTGGGTGTTTTTTGTTCATCTGCTCCTGCTGCTGCTGTTTGTGTGATCTTAATGCTGAAAAATACTTTGCCCTGAGTTTTCCGGGTGCTAATGGCCATAAGTGGGCTTTAGCACCCACTGTGGTCATAAAGCAATAACGCTTAGGTTGGCAATCTTAGCTTGTGCCATTGGTGCCGGCAGCTGAAGACGAGAAAAACATAAAAGACAGCACTTGCTTGGTGGGCACAAGCTCAGCGCTGGCAGTTGCGTTCAAAAGGTCGGCATCTCTGGTTGCACTCCAAGTGCACGCTCTGCTGCAACCCCATGGTTCCCGACAGGGCTATTGGACCACACAGCATCACAAATGCAAGCTTACTGTATGTTGCCTTGTTTGTAACGGTCAAAGCAGCTGAAGGCATGCAAGTAACAGAGTAATATGAGGCACCCTTCACATATTTCAGTTATCTTTTCTCTGTAATGCTTTAAGAGGAAATAAATATATCATATCTCACATTTTTGTTGCAGCCTAGCAGTGTAAATTTGCGTTAAGTCACCTATCGTGTGTGCAGCTACATGGTTTTGGTACAGAACACCATAATGTCTTGCCTGTTAACACTAGCGGTCACTGAAACGTGTTTCTTTGTTCTCCCAACACCAGTTAGTTTAAGGTCCATGGTGCAACATAGAAGTATGGGACAGATGTTACATTAAGCTGCATGATGTACATCAGTGCCTTTTCGAAACGACACCTTATGTATTCAGTCATAGATCTGAACAGATGGGGGCAATCCATCTCACTGGTGTCTCTGTGGCACCTGATGCAAATGTCTTTCGCGAAAAGCTCTTTGAAACTGTGAAATTCTAGTTGAAGTTCCAGTGTAACTGTTACCTCTGTATGCATACTTTTCTTGACATAACTCGAGACACCAATGTTGTAATGTTGGCATCCTGCATGTTCTCCCTCCCCTCGGCTGTGCAGCGAGCATCACAGATTCGGTCAATGCCTTTCACGGGAGAGTCATCGGATTCGTCGGACAACGAGGATACCAGTCGAACGCCCCTCAGCGGATCCAGTGACCGATCCCCAAAGGCTGTTGGCGTGCGCAGAGGTTTGTCTACACTTTGGCCAGTATCAGTATTGACTGGTATAGTACAGTATTACATTAGCACCGGGAGGCAGTGCGTCCTGTTGTTAGATGTCTACAGAAATTGGACAATGTAGACTTTTGATATTACACAAGTTTTGGGTATGTTTCACTGGTTTGCAAGTGTCGCCATTGCCATGTACAGCTGCCAAAAGTGACTGAAAGATTGTTTGCATCAAGTTTCGTCAATTTACATCAATTTTGGACATAGGTCGGCAGTGCAGGAGAACACTCACTCACCATAATTTTTCCAGGACCCGCACTCACTTGCACTCACACTCACTGGCACTCACTCGCACCCGCACTCACCTCCACTCGCACTCACGTCTATGAATGAGTACGAGTGAGTGCAACCATGAGTGAGTGCGCCGACCTATGATTTTGGATGCCAAACTGTTCTGCAGATAGTCTTTTATTGCCTTTGACGTATTATGCGTGTTTGGAACTCGGCATTGGATGGCTGTGATATTAGTATGCTCTTGTCTGGACTGTACCTAAACATACAGGGTCGTGCAAATAATTGAAAAGTTTAAGTCGTTGTTATTTATAAATGAATATTTTTACGAGTAGTACTTCAAAATGTTACCTGCGAAAAATACAGAATGGGTGTTAAAGTGCAATAAATTTTGTCACTGCTTGCAGATTACTGAAGTAGGACATAGGATGATATGTAGTGCAGCATGCCGTTTTGTAGAGTTAGCATAGCATTGTTAGTTACCACAGTCATTTACGCTTCCTAAATAGTTCTGCACATACACAGGGCCTGCTTGTTTCCTCCAGATGCTGTATTTGTGCTTTTGAATGCCAAAGTTGTGAATTCAAGGTTGGGAACAATGATTTACATTAAGTACAAGGATTTATTGTTTAGCCATTTCAATCCCAAGTTAATTCTGGTTACATTTAATAGCTGGTCTTTACTGTTTGAGACACATGTGGTCATGGTAGTTCAGAAATTTATTAAAAGTGCGCTATCACCTTTCACTCAAATGTTATTAGTCACTCAATTTAGGGCAAATGAATTCTGCGGAAATCCACTAGGTGGAGTAACGAAAATGAAAGGGGAAACTAGCATCCACCCGCTTTGTAGCACAAGGCTTTGTAACCTTGTGCTACAGAAGGGGTGAATGCTAATTCTCCCCCTTCATTGTCACTGAATTAATTCATTAAAATAATATTATTTAACAATGCTCATAAGAATATTTTCTAAGTTATTACTTAAAAGTTGTTATGAAGGGTGTAGCACGATATGAAATTGTTTGATAAGGAACTAAGGTACATGCATGGGAAAACAAGAGCCTGCAACTCAGGGAATCGTGCGAACAGCGCAGGGGATTCTTTTGTTCCATCATTCTTACACGACTTTATTTTCATGAGCCCACCAGGTTGCCAGCACATTATGAGCAGATGCAAAATATGAGCTTTAGCGGAAGAACAACCTTTTTTTTACATTACTATGGAGTAGCCCACTGACCTACATGGTTTGTTATTCCAATGGGAATCACTGGGACTGAAAAGGATAAAACCAGAGACTTATTTGAAATGCATTCATGATTTGAATTTGATTAGCTTCGACCACTATTCGATTTGTACTAAATTCATTGTCAAAAATCGCTATTCGCACACTCCTGGTGACGTGGCAACAGAGCTAAAACGTGCAGTCGCAATTCTCGCACGTGCAGAGACTTCGGCCGAGTCACTACTGTCAGACGACTATGCAGTCCCTCCAGATGCAGTGTCCACCACCGCCGACACCCTGAGCTTGGACTCCCTCGAGCCGCACCCGCCCGTGGTCTCAAGTGAGTGTGAGTGCAAGTGGGTGCCGATGAATGTGAGCGGAAGTGAATACCAGTGAGTCTGAGCGGAAGTGGGTGCGAGTGCAAGTGATTGCCAATGAGTGTTAGTGGAAGTGAATGCCAGTGAGTATGAGTGGAAGTGAGCGCCAATGAGTGTGAGTGGAATTGAGTGCAAGTACGAGTGAGTGCCACTGAGCGTGAGTGGAGATGAGTGCGAGTGCCAATGAGTGTGAGTGGAAGTGAGTGTGAGTAGAGATGGGCAAAGCGGCTCACTTGAGTGAGCGGCTCAGAACGGCTCAGCTCACTGTAATGATCCGGTTCATTTCAACGGCTCACCGGGTCCGAGGGAAAACGCTCTAGCGCGAGGAAAGAACGGGACCGGCCGGAGCGGTGGGCGGCCATTCCGCTGCCTTGCATTCGCGTCCGTGGTTTGCCCATGTCACTGGGGGCCTGTTAACATAGGTTGCCGCATTGCAGTGCGCCTTCGACGCTCTCACTATTTTGCTCATGTCACTACTGCCAGAGCCAGCAGCGTCAGCGACGAGATTCTGTAACATGTGCAGTACTTCGGTTCAGCTCGGCTCACCTCGGTTCACTGAGCAAGAGAGAACCGCCTTCCGCTCTCGGCTCTCTGAGCGAGAGCGAACCGACTTCAGCTCTCGGCTCCCTGAACAAGAGAGCCTCGTTCCGCTCTCCCCAAGAACCGCCGCTCATTTTTTTTACTGAGCCGGCTCACCTCGGTTCACTGAGCGAGAGTGAACCGCCTTCCGCTCTCAGCTCGCTGAGCGAGAGAGAACCGCGTTCCGCTCTCCCAAAGAACCGCCGTTCATTTTTTTTACTGAGCCGGCTCACCTCGGTTCATTGAGCGAGAGCGAACCGCCTTCCGCTCTCGGCTCGCTGAGCGAGAGAGAACCGCGTTCCGCTCTCCCAAAGAACCGCCGCTCATTTTTACTGAGCCGCGGATCACTCTCTCTTTCGAAAGAGCCGTTCAAAAGATCCGGCTCACCCCTGAGCGACCCATCTCTAAGTGTGAGTGGAAGTGAGTGCCAATGAGTCTGAGTGGAAGTGAGTGCGAGTGCAAGTGATTGCTAATGAGTGTGAGTGGAAGTGAATGCCAGTGAGTGTGAGTGCAAGTGAGTGCCAATGAGTGTGAGTGGTAGTGAGTGCCAGTGAGTGGAAGTGAGCGAGGGTGCAAGTGAGTGCCAATGAGTGTGAGTTCAAGTGAGCGCGAGTGAATGCCAGTGAGTATTTAGTGGTAGGGAGTGCGAGTGCAAGTGATTGCCGATGAGTGTGAGTGGAAATGAATACCAGTGAGTATGAGTGGAAGTGAGTGCGAGTGCAAGTGAATGCCAATGAGTGTGAGTGGAAGTGAGTGCCAATGAGTCTGAGTGGAAGTGAGTGCAAGTGAGTGCCAATGAGTGCGAGTGGAAGTGAGTGCGAGCGCGAGTGAATGCCAGTGATATTAGTTGGGAGTGAGTGCAAGTGAATACCATTGAGTGGGAGTGGAAGTGAGTGAGAGTGCAAATGAGTGTGAGTGGAAGTGAGTGTGAGTGAATGCCAGTGAGTATGAGTGGAAGTGAGTGCCAATGAATGTTAGTGGTAGTGAGTGCAAGTGCGAGTGAGTGCCAATGAGCGTGAGTGGAAGTGAGCGTGGGTGTGAGTGCCAATGAGTGTGAGTGGAAGTGAGTGCAAGTGAATCCCAGTGAGTATGGGTGTAAGTGAGTGCCAGTGAGTGTGAGTGGAAGTGAGTGCAAGTGAATGCCAGTGAGTATGAGTGCAAGTGAGTGCCAGTGAGCGTGAGTGGAAGTGAGTGCAAGTGAATGCCAATAAGTATGAGTGCCAATCAGTGTGAGTGGAAGTGATTGCAAGTGAATGCCAGTGAGCGTGAGGGGGAGTGAGAGTGCAAGTGAGTGCCAATGAGTGTGAGTGGTAGTGAGTGCAAGTGCGAGTGAGTGCCAATGAGTGTGAGTGGAAGTGAGCGAGGGTGCATCATCCAGTCACTCCACTCGGCACCTCAGGTGAGTTTTGTATTTCCTTTGTTTACACCAAGTGTTACTGCGACAAAACAAACTACACACAGGGATGGGGGCCGCTTGTCACAAGGCATAGCATATGTTGCCCCTTAATTAAAAATTTTGAATAGTTAGAATACTAGATGTTTGGTGTGAATTGTATGCTACCTAAATGCTATTTGAAAACCAAAGTTCAAATATTCACACACCCCTAGTTATAATAATGTTTGACTGCACTTTGTCTGGCTTAGTGTTAGTTCTCTAGCACCTTCTTCATAACGCTGTCTGTTATGTGCTTAGAGAAGGTGTGTTTAAGGAGGCATGTCTCGCATGTACAGGTGCCTCGAGCCTGGAAGGTACCTTGCCCGGCAGCCGCCTTCACAGTGCCTTCTCCGAGCTCAGCGTGCCTGTCTATGCCGCCGTCAAAGGGGTAGGCGTTTTTTGTTCGTCTGCTCCTGCTGCTGCTGTTTGTGTGATCTTAACACTGAAAAATGCTTTGCCCTCAGTTTTCCGGGTGGTAATGGCCATAAGTGGGCTTTAGCACCCACTGTTGTCATAAAGCAATAACGCTTAAGTTGGCAATCTCAACTTGTGCCATTGGTGCCGGCAGCTGAAGACAAGAAAAATATAAAAGACAGCACTTGCTTGGTGGGCACAAGCTCAGCGCCGGCAGTTGCATTCAAAAGCTCGGCATCTCTGGTTGCACTCCAACTGCACGCTCTGCTGCAACCCCA